>CM057452.1:1810215000-1810815000 GCA_016271365.2 Neoceratodus forsteri
CAGCTGCCATCTTGGGGTTTTTTTTTTTTTCTTCTTCTTTTTCTTTTTCTTTTTTAGCCCAAACAGTCATAACTGTGCCCAGGGATATTTTCTGCAGACATCCAAGTATGAATCTTGTTCATCAGGACATCCTTTATTGTTGTGTGCCTTTACTTTAATTTTATGAGGCCTCAGAATGCTTATTTTTATGTTTTAATATAATTTTTCATGACTCGCTTCTGTTCCTTTTTCGTATCACAAAAAAGAATTAGGACATCTCATGAAAAAGATGACTTTCTTAAATCCTTTCTCGTGACATGACCAAATCCTTTTTCGCCAGCAAATTTCTTTTTTGTGAGATGGCATGATCCTTTTTTGTGATTCGAAAAAGGATTAGGATTTCTTCAACCTTAAGGCCCTGCAAGTAATCATTTTTTTATGAGATGTCCTAATCCTTTTTCATAATATGAAAAAGTATTTTGACACCTCATGAAAAAGGAATTTGTCTGGCTAAAAGAGATAACCATGGTCCATAACTTTGTCTTTTGAGTCCAGATTTTCAACATGGCCTTTTGGGACCCCACCTTATGAACAAAACAACTGTTATTATGGAACTCTCGCCCAAAAGGTGATTTTTCGGTCGCGGGGCAAATTTACCTTTCAGGTGAGATTTGAGTAATGACAGTTGTATTGTTCATGAGGTGGTGTCCCCAAAAGGCCATGTAAAAATTTGTGGTTAAAATGGCAAAAAAATGGCAGAGTTATGACAGTTTGTTGGAATTGCACAACGTGCACGCATAACTTTTGTCAGTTTAAAATATTTTGACCCCAAATTTGGAACATACAGTTCTTATTACACTACCAAATGTATGCCACAACTGTTATTTTTCAAATCCTAACTGAAATGAGTTTTCACGCCTGCAGTGCAGAAATGGTGTTGCAGTTGTGCAGAATTATGTTTCAGTGGGGATTTTAATCTTTTCATCACTGGGTACATCAGGTGGGGTAATAACATGGCTATGATGACAGTTGCATCACTCTTGGCCTATCAGTCTCCTGGCCCTGCACTTCCACAGGTAAGTACATAATACGCATCTATCGAGGAATTGCTCCCATAGCTACGTACGGGCTCTGTGCTCCGACAGATACATTAGGGTATGATTACACTATCTCAAAAAGTAAGGAAATAAATTGGAAAAAACTTTGTTGATGATTAGGGTTAAAGCGACAAAAGTAGGGAAATGTGGCATTTTGGGTTTCCAACCCTAACACCCCACCTTTCACAGACAAAGAGGCACTGTGGGCAGCATTGGGGTCATCAGCCGTAACGCTTACCCCATTCTCCTATGCTGCACCAACCCAGCTTAATTTCTAATGGAATGGGGTGAGCGTTGGGATCTGACGACCCCAGTGCTGTCCCCTGATGCCTCTTCGTCTGTGAAGGGTGGGGTGTTAGGATTAGAAACCCTATTGCCACATTTCCCTACTTTTGTCATTTTAGCCCTAACCGATACATTAATGAAGTTTTGCAATATATGTGTGTGTGTGTGTGTGTGTGTGTGTGTGTGTGTATATATATATATATATATATATATATATATATATATATATATATATATATATATGTATATGTATATGTATATATAATGTGGAGGGGTTACTCTGCTTAGAAGTGGGGGTGGCTTTTTCAAAATATCAATAATGTTTGCACTGTCTATGCAGATGGGGATGACTATTTTCAAGCCTGGGTGGGATTTAAAAATAAAAAAAGAATGAATTAAAAAAACATGATGTGCCATGCTGGTGACCCGGGTTCAAGCTGCGGTGCGCATGTGCGCCTTCACGCACATGCGCCACTGCCCCAGAGATCTCTGGAGTAGTTCATGGGAGAAAGTGGAGGAAACAGTTTAGGCCGGCATGGATGATGCCCCCGAACTGACTCTGGGGATCTGCTGGGGCGCACAAGGCGCTAGAAGCCCCCAAAAGACCCTGAGCTCGGCGGACAATGAGGTCGACATGCCACTAGGAGGATTAAAAAACCAAAAACATGATGGGGCAGTGGTTGGTAATGTGTAAGAGAGCAGGCGTTATTGGTAGTGGAAAAGATTTCCATGGAAAAAGTCTAATTTTCTTTTTTCACTGACTAGGTTGCTGGATCTATGCTGTTGTGCAGCGATATTGGCATGAGGTACAGGTGGCCCTCAGCCAATGAGGTTTTATGTTTTTCTTATTTCCTTTTATATTATGATAATATATTATATTAGAATATATATTAGCATGATATATTAATTTTATAATAGCTCTCCAGGTATAACAGTACAAAAGGTAGTACAGTTGCTTGTACACTTTGAGGATCTTGTTAACCTGTAGCATCTGCCACATTTTAAAATGTTTTATACCGTTGTCAGGCTTGCCAGAATGGAACAAAAAACCCAGTCCATGTGTTTCTGCAACCCTGACAGATAACCAGGATTACAAAAGTTATGTATGATATTAGCATGTAGAAAGCCTTCAAACGTCCTTAAAGAAATCTGTGTACGATAAGGTCAGCTCTTAGTTTGCTTCATTAGTTGATCATACGCTGAGCTAAAGTGGTCTTCTGTCTAAAGAACATTTTAAAAAATACATAAAGGTTGCTTGCACTTATTGGAGCCTTTCACGTTCAGGGGTCTGTGAATCTTGTGTCTTATCTGTATCCATTTGTTTGGAAGTGTGTGTGTTGGGGGTGGGGATGGGTGGTGACTTTGTTTTCAAGAAAGCTTTATGCTGACTGTGGGTTGTGAAAGGACTTGCCATTGTGCTAACCCTGCAGGCTACAATAATGAAAACCGGCAGTCCCACAGTTGCAGTTGTTGCTTTACTGGGTTACACGCCATTCTTTTTATCCTCCTGGTGTAACTGAGGCTAACTTGGGGAAACTGGCACAATTAACCAGTCTCCCATTCCACATAGCACAAATAAGCCACAGTCAGAATTCTTTCATGGTCTCGTACACTGGATGCTGTGATAAAAATCAAGCGATTAGGTGGGCTGTGGGGCTCTTCTTTTGAAGGGCAGTCTGAAAACTGCTTTTGTTATCATATATTGGGTACTGAGTCTGTGACATCTGATACAGGATACAAGGAATCTGGTCCTCAAATCACTATACAGGCTCAGGGCCCTTCAAGTAGCCACACAAGCCTGACATTACAGATCTCCGATTGTCTCTGTACATATTTATTTCTGTGTCTCACTGGGGTTTGTTTTTTTCAGAAGAAAGTAAGCTTTTCCATTTTTGCCCAGTAATATGAGTTTTGAGTTCCGCACAACTGTTCTGTCTGCTCTGATGGCTATATTAATCGTCGATGTGAGCTGCCCGAGCTCTGAATCTAGTGACAGTTTGTCACTTATGGGAAAACTTTAAAAAAACATAACATCTAGACCCAGTTCAGCTTATGTGCTATTCTTTATTTTCATTTCTCTTCTTTTTGTTTTTCTTTAATAGAAGAATTTGTATGGATGCACAGTTCTTGTCTCTTAGCTTATCTGCCTCTGCTGCTAAATCCCTTTTAGAAAACTGGTACACTGTATTTATGTGTTTGTTGTTTAGCTGGAAGAGCCAATCTGTTGGTGCAGTATGAGACAGCAGACAGAGAGATAAATAGTCCCAGTCTCAGTTGTCTTATATAGTTATAAATATTACTGGGCAACTAGAACATTTAAAGCAGCAAGTACCACCATGTTGTTTTCTGCTTGTAGCGGCGCCCCTAAGTAGACAGGCGAGACAGTTAAAAAAAAAACAAAAAAAAAAAAAAAACACTTCACAAACACAAGCTGTTTAAAACAATTGCATCTTTCGATTACAGCACAGCATTTTCAACCAGCCACCCTGTCAACCACAGCGATTGCACAGACAAGGAACTAGAGCCCCCGTCTTTCTTACTTTTCAATCGAGCACGATTCAACAAACATTAAGGGGGGAAAATAATGACTCCATCACATTAAAACAGAAGTTCTGTTTGTGAGTCACTCCTCATGATATTATAACGGTCATTGCAGCGGCTCCCCAACCCGCTTACTCTCCTGCTGCATCCGGCAACCCCACCACACATACATAGTCGCATTCCAGATACTGCAGCAAGTGGTAGAAATAACTGAAAACTTTGTCTTTTATTTTTAATTAAATCACTTTCCTGAAGTGCACAGTAGCTCACAATCTGTCTCTAGTAACTGCGGCTTTGAAACTGCTGCTGGAGATGCATGCCACATTTCAAACCTGATTTAAAAAAAAAAAAAAAAAAAAAAGTAACCATGGAGCTGATCAGACTACTTTCCCCTGCTCAGACTCTGCGCTCATATAAATAAAATATACGGTTGTAGATGGCCCCAAATCCTTGTGTGTGTGTGTGTGTTTTTTTTTTTTTGTGGGGGGGATACAGACGGCAGTAAGCAAGCATAAGCTGGAAGAGGTGTTTTTAGGAAAGAAAGTATTGAGGTAAAACAGCAGTGCCCTCCACTGGTCATTCTGCCAATACAGGGACTGCTTTTCCAAAAAAGGCAATTTTAGTATTTTTTTTATAAATGTTTTGTGTATATTTTATTTGTATATGTGCGTGGGCTGTATTGGGCAACACTGGACCTTGCAGGGGCTATAAGGCCCTCCGACTGCAGCGTCGGGTCTCATTACGCCCGAGCGGTTCAGTATTGCCCAATACCGCTCACCCTGTTGGGTATTATTGCTTATGCAGTCCTTGGTTTGTGACATCTCCATTTGTTGCTGTGGAAAAAGACTGTGATGTCACAGAGAGTCAACTTCAGCAAAGGATTAAACGGCAGTAAATCAGCTGCATGGATACTGTTTCCAGTTAACCCAGCAATGAAAACTAAAAGGAACAGAAGTACAGAAAAGCAATCAAATGTAAGCAGAATTGTATCCAGTGTTTTTTCCAGAAGTAAATCTGCTTTACTCTTGGATCCATCTCTTCTTTTAGGCTAAAGAAATGGGCAGTTGATGACCTTCCCTGTGTGTGTAGCTTCAGAATGTGTTTTTTTTTTTTTGGGGGGGGGGTGAATGAGAAAGTATTTAAAGGTTATGTAAAATATATAGCAGTTTTGGAATTGTTTTAAAATCCTGTACGGTCTGTTTATTGTTTCCCATTTGTATAATATGTGTTTATTTATTTGAAAAGTTTCACCAGGAAAGACATACTGAGCTACGGTAGCTCATTTCCAGATGCGTCCTGGGGGAAAGGGGAAGTGGATACAATGATACAGACTCAGAAAATGTACATAGAGTAAGTCTATGTATAAAACATTTTGCAACATGTTAATTCAGTACGTGTTGGTTTTTTATTTATTTGAATCTAGGATTACAAATACCTTTGAGCCAAGGCTCTTTTACAAAAGGTTCCATGTCAGTTGAGGTACAATTCAAACAAGTCATTGAATAACAGCATAACAGTGGGTTACAGGCAGTTACATACAGTTTTATTCATTCAGTACAGTGGCAAAAATGCCAGAAGGAGGTCTGGTAACAGGGTTGACACGGCGTGGAGGGGAGACACACTAGTGGGGTGCGGCCATAGCACCTTGTCAAATATCAATTAAAGTGCTACATGGTGGGTAGAGAAGGAGGGTGGAAGGAGGGGAGGACGAGTGGGTGTATGGGAGAGGGAGTTGAGGAGGTTAAGTGCTAGGTGGAAAGAGCAAAGAGGGGAGATCAATTAGGAAGGACAGTCACAGGAGCTAGATGCAGACAGGATGTGATGGAGACTGGATTTGAATGGACCAAGCTTTGACATTGAGGTGATGTCAATGTTGAGACCATTGAACCAGCTAGGAGCTCTGTGCACAAACTATCTTTGCCCTTGTGTGGTGTGGAAACGTGGGATATGCAGAAGCTGAGATTCAGAGCCCCTGGTGATGCGAGTAGTCCGAGCTGGGCAGAGGAGAGCTTGGACACTTGGGGGAGCAAGGCCTAGTATATTTCCTTTGTCATAAGGCAGGTTTGGTACTTCATCCGGTTTGAAAGTTGAAGCCACCCAGTCTGTGCGTAGCGATCACACGTATGGGTGTGGCGATGGGCGCCGGTTATGAGACTGCAAGCTTTGTTTAGTGCAGTGGATATGCGCCTGAGGGCAGTGGCAGAGGCACAGCCGTAGATGATCAGGCCGTAGTCGATTATTGAGATTACTGAGCTCTGTACTGCAATCCTTAAGGCATCTGAGGTAAGGTATTGTCTGTGGCTGAAGAGTAGGCCAGTGCGAGCGTTGGCAGCCTTAGCAATGTTGTCAATGTGCGTAGCATATGATAGGTTACAGTCATTTAAGCATAAACATACCCACAACCACATCAACAGAAATATTTGCTTTGAACGCTAAGGGGAAGAAAGTACGACTAACGTAATAATAGGGGGATGGAGGATAGGTTGGATAGTAGATACCTTTACTCCTCCGGGATGTAAACCCCACAAGGGGAGATGGTAGGAGGAAAAATACAGGGTGGATTAGATCTGCACCCCTCTGGGATGAAAACCCTGCAAGAGGAATGGCAGAGGGAGGCAAGTAGTAAGGATTAGGGGACAAAATAATAGCAAAAGAAATGGGTAGAAATTGCTAAAACGGTGGGGAAAAAAGGTAGTTGATATATGTGAACAAGAAAAGGGAGGATAGGTGTTGGAAAATGGCAAAAGGGAAGAATTAAGAGAAGTGAGATGAGGAGGCAAGCCTTAACCACAGGATCAGAACCCCAGGGGAAATGAAACACTACTCGATGCAAACCCAGCTAGTGTTAGAGGTAAATTGGCTTGCCAAGGGAGGGCTTTGTATATTTTTTTTTTCTTCAAATTGGAAACTAGAAAATCTGTTTATTTGAAAACGTCTATAGTTTTTAATTTGTTAATCGAACAGTTTTATAAAGGAATGCAGCTTCTTCCAAAATGAAGACCATGCTAGGAGTACTGTTTGTATTAGGGCCACCCTTTTTCTACAAAGAAAAAATCATTTAAATGGCATTTGGCATGTTGTAAAATGTCACTTGCAGCTAATTTTTCATAAAAGCTGTTGGCACCACATATACAACCACACTGATGGCAAATTTGTATCAAACCCCTGTTTTGCACCACATTTTCAGTGCAGAACATGCTAATTTGCAACGTGTGTGTGTGTGTGTGTGTGTGTGATTTTAGATTCTGTAAAATTGAATGGCCTGTTGTTTCAAAATGGAAACTCGGCAGCCTTACTGCATACATCCACTGTTCATATCGTGAGCTTTTTCTGTTGGTTTATATTTCAAGTCACATTTTTCCCAGTCCCCTTCAAGCGTTAAGGATTTCAGCACTGTTTAAAATAATAGAGTGTTGCATGGAGAAGAGTAAATTTAGATGTAAAATGTGTGCCACTTAAGATTAATGTGTCTTGAAGTTTTACAGTGCTGTCAGCAGTGGATTTATGACAGCCCTGCTGTGGAGAGTCAAAAGCAACATGTTTTTAGTAGAACTGCTATTCCTGGTATTTGTTTTTTGTTTTTTTTGTATTACGTTCCCCCTCAGAGTCTTGACATTCGAACTGCAGGCCAGTGCCTTTTCAGCCTGACAGCTGCTGACTTGCATCCCACCTTCCCCAGCAGATTACCCCTTCAGAGGTGTCTTCTGGGCGGGATGTCACCTTCCCACCCCCACAATCCAGTTTTGTAAGCAGGCTTCACAGTGAGTGGCACAAGAAGGCCGGAGCTGTCATTTGGGCAGTGCCAGTAGGATTTTCCCACTGTATAGTTTAATTGTAGTAGGTTCTGTGCTTGAGGGTCTCCAGGCTCCTCCCACTTCTGCTGCAGTGCCACATTCTTCCACTAGAGGCCTCGGCGATATGCATTTTCCCTTGTGGGTGAAAGGAAAACCTTTCAGGATCCTTCCTCAGTGATTGCTGGTATCATGGAAGCGCAGCACTTCCCACCTGATGGAGGATGCACTGCCACTGGCAACACTCCTCGATTACAAACACCCACTTGCAGATCCAGCCCGGTGTCGCCAAGGGCTGAGGTACTGATGCCTCACCAGTGATCGGGCTCAGAAATGGACCTGGGTCGCTCAGGGGTTGGACGGTGGAGGAGAATTCAGCCTCACAGGACATCCCCCTCCTCAGGGAGGGGGGTTGTCGGCTCCACTGCAGTACTGCCAGCTGGGTGACCACAGGTGGTAGCGCATACAAAAGCCATGGCACAGGGAGGAAGGGCACCTTGTGACTGTGATGCACATGCTTGATAGCAAGGGAGAGAGGGAGAAAAGGATGGGAGAAAAGGCTGTCAAGGGGGTGCCGATAAAGGAAGGACTCTGTCTCCACCCCCCCTGGGGACCAGGAGGATTGCAGGAAAAGGCCGACTGGCAAAGTGCAGACCAGGGGAAAACAGAATCCCCATGGGAACACGAGCAGGGGAAATGGAACTATAGGGAAAGGGTGGAAGGTAGTCCTGCTAAATGCCAGGAGCTTGGGCAATAAAATGCCTGAGCTCCAGACGATGCTAACTGAGGAGCAGTGGATGTGGCAGCGGTCCACTGAGACTTGAGCCACTGCAGGACATGACTGGGACCTGAACCTGGAGGGTTACACAATGTTCAGGAAGGACAGGGGGAGGGAAGGGGAGGAGGGGTAGCAATGATAGTCAAAAACTGCATTGGCATAGGGGGAGTAGAGGAGGCAGAGGGAACCGTGGAGGTGATTTGGGTCACCTTGATAACAAGGGGGGGGGGCCAAAGAGTAAAAATAGGAGTGGTGTATAGACCCCCTGCCCTGGCGGAGGAGCTGGAGGACAGTGTGGTGGCAGATGTTGGGAGACACTGCAGACTGGGCAGAGGAACGGTGGTGGTGTTGGGGGACTTAAACATGCCAGGAACAGACTGGGAGACTATGACATCCTCTGTGACCAGGGAACAGAGGTTGTTGAACGTTTTTCAAGATCGTTCCTAACTCAGCAGGTGAGGGAACCGACCAGGAGGCGCTGGTACTGGATGTGGTCCTGGCAGACAGTGACCAGATTGGGGGCCTGAGGTAGGGACCCATTGGCGGGAGTGACAATGCCATGGTCTGGTTCTGCCTGGACCTAGGAGGGGTGAAGGCTGCACAAGGAGGAGGTAACCGACTTCAGGGGCGGATTTTAAGGAAATGGGAAGGATCCTTAAGGAGCATTTGGATGGGATTGGGTCAGACATGGGCGCTGATAGTAGGTGGGAAATCATCAGGAGAGGGTGCAGGATGCTACCAGCACCTGTGCAGAGTAAGATGAAATGCGGTAGGGCCCAAAACCCTGCTGGTGGACCAGGAGGTCCAGGAGGTGGTGGGAAAGAAGGCAGCCTATAAGCAATTCAAGTGCTCAAGGAGTGAAAGGGATCGAGGGAGTCGAGCTGATGGCTAGAAGGGCCACTAGAAGTGGTGAGGGCGACTAAGGCAAGGAAGGAGCAGAACCTGGCCAGGAAAGTAGGAGAGGGAACAAGGGTTCTTTAGATACATTTGGGAAAAACGAAGGGTGAAGGGCAGATTAGCAGGATTAAATCAGGGAGAGATGGGCACAAGACCCGGGAGGCGGGCTGAGGTACTAAATGAGTACTTCACCTCAGTTTTCCCAAGGAAAATGGGGTGCTGCATCATACATGGGAGGAGACAGAGATACTGAGGAGGGGGACCCTTACAGTCAGCGGGTCTGGGGAGAGGAGGCATCACTGGCAGGTGGGGGGAGGGCTAAGCAGGGAGAAGAGGTACCGGAAGTGGAAATCACAGCAGAGAGAGTGAGGGAAGCCCTCAGCTCCCTTAAGAAAGAGAAGGCACCGGGGCCGGATAAATTACATCCCAGGGTGCTGAAGGAACTTGCGGATGTCCTGGCGAAACCCCTCGCGGAGCTTTTCACCATCTCTCTGAGATCAGGGTGGGTGCCCCAAGACTGGAAGGTGGCGCATATAGTGCCTATCCACAAGAGGGGATCAAGGGAGGTGGCAGGGAACTACAGGCCTGTCAGCCTGACAACGGTGGTGGGCAAGGTGATGGAGGCATTGTCAAGGAGGAGGCTGGGGGGACCTGGATAAGTCAGGGTGCCTGGACAATAGACAGCATGGATTCATCCCGTGGAAATCGTGTCAGACAAACCTGGTGGAGTTCTATGACTGGGTGACTAGTGCCTTGGACCTGGGTAGACCAGTGGACGTCCTCTTTCCTAGACTTCAGCAAGGCATTTGACTCTGTTCCTCACGTGGGCCTGTTGGATAAGCTGGGAGAAATGGGGGTGGGGAACCAGATGATCAGATGGATAGGCAATTGGCTCCAGGACCGGACCCAGAGGGTCGTAGTTGGCGGGATAGTCTCATCCCCAAGGAGGGTCATTAGTGGGGTCCCACAGGGATCAGTCCTTGGGCCCCTTCTGTTCAACGCCTTCGTCTCTGACATAAGGACAGGAATCAGGAGTGAGATGAGTCTCTTTGCGGATGACTCGAAACTGGGGGCGGTGGTGGATGGGAGGGAGGAGGGTGGCCCTACAGGGGACCTGGAGGCTCTGGAAAGATGGTCTAGAAAGTGGAAGCTGAGGTTCAATGCAGGGAAATGCAAGGTACTCCACCTGGGAGCCATAAACCCAGGCCAAGTGTACACCCTGGGGGAATGCTACAAGTCTTGATGGCTGAGAGGGACCTGGGGGTGGTGGTGGATGTCAAGATGAACAACTCTGAGACTTGTAGGAGGGCAGCAGCCAAGGCCAACAGGATGCTGGGATGCATCGCTAGGGGGATCACCTCCAGAAGGAGGGAAGTGATACTCCTCTGTATAACTGCTTGGTGAGGCCGCACCTTGAGTACTGCGTGCAGTTTTGGAGGCCACACTTAGAGGACATTAACCTCCTGGAGAGGGTCCAGAGGAGGGCAGCCAAAATGATTTGGGGCTTGGGGGACAGGACCTATGAGGAGAGGCTCGAAGAGCTAAATATGTACACATTGAAAGAGAGAAGGGACCGGGGGACATGATAGAGGTCTTCAGGTACATGAAGAGGGTAAATAGGGGAGGAACAGTCAGGGTGCTTCGAAGGAAGGAGGAGGGGGCCACTAGAGGGCATGGGTGGAAGCTGGAGGGGGGAAGATTCAGGGGAGAAAGGAGGAGGTGCTGCTTCACTGAGAGGGTGGTGGAGCCATGGAATGCACTGCCTAGGGGGCTGGTGGAGGCAGAGACAGTGGAGGGGTTCAAGAGGGGGTGGGACAGGTACAGGGGAAGGGTTCTGGAAGCAAAATCCAATGCAGCAAGAATATCCGGAACTGGGAAGGGAGAAGCCAGAGAAGGCGAGGGGGACAGCAAGATCTGCACCCAGGGTGGGGGCTGACCAAACGAGCAGACACGAAAGACTGTTAGGCCTATTCTGCTGGCATTTTAGTATGCCTATATTTCTGCCTAGATGAGTGTACCAAAGAAATGCTGATTTGTAAATAAATAGGAATTTAACTTGTTGCATGCAAAAATGGGTCTGCTCAGAACTGAGCTTAACATTGCCCCACTTGTGTAAGATATTTGTAATAGGATTTAATATTACTGGGAGAGGCAAGGGTATGGTAGACCTGTGCAGAGCCAGTGCTGTGATAGACAGTTTTATAATGAGGATTGCAGTATGCACTTTCCGCCATAATACCTTTTTTGACAGTTTATGTGCTTGTTGGCCCATCTTAGATTCAACATTTTGCCAAGTCCTGAATCTACTTGTTTTCACAGTTGGGGCTTTGCTCCAGGGCGCAGAGTGAGCAGCGACTCCAGTGAGATGATCAGATATATATATCGAGGTTCACAATTCTGTGGTCTGATCACTGCACCATATGGCTCCGTTGCAAAGTTTTTCCATATTCCTTTGAGGTCTAACAGGAATACATTAAGAAAACAAATCTATTTGGGGCATTGTTGAGAAGTACATAAATTAGTTTGTTGACTTTGAACAGTCCCAATTTTTGCACCTTGAAGGGTTTTGACAATGGACTAAATAAACAAAATGACCTACCTACTCCAATCTGTATGTCCAGTATTGGCAGCAGCCATGTACTGGTAATTTTGTTTTTCTTTTTTAGTGGGCAGTAGATTTTTCTTTTAAGTAGCCCATTAAAAGGGAAGTAACACATTAATAAGAATGCCAGTGGTGTATCTTTTGGGCTGGTGAATTTTCCCAACTTTTAGTTCTGTTGCTTTGCTGGTGCTGGTGGGTGGCAGACTTTTCTGTGGGACCACCTCGTTGTTGGAAAACTCTACAGAACGGTTTTCATCAGGCATGTAATCCCAATGTTCCCCATTCATTGTTTTAGGGCGGTGGGCCACCACCCTATATTTTTTTACCACCGCTCTGTATTTTTTTACCACCACCCTATATTTTTATCCGTATGTTTTATAAAATCCTCCAAAATTGTCTTTTATTGACATCCCTTATTGCAATACTACCCATTTAATACCAGCACACTATATGTCACTTAAAAGCTACTTATGCACATGTACAGTGCATATAGGGGGTCCCGAAAAATAACGCACCATTTGACCCGATCACCATTGCCACTGCCCTATATTTTCAGAGAGTGGGGAACCCTGAATCCTCTGTTCAGGTTTTGAAAGACTGTTTAAAACTGCCCTGTTTGGAAGGGCTGTAAATAATTTAAAATATTATTCTGGTTTAATCTTTTTTATGGAGCTGCTGTTAAGGTAATATGTAATTTTAAGGCACCAGGGAGAGACTTTGCCACAAAGTCACTGTATCGAACATAAACCTGTGTATAAAGGCCCAACCTGGCATGTGTAATTTGAAATAAAACATTTAAAATAAAATCTTATCAGCAGTGCTGTACAGTGCAGCACGTACTTGAGAACATTTGGGCTGATGCGGACTTTTACCCCTGCAGGTACGCTCCCACGTTATCGTTTTTACTATCTGTTGGCACTTTTTTATTGCTCTTTAACCATCATATTTGCATGCCATTGCGCTTAAGCGAAACTGTTTATTGCCAGACCGTGTATCTTCATAATAAACAGTACATAAGTCAAGAGCAGTTTTTTAAAGCAACAGTGGGCATGTAAGAAAAGAAACACATAATTAAAAAATGTATTAATGATGCACGCTCTACACTTCACGTTGTTAATCCCTGATTTGTAGTTGCACTTAGAACAGTGCCGTGCTAGAACATTGAGCTGGTGCAGTGGTTACCTTGTCTTCCCCAGTGTTCCATAGGAGAGGCAGATCACTGACAAGCAGGGAGAACAGTAAGGGTCTGACGATAGAGCATTGTGGGACACCTGAGGTGCTGTTTATAGACACCAGCTATTTGGTCCTTGAGGTGGTTGCACACGGGTTCACTGCTTTATTATCTAGCCTAGTAGCCTTCAGGTTTTATGAAGAGCACTTGAGGATCCACCACGCTGAAGGCTTTTGACAGGTTGACGACAATGGCGCAAGTGTACTGATTCTCATGTATTGCAAGGAGGATGCCAGTACAGGACTGAAAAGACAGGAGTTCAGTGTGGATTATGGGGCTACACTCATTACTCCATGCTCATTTTATACATTAATGAACAAACATTTGTAGTAGTAGTAAACATTTTATTCAGATTTAACATACTAAAAGTCTGCAGAATAGGCCAAAAGGTGTCTCAATGTCTGCTCGAAAGGCAGCAACCTAGTGGCTGCTCACCTTACCACCCCCTCATCCTTCAAGAGGGTCCCCTCTGATTTCAATTTCCCCTTGTAGCTGTCCCACCTGTTCTTGAATTCCTCCACTGTGCCCTCCAAGAGCCTCCTGGGCAGCGCATTCCACGGCTCCACCACCCTCTCTATGGAAAAAATGCGTCCTATGCTCCCCCCTTATAATTTCTCCCCTTCAATTTCCTCTTATGGCCCCTGGTTATTTTAGAAAAGGATAGCTGAAGCTCATTTCCAGTGGGGTCCCATGGTACATAAGAATTAAGTTAACATACATTGCACAGTGAATTAATAAACCTTTTTTTTTTTTTAAACTCTATTTTTACTCCCCACCACCGCCAAACTCTCTCTGGTGACCTCCAGTCTGCCGTCTCTCCCTCCTTGCGTGACTCGGTTAGCTCCTCCACTCCTCTCCAGCACTGGGCATCCACCTGTCTGCTTTCAGGGGAAGGGTCATCCCCAACCAGGGCACTCTATTTTAAGTATTGAGCCACCGGGCTGGAGAGGTACGTGAGAGCGGAGGGGGCCAGGCACGACTTCAGGAATGTGGATCACAGAAGGAGGCGCCATTGCCTATCAGCAAAGGGAGGAGGTTTTCTCCTTAGTTTACGCCCCTGTGGAGCCCGACTGCCAAGGCAGTGTACTGCCGCAGCTCCACCCTGCCCGGCATATACCACAACGCTACTAGCAGCAGCCTCTGCCAGATGTTGCTCCTCGAGTGGTTGTCTCCCCAGCTTTCCCCGGGGAAGAGAGAGCAGTCCTCCGGATGCTCAGTCTCCTTCTCTCTCCCCGGCGGCCCCGGCAGCCTGGGCTTGTTTCCAATCTGGGTCGCCAGCGTGGCATGAGGTGTGGTGTCCAGTGCCTCATCCCTCTACGCTGCCGGGCCAGCTGAATTAATAAAACTTAACAGCAGCAAGCTCTTGGCAGCTTAGCAACATTTACTAAGGTGAGGTTTTCTTTGTAGTGAAGATAAAAACGGACTCTTCCCACATATACAGTATCGGCTCACATTATATTTGAGGCTTCTTACATGAACGTTTAGACCCATAGTCCACATTGAAAGCCTGTCGTTTTTTCATTATTGCTGTGCCAGTTAAATGGGAGCGAACACCAGAACAGACATTCTGTCTGGCAGAAATACATTTTCTGGCATGAGTTCTCTTGGGTTGTTTTGTTTTTTTGTTTGTTTGTTGGACAGGAGTCAAGTGGCTGTGCTTTCCGAGGGGTTCTGAAATTTGGTTATAAATAAATTTTTCTGGGACTTTGGATATGACAGCCAGTATCAAGATTGGCTCACAGTTATCAGGGTCGAGTTGGTTACCACCGTTGAAGTGGTGTAACCCTGGCTCATTTCCAAATGGATATTTATAGTGTGACATTTCACAGTATGATACTCATCAGAGCAGTACTGCGATTTGCCATCAGTACCAAGGTATCTGCATGGCTGTTTTGAAAAGTAGAGAGCTGTGAGTTATCTGGGATTTGGATTTATGCAAGAGGGATGTTTGATGCTCCCAAATTGATTGGGGAAAAAGTTTGGGCCATTAAAAGTACCATGTTATACTGTGACACCACAGTATCCCCTTTCCTTGTTACACTACATGTATAGAGGGAAAGGCTTGGTGACAGGTTTGGCAGTAATTGGAGCCAGTGTGTGTTAAGCACCTTATGGCAGAGAACTGTCTGAATGAGCAGCTCGGTAGGGGATGTGGGTTGGAATGAACTAAAAATTTTTGGAATACTAAATTGTGTTGCATGAATATTCTTTACTGTAATAACATCCTTGCATTTTTTTTGTTGTTCAGCTAGTAGTATATGGATGGATTTTAGTCCGGTAAATAATTTTTTTTTTTTTTTTTTATTGCAACACAAATAAATTTATAATAAACTATAGTGGAAGCAGTGTTTCTCCCAGTGGTCTAAATGAATGTTGCTCAGGAATCCTGTTTTGATTCCATGACCACCATTGGCTCACCTGCATGAACGTGGAAAATTTGGATCTCCTAATGCTTCAGTCCTCTCAGCCGAGACACTGGGTAGAATAGCACCTCACACTGTAGATGGGATGTATTATCCTAGCAGGGCTAACTAGGGTAGGTAAATTCTAGTCAGTTATTTCTTCTTTTCTTTAATATAGTTTTGGCCCCTAAGTCTCCACATATGCCTACAGTACCTTTGATCTTCTGCTGGTGGCCCTTCAGCCCTGTCTGCCGCTTCCCCCATCATTGAGGCCAAGGGAAGCAACATGGAGCAGGGACCAGAGGTGCCGGTGACTGTCATTCAAGACAGCCTGTTGTGCATTCTCTTTTGGTTTTCTCACTTGGCCCTACTCAGTTCCCACACGGTGACAGGAAATGCCCCAGCAGGCCATGCAAGTACACGCTGTCTCTGGGAGAAGGAGGCAAGCTCTCTGGCCTGCCTTGGATGGCTGTGGTTGCAGAAACATGGCTGCTCTGATAGCGTACCAGTGTTTAACTATGTAGATGTGGTGCATGCTGCCGCCCTCAATTCTTCTCTTGCTAGACTAATCCCTCTTTTCCACGCCTTACGTCGCTCTGCTACAAGGTCTCCTCCTGTCACCTATCACTACTGTCTTTACCTCAGCTTCTCTGTTTCTCCGCTTGTACTAATATTGTCTCATGCAACGTACCTCCTTTCTCTCTAAATACTGGTTCTCCTCCCTTCTTTTCGTCCACCGCTCCCTCTACTCCTCCCCATGTACCTACTTGCTCCAGTCTGCTGACTCCGTTCTTTTGCTGTCCTCCATGTTGAAATTTGTGCCGGGCAGACTGCCTTCCCCTTCTGTCCTCCCTCCTGCTGGAACAATCTGTCACCCAAGCTCCACCTCTCCCCTTTATACCACTCTCGTAGAGGGCTATTAAACCTTTAATTTGTGCCCTCCTGTTCTTTCTTCCGTTCTGCTTTGGCTCCTCTGTACACTTCCTATGTTTGAGTTTACTTTTATTGCAATTTTTGCCTGTTATACAGCTTCCGATCTCCTTGCAGTAACCAGCAGCATTCATGTAGTGCACTCTGTGTACCATGCTTACTTTACAATCCTTTGTACGTGCCACTTATATTATATTGTACTGTACATATTATGGGGCAGTTAAGAGGGCTATTCTCTGGGCATCTGTAGTTTGCATCAAAATGGTAACCAAAAAGAACAGGTTCAAGAGACCACTGTGGTTCTCAGCAGGGGTCAGGAAATCAGTGAGGGCCAAGAAAAAGGCCTTCACCAAATGTGAGGAAGAATGGTTGCTGAAAAATAGGGAGGCAAAGAGGGCGGTTAAGGAGGCAAAAGCAGACACAGAGTTGCGCATTGCAGAGGGGTTCAAGAGCGGAGAAAAACAGCAGCCCATGTATATTAGTGAAAAAAGGAAGAAAGGATGGGGAATTGTTAGGCTAACAGAGGAGGACAGAGGGCGACTGAGGTAGACAGGCAAAAGGCTGCTGTCCTTAATGATTACTGTTTCTCAGTTCTCACCAGGGAAGATGGTGTGCCCTTGAGTGGCATCAAAACAGCCGTTAAGAGGGTCTTGGAGATGAGGCAGCCAACGTTTACTAGCGTGAGGGTCCTGAAAGGGCTGTCGACTCTAAAGATTGATAAGTACCCAGGACCAGATGGATTGCAGGGATTTATTTAACTCTGAAAATTGATTAGCGTTTTGCTCATAAAAGTGCTAAATCTTTGTGAAAATGCATAGCTCTTGCCTCACTGTGCTTAACAAACACAGCACTTTTGGAAAATCTATATAAATACTTTCTGTACAGTTAGTATAGTCCCAAGAAAAAAACTGCTAATCAATTATTTAAAACCCTGGATTGCATCAGAGGATACTTTGGGGAAGTGGCAGTGGAACTGGCTGATCTCCTTATGGGTCAGTTCAGCAGCCTCTGAGGACTGAGGTGGTTCCGAAGGATTGGAGGGTGGGATGTAGTTCCACTCCATGGGGGCGGGGGTGGCAAGGGGGGCAGAGAACAAGCAGGGAACTACAGACATGTCAGCCTTAGCTTTGTTGAACAAAAACTGATGGGATCACTGGTCAAAGAGGATCTCCTGGACTACGTGGAGAGCAGCGATCTCCAGGATAGTAAGCAGCATGGATTCTCGTGGCAGGGAGCTCTTATTAGAGTAACCTGGTAGTTTTCTTTGACCAGGTGATGAGGGGATTAATTATGGGCCACATTGTGGATTTGTTCTAAAGGCTTTCGACTGTGTACCCCACGGACACTTGCTGAATAAAGATGGAGGATCTGGGTGCAGCTAAGGTCATAGTAAACTAGTTGGATAATTGGTTAAAGGGGAGACAGCAGCGGGTAGAAGTCAGCAGGGTTAAATCAGAAGAGAGGGAGGTCATGAGCGGGGTTCCACACCTATCTGTCCTAGGTCTGGTCCTCTTCATTATGTTCATCAGAGACATTGACGAGGGGATACAGGGCAGGCTGTGTCTCTTCACAGATGACACTAAGCTCTGTAGGACAGCGCTGGATGGTTAAAAACATGGGTCAAATTGGACCCACTTGTGTAATTAAAAAAAAAAAAGTGGATAAAAAACATACTAAAAAGCCAGTAGAGGATGCCTAATGGTCTTTCGTGTCTGCTCAGTAGTCAGCCCCCATACTGGGCACCAACTTTGCTGTCCTCCCCATCCCCTTGGTTTCTGTGTCCCCAGTCAAGATGTTCCCTTGTGTTGGACTTCGTCAGCCTCCCCCTTCCCCCTATACCTGTCCCAGACCCTGTTAAACCCCTCCACAGTCTCTGCGTCCACTAGACCCTTGGGCAGCGCATTCCATGGTTCCACCACCCTCTCAGTGAAGTAACACCTCCTCCTCTCTCCCCTGAGTCTCCCCCTCCAGCTTGCACCCGTGTCCTCTAGTTGCTCCTCTTTCCTTTGCAACACCTCGACTGAGCCACACTTATTTATCCCCTTTATGTACTTGAAGACCTCTTTCATGCCCCCAACCCCCAGTCCCTGCTCTCCTCCAGGGTGTACATGTTGAGCTCCTCGAGGCTCTCCCCGTAGGTCCTGTCCCACAAGCCCCAGATCATTTTGGTTACCCTCCTTTGTACCCTCTCCAGGAGTTCAATGTCCCTCTTTAAGTGTGGCCTCCAAAACTGCATGCAGTACTCTAGGTGCAGCCTCACCAAGCAGTTATACAGAGAGAGTATCACTTCCCTCCTTCTGGAGGTGATCCTCCTAGCGATGCATCCCAGCATCCTGTTGGCCTTGGCCGCTGCCCTCCCACAAGTCTCCCAAGTTGTTCATCTTGACATCCACTACCACCCCCCCCCAGGTCCCTCTCAGCCATCGAGACTTGTAGCATTCCCCCCACCCAGGGTGTACACTTGGCCCGGGTTTCTGGCTCCTAGGTGCAGTACCTTGCATTTCCCTGCATTGAACCTCAGCTTCCACTTTCTAGACCACCTTTTCAGAGCCGCCAGGTCCCCCTGTAGGACCACCCTCCCCATCCACAAAGAGACTCATCTCACTCCTGATACTCTTCCCTATGTCAGAGACATAGGCATTGAACAGGAGGGGCCCAAGGGCCAATCCCTGAGGGACCCCACAAGACCCTCCTTGGGGATGAGACTAACCTGCCAATCACGACCCTCTGGGTTTGGTCCTGTACCCAGTTGCCTATCCATCTGATCATCAGGTTCCCCACCCCCATTTCTCCCAGCTTATCCAACAGGCCTCTGTGAGGAACACAGTTAAATGCCTTGCTGAAGTCAAGAAAGAGGACATCCACCGGTCTACCCAGGTCCAAGGCACTCGTCACCCAGTCATAGAACTCCACAAGGTTTGTCTGACACAATTTCCCCGGAATGAATCCATGCTGTCCATCGTCCAGGCACCCCAACGTTTCCAGGTCCCCCCCCCCAGCCTCTCCTTGACAATGCCCTCCATCACCTTGCCCACCACCAATGTCAGGCTGCAGCCCTTGATTCCCTCTCTTGTGGATAGGCACCATATGTGCCACCTTACAAGCCTGGGGCATCCACCCTGTCCTCAGAAAGATGCTGAAAAGCTCCGCGAGGGTTTGTCAGGACATCCGCCATTTCTTTCAGCACTCTGGGATGTAATTTATCCGGCCCCGGTGTCTTCTTAGTCTTAAGGTACCTGAGGGCTTCCCTCACTCTCTCTGCTGTGATTTCCACCTCCGCTACCTCGTCCCCCTGCTTTGCCTTCCCCCCTCCTGCCAGTGCTGGCCCTCCTCTCCCCAGACCCGCTGATCGGTAAGGGTCCTCCCCCATCTCAGTGTCACCGTCTTCTCCCATGTATGATGCAGCCCCTCCGTTTTCCTTGGTGAAAACTGAGGCTAAGTACTCATTTAGTACCTCAACCTGCTCCCCCAGATCTTGTGCCCATCCCTCCCCTGTTTTAATCCTGCTAATCTGCCCCTTCGCCCTTCGTTTTCCCCAATGTACCTAAAGAACCCCTTATTCCCTCTCCTAATTTCCCTGGCCAGGTTCTGCTCCTTCCTTGCCTTAGCCGCTCTCACCACCCTAGTGGCCCTTCTGCCCATCAGCTCGTACTCCCCTTGATCGCTTTCACTCCTTGAGCACTTGAAATGCCTATAGGCTGCCTTTTTTCCCCTCACCACCTCCTGAACCTCCCTGGTCCACCAGCAGGGTTTTCCGGCCCCACCACATTTTCGTCTTACTCTTCCACAGGTGCTGGTAGCATCCTACACCCACCTCCTGATGATTTCCCACCTACTGTCAGCGTCCATGTCTAGCTCAATCCCATCCAAATGCTCCATAAGGATCCTTCCCATTTTTTTGAAATCCGTCCCCCTGAAGTCAGTTACCTTTGTCTTTGTGCAGCCTTCTACCCATCCTAGGTCCAGGCAGAACCAGACCGTGGCATGGTTGCTCCCCGCCAACGGGTCCCTTACCTCCAGGCCCCCAATCTGGTCACTGTCTACTAGGACCACATCCAGTATCCGCGCCTCCCTGGTCGGTTCCCCCACCTGCACCTGGAAGGAAGTAAGCTGTTGGTTAAGTAGGATCTGCAGCTTATCTGTTAGGTAGGAAAATGGGCAGACTAGGTGAACCAAGTGATCCTTATCTGTTGTCACATTCTATGTTTCTGCTGAGTTAGGAACATGTCCTGAAAGACATCCAACAACCTCTCTTCCCAGGCCACCAAGGATGTCATAGTCTCCCAGTCCATTCCTGGCATATTTAAGTCCCCCAACACCACCACCCTTTCCCTGCCCAATCTGCAGTGTCTCCCAACCTCTGCCACCAGCCTCTCCACCAGCGCAGGGGGTCTATACACCACTCCTGTTTTTACTCTCTCGCCCCCACTCCACCTTGTTATCAAGGTGACCCAAATCGCCTCCACAGTTCACTCCGTTTCCTCAACTCCTCCTATGCCAATGCTATTTTTGACTATTATTGCTATCCCTCCTCCCCTGTAGCTGTTGAATTTTTTTGTCTGGTGGCCTCCACTAGGGGGAACACCATGGTGTCCCCTGACATGTTGTTTCTGCAGGTCCTTAAATTGTTTCTGAAGCTTGTCCAGCTGTTCAGCCTGCTGCTTCTTATACCTTGCGACATAACTGATGTCTCCTCTTAGTACGGTTTTTAATGTGTCCCATAACATTGAGGGACTTACCTCCCATTAAGTAGGTAGTTGTTAAAACGCCACAGTGTAGTCTTTTTCCCTCCCATCCAATAAGGGTAAATTAATTCTGGGAATTATCTGAGGGTACACATGGTAAGATTTCATATTTTTGAGGAGTTGTACATGCTCTCTTGAAATGTGACACAAATCTATACGGGTATATATCTTGTGAGGAGTGGAGTAATGTGTATATTCCCGCGTAGTGGGGTTTAATGCCCTCCACAGATCTACCCACCCTTGCTCCTTAAGATATCTTTGTGTGAATTTTTGTGATGCTGACCGCATTGGGGGGGTTAGGGTTGGTTGTGTCGTTTCCATTTAACACCATGTTATAGTCCCCTCCCGCGATCAGGACCCCTTTTTGGTGTTCTGTTATTTTTTGCAGCTGTACCTGTGCAGTGGCAGCACACATCCCTGGTGGTAGGTACAAACTAGCTAGAGTTAGCATGGTTCCCTGATATTTTCCCTTTACTAATGCCAGCCTACCCTCCTTGTCACTGTAGGAAGAGACTAGCTGGAATGATGTGGAGTAAGGGATCAGAACAGCAATCCCCCTTTGTTTCCTCCCTTTATAGGAGGATGAAATAACATGTTCAAAATTGAACTTTCTTAATTTTTGGTGTTCCTCACTGTTGAGATGCATTTCTTGTAACAATATGGAGGTCGGCTTTTGCCATTTTAATAAGGATAAAACCTTATACCCTTTGATAGGATGGTTAAGCCAAGTTACATTTTTAGAGGATACAATAAGCCTCGACTCAGATGCAATAATTAGAGTGGAAGTCTCTCCTTGCTTTAGGTGGCATGTGCAGCCATTCTGTCTGTCATTTATAAAAATTCCCCACTTCCACGGCATTCCCTTCTGCCTCTCCTCCGCTATATGATTATCCACTTCTATCATCCTTCTCTGGAGATCCCCTTCCACACCTGGCTCCCCTCCCCCACATCAGTGTAGTCGCCATATTGAAGCACATTCCTGTCGGCATTTTTCCATCTTCTACTAGGGCTCTTGACCCACAACTTAAAACACATCCAACATTGAATTCCCAGAGGAATAAACTTCTTTAAACATAAATATATATCCTCTGGCTCTTTAACTATAAACAGTACCATGTGACTTCCAGTCCAAGAGGGTGTTACAATCTGCCCCTTAAAAGACTACACCAAGATGTCATGGGAAGTGCAGTCTGGAGGAGAGGTAGTGGAGAAATCCATTAGGTCCTCCATTCTGTAGCTCTATAACTTCAGAAAGCCCCGTAGGGCCAATGACGCCAGAGCCCCATCAGCAAGTGGTAATCAGACATACGCCCAGTAGCATGATTCACATTTGGGGAAACAGTCTTCAAGCCCTCCACCCATGCGATCACAGATTATTTTAAACCTTTTTAAACATAGTAAGCTAACATTCTCCTGCTTGATTACTATCAGAGGGTAGTTATTTTACAGTACAAATAGGATAAACTCAAGGGAGTTAAAATTCTAGTATACAACCTGTAGATTTGTTTGAAACGGATAATCTGTATAAACCAGTCATAAAATACATCCCCTCAGCCCCTTCCTCCCCTCTTAGTTGCTGTTTAGTGAGGTACATCTGCCTCTGAATCTATATTGTCAGTTCTAGTCTCACGTACAAAAAAGTTTGGACGGACAGTGGTTCGTGGAACTGAGTCTGATGGGGATTAACAAAACTGTCCCAAAATTATGCAAAGTAAACAATTCCTCCACAGAGGTCATAAAGGGTGTGCGTCTGTAGAAAACAGTACCTGTTCAAGTGTGCTGCTACATCAGGCCCCGTGTGGAAATTAAGGCTTCAGTTGATTATCTGGTGCCCAAGTTCAAGTCCTGGTCTGAGTAGCGGGGCCTGCTCCATTTTTCTTCCTGGACTGCTGTAGCAGTTTACGAATGTCCACGTAGTTTTTTCGGGTAGGCTCTGTTATTCACATATCTGTTCAGGCTCTGGTCTTTCATGTAAGGCCTCTGGTGTTGCCTCGATGATTTTAATTGCTCTTGGCAAAATGCTGATGTCTCGATGCTGTGGGTTTGCATCCCTTTCTTTGCTTCCTGTGGTGAGTCATAAATTTCAGCTCCTGAACTCCACATTACTTTCAAGCGTGCCAGGTAGGGAGTAAAGAAGTGGATCTGTTGGTCTCTAAGCACTCTCAGTATGTCCCCGTATTCCATGAGCCTTTTCAAAATTTCAGGAGGGTAGTCCTGGTCAAACAGAAGTCTTGCCCAATTGTACTCAATTTTCTTTGCTGCCCATGCTGCTGTCATTACTGTTTCCTTATCCCGAAAGCTGGAAAATTTACCACCACCGAGCGTGGTCTTGCCTTTGGATCTGAGGGTTTTGGGAGTGAGTGCATGATGAGCTCATTCTAGCCAGCATTTGAAGGCCTCCAGGAGGGGAACCACATGTTTAAGTAGATCCATAATGAATTCCACCATCTGTCTGACTTCCGAGCCCTCTGGAAGTCCGTATATCCTCATGTTGTCTCTACGGGAGCGTGATTCCAGATATTGGCATTTTTCTTTCAACATCTCTTGCTGCTCCAGTAGGAAATCTATAGCTTGTTTCAGGTGAACCACCGTATCCTTGGAGTTGGAGACCCGTTCCTCCATTTCCTGCATGCAAGTCTCCACAGCTGTAAGTCTGGCATTTAAGCTCTTGAATATCACCCGATTCTCTGAGTGGAATTGTTGTATTTCATGTATAATTGCCTCAAATCTTGATCTGGTTAGTGTCTCCCTCTCTGTATCTGTATCGTTTTCAGAGGCCTGCTCACTGTGCGGAGAAGAGCCTCCGGCACGGTTAGATTTCTCTGACAATCCGCAATCATCCGGCCGTCTCTGGGCCATTTCTCCTCGATGTTTCAGTGATTTAATGCTCTCTGCTTTCTTTGGTGACATAGTTGTAGAATCTTTGTTCGTGTTGGCTAAATTATTTTTTTGCCAGGTGGGTGTGGAAAGTTGGAATCGGACCTCCATTCAGGTCGGTTATGTCACCGGAAGTCCTCAACTAGCATTTATAAAATGGATAGGGAAATAGACAGTTGATCATGGCTCTACGATGCCGAGTCAGCAACTAACTTGTCGACCGGCATCGCAGCACCAAGCTCGTCGACTGCGAGTTGCAGTTGGCAAGGAGCCGCGCACAACAGTGTCAGTGTTTTTCTTCAGGGGGCTTTGTCCCCCCACACCCTCTGTCACTAGGAATACCAGCTCCGAGTCAGAGTTGGTTTGGGGAGGGGGTGCAAGACAGGGGAACGTGTTACCTGGTCCAGGTGCAACCCCTACAGCGACATAGAGTGCTGCTGTTGGCAACAACGCGTAATAAGCTGTAGAGGATCGATAACAGGAGGTGTATACCATTGATCAGGTTTCATGACATATGGTCTAACACCATTTCATCTATGCCATTTAACCTAAAGACGTTTTGTCTAAAGCAACAAGTGGCCTAAAGAACCTCAACACCTACTACATTGAATCGCGAAAGAAATGGGCACAATAAGATATGGTGAAAAATCATTAGACAAAAGTTGTTACTGGGCTAAATTATGGGAAAAGTATTTTGGACCAAACGTCTTTAGGCTGAATGGCAAGGAGAAATGCCGTTAGGATGAAGGTCCGTAGGCTGAACTTCGTCACCCGCTTAATCAGGCTTCACTGAGCTAAGATGATTTTTAAATCTAGCGTGGTTTTAAGTGCCTGAACGTAAGGGGGAGTTGTTTTTACTTTTTGTAGATTGGACTGTACGCAAAGAATAGGTCAGTAGTGGGTCCGTGCATTTACTAGGCATTATTCAGTGCTCACATGATGATTAGTTTCTTACTCCAGGAATTCTCCAATATTTCTAACTCTTACAGTCAGCCTTTAAAGTAGAACTGCCCGGAGATGGAACGTTATGCTAATGATGGAACCATCATTGGCTCGTGCCACTTACTGAAATGCTGCCCGCCTGCCCTTATCAACTGCTGCATTCTGAACCATCTGATTTTTCTCCACCTGCCAAGTCAAGACGCCTCATAGACTTCTCCTCACAGTCGTTCCCAGGTGTTACTTTGACAAATATAAGTATTTTTTTCCTCCAGATTTCCATTTGCTGCCTTTATTTTCTGTTTTATTAGTAAACCTCTAGTTAGAAATAGAAATTTCAAGTGTTTCTCTCTGTTCGGGATAACCACTGAGGAACTGAAGTTTAGTTAGTTTAGTTGGATTTTTCTAGTAAAACTCCAGTAGTTTTACTTAATCTTAATTTCTTTTTTCTTAAGTAAAGAACAGATAAATTGGGTTATTTTTCTACAAACCCTGGTTCCGATCGGAACTTCAACAGTTCTGGAACCGACCACAGTCACTAAATAAAACCTTTACCTTGCGGTTGAGGTATTTAGTTTTTTTTTTTTTAAATGTCAGAAAACCCTAAGAAGAAAACGGTCCCACAGGGTTTAAAAATTGTACAAAGTGTGGGGCTGTTTTTGCCAAGGCTGACAAACATGACTTGTGTTGTCTGCCTTGATGAGGAACATTCTCTGCTGAGTGTGACATCTGTAAGTCTTCCCAAAAGATGCTTGAAAAGTGTCTGGGGAGACTTCACAAAAAGTTGGAGAAGGGTACCTCAGGCTCTGACCAGACTTCACCCTCAAAAAATGTGGGTGAAACCACGAACCCAAAGCGGACAACCCCTGATAAGAGTGATACATCAACCGGGAAAAGATCCGGTGAACCGACTGAATCTCCGGTTCCTGCAGAACAATTGAAGAAACCAAAGCACACTGAACCCCCTGCTGAAAAGCCTAAGGGAACTTCTGCGGTGCCTGGCAGTCTGCCTACGCCTGAGGATATTGCCTAGGCATTCAGAATAATTCGGGTTTTGCTGTGGCTGGTACCGCTTCCAGTTCCCCAAGCACCGATTCCAACTCCGGTTCAGCAATTTCCTCTGTTCCAACCTCACTCCAGGAACACACGGAATATGAGGAAGAGGAAGGGGAACCCATAGAACCTGACATTTCCCCTGATCTGGGATTTGGATTTCCACCCAGGGCCGTCTGAGGACTGTTCCTCTCATTTCTCCTTTGTGAGGAAGATGGTGGATGCTCCAGATGTAGCCACTAGCGAAGTTGTAGAAGATGAAGAGGAAGTGGAGTACCTAGAGCTCATGGGGCTAACACCATCTTAAAAAAGTGTTGCTTCCCATTTAAAAAGTTTTTAAAAAAGATATCCTAAAAATTCTGCAGACACTGAATTCTGTTCCACCTCTGGATAAGAGGTCTGATTAAAAAGTACCAATTGGATAGGGAGGGGGCTGAGTTTTTGTTTACTCATCCTGACCATCAAGGTGTCGTACAGACTACAGCCTGTGACAGGGCAAGGGTGCCTTTTGCATCACATCCTCCTGACAAGGACTTTAGAAAGCTGGACAGTATGGCCAAAAAGGGCTACCTGTCAGCTTCATTGGCTATCAGACAGGCCAATTATCATGCCTACACTGCACAGTAACAGAAATCACTGTGGCAGTCTGCCTTAGCTGTGTCTGAGAAAGCTCAATCTGGTCTCTCGGCTCATTTGGCTGAGACTGCCAGGTTTGGTCTGGAGGCTGTGAAGTATCAATTTCAGATGGCAGCAAATGCCAATGACACTGCTGCCAGGTGTATGGCCCTCTCTGTAGCTCTCAGAAGGTTTGCATGGCTCAGGGCCATAAACCTCACGTAGGATACCCAGATGAAAGCCATGGATTTTCCTGTAGAAGACTATTCCTTGTTTGGAGATGAGACAGAGGCCTATATGAAGCAGGTGGGTGAGTATAAAACCACCTACAGAAGCAACTTGGCCAAAGAGTGGGCTTCACCATTCTACCAGACCTTATGGAAGGGGAGGCAGGGGTAGAGCTAGTTACAGCAGGGCTTTCTGCCGGGCGCAGACTGTCCCCCAATACCAACAGTACCCTCAGCAGACAGGATACTTCAGAGGTAGGGGCAAAAGGGGTCTAGGCGTGACTCCCAGGCTGGGCAGGATCAGCCTAACCCCAACCCGAATCCCTGACTTACTTGCTAAGGCCGCCTCCCCTATCCCTGAAGGGGAAGGGCTGGCTCACTACTTCCAGGCTTGGAAAAACATAACCACAGGCAAGTGAGTCCTGAAAGTAGTGGGTCAAGGTTTGTCCCTGAGTTTTAAATCCTTTCCTCGTCTAAGAACAAGAGATCTTGCTTCAAGAGGGCTCTTACAGTAGGTACTCACATATAGGACTAAGCCGCCAGGTGCTAGGATGACATGGAAAATTTCTAGCTAGCAGTGTCTGGCAGGAGACCGCCCCCAACATCACGTGACTTGATGTCAGCGTGGCACTATAAAGGGAGCAGTCACCATGCCAGCCCTCCAGTTCTTTCCCACCGTCGACCTGTGCACATCAGACCTCAGAAGATCATTGCTATTGTTGACGCCATCTTTGGATGAGTATCACTTAACATTTAAATTACTGTTTCTCATTGTTTTCTTGTTAATAAAGTATTATATTATCAATCAGGAATGTCTTCTCTGATGCCGTCAGAATCGCATAAGAACAAGTGAGACTCCTGTGGAACTCTGCTCCCTCACAAGGACGGCCATCCCCTCTGTCTTCTTTGCCGGGGCCCAGGCCATAAGATCGAGGGGGTGTGATAATTGCCAGAAATTTAATCCGGCCACACGTAAACACCATCAGCAGTCCCTGAAAGCCCATCTTTGAAACAAAAGATGGCCAATATGGAAAAGGAGCTGAAGAAACTCAGGCACTCTTCTTCCTCTCTGGAGGACCATCTCAAGAAGAAAAAGGACAAGAGACATAGGGATCCGGAAGGGTCCCCATCAAACCCGCTACCTTCAACTGGAGTTGCATCCCTGAAGGTAACTTCCCCTCCAAGGGATCCGTCTTCGACGACTATGTTGGCGGCTACCAAACAGCCATCAGCCCCACCTCCCCCCAATCTGGCCCAGGCCACACCCACCTCCTCCTCTAAGGCCTCCAAGATTCAGAGGCCTAACGGTACGAGTGGGACCGATAAGTCGAGTTCTGGCTCCTCTGGGTCTTGCGCGGCTACAGCTGCTAAGTATTCTGCTGTCTCCTCCTCCGGCCACACAGCCCTGGATTCTCCACCAACCCTCGATAACAGGCTTGACGATGGGGTGATTAATGATGGAGATTACTCCAACTTCTCCTTTACTGCCGATTTGATATGGTACCTCCAGCTCCCCCCACAGGGGAAATGGAGGGTGGAGATTGCCTGCCATTGGCGGCCTAGCCACCCCTGTGCCGGAGCCTCAAATGCCTGAGTTGCTGTTGGACCAGACATAGGTCGCTCAGACTCCCTCAGGCCTGCTGGTTCCTCAAGGACTGCCATCAGGCCCAATGCCTGGACCGTCGGGGGCCCTGGGGGTTTCCTACCCTGCTTCTGGATCCCCCGTCCGGGTTCTCTGTACCTCCTTAAGGACATTTTCTGAACCCTTCAATCCCACTGTCTGGACCGATGCCAGGTCTCTCAGCCCCTCTGTTGGGGCCTACACCGGGACCGTCTGGCAACCTGTTTGGTCTCCTGATGCCGGGTTATCTGACACTGTACTACCTGACGCCGGGATTTCAGACACCGGGTTATCCTCCGGGATTTAATTACCCTTATTGCGAGTACCCAGGCCACAAATTTCATAACCGACTGCCCCACAACCGCAAATGGATTTGCAGGTGGTCCTTAAATCTTGGTGGATGGAAGCCAAGTTGCAGCTCACATCGGAGCTCAAGAAACGTCAGCCACTGACTGTTCCTACGCCAGCCCCTAGGCCTCTTTCTCCATCGCCACCTCTGCCGTTGGGCCCTCAGGTCCCAACGTTGGACAGTAGAATGTAGTCATTGCCATCTAATCCGTGGCCTCTGGACATTTCCCGGCCATCTGACTTCTCAAGGCTGATGGATATTTGCGCCTCCTACGATCAGCTCACCTGACGAAGGCCGGTTGTCGGTCTCAGACAGTGATTCGGTCCCTTTGGCTCTGACTTTGAGTCCCCTGTGCCGGAAGACCGTGGACAGAAAGAATCTCCTAAATTTCCACCTGAGGACCCTTTCTTCTTGAAACTCCTCAAGAAGATCCAAGCGGCATACGACTGGCGTATGGTCATTCAGGATCCGCAGAGACGGAGATTGGCTGCACACCTGGATTTGGCAGATACCTCACCAACCCTCATTTTGCCCTGAATAGAGCCACATGAGAATTTGGTTACAGCAATTGGAAGCAACCTTTTTCTCTGGCTCCGGTGGCCAGGAAGGCAGAAAGGCTTTACCAGACCCCAGAGGGCAACGATCACCTTAGCCTCCATCCAACGACTGACTCTGTGGTCATCAGTGCAGCCCATGATAGGGCCGCAAAACCAAAACACCTTAGTGCTTCTCCTCCTGACATAGTCTAAGGTTCTCGACCAGTACGGGAAAAGATCTACTCATCTTCCACCCTGGGAATTGGGGCATTAAATTTATGTTGCCCTCATGGGGGATTACCAAAAATTGGTCTTAGGACAACTGGAATCCAAAATAGACTCCCTCCAAGACTCCACCCTGAAAGGAGAAATGGCAGATCTAGTCAGGTCTGCATGCAGATGTATGTTGAGCACTAGCTGTGATGTGGTAGATGCTGCTGGTAGCGGCTCACTGTCAGGCATTGGCCTCTGTCGCCACGCATGGTTTAGGATCTCAGGCTTGGCACCTGAAGTCCAGACAGCCATACAGCATGCTCCTTTAGAGGCTTAGTTTTGTTTGGGGAAGATGTCAAACACATCATCACTGACTTACAGTACAAGGGCAAAGCCTTGTGCTCTGTACAGTTTATGTACAAGCCACCCCAAAAACAAATGCAGCCATTTCGGAGACGGCAACATTGTCAGTAAAGATGGTCTCAAAACCGACGCCAGAACATATGTCGGGCACCTTCGGCTGGTAGAGGCCCTCCCCCAGCCAAATCTCAGAAGGCCTTGAGGCGCTGCAGCCTCCTCCCTACCCACCACCTCCTGACTGTCTTAACCCTCCCCCCTCACTAGATCACTGTCCAGAGGAACTAGTAGGGGGAAGATTCTCCCTCCACCTACCGGAGTGGGAGAAAATTGCAACAGACTCATGGGTGCTGTAATTGGTGGCAAAAGGCCACACAGAATTCAGAGAGATCACCAGAAAAATCTCCCAGGTCACTCATTCTACCCACCTCACCACATACCCTTGGTAAGAGAGGAAATAAACTCCCTGCTGGAAAAGGCAGTAATAGAGCCAGTTTCAAAACAAAAGCACAGGAATAGGTACTATTCGCACTTCTTCCTGGTACTCAAGAAAACAGGCGATCTCAGACCTGAGCTCTCTAAACCGCTTTGTGTAGTACAAGAGGTTCAGAATGTTGTCTCTCCCCAGCCTACTTCCTCTGTTACAGAAGGGTCATTAGCTCTGGACATGCAGGATGCCTACCTGCATATCCTGATTTTTCAGTCGCACCGCAAATTCCTCCGGTTTTGTTTTCAGGGAGAGCATTTTCAGTTCAAAGCTCTTTCCTTTGGCCTTTTGTCAGCACCCAGAATGTTCACGAAGTGCCTAGCGGTGGTGGCAGCCTTTCTGCGCAGATAGGGAGTACAGGTATTCCCATACCTTGACGATTGACTGATTTCAGCTCCGTTGAGAGACAGTCTGGCCAGCTCTTTCGGCACTTACCCTGAATATTTTCCAGCGGGTGGACATTACAGTCAACCATGCCAAATTCCACCTTTTCCCTATTGAACAGCTCTAATTCATTGGAGCAGTATTGGACACAGTCGAGGGCAAGACCTTCCTGCCTCAGGACAGGATGGCAGCATTGCAGCAACAGGCATGCCTAGTGGCATCACAGAGGAGGATACCAGCTAGTTTAATCCTCTGACTGCTTGGGCTTATGGCTGCGGCTATCCCTTCGGTCCCCTTAGCCAGACTGCACATGAGTCTCCCAGTGGACCTGCAGAGTGTAGTGGGACCAGAGATGAGACAACTAAACCATGAGATCTTGGTCTCAGACCCGATGGCTTGTGACCTTCTGTGGTGGCAGAACCAGGACAACCTCTCCAAGGGTATCCCATTCCACTCAGACATTCCCTCCCAGACCCTAACGACGGATGCCTCGGGCCTGGTATGGGGGGTGCACCTGGGAAGACGCAGGGTCCTTGGTCCCACAACGAACTGTCCCTTCATATCAGTGTACTCAAGATGAGGGGAGTGTTGAACACCCTAAAAGCTTTCCAGCACCTCATCCAAGGGGGTCAACTCATGGTTCAGACAGACATGTGCGTAGTCTGGTACACAAACAAACAGGGCGGAACCCGCTCTTATCTCCTGTGTCGGGAAGAAATGAGAGTGTGGTACTGGGCAACCAACCACAACCTTCGTTTGACAGCAGTCCATGTGCCAGGTGTTGAAAACGTCCTGGAAGCCACACACAAGCCAGTGCACACGAGTGGGAACTCGGTCAGTGGTAGACATCTTCGGAACATGGGGAAGGTCACAAATAGACCTGTTTGCCTCCCCGCTCAATGCAGAACTACCAGTTTTCTGCTCTCTTGCTCCAGGGCATGGTGTTTTCTGGTGAGACGTGCTATTTCTGTGCTGGAAAGGGAGGTTCACGTATGCCTTCCCTCCACTTCCATTAATTCAGAGAGTGCTAATGAAACTCCAGGCAGAAGGAGCATGAATGATTCTCATCACTCCCTTCTGGCCAAGACAAATATGGTTCTCTCTGCTGTAACAACTGTTAGTGGATCCTCCATTTCCACTGCCAGTCTCTCAAGATCTCTTGACACAGGAACAGGGGACCCTGGTACATCCAAGTCTCGGGTCCCTTCATCTACATGCATGGCACCTACTGACACAGCTGCCGCACATTTAGGGGTTTCCCTGAGAGTAGCACAAATTCTGGTGGAGGCCAGAAAGCCTTCCACTAGAGCCACTTATGCCATGAAATGGAAGAGGTTTTCCATATGGGCAGACTCGGAGGGGCTAGAACCTTTCTCCTGTTCAGTCACACAGGTCTTCGATTACGTGGTGCATCTCTATGACCTGGGTCTTAGTTACTTGACTTTAAAAGTCCATTTATCTGCCATTTCTGCCTACCACATCCCCATGGGAAGCGAGACTCTGGCCCAGCTGGAGGTATCCAAAACCTTCTTAAAGGGGATCCTCCATTTAAAACCACCAGTACAGAACCTTGCTCCACCCTGGGACTTGAATTTCATTCTGGAGAAAATCACACTGCCTCCTTTCGAGCCAGCAGCAAGTTCTGACATGCGCTACCTTTCCTGGAAAGTGCTCTTCCTAGTGGCCATCACTTCATCTCGAAGGAATCCACCGTGAATCAGTCACTTGACTTGCCAGGGTACTACCTGGAGCACTCCAACCGGGGTGAAGCACTTCTGTACCCTCTGGATGTACACAGAATTCTTCGGTACTACATGAACAGGATGAACCCTGTCCATAAATCTGACCAATTGTTTGTTTCCTTTGCGTCCAAAACAGTGTTTGTCCAGATGGTTGGCAAACTGCATTACCTTCTGCTACAAGAAGTACAACAAACCCCTTCCAGGGGAGGTCAAAGGACACTCAACCAGAGGCATGGCTGCTTCTGTTGCTTGCTTCAGGAACGTTTCAACCACAGACATTTGTGCGGCTGCAACTTGGAGTTCTGTCCATACCTTTACCAAACATTACAGTTTGGACATTTCTTCAAGGCGCAGAGTGGGCTTTGACCTTGCTGTTCTGCAGGGACTCCTATCATGAGTACCCTGTTTTTTCTGCAAACCTGTTCCTACCTTCTATATCTCAGACTTGTCTTATGTTACTGTTTGGGGCTCAGTCCTGTATGTGAGTACCTACTGCAAGAGCCCTCTCGAAGTAAGACTGTACAGTTACAGTACGTAAGAACTTGCCATAACAGTAGATCTTCGAGAGAGGCTCTTGTAGTAAGTACTGCTTTCCCTCCCACCTACCCCCTGGGTTTCTTCTACTCTTCTCCTGTAATTGCTTTTAGCTCCAGGAGCCCACTCCTTCTCTCCTGTTACACCTTTCTAGGTCTCCGGCGGGAGGACTGAGTGGCGGGCATAGGGACCGCTCCCTTTATAGCGCCACACTGTTGTCAGTCATGTGACATCGGTGAAGCAGGCCCCTGCCAAACACTGCTAGCTAGAAGTTTTCCGTGGGGTCCTAGCTACTGGCGGCTTAGTTCTATATGCGAGTACTTACTGCAGGAGCCTCTCTCGAAGATCTACTGTTACGGTAAGTTCTTGCATAACTGTACTTTTTAAAACCAGCTTCAAATACAGAAAAGCTGTTGGAAAAGGAGATGCAAAACCTGCTCTTGTCAAAGGAGTGGATCCTGTTCCTCCACAGCAAAAGGGAAAAGGGTTTTACTCTAGGTATTTCCTGACCACAAAGAAAAATGGGGAGTGGCGGCCTATTCTAAATCTAAGGTTACTAAACAAGCACCTAGTGAAGCCAAAGTGCAAAATGCTAACTTTGGCAATGATTCTACTAGCCCTTCAAAAAGGAGACTGGGTGGCTTCCTTGGACCTAAAAGATGCTTACTTCCACATCCCCATAAGGGAGTCTCACAGAAAAGTACTTCAGGTTCAGACTCCCATCAGGCCATTACCAGTTCTCAGCACTACCATTTGGCCTCACCTCAGCCCCAAGAGTGTTCACATAGTGCCTAGCAGTAGTAGTGGCACATCTAAGAAAGCTAGGTGGCACAGTGTTTCCCTACATGGATGACTGGTTGGTGGTGAGAAACTCACCGCAGCAGGTAAAAAAGCATTTTTAGGTAACCCAGGAGCTCCTGGAGTCCTTAGGGTTCCTAATAAACCTCAAAAAGTGTGTTCTACAACCAGTGCAGGTTCTGTAATTCATAGGGGCAGAACTAGGCACCCTGAAGGGAAGGGCTTACCTGCCTCAGGACAGGGTAAACAATATCTTACAAATTGGTGACTCGTTCAGTATGCACAAGCCAAAGACAGCAAGGCAGTTCCTACAGCTACTGGGACGCCATGGCTGCAGCAATAGGCATAGTTCTGAGTTCAGGATTCCAGATGAGAGATGTACAGTTCCACCTCAGAGCACATTGGTACCAGAGGAGAGACACTCTCTTAAAGTTGATTCCACTAACAAGGACATTACTGTAAGTCCTACAGTGGTGGAAGGAAGGAAGGAGACAATCTAAGGGAAGGGGTTCCCTTCCAGCAAGAGTCCCCATCACCCCACCAGTGATTCTCACGACAGACGCATGGTTGCTAGGGTGGGGTGCCCATCTAGGGGAACACACCACCCATGGAACCTGATCAAGTGCAGATTCACTCCAGCACATAAACTTGCTGGAATTGAGGGCGCAGTACTCCTAGCCTTGCAGGCCTTCGCACTGTTGGTGCAGGGCAGAGTGGTATAGGTCAAAACAGAAAATGCTACAGCCATGAACTACATAAACAAACAGAGGCAATGAAGATATGGAGTCTGGTTTATTCACTCAAAACTTCGCTGCAAGCTATCCATCTGCCAGGCAAGTACAACACCCTAGCAGTGCCCTGAGTCTGATCAGCCAGGCCCATCATGAGTGGACCCTGAACATGCAGGTATTGGAGGTAGTGCTCAGAAGGTGAGGCACTCCAGAGATGGATCTTTTTGCATCCCATGAAAACCACCACCTGCCACAGTACTGTTGCAGACCACCAGCCGGGGTACAATACCCCTGGATGCTCTGACTCTGTACTGGTCAGGGAGAGAACTCTATGCCTTAGAGCCGACCTGCCAGTGCAGCGGTTGTAGTTCCGCTTGCGATGCTGACCACCCAGGTTCGGGATCGGACGCCGGAAGTCTGGGGTGAGAAGGACTGAGCATCCATGGGACTGCTCTTCTGGCGGGGGGAGAGTGCCAGGCGCATTAAGGACCTCTGGTGGAGGCTGGGGGTACCATGGTGGCGCTTGTAACTTTGGGGGTGGGGCAGATGCTGGTTGTCATTGCATGTCCCTGCCCCCGGATTGCCACAAAAACAAAAAGTACTGGTCCCTGGGTATGATGCTCTGTTCCACCACCATCCCCACTGCAATGAGTGTCTTCTGGGGGAGGCCCGCTCCCATGGCCCCACCTTGAGGGGTAAGCCAGGGCAAGCTACCGGTGACCATGGGGAAGGGGCACCTGCCTGGCAGCCTTGCCCAGGTGTGTAAGCCTGGGCATAGGACGGTTTGTGGGCATAGGCTGAGCTCCCTTCAGGGAGTGGAGGAGGATCTGGAAACGGTCTCTATCTTCCCTCCCTTCCCTCTGATATTCAGGATTCTGATCAAACTCAGATCCCAGCTAGCATCAATGAGCTTGATGGCACCAGATTGGGCCAGGCAGCCATGGTACTCTCTGCTGCCCTTCATGTCTGTGGAAAAGCCAATACACCTCCCTTGGAGGCACAACCTGTTAACCTCCAACCAAGGGAGGATTCTATACCTGACCTCAGATCCCTCAGTCTCGAGGCATGGCTCTTGAAGACCGAGTATTCAGGCTTGCATCTCTCGGAAAGTGTACTAGATGTTTTACGAGGTTACATGAAGTCCTCTACCAAGAAAAGCTATACTTCAAAATGGAAAAGGTTTTCTGTTTGGTGCTCCACCAATGATATGGTACCAGAACAAGCAGGAATTCCAGCATTGCTGGACTGCCTTACCCATTTACGTTCTCTGGGCTTGAAGCCCACCACTGTAAAAGTCCATCTGGCTTCAGTATCTGCTTATATTTCAGCCGAAAAAGGTGTCTCCATAGCATCCAACCCTGTTTTCAAAAGGTTCTTCAAAGGTTTGGCCCACCTGCACTCTCCCCCCAACTGGGAACTGGTGCCAGCTTGGGACCTGAATGTCTGCATTGCCCAGCTCATGGGCCCCCTTCTGAGCCCATGGTTTCGGCTCATTTGAAGTATGTTACCTAGAAAATAGTGTTTCTGGTAGCCATTACTTCTGCCAGAAAGATTAGTGAGCTTCAGGCTTTGTGTATTGAAAAAGCCTACATCTCATTCCATAGGGATAAGGTAGTTTTGAGAACAAATCGGAAATTCCTCCATAATGCGGTTTCTGAATTGCACATGGGTGGGGCAGTAAATCTAGCGGGTGATTATTTGATCTGATTGGTTCAGGCTGATGCGGCGTGCACTAAGAGTCCCTCAGTCACAGTCGCACACTCTGGGTACCCAGTTGTTACACAGGCTAGCCTGAAGCGTTGCCCGAGGTAGGCCAGCATTGTAGCTGTTGTTGGAGCCTTTACGAAAGAAAACAATTAACATGCACAGCAACCCAGAATTTGTATTCCGGAGCCGGATGGCTCAGTTCATTGTGATAAACCCAAACAATTAAATCGGATGACACACAGTGGCAGAACTGACCAGATGAAGACCTCTGGATGTTCTGGCTTGCCAGGGGAAGCAGGACCCACATGACTCACCATGGTGGTCGATGCCTGTTCGATGGTGTTGAGCAAGGAGCCAAATTCCTGTGCAGGTCTTTCGTCAGATAAGTGTCTGTGGTGGGAGTGGCAGTCTAGGCCGAGATGGTAGGGCCCAGACCAGAGCAGACCGTTCGGATTTAGTCCGTTTAAGCGCTGGAGCAGCTTCTAGCTAGCATAACACATTCGAGGGTGGGGAACCAAATCGTGACCCACACAACACATTCAGCACACTTTTATAAGTATTAAAGCTATGAGCCACAGATCGGATGAAGTTGGTTTGCAATTTTACAGTGTTTCTGTGCAAACCTCTTGTTACGAAGCTCTCTCTCCGGTACCTGACAGACCGATCGCTTCTGGATCGAGTCTTTGGTCCACACTCAGATGAAATTCACTCTTTCAATTCAGAATTCAGGTCTCAAGAAAGATGTTCGGATGCAGTCCAGTTTTATTTGCAAAGACTTCTTCACACTGGAAGATGGTAGCAGGTAGGCCAGACGCAGTTTTCCTACCAAATCACAGCGTTGCCACGCAGGAGCAGCTGATTGAATGGCTCGAGCTATTCACTCTCCAAACTCCAACTCTTGGCTGACACACTGCTGCAGGCAGATCTGGGATTTCCCCTGTGATTCAAAAGGTTCGGCTGGTGGTTGAATCTGTCTTGTCACAGAAAGGGCTTCCCCTCCAGGTCCATTTAGGTGCGAAACATCAAAAACTACAACTCCTACAGAAATTCAGTCCCACAGGGCCTCTGGGGACAGTCTCCATTTTAGGTTCCCCGAGATTCCGATTGGTCCAACTCTGGCAGTCCAGAACCAAAATACTGGCTCTAAGCAGAAAGTCCATGCTGCAAAGGAAGGCAGGTTAGACAAACTTTTTATATTACAATCATTAAAGCAGATAAACAGCAAATAATTACAGATCCTAAAAGGGCTCCCTCTGCACATATAGCGATAGCAGAATGGAGCAGAAATACGATTCCCTGTGCGGGTCGCTCACGAGCCTTAAACCACTCGATCCCGACCTAGACTAATTAATTATTCTATACAAAATAGGTAGCTCTTAAAAAAACAGGCACAGAGGCTAAAAGGGTACTGTCTTGCAGGCATATTCAAAACTACTGGAGGCACAGAACACCATCCTGGCAGTGGTCATTAGGCAACCCCAGGAAGACATTTTAGGAACCCCCAATTCTCTCTCCTAAGTGGGCTCTGGGCTTCCTTACTCCTGGGCTGTACCTACTGATGCTGACAGGTAGGCAGGAATCAGACCTCTGCAGCAGGGGACATCCAGCCCTCACTTCCCATCTTCCTCGGTTCACTTCCTGCATTGCAGGGAGCAGGTACTCTGCAGCAGAGCTCTGTCACTGCGGTGACAGGGCTGAAGACTTCAAGACTGTAAGTTTGGATTTTTTGGGTCCTTTTCTGGATTTACTCAGAGAGCTGGGATGGGTGGACCCAACTACAACCCCTCTCTCTGTGCCAGTAGGGGGTCCCAGTCTCAGCCCTGCATGCTGGACAGACTGGCCCCTCTCAATCATTGCAATTGGGATTTTCTGCCTTTGGGGGGGGGTCCCAGTTTCAGCCACGCATGATGATCAAACTGGCACCCCTCCACCCTTCCTCCCACATGGCCTCTGCCACACGTGCGCTTCAGGCTGGCATCTCGATTCTTTCCCTGCGCTAGCGGGTCCTCGGCTCTGCCCCTCCCCCCGGCATTCAGGTCGGCTCACAGAAGAGCTGCCGGTCGACTTAAAGGATCAAAGGGGGGAATACATCTTTACCATTCAGGCAGCACGAGCGCCAGTCCAGATATGCTACCCTGCCTATGGAAACGCCACAGCCAGCTCCTCTGTGAGCCGAAGTGCCACTGCCAGCCGGTTAAGCTGCCCTGCATATGGCATGCGCCACACCAGCTCCTCATAGAGCCAAAGCGCCAGCTCCTCACAGAACTCCATTTCAAGCAGCTTGACGAGGGGAGGGAGCTTGTCGCAGTGGAGCTCTGGCCACGTTTACATTTAGGCACCCCCAAGCACTTCAGCAGCCAGTTTTCTGTCAATGGGCTCTTCAGTTGCTAAGCTCATCGACGGAGGCCACGAGCTTCACAGCTGTGTGTTGGCAACGTGCACCCAGGTGGACGACAAACCCTAGGGCTCAGCGCTTACTAATTTGGCACCATAGTTCAACTTTCTGGAATTAGCGGTGCACTACAGGCCACCTGTGGCACGGCTGACTAACTTCTTGGCTCAGTATTATTTGGTTGGCTCTGAGGGCACAAGATTCCTTACTAATTTAGCTGGCTCATTTTATTAAATTGGTTGCTTTAGCGGTGCTACTACAGGCTGTCCAGATGCACAATGGAGCCACTACTACAGGTCCCTCAGAGGCATGCCGACAAGCATCTTAGCTCATTATTATTATTATCATTATTATTTCATTATTGTGCTAAGGGCACTGGATTCTTGCTGATTTAGCTGGCTCATTGTTATTAAATTTTCACTAACGGACACGGGACACCTTATTGAGCTCGCGGTACCACTGCAGGCCGCACAGAGGCACAGTTTGTTGATGAGCACCCAGAATCACTATGCTTGTTGACGAAGGCCACTATCCATCCAGCCTGAACCCAGACGCTTCCTTAGGGTGCCTTTTCTGTCGACCAGTGCCTCAGAGGGTCAATTCATCACCGAAGGATGAGTATGACACAGCTAGCCAGGTGGCAAGGTACTTTGGCTGTCAACGAGCTCCTTGGGCTTTTAGCTCATCAAAGGAAGCCTTCTGGAACTTGCAGCTCTGCGAGCAGGCACCCAGGTTCACAGTTAGTCATCGAGCAACTCAAGGTGTCACAGTAGTTGGTCGCCAAGCAACTCAAAGTGTCACAGTGCTAGTGGTCGAGGGTGACTACTGCTCCTGGAGGTGACCTGCGGAGGTGACTGGGAGAGGCTTCCTACAGCCAGTTTAATGGAAGGCACTCCCTGCATTTCCTTCAGTGATTCCCAAGGATCAACCATTTCAGGCAATGCTGCTTAGTCAAGCCAAGAACTGGGAGCCAGGAGTCCTTGGACCTGGAGGGCCTGTTCTTTTACTAAAAGAGGTCATAGTCAAGATTCGCTCGCCATCGCCTCAGAGGCACTTGCCCAACTATACAGGTTTTTCATCAGGCAGTTGCCACCAGACTAACCTCAGCCTTCCTTATTCCTCCAGCCATACGGAACTTTTAAAGGAGAAATGGCAAGGTCCAGGATGCACCTATCCAGTGGCTCTCCCAAGTTTTCTAAGAGTTTGGCAAGAAACAATAGCAAAGGTGGTCAGACCACTCTAGAATCGATCCTCCAATTTTTAAACCTAACCAAGCAGTCTATCACCCTGGCTGAAGGAGGGACTTCTCTCCAGGACCCAGGGCAGAGAAAAGCAGGTGCCTTGCTCAACATCAATGTCGTCTCAAGGTGGCATCCGCCAATCCTCTCTCCCTAAACCTCTCTGTGAGGGGCCCCAGTTTGTGGTCTGACTTCGACTTTATGCAGTAGGTGTATAAGAGAAGGCGGTCAGATGTTCAGGTCGCACTGTGTTTCTTCTTGCCTCAGCTCGCTGCAACCTCTGGATTCGGGCCTGGCAAGCAGTTGCCTCTGTAAGAGCCAGTTGGTTATTGTACCCAGTAAAGGTAATCTTCTTTTTGGCCCAGCCATGAAGGAGTCAGTGAGGTATTCCGGGGAAATGGCCGAAGGTGCACATGCCATTTCAAGAGGTGGGGACCAGTCTTTAGTCCCCAGATGACTTCTTCATTACCAAGATTACCTTAAGGGTTAAAACACTAATGTCTTGGAGGGGAAACAAGAACACGCTGTTCACACTTCCTCCAGTAGGGGGCAGGTTTCAATAAACTCTCCATGAATGGGCCCAAACTGAGCTGGACACATGGGCCCAAACCGAGTTGGGTAGAGGGGTTACAGACATTACAAGCATGGGTTACTTAATCCAGGCTGCTCCTCCCCTTCGCTGTCAACCCATCAGAAAGACAATCACACAAGGGGGATTTTTACAGTCTACTGCAGGTTTTCAGCAGCTGGAGGTTTTTTCTTCCCTCTCCATGTTCCAAAATGCATGGGGGAGACTCATGCCAGTCCTAGATCTCATATTCACAAACAGTTTGTTCGCAGCAGACCCTTCAAGGTGGAAGCTTTGTCATCAGGGAATCGCAAAAGGGAGATTTTTTCCAGCTCCAATAAATCTGCAGATTCCTATTTGCATATTCCCACCCAGTAATGGCACACGTTCTATCCCAAGTGTAGAGTGGGAGAGCAGTACTTCCACTTCAGACTCCGATATTGTGGTCTTCCTCAGACTCACAAACAGTATTTAGGATGCTAGTAGCGGTCATAACCCGCTTAAAGGCCCCGCAGCTCAACCAAGCATTACAAGCTGTGGCGGGGTGAGTCGGGTGCCTGTCGGCCTGGGTGGGGCACACTTCAGGACACAAGGTCCCCCCCCCCCGAAAATGAAATTTTGGTTATCTGCTAAAACTCAAGGAGTTTCACAGGCTGCTCAGCTAACTGCTTATTTATTTACACCGCTTATTGAGACAGATTAAACCCTCTCTCCAGTGACGGACCCAGTGGTCAGACGTCACAACGGGACACAAGGTGGGCCATCCACACCAAGTCTGGAACATGACTCATACAAGCCTCAGGAGCCGAGGAGGACTCACTTGCATCAGCTGTTGGCACTGGGCAGGGGATCGCTGTTAGACACAAGACACAGCATAAACTTCCCTGAGTGGTGAACAATAGGCCATGCCCAGATGCACTCTGAACAGCAATTCCTCAATCAGGATAGTTTGCTTCCAGTTGACAGTCTGTCACTGCTGATATACACCAAACTTCAGGGCAACACAAGAAGCCTAAAGATGCTAAAGGAATGACCTCGTTCAGTGGCTTGAGCACCACTGAGTGATGTGCATACCAGGACAGAGAAATGCCACAGCAGAATAACTCGGTCACAGGGTTGGCCGGCCAAGAGAATAGCAGCTGAAGGGCAGTGCCTCCCACATCCAGACAGAACAGTGGGGCAATACTCAAAACAGATCTTTTCGCCAGTTTGCAGAACTCCAAGACAAAGCAGTTCTGTTCCCTGGTCAAGGATGAACCAGAGGGGGCTCAGGGCACTTTCCCCCCATAATCTGGGATATGTTCAGTCTCCTGTAAGCCTTTCCTCCAATAACACCTCTATCAAGAGTTCCACACAGAGCGGCTTTGGAGAGGACAGTCATGATTCTAGTCTGTCCCTTATATCTTGCCCACACTTAATTGGTTATCATTCTCTGGTCAAGATGACCACCTCTAATATTCAGGTTCAACCTGGACATTCTCCTTCAAAGTCTGGTTCTGCATCCCATGTCAACAGCTTGTCTCTTTAGGCCTGGAGCTGGAGTGGAAAAACTTTCAAGGAGCTATGCTACAGAGCTTCTGTTATTAACATGATGGGGAACTCTTGTATCTCTTCTTCCTCCAAAGTGCATTATAGAATCCAGGGAGGATTTTGGTTCTGGCTTCATCCCAGTCACTTACAGAGTATCCCAATATATTGGCCTTTACTCCTGCAGTTCCTTTACGATAGATGGACGAAGGATTGCAACCAGCCACTTTTCAAGTTGGAGTTTTCTGCACAGGGGGCACTCTTCACGGACTCTGGGGAATTGTTGGACTCATATCCCCATGTCTGGTGTTTCTAAAAGCAGCAACATTAAAACTTATTCCTTTACACCAGCGCTACCACCTTGGAGTAGTAATATGATTCTCAAGGCCGCGACCAGGGTCCCCTTTACAGCCGTTTAAAGCGTCCATCATGCATCTCAAATAAAGGTCGCCCTCTTTCCCAAAGCTATTGCTTCAGCCAGGAGGACCAGCAAACTAAGAGCATTGCTTACCCAAGAGCTGTACTCTTGTTCCTCAGGCTAGAACAGTTCCAACTTTTGTTTGCCAAAAGTTATGTCTCCTCTCCATTACAATCAAGGGTTCATTCTTCTTTCCTTATGCCCACTCTCTAAAAGCAGTAAGGAAGGAAAATTTCATCCACTAGGCCTGGGAAGAGGGAAGAAAACATGCATTAAGAGAGAGGAAGCTATTAGCAAAACCTCAAGTTTATTCATGCTAGTTACGGGCAAAAATTTTGAGTAGCAAGGATTTGTTGGGCTTAATAGCCAGTCGGATTCTGTCACCTCCACGGCTTATGATCAAGCCAGAGTAACTTGCCTAGCCTAGTGAAAGAACATGGCCCCTTCACTGGCGTAATTTAGCGGCCATCTGATCATTCACACATTTTGTTAAAAAAAAAACAAAAAAACAATAAATTCTTCACTGGAGGTGATGTCTCGGTGGAGACATCCTTGGCCGCATCGCGCTTCAGTGGTGGGGAACCCTTCTAGGTTTTTGACATTCTTCCCACCCGGGACATCTGGGGACATACTGCTTTCGTATATCCCAGGAGTAAGGAAGCCCGGAGACCAGCTTAGGAGGGAGAAATCGAAATTTAAATACCTGTAAATTTTCTTTCTCCAACAGCTGGTCTCTGGGCTTGAGATTCCCTCCCAGAATATATATAGTGGACTGGCCTCTCTGCTATATATGCCTTAAAGTTCTTGTTTTCTGTTTCCAGGTTCTTGTAGTATTGCCACATTGAACTGCTTTAGGAAGAACTGAGGAAGACGGGAAGTGGAGGGCTGGATGTCCCCTGCTACAGAGGTCTGATTCCTGCCGACCTGTCCGCATCAGAAGGTACAGCCCAGGAGTAAGGAAGCCTGGAGACCAGCTGTCGGAGAAAGAAAATTTACAGGTATTTAAATTTCAGTTTATAGGGGGGTTACATGAGTAATGTATTTATCTATTTTTTTTTTAAACCAATAAAAGTTTTGGGTTTACTGCCTGTTTCCCTACTTAGTTTATAAAATAAAATAGAATAGAAAACCGAACAAATGAGAGATTCTTTAGTGTTGGCGGCAGCAACGTAGAAAGATTGTGTCAGTGTGGAGCTCCCATAGCCAAGTGAACATGTTCCATATTTTTGTTCTGATTTTTAAATTTTTTTTTTGTGTGTGTGTGTGTACTGTTGGTGGATTGAGAAGGAGAGAATTGTTGCCTACAGTAAGATGTGGATTTTGTATGTTTTTGAGACAGGCTAGAGACACTGCATTGTAGGAAGACCAAAATGATTCGGGGCCAGCAGGGCAGGTCTTGTGAAGATTGGCTCAAGGCACTGAACGTATACTTGTTGGAGGCCAGATGAGAGAAGGGAAATATGATAGAGCCCTTCAAGTTCTGAAAGGAATGAATGAGGTAAACTGTGAGGAACTGTTTTGTATAAGTATCGTAGTAGGATAGGTAAGCAATAACCCACAACAGAGTGTGCAGGTATTGGGGATTAATCAACACAATGGGTGCATTGTGAGGCACGAGACCGCAGGCAGAGTGTCCTCACAGCACCCAGGGTGTTGATTAATCTCCAGTAACCGCACACCCTGGAGTGGGTTTTTGCGCTTATAACATGGGCTAACGGTGGAGAGAAATGGACAAAACCCATCGGAATACATGGTCAGAAAAGTGGGAACTCTTGTGTTCCTCCACTGCTTATGGTTTCAGTACCACACCTTTCTGTGTTCTGCAAGAGCAAAAATAGTGCCACACGCTGAATTTTGTGGTAAAAAGGCCTCCACAATACAATCAAGGAGCTGCCTGGACTTGATACACTGTCGTCTTGTAAAATAGATTGTGTGGTCACAGAAGGACACCACTGTGTCAGTCTGTTTCTCAAATTAAAACACAGAACAGAAATGCACCTTGATTTATATCTGACTGCTTCTCAGTACCGTCAGTGGACATCACAGTTCAGTGCAGCTGTGTTCCCTGCTGTCAGCTGCTGCTTGTCTCTCTTTGGAAACATGCAGTATTATCTTGTACGTGCCGCACAGTGCTCACATTTAGGTTGCGTGTGGGATGCTACTGCCTGAACTATGTGCAAGGCTCCATGTGTTTCTTTGCGGGGGGGGGGCTGCTTGCACCCACCACCCGCCAAACCAGGGAATAAGCTGTACTGACTTGTCGCTCACTCTCTCTGTGCGCTGAGACTCGCAACATTAACACTGCTGCTTCATGGACGCTATTGGGGAGGAACAGCATCGCGAAATAGCAGTGGACAGCTGCTGTGCACGAGGACTGTGTACATCACTTCGGGGTGTAACTGGGGATAGACATCACTGATTTGGAGAATACGTTGCCCAGGACCATGGAGCTAACCTGAGAGCGGGTGGGGAGATGCATCAGTGTGTGGGACCACATATCTGGGACAACTATGGAGGTTATCTGGCTGTCTGGCAGTCCGTTCTAGGTGGGCTGCCGTTTTCTTCTTAACCTACAGCAGAAGGATGAGGATGGCTACTACAGCAGTGCTGCTGTGTAAGAGCTGTTCAGAATACATGTACTTTGCATCGAAACAATGAGTACAGTGACTGTTAAAAATCACCTGCCACTGCAGTGTCCATTGGGTGGGAGGTCTAATTATAGGTGGAGTGTCACTAAGAAGCTATGACAAGATGGCTACCTTTAGGAATTTTTTGAGATGACATTAACAAGATCTGGTTGAGTGTATGGTATTCAAAACAAAGATTCATCACCACAAGCAAACGAGGTGACTGATTAACAGAGATTAATCAACAGTCACCTGTCACAGGGATGAACAGGGTGCAGGAATACACTATTTTTTAAGCGAAAAAGATGTTCCAGGATTAGAGGGCATGGGATGAAGTTGGAGGGAGGACGATTCAGAGGAAACATGAGGAAGAATTTCTTCACAGAACGGGTGGTGGACAAGTGGAACACCCTGCCAGAAGAAGTGGTGGGGGCTGAAACAATCACAGGATTTAAGAATGCATGGGATAGACATAAAGGAATTCTGGAGGTCAGGGCTAAGGGGCAACAGACTTCTAGGAAAACATAAACTGAACTTACAAGCTCAAATGGGCAGACTGGGTGGGCCATAGGCCCTTATCTGCCGACACTGTCTATGTATCTAATCTCTGCCTGTCAGATCACAGAAACATGTATGCCCATGGTATAAGAATTGTTAACCTGGTGGTCGTGTAACTCTTCTTTCAGCTTATTGGTATAAACATTTCTTAGTACCCATGTAGTTATCCAGGGAAGTAGTGGATCAAGAAGGGGCACAAGTGGAAACAGACCGGGGGGGGGATTAAAGAGGTAAGTGAGATTTTTATTTTTTTGTACAGAAAGGGTGGTGGAGCTATGGAACAAGCTGATTGTGGTGGGTGCCAAAACTATCAGTGCTTTCAGACACGGATGGGACAGAGTGAAGAGCGTAGTGGTTGCTCAGGGTGGTAGTGGTAGAGCAGGGAGCATGGAGGTGGATGGTACAGGTTAGAACCCTGTATGGACAGTTGGTCCCAGATTTATTAGGGTTTATGGGTGCACTGGATGGACCACTATACTTTTCTGCCATCATTGTGTACGTTTCTATGTTAAATAAATCTCTTCCTGGCTGGGGATTCTGTTATAAAACGGTGCTAGCTCCCGTGTCAGCTGCTAAACCCAGGTTGCTTGTGTGGGAGCGTGACATGCTACTCACTGGGCCCTTGGGTGGTTCCATGTGGGATCACAGCTGCCTGGCAGGGCCCTGACTTAGGAGCAAGCCACAGACACTTGATGTCAACATATACCACTCAGATGGGGATACAACCAGTAGGTAGGCTTCCTGAATGGTTAGAGAGGTCTGGTGTATGGAAGGAAGTCCTGCCAGGGTTGCTCACAGTGTGAGTAGGATAAAAAGAGAATAATAATTATGAAAAAGATTCAGCTGTTGAGAAGAAGGAAATAATACTTCCTTTAGTTCACATACTAGGAAGGGGTTCTTCCCTTATGATGACATCGATTTTAAACAGTATTGTATTATTAAGTGCAATATGTACAAATATTTAATGTACTGATAATGGACTGTTGACTTATTTTAGGACCAGTCATTTTTACCCCAGGGTGGAAAATATTAAATGTTTGCTTTAGCTGCACTCTCCTATGTTTGTTTCTTTGCATGCTGGACTGGTAGGTAAGTTTCATATAGTGGGAGGTGCATAGACACTTATAGTAGTACACTGTAGTTTCATCCTGCTGCATTGATCATCCCAGCGATGGTCCTCCTTCGTATATGAAACCAGACTAATCTGCCAGTAAAAATTAAACCCCTCCATGCTTCCATTTTGTATTTTTTCTGCTGTTTGCATCTTTTGAAAGCTCAACTTCAGTTTTTCTTCTTTTAATTTTACCACAGCTTGGCAGCTGGCCAGGAGTTACTTTAATCAAGCAAGACCCAGTTTCTGTCCTGCAATTACCTCTCACAAGGAGCAGCACTGTTCAGTCTCTTCTTCTTATAAGTGTCCATTTTCTGCCTTGCATGCGTAAACGTGGTCAGCATTTTTTTTGTAAGCTAATCAGTTTTGTAAATGAATGTCGAAGCCATTCCATTTTAAGTACACCGTGCAGCATGAGTGTACATTTTTGTGTCCTCTTCCCAAAGTCACAGCATGGCCTTCATTAACAATAATGAGAGACTGCTGTTTTGCTTCGTTTTCCCACTTTTCCCAGAGCTTGTATTCCTGAATTTGTTTATTTAATAAATCTGCCAAACTATAACAAGTGGAACTTTTTTTTACTGCCACTGAGTGTGATTTTGAACATGTTTTTACATGGGGGTGAAACATCTAGCAAAAAGGGAAGAAACCATGACAGAATTGGCCGGGTTGCTTTGCAAGATGTGTAGTAGTTATGGATTTGTTTCATGAAGCAGTGTATGTTAACAGTGAAAATTTTGACTTGCATTTTTTTAGGCAGCAAGTGTTAGCTTCTGTCTGTTGTGATCATGCTTACTTGTTTATGCAGATTTTAAAGATTGTTACATTTTGTGTTTGTGAGGTTACTGTGGTAAGGTCTGAGTAGTGCCATGTTGGACAGAATGTGGACCAGTTAAAACCTTTCCAGGTGTCATGGAGCATGATTCGCAGAACCTTCCACCTAGAGCAGTTTTGGAGAACTTCCCTCCAGCAAGGGTGGACCCAGGCTTCTGCAGTTGGAAACACCTCTCCCTACAATAAATTTATCAGCTATTCTCTGGAGTCACTCTTTTCTCGTTTCAAGAAGTCCGAGCCTCATTCATGTTGCAGTGGGTGGATTCCTGTTGCTACCTGCAGGTGTGAGTGACACTATTTCTATGTTCCCATTAGAGATGCATATTCCGGATTCCCTACGTGCTTGGATTCCATTTTTCCCCTCCATTTTAAAGGCCAGAACGACTGCTTGCATCAGGAGTCTTCCGGAGATTCTTTCTATGATATTGCTTAGAAATGGGTGGCAGAAACTGGTCTCTTGCTCCCGGACAAATCCTGATGGCTACCACCAGGGTAACTAGTTCTTATCAATAGTGGGAGTACTCCTTGAAGCAGCTACTAGTACGCTGCTTCCCTGGTGATGACTGCCCACTTTCACCCTATTACTAGTGTCTCTTGCTTGTGGAGAGCCTAGAGTGACCAAAACTCTTGGAGTGTGGTCATGTATTTATGTTGCCTGTTTTTTCAGGATCTCAAGAAGGAGTTGGAGAGTTGGCCCGCCAGCACAGCGGTAAGGCATCCATTTGTGGCGCCGACATCCCGAGTTCGGAGACTGACCCAGGAGTCGGAGGGTCAACTGGGGGGGAAGGATTGAGTGTTCCAGGGACAGCTGTCTGGGGGGAGAGGGGAAGAGTGTCCGGCATATTGTGGAACTCTGGCAGAGAGCTAGGGGTACCACTGCTGCAGATGCTCATGAGAGGGGGCAGACACTACAGTGGGCATTGAGCGTTCCGCCCTCAGATTGCCATAAAAGTCTGTAAAATTCCAGTCCCCCGAACATGATGCCTTGCTCCGCTGCCACCATTGTCCACCAGGAGGGGTCCTGCTCCCATGGCCCCACCCTGGAGGGTAAGCCAAGGCACGATACCACTGACTGTGGGGAGGGGCACGCACCTGGTGGCCACTTCCTGGGAGGTAATCCTGGGCATGGGAGGACAACATGCTGGCATGGGCGGAGCTCTCCTTCAGAGCTTACTCTCACCACTGTGACCATTCGTCTTTCGTAAGTTTGAAATGCACATGTGCAAAGCTGTTCATGTGATGCTATTGTGACGTACTTAAGAGGGCATAACAGTGCTGGCCCAACGGTAGTGCTATCACTTGCGATGCCAGCGACTTGGGGTTGGAAGCAACCTTAGGTTGTTGGAGGGATGGCCGGGGGAGGAGGATCGAGTGCCCGGAGGGCTGCTCTTTTCCAGTGAGTGTGGGCTGCATGTCCCCCTGCTTTACCACCATCTGGATGACCAAGGGTGGAGGTGCAGCAGGACTGCAGAAACTCGGGAGGGAGGACGTCGGCGGGAATCCAGAGTGGTGACACATCTCTATGTGCCCCGCCTCCTTGGACGCTCTCGAGTGCCGGCGTTCCGGGGAGGAACAGAAAAGCAGGAAAAATCCCACACCGGTCGATTGGGATCCAGCAGCCCCAAGACTCCTAAGCCAGTCTCCCTGAGGGTCCGTCAAGACCAAGCGATGCATGCCGGACTGTGTGGGGACAAAGGGGGTTTCCCTCCACTATTCGCCCGGGGGTGGGATAAACCAAGGTAGGTTGGGGGTAGACCTGACGGATCCTGAAAGGAATTACCTGGGGCAGAGCTTAGGGACATCCAGCCTGGGGCTCCCCCAAGAGTGGCGACTGGTGTGGAGAGGTGGGGAATAAAGAATACATATAAGAGTATAACAAGGATAGGAATTAATTGAATACCATCCTTAGCAACCCTCTCCCATATATTATATGAATTTTCATAAGTGCTCCATCATAAAAATCTGTTTTTGTACCATGTTGACTGTTTAATTAAAATTATATTTACAAAAAAATATTTTCCAAGACAGCTTATCAATCCCCCTGCAGTAACATACGAGTTTGCATAGCCATGATGCTTTGTGCTGAGTTTGCGCCTTCTGACTATATGTTTGTTTACAGAAACCAGAATATATCTGACTGCTTGTATCATTTATGCACCCTTCATGTGTTTTTCTTTCTGATCAGCATTTCAGTTACATCACCTCTTTCCACTCACTATGACAATAAAAAGACTGTCATTGGGTACAAAAGTGGGGGAAGAGACTGGAAAACTTTCAGTAATCACACATTACAAAGAAAATCATGTTGCTCATAATGGACAAAGGAAACAAAAAAACTTATGCAAAGAGCATAATCCAGAAGTGCATTTGTGACGCATGGAATGTTACAATATAGGATGATAGAGGTAAGCAGTAAAACACGATGGGGTGGGGTGTGCATTGTGCTGCAATAACCGCATGCCCTGGAACTTAGTGAGGCACAAGACTGCAGGACGAGTACCTTCGGGCCCTGTAGGTGTGGCTATCTCAGCACGGTGCACACTGCAGTGTGTCTTATATGTAAAACAAAGGAAAGGGGGAAAAAAACAAAAGTTGTTATGTAAAATAGCCCTTCCACTGGCTGGAACTTGAAATTGTTTTTTTTTTTTTTTTAATTTATTATGCTTTTTTATTCGTCTACAGCCAGCCGCCTGGAACCTCAGCCCAGTCTCTGACCTCAGGCTTCCACCTCCAAATCGGCTGTGACCCTCCGATATCCCCTGGCTTACCCCCAGGGTGGGGCTTCGGCACCTGCTCCCAACAATGCCACAAATGCTTAGGGAGGCAGTATAGCGCAGTGGTTTAAGGCTCTGAGCTGCAAATCTGGAGACCTGAGTTTGAGTCCCACAACCCCCACTTGCATACTGTGTGACCCTGAGCAAGTCACTTAACTTCCCTGTGCTCCCAGGTTGCACCTGTAAACAAGCTTTCAGCTTAGTGTGTCTCTCCTGGTTAAACATTTGGAAAAAATTAAAATAAAATAAAAAAATGACAGGATAGGCTAGAAGGTCGGCCTGGAGGCTAATTGAAGTGGAGGCGGGCTTCATCTAGGGTGGCCTGCAGCGGAGAGTTTTTTCCTTGTTTTTTTATGGGGGCAGGGACATGAAGTGACGTTCGGCGTCTGGTCCACTCCATGAACGTTCTGACGCCGGTCATTGCGGTACCCCCGGCCTCTGCCAGGGGTCCATCAAGCACCGATTGTATTCCCCAACCCCGGAGAAGGGGAGCAGTCCTCAGGACCCTCCATCCTTCTCCCACCTCCTGGCTGGCCCTCTGACAACCCAAGTCCATTCCCAAACCCAGGTCGCGGGCGTCGCAAGCGGAAAACCAATCGCTGCGCTGAGGGGCCGGCATTGGAACTTTGTTAATTTGTGATTTTATAGAGCACTTTGTCCTACTTTGCTTGCTGTACTTGCAGTTTTCCAGCTGTGCTACCCTACCCCTCGCACTCATCCACTGCACAGAGACACAGCCACCGAAACACACAGGTACAATCTTGCGATTTATAACAAAACAGACATGATGTTATTGTCACCATTTTACACTCTCCTGTTCCTCTGTTTAATTTTACAATGATTAATGACTGGTCGGTTCAGTTTCAGCCACTCACCAATGTGACGTTCGGGTACGATGCACTGGAGTGGGAGAGAGTCTGGTGCTGTGCACTGACTAGGACGGAGTAATGGAGTAATTGTTGGGTTACAAGGGATCAATGACTGGATACTGACTTTTAAAAAAAAAAAAAAAGTGAATGAAGAATAATACATGGCTTCAGGTTTATTATGATTGTGAGATGATTTCAGTGAGGCTGGTTGATGTGGGAGACGTGCGTCTGTGACAGTTGGAACAGTCAGATTCTTTTGGCTGACAGAATAAAGTTTTTTTTAATTAGAAGAAATTACACGGTCACAGGATTTTTGAAGCTTTTACATAGAATAAAGAGGACTAGGGTCCCGTAGTGGTGATGTGAATACATAAGCAAAAGTAAATTGTACTGTTGTGAGTGCAGGGGGGAAAAAATGACTGCCATTCAGTAGTAGATCATTCAAATTTTGTGTAGTGATTTGTGAGGAGGCGAAGTAGCAGTATGACCGTTCATTGTGCTGTATTAATGCATGTTCAGGTGACTGGTTTTTAGTCATTGAAGTTTATTGGTTTTCATACCTACTTTATAAACTAAAACAACACACTGTGCATCTAGAACAAGGAACTTGTAAACACCTGAAGTGCACTTGCTAGACTGGGAAATAAAACTGAAAACCCCAGCTAAACTCCTGCTAGTATGGTTAACAAGTATAGCTGTGAGCATAGTAGGATTTGAGCAGTTTCTTTAGGGTAAAGGCATATTCTACTACTCTAATTTCATGGGGAGGGTTATTTTATAGGTTTGGGATCCAGTAAGAAAAAGAAGTCCTGACCTGTAGATCTGGAATACAGAGACTTCTGAGGGCACCTGACTTAGCAGACTCTGAAGGAGTTCAGGCGAAGTTTTGGGCAGGGCAGAGAAGGTGAGAGGTACAGTAAATGGAACTGTTACCAGAACTTGTGGAGAACCATGGAGCAGTGCAAGTTGCGGCAGGTCTGAAGGGCAAATCTTACTGCTCCCCCCCTTCCTAGCCAAAGTCTACTTCTGCCCCCACCCCCCACCCCGCAACATCACCTGTCATCTCTGGGACAAACGTTGGTCTTCCTGTAGCTCCCAAGGCTTGCCACCCCCATGGGGTCATTTCTGGTAGTGGTGGTGGTGGTGGTGGACCCCCTTATGAGACCTAAGCAAACGCGGAGAGACAGAGCCCAGTGGGCAGTACGAGGCCTGTGAAGAGATGGCATTATTCTGCCTTGCCTAGCATTTTCCTCTTTCTGTTTTTCTTCTGCCCCAAAGATGGCAGCATGGATGTGCATTGGCACGCAAGTAGTAGGGTTGCACAATGTGAGTTAGCTAGTTTCTCCGCACCCACTGCTGTTCCACATTGCTGCTCTACCTGTGGGCCCTGTGGGTGGCAGTGATACAGCGGGAATGGATAACCTCAGAGACTGCAAGTGTCCACTGGGATGCTCAAGCCTTCTCCACCCTGCCTATGCTGAAGTGCCCCAGGCTCATTCCTAGGTCACTGGCGTCATGAGTGGTAGTGCTATTGCTGTGCTGATGGTCTGGCATGATATTGACCTCTTACTGATGCCGTTTGTTAGTTTGGTGACCCGATCTAAATCATGTGTTTTTATTTAGTTGCTGAACAGCCTGGGTGCTAACCTTGGTGTAAGAGTGCACTGTGATGTAATGATTCACAGTGGCTTATTTTAAAAAAAAAAAAAGCCTTGGTGAAGACTATCTTCTCCTATTCTTAGGAAGACTCTTTATTTTTTCATGTGTTTTTTGTTAACCTGGTAAGTATACTCAACAGCTGAATGCCGATTTACAGGGATGACCTCGTAGGGTGCATATTAGTTAGAACATGACCATTCCATGCGCTGGACAAAGGACAATTAAGTGTGAGAAGCATAATTTTCTCTTTTTCCATTTACTGTACTTTCTCCCCCTTTTAGCCTGACCAACCTCCAGCAGTCCTGGCGCACCACTAAGCCCCTTCACCCACCATCGCTGGGACTTAATTCCACTCCATGGGTCCCCCATGGATGATTTCTCTTCTCCCTCCCATGTGAAGGGCTGTTGAGGGTTGGGCCCTCACTTCCCATGACAGAGTTGCCAGTATCGGTCATAAGAGCATAGAACCCAGTCGGCGGTGCGGGGCCTGTGGTGAATGGCATCCTGCTTAGACGGGAAGGCACGGCTGACACATAGCATCATGCCGTCTGTGCCTCCCCATCCCCCCCCCAAGCCTTGGCTCCAGCTGCACCACCAACTATTATCGCCCAGGTGGCGGTTTTGCGGCAGAATCCAACTCCCAGCCCAGAGGGGTAGAATGTCTTTAGCCCTGTTTACACTGCGGCGGTGATGTGAAATCTCCGCCACTCCTCATCCGCCGCGCTGTTAGTCCACTGTTGCGTCTGAGTTTACACAGGCCCCTATGCTTCACTGCAAGTGGCACCGCACGGCTACTGTTTCCGTAGTGGGGGCGTGGACGGGAAAATGGGCAGTGCCGTGACTTGAGCACAGCAGTGCATTTACATGCTGGGCAGATGCGCTTAATCCGAACGGGATAACCCCTCTTGCACCGCAGCAAAAAATAAACTGAAGACATCCCGATGCGGTATGGTGAATGTTCACTTAGAGACATTTGCAGCACATTAACCTCTGCGCATGGGTTAACGCACTCCAAATCGGGTAGTGTAAACTGGGCTGGAGGGACACACTGCCATCCTCAGTGTGAGAAAGATAATTGATCTTGTATGTTGCATCCCAGTATGTGCATATATATTTAAACTTTTTCTCTGTTTTCACCAGTTAAATGTCTGAAAATTGTTTTACATTATGGTTCTTTGTTGGTAGGGTCCCCAAAAGCTGCTAAGAGAAAAGCTGGTTTCTGATGCAAGGTTTGAGAAGGGATGTGGCTGGTCAGAATGGCGTCTTTAAAACAGCCTTAATACCTGTGGTCATGGCCCCTTAATGAGATCGAGGCCCTCTGATTCATTTACATGGGGGACTACTAAACCGCAGAGAAGGATTAAAGGAGCCAAGAATAGCTGAGATTTACACTGGAAAAGGAATGTGGTGAGAGGGGACTGTCACCAGAGTTGCTTATCACAGACTAGCTGTTTCCTGACTTGAACTGATCGGTTTAATAAATTGTAGGCATGTGCAACACAGCCAAATGGTGGTGGTTGACAGGGGTCTTGCTTGCGAGTCCTGAAAACATTATAGCGATTGTGCTTAATAAAGATAAGATGATATTTCAAAAACTACATGGTTTCTGATGATGCTGATTTTTCAGAAGCAGAAAAGCCTAGAGTAATGGAATTTCACATGCCTTCTGCAGGCTGTCTCCAAGGGGACTGTAAGCAAAAATCATTAGTATGTAATCTGTTGAGCAAACTGTTCAACTATTTCAAAGTGGAAACTGTTAATTTCTGTCAGAAATTCCTAAGGGTAGTGTTATGACTTGTTGGAAATTTGTTAATACTAACATTTTTGAACCTCATTTTGTTTGGGCAAAAACCATATCACTGTGTTTCTGCCTGCAAGAATTAAAACAGCCCTTTCAAACTTGAGCATCATCTCCAAGGAATGTAGTGCACCAGAACTTGAAATCTTTCTCGTGTTTTTATTGCGAAAACAAGTGCCCCCTAGCTTTTGGTAAGGGGCGCAGTGACAAAAATATTGCCTGGCCTATGTAAATAGTGTGGTATCTTTTTATTGAACCAACATGTATTGTTTGTTATAAGGCTGGTTAAGTATGAGCACATGATTCTTTAACATTGGTTACTGTACCAGACGTTAATCCCCAGGAAATGCCCGGTACAAGTAACCAAAATGGAACATCAGTTTTTCTTCAAAGTGCCACTGTTACATTACCGTACTAACTGCAAAAGCGCTAAAGAAAATGTCTGGCTACGCTGCAGCTTTCTGTTTACCACAACATTTTTATACTGAGAACTAACTCCAAAGATTCTCTTAATAAACTGAAGACAAAGAAATGCCTGCTTCAGAGATTGGCAGTGAAAGGAGAACTACAGTCATAATTTACAAAAACATGATGCGCAGTGTGTTATGATTTGTGGGTGTCTCCATAGTATGTTCTTGTGTATAGCTCTTAGGAGTGTATTCTAAATTTGACTACTAGCTTTATGGCCCCTGGGGATCTCCAGGTTTGAATTTTTTTTGTTGCTTTTCTTTTTCCTAATGCCTCTTGTTCCATGTCACAGTGATGTGTCTAAGACCCATGGCACCGGACTACCCAGTGCACTGTCCTTGGCCCCCAACCATCATTCCTGACATCTGGGGTGCTTCCTTCTTGGTTGAGAGCAGGGAGGCCCCCTTTCAGGGATAAGTTGGACCCTAGGGGGTGTCTGTGAAACTCTGGGAGCCTGGAGGTAAGTTCTGTTAGTGAGGGATGGGTCTGGTGGGCAGAGGCAGCGTGTGTGTTGTCGAAGGAGAGGGGCACCTGGGGGAGGGCTAGGAGGAGCAGAAACAACGCTATGATATCACAGAGAGGACTTCGACTTTAGCAAAGAATTGCATGTCAGAAGAAGTCGAACTCATAAGGGACAGTGATTCTGTTTCCATGTAAATTAACCTAGTACTGAAGGATAAATAGAACAAAATACAGGCACGCTATAAAACAGTCCAAGCTGTGTGTAAATATTACGTTTCCTCTCTTGTTGCTGGGTGCAGGGCTGAAGTACCACTTCAGTATTCCCAGTTAGGCTTCAGTAGAAACAGAAAGGAGGCTTTTGATACAGGTGCAAGGGCTCTCTGCAAATGGTTGGAAGGGTTTGTTTTCCTTGAACAGTGGCAGTCATTGGAATAAAAAAAAAGTCTGTGTAAATGATTTTTCAGCAGCTCATACATTGTGTGTCTGGCTGGATGCGTAGAGGAGGAGTCTGTTGCATCTTGACAAAATCAGAATGGTTTGGTCTTGACAGTAGGGAGAGAAAAAAAAATGATCAGCTGTCACCACTGTGAATGAATAGCTGATCGTTTTAAGTTATCCTCCTCTCCCACCCCACTGCTGTTGATTGGAACATTGACTTGTTGGAATTAGAAGTATGAAACAAGTGGCCTTGTGTTGTGTTTTCCTAACACCAGGTGCACCTTAGCGTCAGTTCATAAAACCCAATATAGTACTTCACTCATTCAGTTCACATATCGGGTCATATCTAGTAGTTTGCCTTTTGGACCAAAATGTGGCTGATTATACAGGTTTGTTCCCATTTTGCATAATAGCCTTTTGTGTATGTAGAGTTTGCCTCTTTAGGACTGTTTTTTAAAAGTGGTTTTAGTAACGGGATGGAAAGAATAATGGAAACGAATATCTGTCTGAGTGACCCAGTGTAGTAAAATTATTAAGAATGCGTTATGCATAGAAAATGATGCAAAATCTGCATTACAAGGAAGCAGAAAAAAGTTATACAGATATAAATTCTTGCGCCAAAGCAAACTTGTCCAAATGCCAGAATCCACAGCAAGAGGAACACCTATGCCAATACAAATAGTCCTTCCAGAACCAGACACCTCTGGTAACTTTTATCACGAAGGTCTTGACTCCATGTAAGCTTGAGCTATAGCCCAGACAGCCCTACAACATACTAGGAGAAACGGAGCTGCGGGTGTACATCCCCATGTTCATGTTACCAACATGTTCATCACAAAACTCTGACTTACAAGAAAAGAAACCAAACCCAACCTAACGGGCCAAGCAGTAGTGGGTTGCACCACCATGTGGGAGACCTGCTGCGTTTAGACATTGTGATGTTCCCCACCTCTCACTCTGGGCAGTAGAATGTAGGGCATACTGCTGCAGAAGTAGTGATTTCAGATTCCAAATGGAGGGGCAGGGCTACCCTACCTAGTACAGGCAGTGCCTCCGAGGGGACTTGGTGAAATGGCATTAGCTGCATTGGTGACCACACACAGTTAACCCAGTCTGCCTTTAGTAGTGATGCCAGCTGCAGTCTTCTTCAAGGACACCCCTCTCCATAGAGCCACAACTTTGGAACTAGAGGCCATCTGTGTCAGGACATTCTAACATTTTTGCCACGCTTGGGTAGTCCAATGTGCACAGCCCCCTACTGCTTATGCTTTTATTTCTCCAGCTGTTGACTTTGTCGGACAAAAAAAATGCCTTCATCAAATTCCATCATTTAAATGTTTCCTTCTTTTAGTGATTTTTTTTTTTTTTTTTTTATAATTAAGCCTTTTCCTCCCACAAGGTTTGCCCGACTGCACCCCCTCCCAGCTCTGTCACTGACCTTATTACAGACTTACAGGCTATTTGCCATTTACCAGGCCCACAACACTGTGAATGGCCAGCCGTGTTGGTTGCGCAAGAGCCTGCGGGAGGGGGATTGCTGACATGTAGCAGCCTGGCCTTTTTGTCTTCTCCGTGAAGGTGCTGCATGCCATGGCACAAGTGTATGTGCGTGCTTTGGCACTCGTAGATACCAGTTGTCCAGCTGTGTCCCCTCCCCTTGTGTGCTGCCAGCTGGCTTCCACCAGGCAGCAGTCCCTGGGATGCTCAGTCCTTCTTCCCTGGCTGACCCCCAGTGATCTGCACTCATTCCTGGATGCAGGTTGCTGCCATAGCATGCAATAGCGTTACATCTGTGCTACCAGGGTGACTTAGCAACATTTTTATAATAGTGTCCAGCTTGAGTTCACCTCTGTAGTTGCTGCAGCCATCACCACTTGCTTCTTTTCTACACAGCTCATTTATTTCTTTTTTTGACTAAAAACAAACAAAAAAAAAAACCCTGCTCCTGGGCCTGCTTCTGTGCCTGGTTTCTTTGCTGCTCTTTGGCTCTTGCTTCTCCCCTTCTTCCTCTCCCTCTTTGGGGATGTCGCTGTTACCTCAGAGTTGCGCCACTCTTCTCTGGTTCATTTGACCAGCTGTCTTATGTTGGTGCTGTTCTCCTTCTGTGTTTTGGTACTTGCTCTCAACATCCTTCACCCTGCTGCTGCTGTCTTGATAACACCTTTCGGTTGCGGGCTCTGACTCGGGACTGTCCTACACCTCTTTGCTCGTAGGTCATCATATAGAGTTCACTTAGCAGCCATTCCTGTTAATTTTTTGGCTTCTCTCTATGATACTTTTAGTTCTTTGGCTGGCTTTATCAACGATGTCCTTGCCATCAGTTTTGCAAATGTGCTGTTCCACGGCACTGTAAACCTGTCTTCCCCTTGTCACTGCTTCTCCTGCCGTTTTGGCACGATGCAGCTTTGGGGTTCAGGCTTGGTGGTTGATGGTATATTACTCCAGCAGCACTGCTGACATGGTCTCCAGAGCCCTCAGTGCTGGTCTTTAACTTTCCATTCTTGGCATAGATACTGAGACTCTGCTCTGGCTTGCGGACCACATATTTGTTGTCGGCTTGGTCCCGATTGCTGATATCCTTGCTGACTTGGGTTTTAACAATTCTGTCCTCAATTGGCATGGTTTTGTTCTTCCATCCACCCCCAGATTTGTAATATCCAGCCTCTTCTACCATCATCCTACCTAGCATTAGTGCTGTGGTTTTTGTGGCTCCTCTTGATAGGTGTATAGCGCCTCACTTTTTGTACATTATGCCCTGTGTTGAGGCCTTTGGTGCCTTGCTACCATAAACAACTGGCTTTTTTTGCCTATGCTCTGGTAGGCTTACATATGCCGTGTCTTTGCTGACTTCTGTTTGTCATTCATGGTTACCCCGGGCATTTTCTATCACCACCAGTTCCTCTTGTGGTCAGCCCACTTGATTGCTGTTCCATGCGTATTGCCTTGCACTGCCATTTTTATCACTTGTGACGTGGACAAAGACAAACATTTCCTATTCCTCCACTCCTTGCTGCATGCTTTGCTCTCCCTGTGGTTTCCACCTTCAGCTTGCTGTTGCTCCTAGTGTCTCCTCTCTTGTCTTACTGCCCACGGTCTGGCTTTTAGTGCTGCCTTGCTCTTTCTGGCCCCCATACCAATTGGCCTTTACTTGAGGTTGCTTCATTAAGTGGTTGTCTTGTACCCTCCCTGCCTGCCCTTATTACACAGTACTGCTCTGCAGATGGGAACATTTTGGTTTTGTGCACTGATGTGCATCCTCTGTTGGTCTTGAAGCTTTCCTGCTGGCCCCTCCATCAGAGTGGCCTTGGTGGCTATAATCCACTGCAGCTGAGTAGCCTCCAAGCTGACACAGCTTTCAGAGATTTGTGTGCGACTGCTGCATCCCAGCTGGTTTTGCGTGGTTGCTCCTTCCCTGTTTTGGGGGTGGGGGGGGAGCGTTGGCTCTTGGTCCTGAAGGATATTACAACATTCTACCACTGGCTCTGCTCTGTCTTTCTTCCTATGGGGCCAGGGCTGCCTCTGACATGAACTTCGTCAGAGTTCTCAGGACGTCTAATACACAGAGTGTCTGCCATTGGTCTCTCTGGCTGTTGGCCGTGAGGGATTTCTGGTTCTCATTCCAGAGTCCCTATACCTCTGGCTTGTATCCATATCAGTCTTGACTGGGTCCTTAGTTCTGTGCTACTGGAGGGTTTATTGCCACTCCTTGCAGCACCAACAACTTGATTCTGGTGGCTCCCCATCTGGTCCAGTCTGTTTTGGTTGCAGATACTGTTGCCCCTTCCAGTGGGGCCGCCTCCTTCTCTCCCACTACTGGGTTGGGCTTTTCTGTTTGCCATGGGCTGCCTGTGGCATCAAGACCTTCCATCACTCCTACATCATGCCTGGCTCCTGCTGCCATGGCTCATTTCCAGTCAGGTATTTCCCCGCTGTCTCAGATGTTCCCCTTTTGACTTCTTGGCACCCATGTTCTCTGTCATGGCCATGTTTAATGGTGTGCTGCACTCCCTGGACCCTTCTCCTGTTCCATTGGGTGCCCTTGGCCTACTGCTTGTCCCTCTGGGACTCTGATCTCCTGTTTTCTTCAGTGCAGACACACATTCTTTGGACTTTTCACCTTTCATGCCCTGTCCATTGGCATGGCCGTAGCTCGCTTAGTGATGTCCCGCAGCATTAATGCACTGTTTCTAATTTGGTACCCACTCCCACCCAGCATCTGTAAACTGTTATGGTATGAGATCTTAATTTAGTTCTGGAGTCACTCGTCCTATAGGATATACCTTTCATTAGCTTTGTCAGGATTCTCTTCAGCTGCAGTGTTCCTAAGGTAGCTCTCTCATTTGTGTCCTCTGAATAGGGACACAGTAGCCTACCTTCCATTATAATTTTTAATTTTTTATTTTAGTCATTCTTTGTTGACTGGGTAGGTGCGCTGGCGCCAGGAACCTTTTTCAGGCATGACCAGGTACTGCACATATGCATAGGATGCAAAACATGTTATAATAGCTAAAAAATTGTGAAATATAGGCTGCATCAAGATACAAAAGAAACACGGTTGTACATTTTACACAGTGCAGAAAAAATGTACATAGGAAAGCATATGCAGTCAACAAGTGTACAAGAAGTGCATTTACATAGTCCACAATCTGATGATGTGCGGACTTCTTTCTGCAACCCTCCCCGAAAATATTATTGTCTTGTTTCAAAAGCAGCATCATTTGAATATGTCAATATCTATAATTAGTTGACCGTTTCACCTGTATACACACATGGGTTGCATTCTGTCACCAGTTGGGATGCTGTCTTCATATGTCTACCTAAGTGAAAGTTTTGTAAACTAATCCCCATCATGGCAGGCTCACTAAAGTATTGTTACTCTTTAATACCATCAGGGTTTAGAAGCAGAAAATCTATAGCATGGCATAACTGCAGATGCAGACATTTATGTTGTTCTAGTTTCTGTACAAGTAGTGAGGAAGTAATTATAGCTTGCAAGCAGATTTCAAGTTCCCTCTTACTGTTCCTACTCTCTCTTGCTGTAGCCATGCTGTATAATTGGAAATCTGAATTATGGAAGGTGTTAATTAAATGCATTCCCACGTTCTCAGCAATATATTTCGACTTCAAGTAACATAAACTCTAAAATGATTCATATTGCCATGTAAGATCAACTTCAACAAAAAAAAAGTAAACTAAAAATGTGGAAAACTAAGAAGTCCCCTTTTCTACTTCTGCTTGTAGTTGACATATTTTGCTTTATGAATAGTCTTTTCAGTTTTAGTCTGGCATCTACTTTTTCTCCTTTCAGTGTTTCATTTGCCAGACCTGCAGTCATTGAGCAAAGACACTGCCAGAGGAGTTGAATGTGGAGAGTTTTGACAGTATTAATAGATACAACTACAGTAAAATCTGCATACAGACCTTGCAACATTTCAGAAGCGTAGTACTGTAAAAGTTTCTAAAACTCTTTATTGTTGGAGGTTTGGAACTCGAAGTGAGATAACGTAGATGGTTTTGTGGACTTCCGAGTTGACAGCAATCCAGTTGAGCTTCCAGTAACCCCATAGTAGGGGTCCCAGGACCCTTGGATATTGTCAGTCTCTCGATCAGAGAAGTAAGGGTCCCAGGATGCATCCATTGTATCCCACCTGGATGGTTTAAATTGACTTCATCATTTCCATGCAAATATATTTGTCAAAGTGGACCTCTGACACGTCCATTTTGAACAATGTATGTTGGGTGGTACCCCAGACTCTCATACAAAATCCAGCCTCTGGTGAAGATGTGCTGTACTCACAGTTCATCATCACTTTTATTGTGACGACACTGAACTGAAATGCATCAGACACTGCTCCCTGACTGTAAGGGACACTGGGGACATCAGGGGTACCTCCACACCACAAAACTTAAGATCTAGCACAGCGAACGTAAAATGAAATGAAGAACGGCAGTCAACATTGTGGGTTACACATGGGTACCTAATGAAGTACAGTATCGAAAGCATTTTTGTTGTTACATAAATTGCTTCTTTTAAGTGACTTTCCTAGCTAGAATTTCCATACAAACAGTGTACTTTGTCCTCCTGGGGTGTGAAATAGTAGTCTGCTATCAGCCATCATCTTAGTTTGGGCGGAAGTGGTAGGCAGTCTATTTTGGATCCTTCTGCCATGTCTATTCAGTTACAACACATCTGGTTGTGGCAGAAATCCAGTTTCAAGGGTTACACATCTCAAGCATGAGAACAGCAGTAAGGTCAAAGAGACATTTTGCTACAACATAATTTGAAACACATTGTCTTATGTTTCATGAAGTCTGAATTTGGCTGACAGTTTTTCATATAGCTATACAACGTCTACTGTGGGTGGTATTTTCATGCTCAAATGTATAGTTACAAAGACAACAGAAGCCAGGTGCAGAAGGAAAAGCTAAAATGTCCTTGCACTAATGTTTTCAAAACTTTCCTTCCAATGTCCAGGGCTGTATGTATGTTTGCTGAAGCGTTAGTTGATGGCTGTCCCATTCTCTGAGGCGCCACTGCGCTCCCTAGGATTATCTTGTGGCAGATGTTACCCCTTGCAGGGAGGAACAGGGTGCAGGAATACACTATTTTTAAGCGAAAAAGATGTTCCAGGACTAGAGGGCATGGGATGAAGTTGGAGGGAGGATGATTCAGAGGAAACATGAGGAAGAATTTCTTCACAGAACGGGTGGTGGACAAGTGGAACACCCTGCCAGAGGAAGTGGTGGGGGCTGAAACAATCAAGGGATTTAAGAATGCATGGGATAGACATAAAGGAATTCTGGAGGTCAGGGGTAAGGGGCAACAGACTTCTAGGAAAACATAAACTGAACTTACAAGCTCAAATGGGCAGACTGGGTGGGCTATAGGCCCTTATCTGCCGACACTATGTATCTATGTATTCTAGGGGGTTAGCTGTATGGGGGTGCAAACTAGAACCTGACCTGTCAGAGTAGGGAGGCAAGGAAATTAAACTTAATTATTTTATAAGATTTGCAGCATGCCTTGCTCTGAGAATGAGGACTTGAGAGAAGCGTGGGGGGTTGGAGATGCACAAACCACATAGAGGATAGTGTATGAGCACTCATACACAACAAGGATATTTTCACTGGAGAGGTTTCTGTGGTAATAGGAGACCTTGAGGCGCAGCTAGAGAGGTCTCGTTACCTACAGATACCTCAAACGAACAAGACAGACCATTTGGACTATTCTGCTGGCTTTTTAGTATGTTAGTATGTAAGAGTTAAAAAATATCCTTGCTGTGTGTGAGCACTCATACGCTGTCTTTTACAGTGGGCTATCACTTTTGGGAAGACTCGATGGGCTGAATGTTCCTTTTCTGCCAGCAGGTTTCTGTGATTTCTATGATAGTGTGTGGGGACCCATAAATTGATGACAGTGTCCTTACTTTTATATTTATTCATCACCGTTTGCTTCCAGGGCCAGCTCTCATCGCTGTGGCCATTTCCTGAAGAACGGAGGTTACCAGGAAGCACACGCACAAACACGTTCCATGTTGTTGTGCTGCAGTAGCTACGTAGCTAGTGCAGCACAACACACACAGTGATGTAGCTGCTGCAGCACAATGCTGTTCTGGGCATGCATTTCCATGCAGAACATGTTCTGCCACACACTGTAAATAATTATTTGATACCTTGTTCCCGGAATGAGACTCAGAATTTGTGCGGAACCACAGAGGTCCCAAACTCTTCAAATAAATGACCTGCCAGAAGCTGTAATCCAGATTTTCTTAACCATAAAAAAACCAAAACAAAACACCTCCATTATCTGGTCCAGTTCTGCAGGCAGTCTTTGCTTGAGCAGATATGTGTACCCTCTCATGTTGGACAAGTAGGGGTCTGTTATGCCTTGTGTCATCAGTAAACAAAAGATGCCATTTTCCAGTGCAGTCACCACGCTCATTCACTTCTGTACACTCACTGAACTCATCACACAAACGTCTGAACAAGACAAGTCGTTTTCTAGTGAAGTGCTCATGAAATAACAAACAAGAGGAAACATCCATGTTAAAATGGGCCCCACCCCACCATTAGCACTTAAGTGTATAATTTTTCACTTTTGGTGATGTGATGTCTATATATGTTATCTAGTTGATCCTGCCTCCCTGTCCTCAGTATTTCACAATCCTGTATGCTGTAATGGCGTACCCACAACCACCGAGGATGTCCCAGAATGGCGTTTCATGTGGGGGCAGCTGCGGGTCCGTCCATTAGCTAGCTGTATAGTCAGTACTTCTGATGGCTCCAGTTTGGAACATACATGTCTCCGTGCGATACTGAGAGCAGGTATAGACTGGCAGTGCCAGTCTGTAGCTGGTCTCGGTGTTGCACAGAGACCTCTCCTTGCTGTATCGCACAGAGACATGCAGGTTCCAAACTGGAGCTGTTAGAAGTACTGACTGTACAGCGATCTAGTGGACGGGCCTGCAACTGCTCCCCACATGAAACGTCATTCTCGGGACATCTGCAGGCGGTGTGAGCACACTGCTCATGGCGCTGGATTGTGACATGCCAGAGGACAGGGTGGCAGGACCAACAAGATAAAATATAAATACATCACATCAACGAATGGGGTAGAAATGAAGAAAATAATGTGGTGTGGGAGGCGGAATACCACAAACCCAAATTTGATATTCAGTCTCAGTATGTAGTACTTCGCCTATCCAGAAAACTGTTCTGCAGATTAAATTGCAAAATGGGGCATGGAGAAGTGGCATTTAAGTTGGAATACCAGCATGACGAAAATGGTATTCCACCCTGCAAACTGGTATGCAGAACAGAGTGGAATACCATTAATTTCTAGCCCTGTTGAAGGTAAAAAAGTATACATTTCCTGAACGTGCTAATCGGGCCCAGCCTCTCACTGAGGTGGGACCCGTTTTTACATGGATGCTCTTCCCTTTAATGAGCAAGACTGCTAATGACTTGGACACAGAGGAGGCAGATTCCTGTTTCAGCTGTGGGAAGATCAAATTAGAAAGAAAAAGGTCCTTATTTTTCTTACACTGCAGAGGAGAGAAGTACAGACAAAACCTGCTGGGAGTTCTGTTTCCAGTGTCATCCTTTTCAGGGTACAGTCCTAATAAGCTTTTCATGTATACCTTTTTTCCCCTGTCCTCTATGTGGGAAGGCATGAATCTGCATTGTCCGCATTATCTCAGTGTTACAGAAGCACAGTGAATTACAGCAGTTTCCAGTGATAACAGAACAGCTGTAAAAGGGACAGGAATTACAGCTCTTTCCCATCATTGTGTCCTGACGGGAGTGGCTCAGCTGAGTTGAATAATAGAAAGGTTAGGCTGCAGGGAAACTGGACCCTGAAAACCTGGTTGCCACAAAGCAGGCAGTAGAATGTAGTATTCTAAGAATATTTGGTTCTGTTATATTTTTTTGCTCACTATATGAAGTACAGTATAGCCTTAGATGGTGTCCAGTGTTGCTGGATTTTGTTTGTTTTTTGGGCATGAAACAGCTTTGGAATTGATGTTATCATGTAGGTGTTCCCTGCGCTTGATGTAAAGTAATTATATAGAGTTTATTTTGTATTTTACAATTTCTAGGGACATGGATATGTTGTTCATCCACACTCATTGGCAGTATCCTTGCCGCTTTAAATCTTGCCGGAAGGTCTTCAAGCTTGCTCCTCCCACCCACCCGGGTGGTATAACTCTCGGCTCCCCCATGGCATGAGATCTTCCTTACCGCTTGGAAGCTCAGGTTCCCTCATAGCAGCTCTGTTCGCGACTAGTTCCCTATTTCTCCGTTTGCAGTTTAAAAAATAAAAAATTTGCAAAAGACTTCAGTCTTAGATCCCTCGCGGCTGCGATGAACCGTCGACTCGGTTGGAGATTTTATGCGGGCAGAATGTCTGAGGGCGGATCCACACTCCCGTCGTGTCTACTGCCTAGGCCTTGAGCACGACCGCGGGCTTGCGACCTGTGCTCATCTTTCTCGGCCTCGTCCTCGAAGACCGTGCTTGCCGATTGCAACTGGGCCGTCCGAGGCGTTTCCCTCGGTGAAGTCAGGAGGCCCGGTTGGCGGTGTCCGTGCGGCGATCTCGGCGGATCAGCTCGGCGGATGGTAAGTCCTCGAGAAGAGAGGCGGTAGCGGGCGTATCTTCCTCGGCGCATTTATCCCGGCTCTCTCTGGTTCTTCCTACCGGCTTCTTTTAAGGAGCCGGTCTCGTCCCTCTCCACTAAAGGAGAAGGCCTGCGTCTGCTGGACCTTATTCTCGGTCCAAAAGAGGGACAAGGTAAATCCCTCCGTCGGCGCTCTTGCAGCGGCGGAAGGTCCCTCTCCCGGGCCGTGTCGTCCGTCGGCGGTCGACCGCTCGGCTTCCGGCCACTGGCCTGCAGTGTCCCGTCAGGTCAGTTGGCCGGGGACTCCACTGGTAAGTCGAGATTTTCTCGACCCATTAGACCGGGCTGTCGCCCAGCCTTTAGCGAGATTCCCTCTCCGGTTCCCGGGAGGAGTTGAAGGATCCGTGGAGACTCGTCTGTGCCTCCGGTTCCGAGCCCTCGGATGGACCTTCGAGCGAAGGAGTGCGGTTCGGCCGACACCTCCGCATTCGACCCGGAAATTCGGGACTCACCGGTCTCGATCTCGGAACTCTTGGTCCAACCCGTTCCACCGTCATAAGCGGTCTGGTCTCGGCACCCGGTAAGCGCAGCGTCGCCCGCTAATCCTCGTCCTCCTCACCTGAGATGAGGAAACCCGGCGTAAGTGCGTCGGCAGTGCAGGGGACCTTATGTTCTAACAGCTCCTCCTGGCCGGGCAATAGCCGACCAGGCGCCTTCCCGGCCATTAAATGGCTGTCACGGAGCGGCCGACACAACCCCTCGACTTGTCCGAGGCCTATACCAGGCAGTTGTTCGGCCAAAACCAGCTGCTCCACCGATTCGGTGGAACCTCACCTCCACAGCCACCGGTGGGGCTCAGACCAGAGATTCTCGATGCGACTAAGGGTTTACCCTTCGACATCGCAGTTACCCTCACTCCGTGCGACCTCGGCAGGTGAGAGGTGGCTCAGGCCAGAGCAGCTCTTGAGGACTCTTCCGAGTCCGAAGATGATTCCTCCTTCTTCTCCAAGCGACTGGACTTGGAGTCTTCAGGAAGGTCAGTCAATGGGCGATAGCCGTCGTCCTTCTAAGACTACTTCGACTCATCTCGGAATCTACGGGATGAAGCTAAGACCCGTTCCAAAGCAGACCCGGTATCCCCCTCAAGAGATTCTGGACCGAGGGATTCTCCGACGGAGGCCTTTCCGGTGGACGAGGCCATAGTGAGTCCGGCACTGGAACTTTGCAGCGCCCTGCTTCCTGCCCTCGCCTTCGGCCAGGATGGCCAGAAGTATGGTCCCAGTTCCTTGTCTGGTTTTGGAACACCCCTCTGCTGAGGGGTTTAGTTCCACCGACAAGCGTTTCCGGCCGGCTAGCGCCAGGGATGTGGACAAACCTCCTGACAAGAGTCAAGAATGGACTACGTCGGGCGAAAGAATCTCGCTGCGTCCACTCTCGGCCTTAAATCAGGACAGTTAGAAAGCGTCCTCATGGCATTTTTCTCATGCCCTGTTGGGCTCCTGGATGAGTCATCCCTCATCTTCCCGCCGATCTGCAGACTACGGTTAAGCGGAGTGCGGGACCAGGAAGGAACAGTGGCCAAACAGCAGCTCCAGACTGCTTTGGATATAGGGGACTCATGTGCCAGATCGGTGGCGGCCGCGAGTGGCTATCGTCGGCGGGCTTGGCTGAGGATATCCACCTTTACTTGGATACCAGCACAAGTTGGCGGATGTTCCTTAGGGGACTGACCTCTTGAGCCCTGGGGTGGAAGGTCACCTGCAGAGGATCGAAGTCCAATGCCACCTTGGACTCGGTCTCTTCCGCTCAGAAGGACAAGGCCACAAACCACAGCCTAAGCCCTTTTCGTCCTTCTGTGCCCCGCAGCGCCCGGCCCAACAACGTCAGGGCCAGCAGGCTCGACTTGGCATCCCAAACCCAAGCCGCCGGCTTCCTCTAACAGGAGGCAGGAGGAAGGGCCCAGGGAGGTCCCTCGGCGGTCCCTCTCCAAAGCCTTGATGACAGGCTGAGGGGTGTAGCCCCATCCCGTCACCACTTACCTAAGGTCCCCGTGAAGGCAGCTCAACACGGGTCCACCTGGTCCGCTGTTACCACGGACAGGTGGGTCTTGAAGGTGGTGGGAAGAGCCTGCCTCTGAATTCGAGCAGGCACCACCCTTCAGGCCGTCGCCCTCGGGAAGCCTGGGATCCCCAGCCTCACTGGGGCTCGTCGAGCCGACATCACTCTCCTCCTCCAGAAGGAGGTGGTAAGAGGTGGTGGACCCTCCTTCAGACCCAGGGTTTGTGTCCAGGTACTTCCTGGTTCCGAAGCAGACGGGGGCTGGCGCCCCATTCTGAAACCTACCGACCTAAACAAGTTCCTAAGGTCTCGAACCTTCAGGATGGTCACTCTGGCTCAGATAATACCATCCTTGGAGCAGCGTGTGGTTCTGCTCTCTGGACTTGCAGGGCCGCGTTTTTCACGTCCCTATCCGTCCGTCTCACCAGAGATTCCTTCGGCTTCAGCGGAAGGATCTCTTTAATTCAAGCCATGCCCTTGACTTGTCTCCAGCTCCCAGGTCTTCACCAAATGCATGGCAGTGGTGACAGCATTCCTCTGGCGCTTGAGGGGTCGGTGTACCCTTACCTGGGCGACTGGCTGATAGCAGCTCCCTCAGGAAGGAGGCGGAGTGGTCAGAGATCTGGCCCTCAGGTCTGCTCTCAACTGGGCCTCCTTATCAAAAAGGCCAAGTCCGGAACTCGAGCCAAGCAGGTGATTCTATTCATCGGGCGCAGCTCGACTCTCTTGAGCCAGGCGCGGCTCCCAGCGGACAGGGCGAGGTTCTTTCCTCCTTTGCCCGATCATTTCTGGTTGGGCAATTCGCCCCTGCCGGGACTTCCTCGCCTCCTGGGTCTCATGGCGGCCTGTGCCAGCGTGGTCCGTTGGGCCCGCTGGAACATCGTCCCCTTCAGTGGGGACTGGCCAGCCAGTGGTCCAGCGCTACGATCCTTGGACCAGCTTGTAGCCGGTGACACAGGGGATGGCGGCTCTCCAGTGGTGGACCGTTCAGATCATTTGCAGGAGGGCATCCCGTTCGTCCGCCCGAGCCGACGGTCTCTGTCGACCGATGCCTCTCTGATGGGTTGGGGTGCCCATCTGGGGAACACCGGGCTCATGGCCTCTGGTCCCAGGAGTCCGATGCCACATCAACCTGCTGGAGCTCGGCGGTCCGCCTAGCTCTCACCGCCTTTGCTCCGTTCCTCCGGGGTCAAGTGGTCCAGTCCAGACGGACAATACGCGACCATGTACTATCTAAACCGCGCCAGGGCGGGAACAGCATCCCGTAACTTCTATGCAGGAAGCTCTCCACATTTGGTCACTGCGTGCGCGGCCTGTTGGATCTCCTAGCCATTCACGTGGCAGGGCCTCCAACACCCTGGCCGATGCCTGAGCCGGATAGGGGCTGCATCCCAGAGTGGTCTCTCCTGCGGAGGTAGTACAGCATCTGTTCTCCCTTTGGGGCACACCTCAGGTGGACCTGTTTGCCTCCATGGAGGCAGCGAAGCTGAGTCTGTTCATGCCGCCCCTCAGCAGGGCTCGCTGCAGGGGGATGCCTTCTTGAGGCAATGGACCCCGGGCCTCTTTTACGCCTTTCCCCATTTCCCTTGATCCACAAGGTGCTTCTCGGGCGAGGAGGACAAGGCGCAGGTGATTCTGATAGCCCCAGACTGGCCCCGCCAGTTCTGTACCTAGATCTCCTCAGTCTCAGCTCCAGGACTCCGCGGCAGCTTCCAGCTCGCCCGGACCTGCTCTCAGTCAATCAGGGGAAGGTGTTCCATCCGGACCTTCAATCCCTGCACCTGACGGCCTGGTTCCTGAGCGGCTAGAGTTCCAGGCCTTGGGTCTTTCCGACGAGGTCCTCAATGTAGTTGAGGCGTCCCGTAAGGAGTCGACCAGAAAATGCTATGCCTTCAAATGGAAAGGTTTTCCATTTGGTGTCAGGGCAGGGCTTGGACCCTTCCTCCTGTTCCTTGGCAAGCATCTTGGACTATTTATGGTCCCTTTCTAGTCAAGGGCTTGGGTCGGCGACCTAAGGTGCACCTGGCAGCCATCTCTGCTTACAGGCGCGGGCCGGGAAGCAGTCAGTGGCGCGGGAGAAGGTGGTCTGGCGCTTTTCAAAGGCCTTGATCACATTTCCTCCAGTGCGGGAGCCCCCCACCTCAAGTGGGATCTACTGCTGGTACTGGCAAAGCTCATGGGCAAGCCATTCGAACCTATGCACAGGTGTGCTCTCTCTCACCTGTCGTGGAAGACCGCCTTCTTGGTGGCTATCCGTCCAGCCAGAAGGATGGAGAGCTCCAGCGCTTTCCATCGAGTCTCCTTACCTGGTCTTCCACAGGGACAAGGTTGTCCTGCCTCCCCACCAGAATTCCTTCCGGAGTGGTGTCGGGTTTCACTTAACCAGGTGTTGACTCTGCGGTGTTCTACCCCAATCACACCTCGGAGGCCGAATATAGGCTCCATACTCTGGACCCTAGAGGGCGCCGCTATTATAAGGAGCGACTGCTGAAATTGGGAGAGGTTCGCCAGCTGTTTGTCACTTCCACGCTGAAGCCGCATCTGGCAGACCTGCAGCAAGCGGACGATAAGCAGGTGGGTAACCTCCTGCATAGATCTCTGCTATAAGTTGGCGGGCATGGAGCCTCCCAGAGGGATAAGAGCTCATTCTACCCGCCATACTGCTGCAATTGGCTGCTTCAGGGGCGCCCCTATCCAGGAAATCTGCAGGGCTGCTACCTGAAGTCAGCAAACACCTTCATTACCCATTACCACATCGACCTTGAGTCACGCCGGATGCTGGTTTTGGGGCCTCGGTTCTCAGTCTCTCTTTCCAAAGTAAGTATATGTGGGGGTGTCTGCGTCTGCCTCCCTCCTCCCGGAGAACTGCTGAGTCTGCCAATGAGTGTGGATGAACAACATATCCATGTCCTAGAAATACAGGTTACTCACCTGTAACAGGAGTTCTAGGAATGGTATATGTTGTTCCATCACATTACTGACCTTCCTCGCTCGACGCGACAACCTGAGCTTCCAGCGGGCCAGATCTGGCGCCATGGGGCGGAGCCGAGAGTTATACCACCCGGGTGGGTGGGAGGAGCAAGCTTGAAGACCTTCCGGCAAGATTTAAAGCGGCAAGGATACTGCCAATGAGTGTGGATGAACAACATATACCATTCCTAGAACTCCTGTTACAGGTGAGTAACCTGTATTTATGTACCCAGCATAGCCCAGCTGAGATTCAAAGACTCGTTTTACATGGGGTTTGCCTTCTACCCAACTCCGCAGCTGGGGGGACTGGAGCACTGTGAAATTAAAGTTCAAGTTTATTGCAGGAAAACTCCATTGAGCAAACTCATTCACAAGGAGGTTCTGAGACATGCACACTGATGAAGAGCATTACATAAAATGAAATACTTGATAGAACAATAGTATAACATGTATTCATGTGTACACTTAGAACAAGCAGGATATTACGTAAAAGGCTACAACATCGGAATACAATAGACAGTGAGAAGACTTATGGTGCATAGTGTGTCAGCACTTCAGGGTAGCATGCCAGCAGTACAAGGCAGGGTAACTAGTGTTTGCAATAAATAATTTTAATATATTGAGCAGCGACAAGGAATAAAGGATAAACGAAGTAATCAAGGCTTGGCAAGAGTGAGAGAAGTAATCTACACGGGGAGAGAGCCAACAGTAGAGACGGGAAGGGGTCACAGCGTGAAGTCAGAAGCGAAGAGAATGTAGTTATGTCTTGGTTAAATGGCAGTGTGATCAGTAAGTAAGCGTGCACAAGGGCGCTGAAGGTCTTACACATAAATGTATAAGGACACATAGGAGTGGAAGGGCTTAATAACAGTTGCAGATATCTTTTATCTTAGCTGCACTTAACACTTTGCAGAAGTTAATTGAAACTGTGCTAGTTAGTTTCAGCACGGTTTGGAGTTGGTTCCAAATAGAAGGAAGAGCATGTGCAATAGCGCGTTTACCAAAGGAGGTCCGTGTCCTGGGTATGTCCAGCAGAATGAAGTCAGATTTCCAGAGAGAGAATGCACTGTGAGAAATACAGGTGAGAGATGATAGGTAACTCGGTAGTTTGTGCAGGAGCAACTTGAGGGTCCAGAGACCAGCATGGAGCAAGCGTCTAGTGGTGAGAGATGTCCAGCCAACAGCTGCGTACAGGTCACAGTGGTGCGAAAGGTAAGGGGAATTGGTAGTAAACCATAACGCACAATGGTAGAGGATGTCCAGTTTGTTAGGTTTGCGAGAGTAGTGGAAGAGTAAATTACATCGCCATAGTCAAGAAGGGAAGAAAAGTATCCTAAACTAGCCTGTTTCAAGTCTCGAGGGGAAAAGGGCCTATTTTCAAAGAAAAGTGATCTGGCCCAAGGTCACACAGTGAGTATTAGTGGCTGTAGCAGGGTTTGAAACAGTGACTTTGATTCCCAGGATGGTTCTGTAACCACAGACTGTACTGCCTCCTAGATGCACAAATGCTGTATTGAAGTCAGAGGAAGTCGGTGGTGAGAGAGTACTTTGTGAGGCTGAGAAGGTCACACTGAGCAGGTTGTGTTTTGTTTGTTGTGCGCTGTGGTGGAGGGGTCTCTGTCTGGCACCAAGGCATTGGTGGGTTGAGGGAGAGCAGGCAGGCACTATGGGCAGTAAGAAATCGGCAGCCTGCACTTGGGGGCTCAGGGAGAAACACACTCCACATCATGAGAAGCATTTTGAAAAATGTATCTAAACTTTTCAGAAAATGTTCCATTGGTATAATTTATCAAGCAGTACACTATAGGAGCTTTCACTTTGGTAAATACAAGCCAGGACATTTTGCCCTGTATGTACTGTATTCTATAAGACTGTTGTGTGCCACCTTCATGGCTTGAGTCGTGCCTGAAAACATTTCCTCGGACCAGTGTACATACTCGGTGAACAAATAAATCAATCAGATAAGTGAAGGAGGTATAGTGCGAGAGGCACCAACCCTCTAGGGAGGGGAGGGAGAAGTAGAGGGAACAGTGATGGGTTTGGGGAGGGTAGTTAAGGGCAGTGTCTCAAAGCAGTGGTAAAGGGTGCCCAGCCGTGTCTGTGTTGCTTTGGGAATGGCATTGTGAAGTTCCTTGGCGTACAGAGAGGGGGTGAGCTAGATGTGTTGAGAAAGGAACTGTAATTGCCTGGAGCTGCAGCGGGAAGCACTGTGGAGGAGCCAAGGAGGTTGCTAGCCGCATTGGCAGTGGAGAGTGCACCAGGGGCCGCATCGGCAGCTGGCCACATCGGCGGCGGGAGGAGCTGGAGAGCACACTAGGGGCAGGACAGGCACCGGAGCAGACTTTCCTGGCAGCTGCAGTCAGCGGCGGGCCAGGGCTGGAGGGAATGGAGCTGCTTTTGCCAGGAGGACTGTGGACCAATCAGAAGACAGGGCGCCAAATTTAAATTCACAACTGGGCTTTAAAAGACGTACCCAGCCGGCTTCACTTGAACTGGCCAGAAAGGAGCTGTAATTGCCTAGAGCTGCAGCGAGAGGAGCTGAGGAGGTTGCTGGCTGCATGGGCAGTGGAGAGTGCACCAGTGGCCACATTGGTGGTGGGAGGAGCCGGGGCTGCATCAGCAGCTGGCCGCATTGGAGGCAGAGAGCTCAACGGGGGCTGCATCGGTGGCAGGAGGAGCTGGAGTGTCATTGGCAGCTGGGGAGCGCACCAGGGGCAGGATAGGCACCGGAGCAGACTTTCCTGCTGACTGCAGTTGGCGGTGAGCCAGGGCTGGAGGGAGCGGAGCTACTTTTGCCAGGAAGGCTGTGGACTAATCAGAAGTCAGGGAGCAAAGTTTAAATTCGCAACTGGGCTATAAAAGACTGACCCAGCCGCCTTCACTTGAACTGGCCAGAAAGGAGCTGTAATTGTCCCCCACACCACCCCAGCCCCGACTCTTATTAAATGGTCTGTGGGTGGAGCCTTGGAGGAGGGCACAGTGAGATTGGGTGAGCTGGAACACTGGGAAGCTCGGACTTGTTGCTGGCTGGTGGGGGGCAGGCAAAAGGGTCACATACATTGTGCTGGCTTGGGCATTGTGACTACTACTGGGGATTGCTAAGGCTTGAAAACTGGATACTGTTGGGAAAGAGGGCAAACTGCTGTGAACTGACTACTGCTGGTAGAGGGCTTGTGTAAGATTGACAGTGTATTATTGCTGGTAGAGGACCATATTGCTCACACCCAAAATGAGGGTAGACTTGGGGGTTGCCAGAGCGGGCTTTTTTGGTAGGGTGATTGGGTGTACAGAGTGTGGGGCAGCCATAATATTAAATTGGGCATGGAGGTCGGAGGGTGCCCAGTGTGTTTCAGCTAGGCGGGTCTAAGGGAGGAGGTCGAGTGGATCAGAAGGCAGTTAGGAGGGAAGGGTTGGGGAAGTAAGGTGGGAAGGACCATATGAGGTTAGAGCGAGGCCAAGTGGCATACCCCAGGGGCAGGTGGACAAGGCCAAAATGGCGTACCCAGGGGACAGGTGGACAAGGACCATATGGTTACTCTGGAGGGGTGGGGAACGAAACAACCAACATACGGAAATCACTCTGTAGGGAGGGGGCTGCCCAGAGGGAGCCAAGGAGGGAGGGGGGATAGGAGAGAGAAAATGGTCTCTTAGGGTTCGGTATTGAGGTCACTCTTGTTCAATGCCTATGTCTCAGATATAGGGAGGGGGATTAGAAATAGGTTGTCTCTCTTTGCGGACAATTCAAAACTGGGAGCACTGGTGGATTGTGAAGAAGCGAGGGAGGTGGTCCAGGGGGATCTGGATACCTTGGAGGGGTGATCAAGGAGGTGGGGACTGAAATTTAATGCCAGGAAATGTAAGGTACTACATTTGGGGGTCAAAAACCAGGCCATGAATACACCCAGGGTGGGGGGTCACACTGCAAGCCACATTGGGAGAAAGGGATTTAGGGGTGATGATAGACATCAAAATGCAGAACTCTAAAAATTGTAGAAGAACTGCAGCCAAAGCAAGCAGGATACTGGGCTGTGTAGCCAGGGGGATTACGTCCAGGAGGAGGGAGGTGATCCTTCCTCTGTATAATGCCATGGTCAGGCCGCAACTAGAGTACTGTGTACAGTTCTGGAGACATCATCTGAAGATGGACATAGCACTGCTGGAGAGGGTCCAGAGGAGGGCGTCCAGGATGATTTAGGGAATGGAGGGGAGGCCCTGTGAGGAGAGACTGGAAGAGCTCGGGCTGTGCATGTTGGAGGGGAGGAGAGGAGAGAGAGGGGAGACATGATAAGGCTCTTCAGATATGTAAAAGGAATAACCAAGGGCAGAACCAAGTAGCTGTTCAGGCTAAAGAAGGGGGAACAACCAGGGGGCACAGTGGAAGCTGGAGGGGGAATGTAGGAGACATTACTTCACTGAGAGGGTGGTGGAGCCATGGGATGCGCTGCCTGGGAGGCTGGTGGAGGAGGAGGAGGACGACACAGTGGAGGGCTTCAGGAAGGGGTGGGGACAGGTACAAGGGGAAACTGAAGCCAAAAAAGACCCTCTCGGGGGCGGGAAAGCGAGCACCCACTAGATAGCTGGCTACCGAGCAGACATGACAGACCATTAGGTCTATTCTGCCGGGTTTTAGTATGTTAGTACTTTGGGATGGCATTTTCTTGGATGGCGTCAGTGTGCGTGCGAAAACACGGTGATTGTAGAGCCATAATCCCAGGTATTTAAAAGTAGGAAGAAGCCAGCTGCGTGGCGCTGAGCAAAGGGTGTTTTTGCTCAGCATGCTGGTGATCCAGGTTCCCGCCCAGAGCCTGGATGTCAGGAGCAGAGTCCATTGGGGAGAGGTGATTAGAGCGTCTTTTGGATGCTTTCCTCTAGCAGGGTGTGGTCTCGAGATGCTGTTTGTCAGCCTCTGGGGATGGCTAGGCATTGGCATTCTTGGCAGCTTGTGGCCTCGACGTGCCACCGAACGCCCCCACCCCCAGGATGCTGCTTCCCCTTTGTGGGAGGGTGTGGGTGGGTCGGGAGAAAAGTCAAAATTCCACCCACAACTTGCTGGATGGCAGCTGCTGGTCCCCACAGCCACTGTAGCCTGGAGATGTCCATGCGGAACCCTGAAGTACCTGGGATATGTTGTGCTCCTGCTGGCGTTTCTCCTCTCCCAGTTTTGGGCCCACAGGAGAGGGGCCCTCCCAATGAAGGGTTACAGCGGATTACCTGGAGTCATGGCACAGACAGGGCGGCGAATGGCAATGCAGACCCAAATGGTTGGCCGACTAAAAATTAAAAAATAAAACTGGGAATGGCCCCTCCTTTCCTGTAGGAAGCCATTCATGGTCTTGAAGAGCAGGTGGTGCTGGATTTTGCCAGTCGTTCCCTGGTGGTAAAGGTCATAATAATGAATTCTTTTGGCATTCAAAGTGATTTGGTTAGTGCAGAACAGACACTGTTACAGTTGCTCTGGAGCTGTGCAGCCAACTCAGGTTGAGGAACCACGAGCAGAAAGCAGTGCGTCATCTGCATATGTTTGAATTTGAGAGGAGACAGGAGCTTTAGGGAGGTTCTTCAGAAAAAAATTAAGAACAATCTATAACAGTAGAGGTTTCATAGAGAGCCTGGCACCCGACTCAATGGGTGGGAAGGGGAAATAATTCTCCACCAAAGACCTTTCTTCCAGGGAAGAACTAAGCCAACTGACTGGCATGCAAGAGGCACAAGGTTGTCGTGTAGGAGTGTCGGAAGTGGTTGAATAAATGGTACTTCTTTAGATGCCTTGCTCATAACATCAGGGCTTGACTTTCAAAGGACAAGAAATTGGGCAAGAACTAAGTGTTGTGCACAACTCACTGGTGCCGGGAGGGGAGCTCTGCACCAGCAACCTGCAGAGGAATTGTTTTCAGCAGTTTCTGCGTAGGTACTAGCTTCCTTGTTCTGAACACATGCAACGCCTGGTCATAACAAGAGTAGCATATACTGTACACAGAAAAACAGCCACTAGCAGCTGCCATATAGTGGGAAAAGGCTTGCGAATAAATTGTGTGCATGATGTAGCAGTCATTCAGGAACCGAACCAGAACCCCTTACACAGTTTTCCTGCCATGTACAATATGTTCGATTTCCGGTCCCTGTGCTCTCCAACAAAATCCCAGGGTCCTTGGACCCTTTGGTATGTGTTCAACAGGCTCTGTCCAGATTCATCCTTTGCTTGTATATATATTTTTTTAACTTGTTTTCAATTTTGTTGTATATCCTGAAAAAAGAATGTTGTGAGTTCTTTTGCATACTACAAAAAAGTCTGTGTCTGAGTTTTGTTTACAGTGGGCGATACTATAATCTGTCATTTGCCTGGCAAATGCTACAGGCTAGGGATTGTAAGGAGATAGCTGTTTGTGAGAGTGGGCACAGTCTCCAGGAGTCTGTCTGCTAGCAGTCCACCAGACAGTTAATTCCTTGTTGGCATGCAACAGTTTGGGTATTTTTACACATTTACTTTTCCAGCTTCTGTGGTTTTTTTTGTTTGTTTTTTTATTGATATAATCCTATGTTTTTTTTCTGTTTGGAATGGCCGTGTTGGGTGCATGAAAGCACGTTGCACTTTGTGAGCAGAGATTGTGTTGAAAGCCCCATAATGCTTCACATTGTAAAACAGAGATTCAGCATTCTTTACTTTTTGAGAAGTTTGCTCTATGTGTGCGTGATCATTCGTTCTTGATTTCCAAATTAAAAACAGGCCCTTTTCTGGAACGAATTAGTCAAACTAGAAATAACCTGTTTTTTAGTATTCCACCCATACCAAAATGTGGCATGGAATGCTGATTTAGTCGGACTAGTGGTGTATTTCGGATGCGTGCCACCAGGTCACATCTGTAAACAGGGTGGTTGTTTTCTGTATATATAATACTGTACATATCTTAAAAAAAAAAAAAGACATAGAAACATAGAAAGTGACAGGAAAAATATCTGCTCGGCCCTACCCATAATATAACGTGACTGCTGCTGTGGTCATTACCCCTTCCTCATGTCCGCCTACTCTGCTATCCTAACAAGCCCCAAATGTCTGTGCTGCCCTCGTTCTACTCCCTTCACTGATTTGACACAGACTACCCCCTTCCTGTAGCCTGTTTCACTTATTCACCACCCTCTCTGTAAAGCAATACTTTGATGTCTTCCTTGAGCTTCCCATCTGCCAGCTTCTTTGAGTTATCCCTTGTTTGGTGTTTCCATTCATTGTGATCACTTTCCCGGTGTCCTCCCTGTTTATCCCATAAAGAAACTTGAACGTTTCAATCATGCCTTCTCCTCTCTCTCTCTCTCTCTCTCTCTCTCTCTCTCGCTCCCCTGGTCTTCAGTACATACATGTTGAGGTCCTCAACCTCCCATGTAGGACTTCTCTTGCTGCCTATGAATCATTTTTTGTTTGTTGCCCTCTGTACTGTAGCAACTCTATCCCTGCCTTTTTCAACTGCGGATTTCAGGACAGCACGCAGTACTCCAGATAGGCTGCATTAGGAAATCTGTGCAGGGGTAGGATCACCTCTTTGCTGTTGCTGCTGATCCCCTGCCTATGCACCCTGCATCCCATTTTGTCTTGCCTCCTTTAACTCTATCAAAATGAGTTTTGGGGTTACCCTCAAAAGAAAACATTTTCAACATTTTCAATCAGTATTTAACATTCCAGCACTTCTTATGTAGTCATGAGGTGGCAGCCTAGCAAAGCACTGCCCCCAAAAATAAAGTTTGGTCAAAAAGGAGAAATTGTCCAAGTTAAGGTCGTTTGAAAATCCCTATTGTAGAACAGGGTGTGCAAGCATGCGGCTCTGTGTTAGTTTTTTTCCCAATCTTTTGGAAAACACAAAATAAAGTCCAAGAACCAGCAGCAGCCCTAATTTTGTTGTTTTTGTTTGCTGTAGTATAAACTCACACAGTTCAGCTTAAAGTACGAGGGAGCAGGACCGTAACCTGCGAGTAGTGGAGCCGTGAGTGAGTTATAAAAGTCCTGCCCTCTCAACAAGTGATGATAAACTGCATATTGTGAGTCAAGCCATTGCATATTTGATATATACATCATCACTTTACTAGTTTAACTTTCAGCTGCAGTTAGTTTACACACTGAACTCGCTTCTCATTTCAGATGCTGCTAGCATCGGTGCAGCACTAGGCATTGTGAAAGTCTACATGAGTCTACAGACCGATGTCATCACCACTCTAAAGCTGCTCTTTTATTGAATCCGTATTCTGCTGTGACACTAACCTTCAAAATATCCTCTGAGATAACAGTAGTAGCAACATGTTTTTAATATCTTGCGGTTACTGTTGTCGCCAGCAAATATCTCTTTCATCTTGTCATTGGTTACCTTGATTCCTGGTGGGGGTGTGTGTGTGTGTGTGTGTGTGTGTGTGTGTGTGTGTGTGTGATTTATAGAATGAATTATACATGTGGTGTATAGGGAAAGATACCCATTCATGGGGCCTAATGAGGTGGTAATGCCTCGTTATAACCTTAATAGGCTCTCAGAGTTAAGTATGACTCCATAAGACACTTGCCTATCATTTACAGTATGATACATAATATATGAGAATAGTTGCTTTCACTTTTGATCGCATTTGCAATCATTTCTGGTTTTGCCTTTTCTTTTCTAACCCAGTTTCTGTGGCGTAGTGGCATTTTGGTCTGTGCAGTGTTTTGCCCTTAGTGTTTCTGGTGTGGTCCCCTTATAAATGAGGGCATTGCTGGTGGCGTGCCAGCAGTCCTCATGATGCGTGGGATGGCATGGTGTCTGTGTGGCTGGAATCTGTGGTCAGGAGCAGCATGGCTCCCGCGGTTGAGAGCCGATGGAGTCTGAAGCATGGCATGTGTCGCTGCTTGGTGTCTGTGGTAAGGAGCATTGAGATTTCTAAGGAGTAGCTGCAGCATGGGAGGTCTGACATCTCAGGACTGTGAAGAGCTTCATGGGACCCAGCGGCAGCAGTACAAAGGTCCTGGCATCTGAGAGGAGAGTGGTGTGTGGGGACATGGCTGTTTGATGAGGGACTGGTAGGATTTTTTAGTTTACTATTAGGCTGCAGTTTGTTGTGGTCTAGCTAGGGTTTTCGTAGATGTGGAATCATTTGGACTGTGCCCTGTGGTAAGAGCCCTGTCTGGTGTATTTGGTTTGGAAGGGATTACATTGATTGGTGTTAATTGGCTTCATTGGTAATTTGCTGTTTGTCTTTGCAGTGTTGTTCTATGGATGTTTTCTAACACCTCGGGTGTCTTGCTTGGCACAAGGTGCAGTTTAAACTCCTTGAGAAGTGTGATTATATCACCGTAATTGCATCCCCTGGAGTGTCTTGTTGGGCTTCCAGCATGTTTTCTTGAGACAACAGTAGCTGTCTGGGGGATAATCAGAAAGGTTATTGGGATGAGCTTAGGAGTTGAATGCATGGAATAGTATGGGAATGTCCTCACAAGACCACAGAGATCATTATTGTGCTCTCGAAGGATCCCTGCAGTACATTATGTAATGCTGCAGAAAGATTTCGAGTTGCCATGGCGAAAGCACTCCTCTACATGTCGAGGAAAAGAGCAGTCCAGATGTGCAGCAGGATTGTTGTCACCATTCCTAAAAACTAGGGGAATGTTTCTTTTCTTGTTTTATTCCCAAGCCTTTTTTCTTGCCCCTGGTCTGTCCATCTGCTGACGGCACCACTCCCTCCACCGGCCCTGTAACACACCTTTTGAGGGACTTACCAGTTCTCTACCTCTCATCCAGACCAGGGACATGCAGAGTGGCCTGCCCTGTCAGTCAAGAATGCATGGGATAGGCATCAGGGAACCCTAGTGATAGGAAAGAAATGGTAAAGTCAAAGACTAAGTAGGCTCTGCAGTATTGCAGTAGGTAGGTAGGGAGAATGGACGGACTAGGTGGGCCCAACCAGTCCTTATCTGCCGTCAGTTTTCTATGTGGGGGCCTGCAGGAGGGGTCCGCAGTGTCTCTGCAGAAAAGGAATTTTCTGTGCCAGTTTTCTCCTGTGAGGGTGCTGGTGTGTAATGATGATTATGCTTGGCATCTGGGGGCTGCCCTCTCAGCAGCGTGCATGTACTGTACTGTCCTTCACCAGGTGTCCGTCATGTAGCAGGACCCTGTGTCCCCCCTCCCCCATCAAGGGTGGAAAGTTGTCCTTGGGACACTCAGTCCTCCTTCCCACGGCTGGCTCTCGAGTGCCCAAAGTCTGTTCCTGAACCTGGGTCGTTGACTTAGCAAACCGTCTCACTATCGAGCTGGCCTCATGAATCTCTCCTGATTCATTCAATTCGCTCTGACCATTTCAAATAAGATTGAGCATATAATGTTTCAACTCATATATGTGCTGCTGGGTGGTGTAAGAACTGAGCCAGACCTGAAGCTGCATCTCCTGGAAACATAGAAAAGTGACAGACGAAAAAAGACCTGCACAGTCCATCCAGAGAAGTTGATCTCTATTCATTTCAGCACAAGCTTTTTCCAAAACTCCAGGTTGGAAACTGGTCTGCAAGTGACCAATACGTGTATGATGAGGAAGATTATTTAAAACATTATTCAGAATAGGAGTCAGTTTAGCAGTTTTTTCACCATTAGAATTGTATTAGGTTTCCAGTTTTAACACCCCTTGCAAAGGAGATCTAATCTTGATGCGTGTAATCCGTTGTTATAGGAAGGCATTCCATAACAACCCATATGGGCCAGAGCTAAACTGAGGAAGTAGTGGGCAGTACCAGATATAACGACAGGTGCAGCATTCACAGAACAGTCTGTGTTGTAGATTGGGAAGTGGAGCACAATCATTGAGTACGAGAGGCAAGGAAGAGAATCGGAAGGATATTGGTTGAAAACAGTTATGGAGTCTGGTTGATGTGGTTTTATTTTTACTTGGCACTATACAAACTTTATTTTGTATGTCGATTTTCATACAAATTATACCTGAAAACTTACAGTGCAATCAAGAAGAGCTTAATCAATGCATGTAAACAATACCAAAATAGTAAATAGATTGTGTTCATTGCTCCGTTAGACTGAATGCTAGAGCTTGGACAGCGTGATGGTCAGGAATGAATAATGGTACTGAAAGATTTGCACAACAGGATCACCTCATTTAGGTGCTGTACTTAGTGTGCAGACAGCAGCAGCAGCGGTACACTGGTTACAGCTACCCAATAAATGAACACATTAAAACGGAGGTACAAAAAAATCTATTGAGGCATGAAATGTATATTTTATTTATTTTTTAATACTCTGGTAGGACCACTTGACAAAATGCCTATTTTCAGACTTAATCGACACAATAAATACTAGACAAGACAGAAAAAAAAATTAAACAGTTTACATCTACTTAGTAACAAGAATGTGTCAACTCATTACTTCAGGCAGGCACAGGGCATGTTTAGATAATTGTGTTAACATAGAAACATAGAATTTGACGGCAGATAAGGACCGTTTGGCCCACCCAGTCTGCCCATTTCCCTTTCTACTGGATAAGCTGCAGATCCTAGTTAACCAGCAGCCTACTTCTTCCTACCCCACCCCCAGAATTGCCTTATGACTATCCCATGCATGCTTGAATTCCACCACTGATTTTGACTCCACAACCTCCTCCGGAAGGCTGTTCCATGCATCCACAACCCTCTCTGTGAAAAAATACTTCCTTAAATTACCTCTGACACCCCCCCATCTTCAAATTGTGCCCTCTTGTTCTTGCACACCTCTTTTTTTGAAAGATGCTACCCTCTTGGACTTTGTTGATTCCCTTGAGGTACTTGAAAGTTTCTATCATGTCCCCCTCTCCCTCCTTTCCTCGAGGCTATACATATTAAGCTCCTTAAGTCTCTCTTCATATGTCTTCCGGTGCAGACCCTGCACCATTTTAGTTGCCCTCCTCTGGACAGCTTCCATCCTGTCTATGTCTTTTGGAAATTGGGTCTCCATAACTGCACACAGTACTCCAGATGGGGTCTCACCAGCTGTCTGTACAGAGAGATAATAACTTCCTGTTTTCTACTGGTGATGCCTCTCCCTATGCATCCCAGTATCCCCCCAGCCCTCCTTGCTGCCCTCTCGCATTGCTTGCCCATCTTTAGGTCATCTGATATGACTACCCCAGGTCCCTTTCCATTTTTGTTGTTGTTAGTATCTCACCCCCCATTGTGTACTCTTCCCCTGGGTTTTTGTTTCCCAGGTGCATTACCTGCACTTCTTAGCATTGAATCTAAGCTGCCATACATTTGACCATTCCTCTAACCTTGCCAAGTCCCTTCTCATCCTTTCCACCCCACCCTGTGCATCAACTCTGTTGCAGATCTTAGAGTCATCTGCAAAGAGACATACTTTCCTTCAGTCCTTCTGCAATGTAAACATAAAGACATTGAAGAGGACTAGTCCTAATCTGAACCTGCGGTACCCCACTAGTAACCCTTCTTTCTTCTGAGTGGACTGCATTTGCTATTACTCTCTGTGTCCTATTCTCCAGCCAATTCTTTACCCATGCTGTCATCTTGGGACCCACTCCCAGGCTGGCTAACTTGTATATTAATCTTTGTGTGGGACTGTGTCAAATGCCTTGCTAAAGTCTAGGTAGGCCATGTCCACAGCCCTCCCTGATCTACTACTTTGGTCACCCAGTCAAAGAAATCTATCAGATTAAGTCTGGCATGACCTTCCCGCTGTGAATCCGTGCTGCCTGGGGTCCTGTGCCCTCTGGCCTCTAGATACCGACAGTTCTTTCCTTTAGAAGTGATTCCATCATTTTCCTATCACTGAGGTTAAACTAACAGGTCTATAGTTTCCTGCTTCTGCCTTGCTCCACTTTGTGAAGGGGAATCACATCTGCCCTCCTCAGTCCTCTGGTACCACCCCATCCTCCATGATTTGTTAAAAGGGTAGTCAGTGGTGTCACTAGTTCTACCCTTAGTTCTTTTAAATTCTGGGATGAATCCATCAGGCCCCATTGCTTTGTCCACTTTCAGTTTTAAGAGTTCTTTCAGAACCCTTTCTTCTGTAAATGGGCGGTATCAGCTTCTGTATCAGAGTGTTACTACTGTTTGTTTTATGTACCTCCTCCTCTTCCTTTGTAAATACTGAGCAAAATATTTGTTTAGTATCTCTGCCTTTTCACAGTCTCCCTCTGCCCACCCTCCTCCCCTTTATTAAGCCTCACTATCCCTCCCTTGGTCTTCCTTCGCTCCCTGATGTACCTATAAAAGGTTTTATCCCCCTTCTTAACTGAGTTGGCTATCTTTTCCTCGGTTTGGGCCTTTGCTGTTCTGACTGCCTTCCCAGCCTCCTTTTGCTTTAACTGATACAGTTCTCTGTCCTGCTCCTTCTGCGATTCCTTGAACTTCCTGAATGCTTTCTTTTTCTCTTGAACCTTCACTGCCACTTCCTTTGAGAACCATAGTGGTTTCTTACATCGTCTTGTTTTGTTTATTTGCTTCACACAAAGGCTCGTTACCTCTGTGATGGCAGTTTTATTATTCCCATTGTTCTTCCCCCTCCTTCCTGCCCATTTGCTAGTGCAAAGTGTTAGGAGAATTAGAAGGGATTTGAGGGGACACAATGAAAAATGTGAAAATGTTCCTAATACCAGGGATGGTGGACCCTGGTACGTATATTTATTTTGTTTTTGTTGACCAGATAGGATGCGCTAGGCAGACAGTTGTCTATTTTGAGGCACGACCCAGGAGATTACAAAGCAGGATAGCACAAAGTCAGTAAGAGAGGTTGCTAATTCAATGGACTAGCATAGTGCATAGTACGCAGTACACAGGGTTGAATAAGTCTAACAAGTAACAGGAAGGACGGGGATACAGATTATGCATTACATCCATTACAATGAGCATTCTAAGCAACAAAAGTCTAGGGAGGTGGGGACTTAAGTACTAGAGTAACAGGGGTGGTTTAAGGTGAGGAGGTGTAGAAATGCGGTCTTAAGAGCATAAGAGTGAGGAGTATCCGGCCCACTGCCAGAGCTGCTGCTTTACTGTGTTGCAAGACATGAAGACATGACAGTACCCATCCCTGCCTGGGAGAAAACCCATAGTCAGGGCACTGAAAAATTGCATTTGCAGTTTTACTGCAGATTCCTCAATTTTCACCATTCTCCACACAAAATCCACACTTTCTTGCAATATAGTGAAGTTTTGACTGAAACTATGCAAATATCTCAGTTCTCAAGGAAAGATATTCAAACTTAATGACAGTTCGGTAAACAGACTTGGATTTGGCCAGAACATTACAGTGTGAGGTGAGGAAGGGCCCTGTGTGACTCCGCTTTCATCGGATTCCCTTTCCTGGTTTGGTTTCAAGCTCCCCTGGCCATGCCATGCATATGTACCCTTAGCACTTAAAATCTGTGTTGAAGCAGACTATGCTGCCACAGAGACTGAAACGCTAGATGTGAGAAAAGATGCAGATTGTCTCTTTCACCTACATGGAGCATGAACTACAGTGCTTGTTCAGAGTGGTGTAGGGTAGGTTTTCCTTATTTACATACTTTTAAAATATGTGATTCATTCTGAATGAATTTTGATTAAATGTCTGAGGAGTTTGGAAGCCCTTTAGATTGTAAACTTGAATGTACTTTTGATGGAGTAGTGACAATGCTCCCTTAATTGATATGTGCCACACCTACATTCTCACATACCAAGCCTACAAAAAAAACTGACATTTCTGAAAACACACTGTAACAGATGAAGTATATTTAAACAGCTACCTTCAGATAGACAGCAGGCATTGCAACCCAAGTAAAACAAACGTCCCATGTATTACAAACTGTTTGTATGATGTAATGAAAAGCTGTTGGTATGATTTAAAGGGACACTTTTTGCATCATATTATTGCTGGTTGAAAACCCATTTTTTTTCTGATTGCTTACCTTGCGTAAAATTCATTCACGTTGCTGGTTGTTTCATTTGCTTCCTTTCTTAGTAGATCTGAAATGCATGCTATTGGTCTGGTTATGCTAAGCTTGTTTTGTTTCATATGTGACCTGTTCATACTGCATACTTTCTGAATAGAGATATGCCGAAGTTTTAAGTCGCCAGTGAAGTTGCTGCAAAGTGGCTGCAATTTGCAACCGCAGAGTTTCATGAAGTTTTCCCTACCCTTAGCAACTTCAACTTAGACGAAAATCATGAAGTTTTACATACAAACGGTGGAATTCCATCCACGAAATGAGGAATTTGTTTATTTGAATTTTGGTAACTGGGTAAGCCCACTGAGACACAGTCCCTTTTTCAAGGGCAACCCGGGGGCCGGTACAGGGAGTTCAGAATGCAAAATAAAGCAAGATAAGTATGCAAGACACTTGTACAACCGAAGGTGGAGCACAATATATATGTACAAAAGGATATATAAATAATACAAGACATATGTATTATATACAAATACAGTGAGTACAGATGCTGAAAACAAGTGATGCAGATAAATACAAATCACTTAGGCGAGGTTATACAAATATACTTAATTACATAAATGCAGAAAGTAGTTCAAACAGTGCAAAATTGTCAGCAAGTGATTCAAGCAAAACAGGGGAGTAGGTCGAGGAAGTAGACCGTTAACAGAGTGGGACACAATACAACCAGCACAACTCACGGGAGGGGTTGCAAGGTCGAGGTGAGGAAGGGAGTGGGTAAGGGAGCAGGATGAGGCAATGGAGGGGGAAGGAATGAGTTGGATGGTAGGGGTGGAAATCTATTAGTTACAGGTACAGACTTGAGGAGAAGATGGGTGGGATTTAAGAGACTTCTTGAAAGAGTAAAGAGAGGTACAGGTCAGAACCGTATAGGTTAGTGCGTTCCAGAGGAAGGGCCCAGAAAAGGCGAAGGCATGCCGGCCTACTGCTGGGTGGCAGGGGGCGAAATTGACATAAAAAAACCTGTTCCCTGTGCAAGTGGGAATGGGCTGGTGCATGTAGTTGTGTCCCTTGCATGCACCACAGTGCATGAGGCACTGAGCCTGGTGTCACAGATTTGTGGGGCACTGCTGGCAGTCACTGCATTGCCTGAGAGAATGTGGGACTGAGTGGGAGAAAGCACTTTTTTTTTTTTTAACTCGCCCACCCACTTGCGGAATGCTGCTACACTAAGTTGCAGTCAGTGCCTGGGGAGGTGGTGGTGTGACCAAGCAGGAGCGAGCATGAGTTTTTTTTTTTTTTAAGACTGCTTATGTGAGTCACTCTGTGTGACGAGCAAGGGGACAGCAAAGAGAGAGGGAAGGAGGAGGAATCTCAATGTGCCAGGTCCAGTCATGGAAATGGGGTGGGGGGAGGATTCAAACTAGGAGTGCCTGTTATCAATCAGTCACCTCACAGTGATGGACAGAGTCAAAGTCTCTTGGTTATCACCGTGGCTGGCACCGTGTGGCATTGTGTGTATGAGAACAGTGAGACTCTATAGCAACCAATCATAGGAGTACCGTCGCTGTTGCTGAAAGTATGTAAACTCGTATGACTTGCTGTGGGAGATCATGTGATTGCAGAGAAGGCAGTCTTGGGTGGTTAATCTGGGAGAGTAGATTTTTTTTTTTTCTTTCTGTAAAGAGCATCTATCAATTTTGGTAATACTATGTGACTGATGCTGTTCAGCACTCAGAGGTGCAGTTCATATACAGGTCTCGTGGAATAGAAAATGGTGTGGAGGAGGATGGGCAATATGTCTTGCGTGGATGTCCTTAAGCAGGATTCTTGGTGGTTAATTCAGCAGGGAAGATCAAGAGTGTGAAGCAGAATGCTACACTGATTGGTATTTTTCTGCTTCCTTAGTCTGATTTCCGTTTTATTTCTTTATTATTTTTTTGAACAGTGCAGGTAACCGGGCTCTGGTGCACGTACATGTTTGGCTACAAGCACTGCGGTGCAAATGCTAGAAAAAGTCCCTTTTGACCCCTGCTGGGCAGGGTTTCTGGATGGAGACTAGAGCTGGGTCAGTTGACCTTAAGGACCTCGTAGAGGTTTTACGTTGGATGATGTGTAAGAGGCAGGGGGGAGTGAAGGTAAGGACGAGCTTGTAGGTCAGGCAAAGGGTAGGGTATCGAAGTCTGTATTCAAAGGATGGCCAGCCAAGGGGAATCAAGGACAGAACAGTGGTGCATCCTGGCATTAGCACCCAGGGCTAAGTGAGCAGCACTGTGGTAAGCTTGCTTAAGTTTGGCAAGATGGGAGACTTGAGTGGAGAATAGGGGCACCATAGGTGATGAGCGGGAGCAATGAGGAGGATGCTATGGCAAGTCTGGAGGGGACCATAAGGTAGGATAAGAGGCGGTACAGCAGGCCAAACTTTTGCTGGATGGACTTGACCACGGTTGAAACATGCGAGTCAAAGGATAGGTGGGAGTCCAATGTGATGCCAAGATATTTAAAAGATTGAACCTGATCTAGGGTGTCCTCTCGAGAGGAATTGATCACCAAGGGAGGTGGAGGGGGTAGACTTAAGGGTCTGGTGGTAGAAGAGCCTGCATATGGTGAAATTCTGCCATTTGTGGGTGAAATTCCGTACTTTGCAGGCAGAATTCCACCATTTGCAGTGAAATTCTGCACTTCCCGGATTACTTCGCAGAGCGAATTTAGCCAACTTCACCATTGTATTCCTGAACATTAGTAACACCCCAAAACGGTGCAGCCTCTCATGACAAATTGGTGTCTCTCCTCCCACTGCATCATGAGTGGCTAAACTGTTGAGACTGTTCCAAAGATGCAGTGGGAGGCGATCAAGGATTGTAAACAAACATGTTTTTGTGTGGTAACACCAGTATGGTGGGCAGTCTGTTTTTCACTTTTAAAAAGAAAAAAAGCAGTCAGAATCAAACTACCAGCTACATCACCAGTCTCTACAGAACGTGACCAATCATAACGTGGTTTTCTAAACTAGAAACACATTGAGGCCTAAGGAGGTTGACAGTGTCCTTTTAATACAATCAAGTGATTTTAAAATGTTTTTACTTACAAAGCTGATGAACAGTAGCAATTATTTTAACAAAATAAACCTTTTTTTTTTTTTTTTAAGTAGAACTTCATTAGACACCCTGGTTATCAGCTTTTTTCCTTTTGTATACTAAAGTAAGTAGTTAAATGGGCTTGATTAATTTATATCCAGAAACTGGCAAAATGTGTTTCGGAATTTATTCAGTAATAACTAAATGTGAATTACTAAATAAAATCTAGCACTGCATGAGGTAGATGTCTTTCGATTTTAGAAGGTATGAGGAAGAATTGATGGAGCTCAACATGTGTTCCCTGGAAGACAGAAGGGGGGGATATCATAGAAACCTTCAGATACTTAAAAGGTAACAGTAGGGTTAGTAAGCAGGGTATGTTCAGCTTAAAGGGAGGGAAGGGTCACGAGGGGACACAGTCTGAAGTTGGAGGGGGGAAGATTCAGAAGGGAAATGAAGAGACAATATTTCATGGAAAGGGTGGTAGCAAGGTGGAACGAATTACCGAAGGAGGTGATCTTGCTGAAGATTGTGGGGCAGTTTTAAAAGGGGTGTGGTATAGGGTGAAGGGAAAGGTCCGTTCTGAAGGGAGTTTAGGGAGGTCGGTGGTGGTGGGCTGGCATGATTGGGAGTGGGGGTAGCTGCAGTAAAGTAAACTGCAGAGTCTGGCAGACCTACGGGCCTTTTTCTCCTGGCGTTTTCATATGTTCATATTCTACATAACGATTAATTTGCGATTCATTTCAGAAGCGTAAACCTTTCTTCATATTGGAAGCATATACCAGTGCCAATACCTTTATCTAAGAATTTATACAATCAGTATATGCTGCACCAAACCATCAAATATTTATTGGGAAGCACTGGGGATGTATAGTGAACCGCCACTTTGTCCCCAAAATGTCTGCAAAATGTGTCTGCATTTTTGGGTAACATTTTCTGCAGTTTTCCAGTGACCCTTCCCATGGCTGTGTGGAAGCTGGCCCTAAAGGTAGGGGTACAGAGAGATCAGGCAGACCATGGGTGTTCCTGCCAGAGACTGACGTTAGAGAGACTGGAAGGGAGCATAAAGAGAAAGTAAACAAAAATATATATTTATATCTGAACAGGGCGGGGAGAGTCAAAGAAGTGGTGAGGGATACATGAAGGGAGTTGCAGTCTGTAAGTGCAGAAGGTTTTGCCACCCACTGCGATAAGGCTCTGGGTGTGACAGAAGGAAGGATGAATTCACATTTATTTACCCAGGCAAGTTTGAACAGGTAGAGTGAAACAAATTTTGTTTTGGCAACATGAGCTGATGTACAAGTGGTGGTGGTGATTATGACGAACAGCTATGTAAGACTGCTGCGGAGAGGGGCCATTTTGTATTTTTTTCTTTTGGCACAGTATTGTAGAGAATGATATGTGAGGGAATGGTGATAGTTTATTTGGCTGGAAAACTGTATGGATGCTTTGGAAAAGTTGGGAAGGTGACATGGATATAGTGTTGGCTGACTGAGCAACATATCCGAGACAAAATACAGGGCTCTCTAAACATCCCTCCCTTCAAGGCTTCCTAAGGATAAGTTTTGCTAAACAGGATGTAGAAAGGGGTGGGGTACATAATGACCGTTGGTGCCTGTGTTCCTGGGTACACTTGCACGGACTAATTTGAATTGGGTACTCCACAAATACTGGATTTGGGGATGGACCAATAGTTGTCTTAATATTTTACTTAAAGAAAAAAAAATACAAAGCTACATTTATTTATTTATTAAAAACTAGTAACTGGGAAAGGCACAGCGAGCCGAGGCTCGTTTCCAGGTATGACCCAAAGTTGTTATCTGCAAGCTGTCTTATGTGGATGGTGGCGAAGGGAGCATTATTTGGAGCTGAGCTTTATTAAGGAAAGGGTTTGTAAAATCACATTTTTAAACTTGAATGAAGGCACATCTGTGGTTTTGATGTCCAGGGTTCATGCAGCTGTCAGGCTGTGTTGAAACATGGTAGGTTAATATCATTTATGTAAGAATTATGCTTGGCTGGTTGGTAGCAAAAAACAAACATTACTTCATCCCCTTAGGAGCCCGGAACTAATTATGAACACTGTTTTGCTATGGGTCTTAAAATAGCAAGTGTGATTATGGAAAACCTGTATCATTCAGGAGTCTAGTCTGAGTCTAAAAAGGAAAGGGAACCGAAAAAGTTTCTTGACTGAATGCAAGGCTTTAATCATGTAGTAGGACTCCGCCTCCTCACCACCAAAAGCAGGCTGTTATGAGTGCCACCCAATTCTTTGGGACCAAAACTTCAGAAAGTACTGCTGCATAGTTCAGTGCAGGTACCTTTTCTGAAATGGGAATGTCAGCCATGTAAAGTGATATTAAAGCAGTGCACCTAAATATTTTATATGATGCAACATGCCTATATGGAATATGAGATATAAAAAAAAAAAAAATGTTTTCATCTCAGTGTGGAAAAATGTACGTTTTGGTTCCTGTGTACAAATAGCTTAGAACACCTAAAGGGTGTCTAAGGCATATTGGAAGGCAATGGAAATGTAATCCTGCTTGGTTCTCGTGAGAAATGTGCATGTACTTATGATACTGCAGAAACTGCACAGCATAGCACAGTTGGTTTGGTCTCTTTTGAAGCAGAAACAGAGAAAAAGACCCAGAGGTCCTACCAGTCTGCTCCACAATACTTACCTGTCGTCTTTCTTGTCCTACAGTTGGGAAAGATTTAAGGAGTCGAGTGCCCTAGTGGGTGATCGGCCCCTTCCCTCTGGTTGCCCTTCTCTGTCGCCCAGGTACTTCTCCATCTTAATTCATAGACTGCAGTGCTGGATTGGGCAGCTGCAGTTCTCTAACCTGCTCCCTACAATAATGGTGCCGAGGTTGGCTGTCATTCTGCCCTCCCTACTACCTCCCACAGTGTTCATTTCTCCTTCCCCCACGTGTAGCCCCAACAGTGGCTCGCCCTGTGTTGCTAGTGTTCCCAGTCTAACACAGATGCCCGGTTCTTCCACAGCAGAGGAGGTGCTGTATGCCAAATGCTGAAATAGAACAAAAATAATACCAAAGTGGATTGGGATTTATTGGGTGAACCTGGGACGTAAACATGGAATACCCTGCAGTCTTGGAAGAGGGAGATACCTCAGATCAGGGTTTAGGGGGTGTAGAGGTGGAGCAGTAAAGTGGGCCTCCTCCTGCCATGGTGGCCCTGTCAGAATCCGCCCCCCCCCCCCAACAAAATGCAGTCACTTCCTTGAGTAGAAGGACTGTTGTGTTACAGGCTGCCAACTTAAATTACCTATTATTTCTACATAAATGTTGATCTTTCTCTCCCTTGTCAAAATTGGAATAATGCAAAGGCCTGTTTTTTTATTTTTGTTTGTTTGTTAATACATACAAGGAACAACTTAGAAATGCAGAATTTGTCGGCAAAAAAGGACTGCTTTGCCACCCAGTCTGCCCAGTTTTTTCCTTCCTTTTGTGTCCCAGCAGACCCTAACAGGTCTCCAGCGACCCTCCTACCCCCTTTTTATTTACTAGTACTCCCTATGTCTATCCCCTGCATATTTTAACCTCCCCCCCCCAGTTTTTGTCCTTACTACCTTTTGTGGCAGGATTTTACAAGGGTCCACTTTTTCAGTGAAGTAGTATTTCCTCGCATCCCTCTTAACTTTACCCCCTTCTAACTTTTCTTGCCCCGCTTCTTCTGTTTTCTTTTCAATCAGGCTTCCAACTTGTACCCTGTTTACTCCTGTGAGGTGCTTACAGGTTTCAATCATGTCCCCTCTTTCCCTTCTTTCCTCTAGTGTGTACATGCATCTAGAGATCACTCATTCTCTCATTGTACGGTTTCTAATGCAAACCCATGTGCCATTTTAGTTGCCCTCCTCTGGACTGCCCCTACCGTGTGTGTTTTCTGAGATGCAGCCTCCAGAACTGTACATAATCCTCCAGGTGTGGTCAAACCAGTGATCTATGCAGTGGTAATATCATCTCCCTCCTTCTGCATGTGATACCTCTCCCTATGACTAACCCCTAGGTCTCTTTCCTTCTTAGTGACGGTTAGTACCCCCCTCCCCATTTGTACTCTGCTCCTAGGTTTCTGTGCCTCAGATGCATGATTTTACAATTTTTGGCATTGAACCCTAGCTGTCATACCTTTTGTTATACCTTTGACCACACTCCTCTAGTTTTCTAAGATCTCTTCTCATTTCTCTGCCCCTTTCTGAGTATGCACCCTGTTGCCAGTCTTGGTGTCATCTGCAAAAAGGCATACCTTCTCTTCAAGCTCTTCTGTGATGTCACTTATGAAGATGATGAACAGGACTGGCCCCAATACTGAACCCTCTGTCACCCCGCTGGTCACTCTGCCCTCATGAGAGTGACCTCCATTTACCACCACCTCTGCAGCCTATCCATTAACTCATTTTTTACCTGGTTAATAATGTTGGCTCCCATGCTTAGACTTTTCAGTTTCTTTATCAGTCTCCCATGTGGTACAGTGTTGAAGGCTTTGCTGAATTTCAGATAGACCACATCCACTGCCCTTCCCCGATCCTTTTCCTGGTCACCTAGTAAAAGAAGTCTATCAGATTTGTCTGACGTGACCTCCCCCTTGTGAATTAATTCTGTCTTTGGTCTTGCAACCCCTTGGAGTCAAGATATTCCACTAACCTTTCTTTTAACAGGGTTTCCAAGAACTTCCCCACCACTGATGTAGGACTGACCAGTCTATAGTTTCTAGCCTCCTCCCTGCTGCCGCTTTTATGGAGCACAACTACATAAGCTGTTCTCCAGTCCCCTGGAACTTATCCTGTTTCCAGTGATACATTGAATAAAACTGGCAGTGGTGCAACAAGCTCCTCCCTGAGTTCCCTTAGCACCCTTGGACGTATCTTGTCTGGTCCGATCGACATATAAGGGTCATTTTGATCTTTTGACAGTTCATTTAAAAAAAAAAAAAATAAGAAACTTGTCATGTGTAGAATCAAAGGAAGGCTTACAACCGAGGTCTGCACAATTATTGCAAGTAAGTTTTCTTCCCCTGCTGGATTATGGTGCAGCCCTGCTTGTGACCTTGTTGGGCAGAGGATTGACCAGATTTTGAAAACTCTACAGCCAAATTTGTTGCCTTGCCAATAGAAGGCTACATCACAGTGATCTCTATAATAAGTTGTGGTGGCTTTCTCCAGAAGCCAGGTGATGGCTAACGCTGTTTATAAAACTCTTGCCTTTGGCTGTCTTGTTTCATGGCTGACCTGTCATACTTCTCAACCAGGCCCCATAAACTTTGATCTTACTTCGAGAGTGTTCCTGCAGTAGGACTACACCCCCTGGTGTCAGGACTGCAAGGCAAATTTGTAGCCAGCAATCAGCGGGCACGGCCCCTGGTATCGGGTGATGGACGTCAGCGTGACTATAAATAGGGTGGTCCCCCGCCCACCCTCCAGTTCCTTCCCGCTATCAACCTGAATCGTCGTACCTTGTGGTAGAATAGCTTTAGTCGCCCGCCATTTTCAGTGTATTTCATAGTTAGTCTAACATTATTCCTCCTCAACAGCGGTGTATGTTGTCTTGTTGGCCCAAGAAAAAGTGCTCCAAGTGCGGCGTGCAGATCTTGCACGGGGACGACCATTCCCATTGCGTCCTCTGCCAGGGGCCAAAGCATAAGACCGCAGAGTGCTCCACCAAGGTCAGCGGGCAGTCGGGAGTCTCCTCTTCAGATGAAACAGTTGCTGTTCCTGCTCTGAGCTCTGCCGATAAGTCACCCTCCGGTTCTGCTGCCAGGCGCCCGGCCCAGGCCGATCAGCCTGACTCCAGCCTCCTGGCTTCTGTCAGCCCGCCCATGGTCTGTAAGCCAGTCGTCTGCTCCTCTGACGCCCTCCAGACCGTCATCTCTAAATCGGCAGCCGACCTACCTGGTGACTTCTCTCCCATCGAAGACTCCCTTGTGGACCCTGACGCCGGGCAGAGTGAGCGTGCAGGTCCCCCTTCATCCCACCAGGGTTCTCCCTCTAAGGATTCGCTGTCCTTTTCTGACCTTTTTTGGACCTGATCGCCAGGATCCTCTCCCATCGAATATCCTCCAGACAGACCTGTTGACGGGGGCTCTCCCGGACTTGCCTCCATCGCTGGCCTCTGTTCTGCCGACGGAACTTCAGCTGACTCCAGATTCCTCACTGGATATTCTTATTGGCAGTATGGATCTAAATCCCTCTGGGTCTTTGGGGGCCCCCCAGAATCTGCCGACAGACCCGTTCCCCAGTGGTCTCTTAGCACTGCCTCCTTCTGGGCCATACGTTCCTGCTCCGTCGAGACCAACAGGGTACCATCCCGCCTACACACCGCAGTTTCTGACGCCGGGTCAAGCCCTTCAATATCAAGGCTACCAGTACCCTTACTGGTACCAGCCTCCTAGTTACCCTCTGTATTCCATGGAGTATCCAGGATATCATCCACCCCCTCCTCGTCCTCCATTCCCTCAGCCGTAACATGAGCCCATCCTGGCCTGGTGGAAGGACACTAAGTCACAGCTGTTGCAGGAGTTAGGTCAACCTCAGCTGGTGGTCAGGGCTACCCCACCTCAAAGGATGCCACCTGGTAGCCCTGTACCTTCCAGCAGAGCTTCGGACCGAGGCTTGGGTGCTCTGCCCTCTAGCATTACAGAACACAGACGTGTAGAGTCTGTTCCAGATGCTTCCTTACCTGGTAGGCTGGAATCATTGGATTCAGATGAGGACTCTGATGTGGGGAACCAGTCAGAGCTTCACTCACCCATTGAGCCCCAACCGAAAGAGTCCCGTAAATGTCGTCTGGAGGACCCGACCTTTGCTGAGATACTCCAGTCTATTCAAAAGTCCTGCAGGTGGGCTTCCCAAGAATTGGACCCCAAACGCAGAAGACTGATAGAACATTTGGGCTTGGTCAATGCGGACCCCCTCCCCATTCCTCCTGGACGGGACCATATGAAGATCTCACTTCCACAATCTGGCAGCAGCCGTTGTCCATTTCTGCAGTGTGAAAAAAGACCAACAGGACCTACCCTCCGGAAGGCGTTTCCCACGTTACTTCCCAACCCAAGGCTGACTCTCTTGTGATTACTGCAACTCATGATAGGTCAGCACAACCAAAACATCTCAGTGCCTCCCCTCCAGACAAGGAGACGAAGCAAATGGACCAGTATGGCCGCAAGAGTTACACCTCCTCTACTTGCACCATTCGTTCCTTGAATTATGTGACCCATGTGGTGGTCCAGAAATCTGCTCTGTCCGATCTGGAAAAGGACATTCAGGAGGTACCTGACAAATAGTTCAGGAACAAACTCCTGGACAAGATGAGGCTGAATAAATCATCCTGCTGCCCTGCCCTTAGTGCAACCTATGACTTGGTCGACTCAGTAGCACGTGGTGCAGCTACAGGCATCTGTCTCAGGCGCATTGTTTGGCTTCATCTGGCAGGGTTGGCACAGGATGTTCAGAGTACACTTCTGGATGCTCCCTTCAGGGGTCCAGTTCTGTTTGGCATGTGACCCCAAGAACATAATCATACGAGAGAGCAGCAAATCTCTGAAAGATGTTCGTTCCTTGTACTGCTTGGGTCTGAAACCCCGGCAGCCTTTTCACTGCCAATGGAAATGGAACAAACAGAACCAGGTCAGACACTAGACCAAGCGTCGCTTCTCGGGCTTTGGCACTCAAACCTTCCAGGTCAAGTTCCCCAAAACCTCCGCTGGGGGGGGCCCTTCCCTCTTTGTCCTGACACTTAAATCCCCCTTCCGCTACCTCCCATCCCTGTGGGGGAACCGGTGGGGGGAAGGTTTGGCCTCCACCTGGAAGGGGTGGAAGGCTGTAACCACAGATGCATGGGTTCTGCAACTCATAGCAAGAGGTCACTCGATAGTGTTCCTGGAGAGATCACCCACCAGTCCTCCGGGAAGGTCTCATTACCCATCAGGCCAGCAATCTCTAGTACTACAGGAAATTCAAGCTGTACTGCAAAATTCGGCCATAGAGCGGGTTCCACCAGAACAGACAGGAAGGAGATTTTACTGCCACTTCTTCCTGGTTCCCAAAAAGACAGGAGATCTCAGGCCTATCCTAGATCTCGGAACGCTCAACCTCTTTGTGGAATACAAGAGGTTCTGCATGTTGACCCTCCAGGGACTGTTACCCCTGCTTCAATCAAACACGTGGCTGTGTTCCCTGGATATGCAAGATGCCTACCTACATATCCCCATCCTTCCAGCCCACCGCCACTTTCTGAGATTCTCTTTCCTGGAGGAGCATTTCCAGTTCAGAGCTCTCCCATTGAACCTCTCTTGGCACCTCTGGTTTCACAAGTGCCTATGTGATAAGCGGTGTTCCTACACCACAGGGGTATTTGTGTTCCCGTACCTGGATGATTGGCTATTTCAGCCCCCTCCCCAGACAGTCTGAAGAAATCCTTTTCCTTCACTTTGGACCTTTTCTTCAGTCTGGGCATCTCAGTCAACTACCCTAAGTCCCATCTGTTACCCTCCCAGTGCCTCCAATTCATTGGAGTGGTGCTGGACACAGTCCAGAGCAAGGCCTTCCTTCCAACCAACAGAGCAGAGACTCTAATCTCTGAAGCTGTGCTGGTGGCTTCATCTTATTGGACCACAGTGCTTTTGGTCCTGCGATTGTTGGGTCTAATGGCGGCTTCCATACCCACAGTCCCTCTGGCCAGACTGCACATGAGGGTGACCTGATGGTCTCTGAGTCCAATGGGATCAGTGTCTGGATGGCATGGACCAGAAGGTCCTAGTCTCCAACAGCCTTCAGAGGGATCTCCTTTGGTGGAGGGACATATCCAACCTTTCGGTGGGTGAACCTTTCCACTCTCCATCTCCCTCCATGATTCTCATATCCGTTGCCTCAAACCTGGGATGGGGAGCGCATTTGGGAGACCATCGGACACAGGGCACTTGGTCGCCCATGGAGGAGAACCTTCACATCATTATTCTGGAGACAAGAGCAGTGCTCCTTGCTCTTCAGGCTTTTCAGTCCCTCTTGGTTCTGGGAACACTACTCATTCAAACAGACAACATGGCCACTGTCTGGTACATCAACAAACAATGAGGCATCCGGTCTTACCCCCTTTGCAGGGAGGCGATGCTGGTGTAGTACTGTTCCGTTCAACACAGCCTATCCTTGACAGGAGTCCATGTGCCAGACGTTCACAACATTCTGGTGGACAGTCTCAGTCGATCAGTTGTCGGGGCTCACGAGTGGGAAGTAAAACAGGCAGTAGTAGATCTGTTTCTTCAGTGGGGTTTGCCAGACATAGACCTCTTTGCCTCCCCATTCAACGCAAAACTACCCAGCTTTTGCTGGCTCATTCCCAGTCGTGGTGCTTTTTGGCGAGATGCACTGTCTCTAGCTTGAATAGGGAAATTTCTATATGCTTTCCCTTCCTTTCCTATCCTTCAGAAGGTTCTGATGAAACTTCAGGCAGAGGGGGGCGCACATGATCCTCATTACCCCCTGTGGCCTTGGCAGATTTGGTTCCTTCTACTACAGCAGTTAGCACTGGAACCCCCAGTACCTCTTCCTGTCTGTCATGACCTTCTGTCCCAGGAGCAGTGCACCCTGGTACACCCAAGCCTCAAATTGCTCCACCTTCATGCGTGGCACCTATGGACTTAGTGGCTTCTCGCGATGGCGTCTCTTCTGGAGTCACTTAGGTCTTAGTGGAGGCCAGAAAACCCTCCACTAGATCCATGTGTGCCATGGAGTGGAAGAGTGTTTCCATCTGGGCATCAGCTAAAGGCCTAGACCCTTTTTCTTGCTCAGCTTCCAAGGTTTTAGAGTACCTCTTGCACCTGTCAGAGTTGGGCCTCAGTTATTCATCCCTGAAGGTCCATCTGTCTGCGGTTTTGGCCTACCACCTTCCGGTGGAGGGCAAAATCCAACTCAGCTAGAGTTTCCAGAACCTTTCGAAGGGGATCCTTCATCTCAATCCTCCGGTCCGAATCCTGTCTCTCCCCCCCCCGATCTTAATTTTGTTTTAGAAAAGCTTACTTTGCCCGCTTTTGAGCAGCAAGTAGTGATATGTGTTTTTTAGCGTTGAAACGCTCTTTTTAGTCGCTATCACTTCAGCGCGAAGCGTTTCAGAGCTTCAGGCTCTAGTTTGTAGAGAGCCTTACTTAATTTTCCACAGAGACCGGGTGGCTCTGCGGACTAATCTCTCTTTCCTTCTGAAGTGGTTTCGGAACTCACCCTAAACTGGAATGTTGAACTACCGGTATTTTACCCTGAACACTCCAACAAGGGGGAGTATCTCCTGCACACCCTTGATGTGCACAGGATTGTAAGATATGTCTCAAGGAGTAAGGTTCGCAAGTTGAATCAATGTTTTGTGGCCTTTGCTCCCCAGTGCCAGTGCAAGGCTGTTTCTAAACAGACTCTGTCTAGGTGGCTGGCAAATTGTATTCATTACATTTACCAGAAGTACGAAAAGTCCTTTCCGGGGACGGTACGGGCCACTCAACTAGGGGAGTGGCCACTTCCATTGCCTTATTTCAGGAATGTGTCCACTGCAGACGTGTGCAGTGGCCACTTGGTCCTCCGTCCACACCTTCACTAAACATTACAGTCTGGACATTACTTCTAGGTGCAGGGCTGTCTTCGGTTTAGCAGTTCTGCAAGGTCTTGTGTCATGAGTGACCTGTATTTGGCAGACATTTTGCTTCACCCGGAACCTCGTCTCTGACTCCTCCTTTTTAGTTGACTGCTTGGTATTCAGTCCTGCTTGTGAAGACCTACTGTATGAACCTTCTCTAAGTAAGATATAGCAGTTACGTAAAAACTTACCAAAACAGTAGATCTTCGAGAGAGGTTCCTGCTGTAGGTCTAGATTTCCCACCACCTTCTCCCACCCCCAGCTCCTGTGTTTTCCTCTTTATTCCCTTCCCTGGACTTTGTTTCATCCAAGGCACATGGTCCCAGAAGTTGTCCACTCCTTTTTTCTGCCTCCTTTTTGGAGGTCTGTGGTGGAAGAACTGGAAGGCGGGTGCTGATGATTGCTAGCTACAGTTTTGCTGTGCAGTCGTGACGCCAGGGGACAGAGTACTACTTGTGAAGATCTACTGCAGGAATCTCTCTTGAAGATCTGCTGTTACGGTAAGTTCTAACGTACCTGCTATGTCTGCAACTAGTAATATTTTGACAGTCTTCCTGTGTTGATCTCTGATGGGTCAGCATTCCTTTGACTACAGTACACAGCCCCTACAGTATGGAGTGTCTTGTCTACTTGTTTGAGAGAGGCCAGTACGCTGTGGTCTTTTTAAAAATAATTTTCATAAACATTTGTTTGAACAATGCTAATGTGATTTTGTTCAGCCTAAAGTCATTTGTTCTAGCTTTTGTTTCATTCCAGCGTTGCATTGTGCTACCTGTACTACTTGTATTCACCAGAGTGGTCCCAGTAAACTGGTTCCAAATTGTAGAGCCCAGCCGTATATGCAGCGTGACTGGGTTTAAGAAAAAAAAAAAACCCTCTGGATCAGGTTCATGTTTCCAGATAGTTTTACTCACATTCCTGTGCCAAACACCAAACGCTGTTTCGGGCTCTACAGTTTTGAGTTGATACAGTGTGTGCCTTGGCTCTGTGCAAGTGCTCCAGGATGCCTCTTTTGCTTCTTCCCTGTAACTGGCCATAAATAATGAATAAAATTGTTACCTGGAAAAATATAGTGAGTTGCAATAATCAAGGAAATACTTTTCTTTCCTTGTATCATACACGTACTTTTCTGTCCTTTAAAACATTGTACTCTGCAGACCTGTTTTGATTGGAAGGCAAAGTGGTGTAGTGATTACAAGGAGCCCAGATTTGAACCAGCTAGTGTGTGTCTGTGTGAGAGTGAGTGAGCTTGAGAAAAACTGATTGAACTCTGTTCATCCGTCCTTTCAACTGAAAATTAGGTAGAAGCAAGACCCCGCTACGAACAAGAAACTGCATCCTGCTTGGACTATCCTTCGTAAATAAATTGTGAAATGGAATGTTTGGGATTATTGGAGGGTCTGTTCAGTGTGGTTTGCTACCTGTTGTAATTTCCTGTATACACCTGGAAACAAGCTGGTAGCTCAGTATGTTTTTCCTGGTGAACCTCAATCAGTCAATCATATTTTCTTCACCTAAACCGAGACTGTATTGACCTGGAACCTGACCATTTGGCTGCATTGTTAAGAAAACCATATCTGGTAATCCTTCAATTTACCTGCCCTGTTGATAATCCTTAAAGGTGACCTGTAAAGAAATACTGCAGCCCGCTCCCATTCCCACATACCTTAAAATGCTGCTGCGGGAGTCTGGGGCTGCAGTGAGCTTAATTTTTAATCCAGTGTGTTTTTTGTAATAAAATGCCGAAACTTTCGGCCGAACACGGAAGCGCCGCGGGTTCCCGTATGAGCGGGCGCAGAGAGTCATGGGGATTACACCTACCTGTTGGTGCGTCGCTACCACCACTGCTCTTATTATAGTGGCCGTGGCGGTGCTATTATACTGTAATATATGAAGCATATGGGGTCTTCATACATGTAATGTCACTTACAGCAACAACCTCCTCCATTGCCTCATCCTGCTCCCTTACCCACTCCCTTCCTCACTCCTCGACCTTGCAACCCCTCCCGTGAGTTGTGCTGGTTGTATTGTGTCCCTCTGTTAACGGTCTACTTCTCACCTACTCCCTGTTTTGCTTGAATCACTTGCTGACAATTTTGCACTGTTTGAACTACTTTCTGCATTTATGTAATTAAGTATATTTGTATAACCTCGCCTAAGTGATTTGTATTTATCTGCATCACTTGTTTTCAGCATCTGTACTCACTGTATTTGTATATAATACATATGTCTTGTATTATTTATATATCCTTTTTGTACATATATTGTGCTCCACCTTCGGTTGTACAAGTGTCTTTGCATACTTATCTTGCTTTATTTTGCATTCTCTGAACCTCCCTTGTACCGTGCCCCGGGTTGCCCTTGAAAAAGGGACTGTGTCTCAGTGGGCTTACCCAGTTACCAAAATTCAAATAAACAAATTCCTCACTTCGTGGATGGAATTCCACCGTTTGTATGTAAAACTTCATGATTTTCGTCTAAGTTGAAGTTGCTAAGGGTAGGGAAAACTTCATGAAACTCTGCGGTTGCAAATTGCAGCCACTTTGCAGCAACTTCACTGGCGACTTAAACTCGGCATATCTCTATTCAGAAAGTATGCAGTATGAACAGGTCACATATGAAACAAAACAAGCTTAGCATAACCAGACCAATAGCATGCATTTCAGATCTACTAAGAAAGGAAGCAAATGAAACAACCAGCAACGTGAATGAATTTTCGCAAGGTAAGCAATCAGAAAAAATGGGTTTTCAACCAGCAATAATATGATGCAAAAGTGTCCCTTTAAATCATACCAACAGCTTTTCATTACATCATACAAACAGTTTGTAATACATGGGACGTTTGTTTCTTGGGTTGCAATGCCTGCTGTCTATCTGAAGGTAGCTGTTTAAATATACTTCATCTGTTACAGTGTGTTTTCAGAAATGTCAGTTTTTTTTGTAGGCTTGGTATGTGAGAATGTAGGTGTGGCACATATCAATTAAGGGAGCATTGTCACCTACTCCATCAAAAGTACATTCAAGTTTACAATCTAAAGGGCTTCCAAACTCCTCAGACATTTAATCAAAATTCATTCAGAATGAATCACATATTTTAAAAAGTATGTAAATAAGGAAAACCTACCCTACACCACTCTGAACAAGCACTGTAGTTCATGCTCCATGTAGGTGAAAGAGACAATCTGCATCTTTTCTCACATCTAGCGTTTCAGTCTCTGTGGCAGCATAGTCTGCTTCAACACAGATTTTAAGTGCTAAGGGTACATATGCATGGCATGGCCAGGGAGCTTGAAACCAAACCAGAAAGGAATCCGATGAAAGCGGAGTCACACAGGGCCCTTCCTCACCTCACACTGTAATGTTCTGGCCAAATCCAAGTCTGTTTACCGAACTGTCATTAAGTTTGAATATCTTTCCTTGAGAACTGAGATATTTGCATAGTTTCAGTCAAAACTTCACTATATTGCAAGAAAGTGTGGATTTTGTGTGGAGAATGGTGAAAATTGAGGAATCTGCAGTAAAACTGCAAATGCAATTTTTCAGTGCCCCTGACTATGGGTTTTCTCCCCAGGCAGGGATGGGTACTGTCATGTCTTCATGTCTTGCAACACAGTAAAGCAGCAGCTCTGGCAGTGGGCCGGATACTCCTCACTCTTATGCTCTTAAGACCGTACTTCTACACCTCCTCACCTTAAACCACCCCTGTTACTCTAGTACTTAAGTCCCCACCTCCCTAGACTTTTGTTGCTTAGAATGCTCATTGTAATGGATGTAATGCATAATCTGTATCCCGTCCTTCCTGTTACTTGTTAGACTTATTCAACCCTGTGTACTGCGTACTATGCACTATGCTAGTCCATTGAATTAGCAACTCTCTTACTGACTTTGTGCTATCCTGCTTTGTAATCTCCTGGGTCGTGCCTCAAAATAGACAACTGTCTGCCTAGCGCATCCTATCTGGTCAACAAAAACAAAATAAATATACGTACCAGGGTCCACCATCCCTGGTATTAGGAACATTTTCACATTTTTCATTGTGTCCCCTCAAATCCCTTCTAATTCTCCTAACACTTTGCACTAGCAAATGGGCAGGAAGGAGGGGTGGAAGAACAATGGGGAATAATAAAAACTGCCATCACAGAGGTAACGAGCCTTTGTGTGAAGCAAATAAACAAAACAAGACGATGTAAGAAACCACTATGGTTCTCAAAGGAAGTGGCAGTGAAGGTTCAAGAGAAAAAGAAAGCATTCAGGAAGTACAAGGAATCGAAGAAGGAGCAGGACAGAGAACTGTATCAGTTAAAGCAAAAGGAGGCTGGGAAGGCAGTCAGAACAGCAAAGGCCCAAACCGAGGAAAAGATAGCTAACTCAGTTAAGAAGGGGATAAAACATTTTATAGGTACATCAGGGAGCGAAGGAAGACCAAGGGAGGGATAGTGAGGCTTAATAAAGGGAGGAGGGTGGGCAGAGGAGACTGTGAAAAGGCAGAGATACTAAACAAATATTTTGCTCAGTATTTACAAAGGAAGAGGAGGAGGTACATAAAACAAACAGTAGTAACACTCTGGATACAGAAGCTGATACCGCCCATTTACAGAAGAAAGGGTTCTGAAAGAACTCTTAAAACTGAAAGTGGACAAAGCAATGGGGCCTGATGGGATTCATCCCAGAATTTAAAAGAACTAAGGGTAGAACTAGTGACACCACTGACTACCCTTTTAACAAATCATGGGAGGATGGGGTGGTACCAGAGGACTGGAGGAGGGCAGATGTGATTCCCCTTCACAAAAGTGGGAGCAAGGCAGAAGCAGGAAACTATAGACCTGTTAGTTTAACCTCAGTGATAGGAAAATGATGGAATCACTTCTAAAGGAAAGAACTGTCGAGTATCTAGAGGCCAGAGGGCACAGGACCCTAGGCAGCGGATTCACAGCTGGAAGGTCATGCCAGGCAGATAATCTGATAGATTTCTTTGACTGGGTGACCAAAGTAGTAGATCAGGGAGGGGCTGTGGACATGGCCTACCTAGACTTTAGCAAGGCATTTGACACAGTCCCACACAAAGATTAATATACAAGTTAGCCAGCCTGGGAGGGGTCCCAAGATGACAGCATGGGTAAAGAATTGGCTGGAGAATAGGACACAGAGAGTAATAGCAAATGCAGTCCACTCAGAAGAAAGAAGGGTTACTAGTGGGGTACCGCAGGGTTCAGTATTAGGACCAGTCCTCTTCAATGTCTTTATAAGCGACATTGCAGAAGGACTGGAAGGAAAAGTATGTCTCTTTGCAGATGACTCTAAGATCTGCAACAGAGTTGATGCACAGGGTGGGGTGGAAAGGATGAGAAGGGACTTGGCAAGGTTAGAGGAATGGTCAAATGTATGGCAGCTTAGATTCAATGCTAAGAAGTGCAAGGTAATGCACCTGGGAAACAAAAACCCAGGGGAAGAGTACACAATGGGGGGTGAGATACTAACAACAACAAAAATGGAAAGGGACCTGGGGGTAGTCATATCAGATGACCTAAAGATGGGCAAGCAATGCGAGAGGGCAGCAAGGAGGGCTGGGGGGATACAGGGATGCATAGGAAGAGGCATCACCAGTAGAAAACAGGAAGTTATTATCTCTCTGTACAGACAGCTGGTGAGACCCCATCTGGAGTACTGTGTGCAGTTATGGAGACCAATTTCCAAAGACATAGACAGGATGGAAGCTGTCCAGAGGAGGCAACTAAAATGGTGCAGGGTCTGCACGGAAGACATATGAAGAGACTTAAGGAGCTTAATATGTATAGCCTCGAGGAAAGGAGGAGAGGGGGATATGATAGAAACTTTCAAGTACCTCAAGGGAATCAACAAAGTCCAAGAGGGTAGTATCTTTCAAAAAAGAGGTGTGCAAGAACAAGAGGGCACAATTTGAAGATGGAGGCGGCTCAGAGGTAATTTAAGGAAGTATTTTTTCACAGAGAGGGTTGTGGATGCATGGAACAGCCTTCCGGAGGAGGTTGTGGAGTCAAAATCAGTGGTGGAATTCAAGCATGCATGGGATAGTCATAAGGCAATTCTGGGGGGTGGGGGTAGGAAGAAGTAGGCTGCTGGTTAACTAGGATCTGCAGCTTATCCAGTAGAAAGGGAAATGGGCAGACTGGGTGGGCCAAACGGTCCTTATCTGCCGTCAAATTCTATGTTTCTATGTTAACACAATTATCTAAACATGCCCTGTGCCTGCCTGAAGTAATGAGTTGACACATTCTTGTTACTAAGTAGATGTAAACTGTTTAATTTTTTCTGTCTTGTCTAGTATTTATTGTGTCGATTAAGTCTGAAAATAGGCATTTTGTCAAGTGGTCCTACAGAGTATTAAAAAATAAATAAAATATACATTTCATGCCTCAATAGATTTTTGTACCTCCGTTTAAGTGTTCATTTATTGGGTAGCTGTAACCAGTGTACCGCTGCTGCTGCTGTCTGCACACTAAGTACAGCACCTAAATGAGGTGATCCTGTTGTGCAAATCTTTCAGTACCATTATTCATTCCTGACCATCACGCTGTCCAAGCTCTAGCATTCAGTCTAACGGAGCAATGAACACAATCTATTTACTATTTTGGTATTGTTTACATGCATTGATTAAGCTCTTCTTGATTGCACTGTAAGTTTTCAGGTATAATTTGTATGAAAAATCGACATACAAAATAAAGTTTGTATAGTGCCAAGTAAAAAATAAAAACCACATCAACCAGACTCCATAACTGTTTTCAACCAATATCCTTCCGATTCTCTTCCTTGCCTCTCGTACTCAATGATTGTGCTCCACTTCCCAATCTACAACACAGACTGTTCTGTGAATGCTGCACCTGTCGTTATATCTGGTACTGCCCACTACTTCCTCAGTTTAGCTCTGGCCCATATGGGTTGTTATGGAATGCCTTCCTATAACAACGGATTACACGCATCAAGATTAGATCTCCTTTGCAAGGGATTGAAAACTGGAAACCTAATACAATTCTAATGGTGAAAAAACTGCTAAACTGACTCTATTCTGAATAATGTTTTAAATAATCTTCCTCATCATACACGTATTGGTCACTTGCAGACCAGTTTCCAACCTGGAGTTTTGGAAAAAGCTTGTGCTGAAATGAATAGAGATCAACTTCTCTGGATGGACTGTGCAGGTCTTTTTTCGTCTGTCACTTTTCTATGTTTCCAGGAGATGCAGCTTCAGGTCTGGCTCAGTTCTTACACCCACCCAGCAGCACATATATGAGTTGAAACATTATATGCTCAATCTTATTTGAAATGGTCACAGCGAATTGAATGAATCAGGAGAGATTCATGAGGCCAGCTCGATAGTGAGACGGTTTGCTAAGTCAACGACCCAGGTTCAGGAACAGCTTTGGGCACTCGAGAGCCAGCCGTGGGAAGGAGGTTTGAGTGTCCCAGGACAACTTTCCACCCTTGATGGGGAGGACACAGGGTCCTGCTACATGCCGGACACCTGGTGAAGGACAGTACAGTACATGCACGCTGCTGAGAGGGCAGCCCCCAGATGCCAAGCATAATCATCATTACACACCAGCACCCTCACAGGAGAAAACTGGCACAGAAAATTCCTTTTCTGCAGAGACACTACGGACCCCTCCTGCAGGCCCCCACATAGAAAACTGACGGCAGATAAGGACTGGTTGGGCCCACCTAGTCCGTCCATTCTCCCTACCTACCTACTGCAATACTGCAGAGCCTACTTAGTCTTTGACTTTACCATTTCTTTCCTATCACTAGGGTTCCCTGATGCCTATCCCATGCATTCTTGACTGACAGGGCAGGCCACTCTGCATGTCCCTGGTCTGGATGAGAGGTAGAGAACTGGTAAGTCCCTCAAAAGGTGTGTTACAGGGCCGGTGGAGGGAGTGGTGCCGTCAGCAGATGGACAGACCAGGGGCAAGAAAAAAGGCTTGGGAATAAAACAAGAAAAGAAACATTCCCCTAGTTTTTAGGAATGGTGACAACAATCCTGCTGCACATCTGGACTGCTCTTTTCCTCGACATGTAGAGGAGTGCTTTCGACATGGCAACTCGAAATCTTTCTGCAGCATTACATAATGTACTGCAGGGATCCTTCGAGAGCACAATAATGATCTCTGTGGTCTTGTGAGGACATTCCCATACTATTCCATGCATTCAACTCCTAAGCTCATCCCAATAACCTTTCTGATTATCCCCCAGACAGCTACTGTTGTCTCAAGAAAACATGCTGGAAGCCCAACAAGACACTCCAGGGGATGCAATTACGGTGATATAATCACACTTCTCAAGGAGTTTAAACTGCACCTTGTGCCAAGCAAGACACCCGAGGTGTTAGAAAACATCCATAGAACAACACTGCAAAGACAAACAGCAAATTACCAATGAAGCCAATTAACACCAATCAATGTAATCCCTTCCAAACCAAATACACCAGACAGGGCTCTTACCACAGGGCACAGTCCAAATGATTCCACATCTACGAAAACCCTAGCTAGACCACAACAAACTGCAGCCTAATAGTAAACTAAAAAAATCCTACCAGTCCCTCATCAAACAGCCATGTCCCTCGACACACTACCTCTCCTCTCAGATGCCAGGACCTTTGTACTGCTGCCGCTGGGTCCCATGAAGCTCTTCACAGTCCTGAGATGTCAGACCCTCCCATGCTGCAGCTACTCCTTAGAAATCTCAATGCTCCCTACCACAGACACCAAGCAGCGTGCACACATGCCATGCTTCAGACTCCATCGGCTCTCAACCGTGGGAGCCATGCTGCTCCTGACCACAGATTCCAGCCACACAGACACCATGCCACTCCCACGTACCATGAGGACTGCTGGCACGCCACCAGCAATGCCTCATTTATAAGGGGACCACACACTACAGAAACACTAAGGGGCAAAACACTGCACAGACCAAAAATGCCACTACGCTACAGAAACTGGGTTAGAAAAAGAAAAGGCAAAACCCAGAAATGATTGCAAATGCGATCAAAAGTGAAAGCAACTATTCTCATATATTATGTATCATACTGTAAATGATAGGCAAGTGTCTTATGGAGTCATACTTAACTCTGAGAGCCTATTAAGGTTATAACGAGGCATTACCACCTCATTAGGCCCCATGAATGGGTATCTTTCCCTATACACCACATGTATAATTCATTCTATAAATCACACACACACACACACACACACACACACACACACACACACACACACCCCCACCAGGAATCAAGGTAACCAATGACAAGATGAAAGAGATATTTGCTGGCGACAACAGTAACCGCAAGATATTAAAAACATGTTGCTACTACTGTTATCTCAGAGGATATTTTGAAGGTTAGTGTCACAGCAGAATACGGATTCAATAAAAGAGCAGCTTTCAGAGTGGTGATGACATCGGTCTGTAGACTCATGTAGACTTTCACAATGCCTAGTGCTGCACCGATGCTAGCAGCATCTGAAATGAAAGAAGCGCAGTTCAGTGTGTAAACTAACTGCAGCTGAAAGTTAAACTAGTAAAGTGATGATGTATATATCAAATATGCAATGGCTTGACTCACAATATGCAGTTTATCATCACTTGTTGAGAGGGCAGGACTTTTATAACTCACTCACGGCTCCACTACTCGCAGGTTACGGTCCTGCTCCCTCGTACTTTAAGCTGAACTGTGTGAGTTTATACTACAGCAAACAAAAACAACAAAATTAGGGCTGCTGCTGGTTCTTGGACTTTATTTTGTGTTTTCAAAGATGAGAAAAAACTAACACAGAGACGCATGCTTGCACCCTGTTCTACAATAAGGGATTTTCAAGCACTTAACTTGGACAATTTCTCCTTTTTGACCAAACTTTATTTTTGGGGGCAGTGCTTTGCTTAGGCTGCCACCTCATGACTACATAAGAAGTGAGGAATGTTAAATACGATTGAAAATGTTGAAAATGTTTTCTTTTGGAGGGTAACCCCCAAAACTCATTTTGATAGAGTTAAAGGAGGCAAGACAAAATGGGATGCAGGGGTGCATAGGCAGGGGATCAGCAGCAACAGCAAAGAGGTGATCCTACCCCTGCACAGATTTCCTAATGCAGCCTATCTGGAGTACTGCGTGCTGTCCTGAAATCCGCAGTTGAAAAAGGCAGGGATAGAGTTGCTACAGTACAGAGGGCAACAACAAAAAAATGATTCATAGGCAGCAAGAGAAGTCCTACATGGAGAGGTTCGAGGACCTCAACATGTATGTACTGAAGACCAGGGGAGCGAGAGAGAGAGAGAGAGAGAGAGAGAGAGAGGCATGATTGAAACGTTCAAGTTTCTTTATGGGATAAACAGGGAGGACACCGGGAAAGTGATCACAATGAATGGAAACACCAAACAAGGGATAACTCAAAGAAGCTGGCAGATGGGAAGCTCAAGGAAGACATCAAAGTATTGCTTTACAGAGAGGGTGGTGAATAAGTGAAACAGGCTACAGGAAGGGGGTAGTCTGTGTCAAATCAGTGAAGGGGTAGAACGAGGGCAGCACAGACATTTGGGGCTTATTAGGATAGCAGAGTAGGCGGACATGAGGAAGGGGTAATGACCACAGCAGCAGTCACGTTATATTATGGGTAGGGCCGAGCAGATATTTTTCCTGTCACTTTCTATGTTTCTATGTCTTTTTTTTTTTTAAGATATGTACAGTATTATATATACAGAAAACAACCACCCTGTTTACAGATGTGACCTGGTGGCACGGCATCCGAAATACACCACTAGTCCGACTAAATCAGCATTCCATGCCACATTTTTGGTATGGGTGGAATACTAAAAAACAGGTTATTTCTAGTTTGACTAATTCGTTCCAGAAAAGGGCCTGTTTTTAATTTGGAAATCAAGAACGAATGATCACGCACACATAGAGCAAACTTCTCAAAAAGTAAAGAATGCTGAATCTCTGTTTTACAATGTGAAGCATTATGGGGCTTTCAACACAATCTCTGCTCACAAAGTGCAACGTGCTTTCATGCACCCAACACGGCCATTCCAAACAGAAAAAAAACATAGGATTATATCAATAAAAAAACAAACAAAAAAAAAAAACCACAGAAGCTGGAAAAGTAAATGTGTAAAAATACCCAAACTGTTGCATGCCAACAAGGAATTAACTGTCTGGTGGACTGCTAGCAGACAGACTCCTGGAGACTGTGCCCGACTCTACAAACAGCGATTCTCCTTACAATCCCCAGCCTGTAGCATTTGCCAGGCAAATGACAGATTATAGTATCGCCCACTGTAAACAAAACTCAGACACAGACTTTTTTTTTGTAGTATGCAAAAGAACTCACAACATTCTTTTTTCAGGATATACAACAAAATTGAAAACAAGTTAAAAAAAAATATATATACAAGCAAAGGATGAATCTGGACAAGCGCCTGTTGAACACATACCAAAGGGTCCAAGGACCCTGGGATTTTGTTGGAGAGCACAGGGACCGGAAATCGAACATATTGTACATGGCAGGAAAAACTGTGTAAGGGGGTCTGGTTCGGTTCCTGGAATGACTGCTACATCATGCACACAATTTATTCGCAAGCCTTTTCCCACTATATGGCAGCTGCTAGTGGCTGTTTTTCTGTGTACAGTATATGCTACTCTTGTTATGACCAGGCGTTGCATGTGTTCAGAACAAGGAAGCTAGTACCCCTACGCAGAAACTGCTGAAAACAATTCCTCTGCAGGTTGCTGGTGCAGAGCTCCCCCCCCCTCCCGGGCACCAGTGAGTTGTGCACAACACTTAGTTCTTGCCCAATTTCTTGTCCTTTGAAAGTCAAGCCCCTGATGTTATGAGCAAGGCATCTAAAGAAGTACCATTTATTCAACCACTTCCCCGACACTCCTACACGACAACCTTGTGCCTCTTGCATGCCAGTCAGTTGGCTTAGTTCTTCCCTGGAAGAAAGGTCTTTGGTGGAGAATTATTTCCCCTTCCCACCCATTGAGTCGGGTGCCAGGCTCTCTATGAAACCTCTACTGTTATAGATTGTTCTTAATTTTTTTCTGAAGAACCTCCCTAAAGCTCCTGTCTCCTCTCAAATTCAAACATATGCAGATGACGCACTGCTTTCTGCTCTGGTTCCTCAACCTGAGTTGGCTGCACAGCTCCAGAGCAACTGTAACAGTGTCTGTTCTGCACTAACCAAATCACTTTGAATGCCAAAAGAATTCATTATTATGACCTTTACCACCGGGAACGACTGGCAAAATCCAGCACCACCTGCTCTTCAAGACCATGAATGGCTTCCTACAGGAAAGGAGGGCCATTCCCAGTTTATTTTTAATTTTAGTCGGTCAACCATTTGGGTCTGCATTGCCATTCGCCGCCTGTCTGTGCCATGACTCCAGGTAATCCGCTGTAACCCTTCATTGGGAGGCCCCTCTCCTGTGGGCCCAAAACTGGGAGAGGAGAAACGCCAGCAGGAGCACAACATATCCCAGGTACTTCAGGGTTCGCATGGACATCTCCAGGCTACAGTGGCTGTGGGGACCAGCAGCTGCCATCCAGCAAGTTGTGGGTGGGATGTTGACTTTTCTCACGACCACCCACACCCCTCCCACAAGGGAAGCAAGCATCCTGGGGGTGGGGGCGTTGGTGGCACGTCGAGGCCACAAGCTGCCAAGAATGCCAATGCCTAGCCATCCCCAGAGGCTGACAAACAGCATTCCGAGACCACACCCCTGCTAGAGGAAAGCATCCAAAAGACGCTCTAATCACCTCTCCCCAATGGACTCTGCTCCTGACATCCAGGCTCTGGGCGGGAACCTGGATCACCAGCATGCTGAGCAAAAACACCCTTTGCTCAGCGCCACGCACCTGGCTTCTTCCTACTTTTAAATACCTGGGATTATGGCTCTACAATCACCGTGTTTCGCCTGCGCACACTGGCGCCATCCAAGAAAATGCCATCCCAAAGTACTAACATACTAAAACCAGCGGAATAGACCTAATGGTCTGTCATGTCTGCTCGGTAGCCAGCTATCTAGTGGGTGCTCGCTTTCCCGGCCCCGAGAGGGTCTTTTTTGGCTTCAGTTTCCCCTTGTACCTGTCCCCACCCCTTCCTGAAGCCCTCCACTGTGTCGTCCTCCTCCTCCTCCACCAGCCTCCCAGGCAGCGCATCCCATGGCTCCACCACCCTCTCAGTGAAGTAATGTCTCCTACATTCCCCCCTCCAGCTTCCACTCGTGCCCCCTGGTTGTTCCCCCCTTCTTTAGCCTGAACAGCTACTTGGTTCTGCCCTTGGTTATTCCTTTTACATATCTGAAGAGCCTTATCATGTCTCCCCTCTCTCTCCTCTCCTCCCCTCCAACATGCACAGCCCGAGCTCTTCCAGTCTCTCCTCACAGGGCCTCCCCTCCATTCCCTAAATCATCCTGGACGCCCTCCTCTGGACCCTCTCCAGCAGTGCTATGTCCATCTTCAGATGATGTCTCCAGAACTGTACACAGTACTCTAGTTGCGGCCTGACCATGGCATTATACAGAGGAAGGATCACCTCCCTCCTCCTGGACGTAATCCCCCTGGCTACACAGCCCAGTATCCTGCTTGCTTTGGCTGCAGTTCTTCTACAATTTTTAGAGTTCTGCATTTTGATGTCTATCATCACCCCTAAATCCCTTTCTCCCAATGTGGCTTGCAGTGTGACCCCCCACCCTGGGTGTATTCATGGCCTGGTTTTTGACCCCCAAATGTAGTACCTTACATTTCCTGGCATTAAATTTCAGTCCCCACCTCCTTGATCACCCCTCCAAGGTATCCAGATCCCCCTGGACCACCTCCCTCGCTTCTTCACAATCCACCAGTGCTCCCAGTTTTGAATTGTCCGCAAAGAGAGACAACCTATTTCTAATCCCCCTCCCTATATCTGAGACATAGGCATTGAACAAGAGTGACCTCAATACCGAACCCTAAGAGACCATTTTCTCTCTCCTATCCCCCCTCCCTCCTTGGCTCCCTCTGGGCAGCCCCCTCCCTACAGAGTGATTTCCGTATGTTGGTTGTTTCGTTCCCCACCCCTCCAGAGTAACCATATGGTCCTTGTCCACCTGTCCCCTGGGGTACGCCATTTTGGCCTTGTCCACCTGCCCCTGGGGTATGCCACTTTGGCCTCGTCTAACCTCATATGGTCCTTCCCCACCTTACTTCCCCAACCCTCTTCCCTCCTAACTGCCTTCTGATCCACTCGACCTCCTCCCTTAGACCCGCCAGCTGAAAACACACTGGGCACCCTCCGAACCTCCATGCCCAATTTAATATTATGGCTGCCCCACACTCTGTACACCCAATCACCCTACCAAAAAAGCCCGCTCTGGCAACCCCCAAGTCTACCCTCATTTTGGGTGTGAGCAATATGGTCCTCTACCAGCAATAATACACTGTCAATCTTACACAAGCCCTCTACCAGCAGTAGTCAGTTCACAGCAGTTTGCCCTCTTTCCCAACAGTATCCAGTTTTCAAGCCTTAGCAATCCCCAGTAGTAGTCACAATGCCCAAGCCAGCACAATGTATGTGACCCTTTTGCCTGCCCCCCACCAGCCAGCAACAAGTCCGAGCTTCCCAGTGTTCCAGCTCACCCAATCTCACTGTGCCCTCCTCCAAGGCTCCACCCCCACAGACCATTTAATAGAGGTCGGGGCTGGGGTGGTGTGGGGAACAATTACAGCTCCTTTCTGGCCAGTTCAAGTGAAGGCGGCTGGGTCAGTCTTTTATAGCCCAGTTGCGAATTTAAACTTTGCTCCCTGACTTCTGATTAGTCCACAGCCTTCCTGGCAAAAGTAGCTCCGCTCCCTCCAGCCCTGGCTCACCGCCAACTGCAGTCAGCAGGAAAGTCTGCTCCGGTGCCTATCCTGCCCCTGGTGCGCTCCCCAGCTGCCAATGACACTCCAGCTCCTCCTGCCACCGATGCAGCCCCCGTTGAGCTCTCTGCCTCAATCGGCCAGCTGCTGATGCAGCCCGGCTCCTCCACCACCAATGTGGCCACTGGTGCACTCTCCACTGCCCATGCAGCCAGCAACCTCCTCAGCTCCTCTCGCTGCAGCTCTGGGCAATTACAGCTCCTTTCTGGCCAGTTCAAGTGAAGCCGGCTGGGTGACGTCTTTTAAAGCCCAGTTGTGAATTTAAATTTGGCGCCCTGTCTTCTGATTGGTCCACAGTCCTCCTGGCAAAGCAGCTCCATTCCCTCCAGCCCTGGCCGCCGCTGACTGCAGCTGCCAGGAAAGTCTGCTCAGTGCCTGTCCTGCCCCTAGTGTGCTCTCCAGCTCCTCCCCGCCCGATGTGGCCCAGCTGCGTCGGCCCCTGGTGCACTCTCCACTGCCAATGCGGCTAGCAACCTCCTTGGCTCCTCCACAGTGCTTCCGGCTGCAGCTCCAGGCAATTACAGTTCCTTTCTCACACATCTAGCTCACCCCTCTCTGTCGCCCAAGGAACTTCCTAATGCCATTCCCAAAGCAACACAGACACGGCTGGGCACCCTTTACCACTGCTTTGAGACACTGCCCTTAACTACCCTCCCCAAACCCATCACTGTTCCCTCTACTTCTCCCTCCCCTCCCTAGAGGGTTGGTGCCTCTCGCACTATACCTCCTTCACTTATCTGATTGATTTATTTGTTCACCGAGTATGTACACTGGTCCGAGGAAATGTTTTCAGGCACGACTCAAGCCATGAAGGTGGCACACAACAGTCTTATAGGAATACAGTACATACAGGGGCAAAATGTCCTGGCTTGTATTTACCAAAAGTGAAAGCTCCCTATAGTGTACTGCTTGATAAATTATACCAATGGAACATTTTCTGAAAAAGTTTAGATACATTTTTCAAAATGCTTCTCATGATGTGGGAGTGTGTTTCTCCCTGAGCCCCCAAGTGCAGGCTGCCGATTTCCTTACTGCCCATAGTGCCTGCCTGCTCTCCCTCAACCCACCAATGCCTTGGTGCCAGACAGAGACCCCTCCACCACAGCGCAACAAACAAAACACAACCTGCTCAGTGTGACCTTCTCAGCCTCACAAAGTACTCTCTCACCACCGACTTCCTCTGACTTCAATACAGCATTTGTGCATCTAGGAGGCAGTACAGTCTGTGGTTACAGGGCCATCCTGGGAATCAAAGTCACTGTTTCAAACCCCTGCTACAGCCACTAATACTCACTGTGTGACCTTGGGCAAGTCACTTTTCTTTAGAAATAGGCCCCTTTTCCCCCCTCGAGACTTGAAACAGGCTAGTTTAGGATACTTTTCTTCCCCTTCTTGACTATGGCGATGTAATTTACTCTTCCACTACTCTCGCAAACCTAAGCAAACTGGACATCCTCTACCATTGTGCGTTATGGTTTACTACCAATTCCCCTTACCTTTCGCACCACTGTGACCTGTACGCAGCTGTTGGCTGGACATCTCTCACCACTAGGCAGCTTGCTCCATGCTGGTCTCTGGACCCTCAGTTGCTCCTGCACAAACTACCGAGTTACCTATCATCTCTCACCTGTATTTCTCACAGTGCATTCTCTCTCTCAGGAAATCTGACTTCATTCTGCTGGACATACCCAGGACACGGACCTCCTTTGGTAAACGCGCTATTGCACATGCTCTTCCTTCTATTTGGAACCAACTCCAAACCGTGCTGAAACTAACTAGCACAGTTTCAATTAACTTCTGCAAAGTGTTAAGTGCAGCTAAGATAAAAGATATCTGCAACTGTTATTAAGCCCCTTCCCACTCCTATGTGTGCCTTATACATTTATGTGTAAGACCTTCAGCGCCCTTGTGCACGCTGCTTACTTACTGATCACACTGCCATTTAACCAAGACATAACTACATTCTCTTCGCTTCTGACTTCCACGCTGTGACCCCTTCCCCGTCCTACTGTTGGCTCTCTCCCCGTGTAGATTACTTCTCTCACTCTTGCCAAGCCTTGATTACTTCGTTTATCCTTTATTCCTTGTCGCTGCTCAATATATTAAAATTATTTATTGCAAACACTAGTTACCCTGCCTTGTACTGCTGGCATGCTACCCTGAAGTGCTGACACACTATGCACCATAAGTCTTCTCACTGTCTATTGTATTCCGATGTTGTAGCCTTTTACGTAATATCCTGCTTGTTCTAAGTGTACACATGAATACATGTTATACTATTGTTCTATCAAGTATTTCATTTTATGTAATGCTCTTCATCAGTGTGCATGTCTCAGAACCTCCTTGTGAATGAGTTTGCTCAATGGAGTTTTCCTGCAATAAACTTGAACTTTAATTTCACAGTGCTCCAGTCCCCCCAGCTGCGGAGTTGGGTAGAAGGCAAACCCCATGTAAAACGAGTCTTTGAATCTCAGCTGGGCTATGCTGGGTACATAAATTGTAAAATACAAAATAAACTCTATATAATTACTTTACATCAAGCGCAGGGAACACCTACATGATAACATCAATTCCAAAGCTGTTTCATGCCCAAAAAACAAACAAAATCCAGCAACACTGGACACCATCTAAGGCTATACTGTACTTCATATAGTGAGCAAAAAAATATAACAGAACCAAATATTCTTAGGAATACTACATTCTACTGCCTGCTTTGTAGCCAGGTTTTCAGGGTCCAGTTTCCTGCAGCCCTAACCTTTCTATTATTCAACTCAGCTGAGCCACTCCGTCAGGACACAATGATGGGAAGAGCTGTAATTCCTGTCCTTTTACAGCTGTTCTGTTATCACTGGAAACTGCTGTAATTCACTGTGCTTCTGTAACACTGAGATAATGCGGACAATGCAGTTCATACCTTCCACATAGAGGACAGGGAAAAAGGTATACATGAAAAGCTTATTAGGACTGTACCCTGAAAAGGATGACACTGGAAACAGAACTCCCAGCAGGTTTGTCTGTACTTCTCTCCTCTGCAGTGTAAGAAAAATAAGGACCTTTTTCTTTCTAATTTGATCTTCCCACAGCTGAAACAGGAATCTGCCTCCTCTGTGTCACAGTCATTAGCAGTCTTGCTCATTAAAGGGAAGAGCATCCATGTAAAAACGGGTCCACCTCAGTGAGAGCTGGGCCCGTTAGCACGATTCAGAAATGTATACTTTTTACCTTCAACAGGGCTAGAAATTAATGGTATTCCACTCTGTTCTGCATACCAGTTTGCAGGGTGGAATACCATTTCATCATGTGTATTCCAACTTAAATGCCACTTCTCCATGCCCCATTTTGCAATTTAATCTGCAGAACAGTTTTTCTGGATAGGGAGTACTACATACTGAGACTGAATATCAAGGTGGGTTTGTGGTATTCACCTCCCACACCACATTATTTTCTTCATTTCTACCCATTCGTTGATGTGATGTATTTATATTTTTATCTTGTTGGTCCTGCCACCCTGTCCTCTGGCATGTCACAATCCAGCGCCATGAGCAGTGTGCTCACACCGCCTGCAGATGTCCGAGAATACGCGTTTCATGTAGGGAGCAGTTGCAGGCCCGTCCACTAGATCGCTGACAGTCAGTACTTCTAACAGCCCAGTTTGGAACCTCATGTCTCTGTGCGTACAGCAGCAGAGAGGTCTCTGTGCAACACCGAGACCAGCTACAGACTGGCACTGCCAGTCTATACCTGCTCTCAGTATCGCACGGAGACATGTATGTTCCAAACTGGAGCCATCAGAAGTACTGACTATACAGCTAGCTAATGGACGGACCCGCAGCTGCTCCCCACATGAAACGCCATTCTTGGGACATCCCCGGGTGGTTGTGGGTACGCCGATCACAGCACAGGATTGTGAAATACTGGAGGACAGGGAGGCAGGATCAACCAGATAACATATAGATACATCACATCACCAAAAGTGAAAAAATTATACACTTAAAGTGCTAATGGTGGGGTGGGGCCCATTTTAACATGGATGTTTCCCCTTTAAGGTTTGTTATTTCATGAGCACTTCACTAGAAAACGACTTGTCTTGTTCAGACGTTTGTGTGATGAGTTCAGTGAGTGTGTACAGAAGTGAATGAGCGTGTGGTGACTGCACTGGAAAATGGCATCTTTTGTTTACTGATGACACAAGGCATAACAGACCCCTACTTGTCCAACATGAGAGGGTACACATATCTGCTCAAGCAAAGACTGCCTGCAGAACTGGACCAGATAATGGAGGTGTTTTGTTTTGGTTTTTTTATGGTTAAGAAAATCTGGATTACAGCTTCTGGCAGGTCATTTATTTGAAGAGTTTGGGACCTCTGTGGTTCACGATAAATTCTGAGTCTCATTCCGGGAACAAGGTATCAAATAATTATTTACAGTGTGTGGCAGAACATGTTCTGCATGGAAATGCATGCCCAGAACAGCATTGTGCTGCAGCAGCTACATCACTTTGTGTGTTGTGCTGCACTAGCTACGTAGCTACTGCAGCACAACAACATGGAACGTGTTTGTGCGTCTGCTTCCTGGTAACCTCCGTTCTTCAGGAAATGGCCACAGCGATGAGAGCTGGCCCTGGAAGCAAACGGTGATGAATAAATATAAAAGTAAGGACACTGTCATCAATTTATGGGTCCCCACACACTATCATAGAAATCACAGAAACCTGCTGGCAGAAAAGGAACATTCAGCCCATCGAGTCTTCCCAAAAGTGATAGCCCACTGTAAAAGACAGCGTATGAGTGCTCACACACAGCAAGGATATTTTTTAACTCTTACATACTAACATACTAAAAAGCCAGCAGAATAGTCCAAATGGTCTGTCTTGTCTGCTCTTGAGGTATCTGTGGTAACGAGACCTCTCTAGCTGCGCTCTCAAGGTCTCCTATTACCACAGAAACCTCTCCAGTGAAAAATATCCTTGTTGTGTATGAGTGCTCATACACTATCCTCTATGTGGTTTGTGCATCTCTCCAACCCCCCCCCCCACGCTTCTCTCAAGTCCTCATTCTCAGAGCAAGGCATGCTGGGTATGCAAATCTTATAAAATAATTAAGTTTAATTTCCTTGCCTCCCTACTCTGACAGGTCAGGTTCTAGTTTGCACCCCATACAGCTAACCCCTAGAATACATAGATACATAGTGTCGGCAGATAAGGGCCTATAGCCCACCAGTCTGCCCATTTGAGCTTGTAAGTTCAGTTTATGTTTTCCTAGAAGTCTGCCCTTACCCTGACCTCCAGGAATCTTTATGTCTATCCCATGCATTCTTAAATCCCTTGATTGTTTCAGCCCCACCACTTCCTCTGGCAGGGTGTTCCACTTGTCCACCACCGCTCTGTGAAGAAATTCTTCCTCATGTTTCCTCTGAATCATCCTCCCTCCAACTTCATCCCATGCCCTCTAGTCCTGGAACATCTTTTTCGCTTAAAAATAGTGTATTCCTGCACCCTGTTCCTCCCTGCAAGGGGTAACATCTGCCACAAGATAATCCTAGGGAGCGCAGTGGCGCCTCAGAGAATGGGACAGCCATCAACTAACGCTTTCAGCAAACATACACAGCCCTGGACATTGGAAGGAAAGTTTTGAAAAAACATTAGTGCAAGGCACATTTTAGCTTTTTCCTTCTGCACCTGGCTTCTCTGTTGTCTTTGTAACTATACATTTGAGCATGAAAATACCACCCACAGTAGACGTTTGCATAGCTATATGAAAAAACTGTCCAGCCAAATTCAGACTTCATGAAACATAAGACAATGTGTTTCAAAATTATGTTGTAGCAAAATGTCTCCTTTGACCTTACTGCTGTTTCATGCTTGAGATGTGTAACCCTGAAACCGGATTTCTGCCACAACCAGATGTGTTGTAACTGAATAGACATGGCAGAAGGGATCCAAAAAATAGACTGCCTACCACTTCCCGCCCAAAACTAAGATGATGGCTGATAGCAGACTACTATTTCACACCCCAGGAGGACAAAGTACACTGTTTGTATGGAAATTCTAGCTAGGAAAGTCACTTAAAAGAAGCAATTTATGTAACAACAAAAATGCTTTCGATACTGTACTTCATTAGGTACCCATGTGTAACCCACAATGTTGACTGCCGTTCTTCATTTCATTTTACGTTCGCTGTGCTAGATCTTAAGTTTTGTGGTGTGGAGGTACCCCTGATGTCCCCAGTGTCCCTTACAGTCAGGGAGCAGTGTCTGATGCATTTCAGTTCAGTGTCGTCACAATAAAAGTGATGATGAACTGTGAGTACAGCACATCTTCACCAGAGGCTGGATTTTGTATGAGGAGTCTGGGGTACCACCTAATATACATTGTTCAAAATGGACGGTCAGAGGTCCACTTTGACAAAATATATCGCAATGCATGGAAATGATGAAGTCAATTTAAACCATCCAGGTGGATACAATGGATGCATCCTGGGACCCTTACTTCTCTGATCGAGACTGACAATATCCAAGGGTCCTGGGACCCCTACTATGGGGTTACTGAAGCTCAACTGGATTGCTGTCAACTCGAAGTCCACAAACCATCTACGTTATCTCACTTCAGTTCCAAACCTCCAACAATAAAGTTTTAGAAACTTTTACAGTACTACGCTTCTGAAATGTTGCAAGGTCTGTATGCAGATTTTACTGTAGTTGTATCTATTAATACTGTCAAAACTCTCCACATTCAACTCCTCTGGCAGTGTCTTTGCTCAATGACTGCAGGTCTGGCAAATGAAACACTGAAAGGAGAAAAAGTAGATGCCAGACTAAAACTGAAAAGACTATTCATAAAGCAAAATATGTCAACTACAAGCAGAAGTAGAAAAGGGGACTTCTTAGTTTTCCACATTTTTAGTTTACTTTTTTTTTGTTGAAGTTGATCTTACATGGCAATATGAATCATTTTAGAGTTTGAGGTTACTTGAAGTCGAAAATATATTGCTGAGAACGTGGGAATGCATTTAATTAACACCTTCCGATAATTCAGATTTCCAATTATACAGCTGCGGCTACAGCAAGAGAGAGTAGGAACAGTAAGAGGGAACTTGAAATCTGCTTGCAAGCTATAATTACTCTCACTACTTGTACAGAAACTAGAACAACATAAATGTCTGCATCTGCAGTTATGCCATGCTATAGATTTTCTGCTTCTAAACCCTGATGGTATTAAAGAGTAACAATACTTTAGTGAGCCTGCCATGATGGGGATTAGTTTACAAAACTTTCACTTAGGTAGACATATGAAGACAGCATCCCAACTGGTGACAGAATGCAACCCATGTGTGTATACAGGTGAAACGGTCAACTAATTATAGATATTGACATATTCAAATGATGCTGCTTTTGAAACAAGACAATAATATTTTCGGGGGGGGGGAAGGGTTGCAGAAAGAAGTCCGCACATCATCAGATTGTGGACTATGTAAAATGCACTTCTTGTACACTTGTTGACTGCATATGCTTTCCTATGTACATTTTTTCTGCACTGTGTAAAATGTACAACCGTGTTTCTTTTGTATCTTGATGCAGCCTATATTTCACAATTTTTAGCTATTATAACATGTTTTGCATCCTATGCTATGTGCAGTACCTGGGTCATGCCTGAAAAAGGTTCCTGGCGCCAGCGCACCTACCCAGTCAACAAAGAATGACTAAAATAAAAAAATTAAAATTATAATGGAAGGTAGGCTACTGTGTCCCTATTCAGAGGACACAAATGAGAGAGCTACCTTAGGAACACTGCAGCTGAAGAGAATCCTGACAAAGCTAATGAAAGGTATATCCTATAGGACGAGTGACTCCAGAACTAAATTAAGATCTCATACCATAACAGTTTACAGATGCTGGGTGGGGAGTGGGGTACCAAATTAGAAACAGTGCATTAATGCTGCGGGACATCACTAAGCGAGCTACGGCCATGCCAATGGACAGGGCATGAAAGGTGAAAAAGTCCAAAGAATGTGTCTGCACTGAAGAAAACAGGAGATCAGAGTCCCAGAGGGACAAGCAGTAGGCCAAGGGGCACCCAATGGAACAGGAGAAGGGTCCAGGGAGTGCAGCACACCATTAAACATGGCCATGACAGAGAACATGGGTGCCAAGAAGTCACAAGGGGAACATCTGAGACAGCGGGGAAATACCTGACTGGAAATGAGCCATGGCAGCAGGAGCCAGGCATGATGTAGGAGTGATGGAAGGTCTTGATGCCACAGGCAGCCCATGGCAAACAGAAAAGCCCAACCCAGTAGTGGAGAGAAGGAGGCGCCCCACTGGAAGGGGCAACAGTATCTGCAACCAAACAGACTGGACCAGATGGGGAGCCACCAGAATCAAGTTGTTGGTGCTGCAAGGAGTGGCAATAAACCCTCCAGTAGCACAGAACTAAGGACCCAGTCAAGACTGATATGGATACAAGCCAGAGGTATAGGGACTCTGGAATGAGAACCAGAAATCCCTCACGGCCAACAGCCAGAGAGACCAATGGCAGACACTCTGTGTATTAGACGTCCTGAGAACTCTGACGAAGTTCATGTCAGAGGCAGCCCTGGCCCCATAGGAAGAAAGACAGAGCAGAGCCAGTGGTAGAATGTTGTAATATCCTTCAGGACCAAGAGCCAACGTCCCCCACCCCCAAAACAGGGAAGGAGCAACCACCAAAACCAGCTGGGATGCAGCAGTCGCACACAAATCTCTGAAAGCTGTGTCAGCTTGGAGGCTACTCAGCTGCAGTGGATTATAGCCACCAAGGCCACTCTGATGGAGGGGCCAGCAGGAAAGCTTCAAGACCAACAGAGGATGCACATCAGTGCACAAAACCAAAATGTTCCCATCTGCAGAGCAGTACTGTGTAATAAGGGCAGGCAGGGAGGGTACAAGACAACCACTTAATGAAGCAACCTAAGTAAAGGCCAATTGGTATGAGGCCAGAAAGAGCAAGGCAGCACTAAAAGCCAGACCGTGGCAGTAAGACAAGAGAGGAGACACCAGGAGCAACAGCAAGCTGAAGGTGGAAACCACAGGGAGAGCAAAGCATGCAGCAAGGAGTGGAGGAATAGGAAATGTTTGTCTTTGTCCACGTCACAAGTGATAAAAATGGCAGTGCAAGGCAATACGCATGGAACAGCAATCAAGTGGGCTGACCACAAGAGGAACTGGTGGTGATAGAAAATGCCCGGGGTAACCATGAATGACAAACAGAAGTCAGCAAAGACACGGCATATGTAAGCCTACCAGAGCATAGGCAAAAAAAGCCAGTTGTTTATGGTAGCAAGGCACCAAAGGCCTCAACACAGGGCATAATGTACAAAAAGTGAGGCGCTATACACCTATCAAGAGGAGCCACAAAAACCACAGCACTAATGCTAGGTAGGATGATGGTAGAAGAGGCTGGATATTACAAATCTGGGGGTGGATGGAAGAACAAAACCATGCCAATTGAGGACAGAATTGTTAAAACCCAAGTCAGCAAGGATATCAGCAATCGGGACCAAGCCGACAACAAATATGTGGTCCGGCAAGCCAGAGCAGAGTCTCAGTATCTATGCCAAGAATGGAAAGTTAAAGACCAGCACTGAGGGCTCTGGAGACCATGTCAGCAGTGCTGCTGGAGTAATATACCATCAACCACCAAGCCTGAACCCCAAAGCTGCATCGTGCCAAAACGGCAGGAGAAGCAGTGACAAGGGGAAGACAGGTTACTACAGTGCCGTGAAACAGCACATTTGCAAAACTGATGGCAAGGACATCGTTGATAAAGCCAGCCAAAGAACTAAAAAGTATCATAGAGAGAAGCCAAAAAATTAACAGGAATGGCTGCTAAGTGAACTCTATATGATGACCTACGAGCAAAGAGGTGTAGGACAGTCCCGAGTCAGAGCCCGCAACCGAAAGGTGTTATCAAGACAGCAGCAGCAGGGTGAAGGATGTTGAGAGCAAGTACCAAAACACAGAAGGAGAACAGCACCAACATAAGACAGCTGGTCAAATGAACCAGAGAAGAGTGGCGCAACTCTGAGGTAACAGCGACATCCCAAAGAGGGAGAGGAAGAAGGGAGAAGCAAGAGCCAAAGAGCAGCAAAGAAACCAGGCACAGAAGCAGGCCCAGGAGCAGGGTTTTTTTTTTTGTTTGTTTTTAGTCAAAAAAAGAAATAAATGAGCTGTGTAGAAAAGAAGCAAGTGGTGATGGCTGCAGCAACTACAGAGGTGAACTCAAGCTGGACACTATTATAAAAATGTTGCTAAGTCACCCTGGTAGCACAGATGTAACGCTATTGCATGCTATGGCAGCAACCTGCATCCAGGAATGAGTGCAGATCACTGGGGGTCAGCCAGGGAAGAAGGACTGAGCATCCCAGGGACTGCTGCCTGGTGAAGCCAGCTGGCAGCACACAGGGAGGACACAGCTGGACAACTGGTATCTCACGGAGTGCCAAAGCACGCACACACCACTGCTGCCATGGCATGCAGCACCTTCACGGAGAAGACAAAAGGCCAGGCTGCTACATGTCAGCAATCCCCTCCCGTAGGCTCTGCATCAACCAACACGGTTGGCCATTCACAGTGTTGTGGGCCTGGTAAATGGCAAATAGCCTGTAAGTCTGTAATAAGGTCAGTGACAGAGCTGGGAGGGGTGCAGTCGGGCAAACCTTTGTGGGAGGAAAAGGCTTAATTATAAAAAAAAAAAAAAAAAATCACTAAAAGAAGGAAACATTTAAATGATGGAATTTGATGAAGGCATTTTTTTTGTCCGACAAAGTCAACAGCTGGAGAAATAAAAGCATAAGCAGTAGGGGGCTGTGCACATTGGACTACCCAAGCGTGGCAAAAATGTTAGAATGTCCTGACACAGATGGCCTCTAGTTCCAAAGTTGTGGCTCTATGGAGAGGGGTGTCCTTGAAGAAGACTGCAGCTGGCATCACTACTAAAGGCAGACTGGGTTAACTGTGTGTGGTCACCAATGCAGCTAATGCCATTTCACCAAGTCCCCGCAGGAGGCACTGCCTGTACTAGGGTAGGGTAGCCCTGCTCCCTCCATTTGGAATCTGAAATCACTACTTCTGCAGCAGTATGCCCTACATTCTACTGCCCAGAGTGAGAGGTAGGGAACATCACAATGTCTAAACGCAGCAGGTCTCCCACATGGTGGTGCAACCCACTACTGCTTGGCCCGTTAGGTTGGGTTTGGTTTCTTTTCTTGTAAGTCAGAGTTTTGTGATGAACATGTTGGTAACATGAACATGGGGATGTACACCCGCAGCTCCGTTTCTCCTAGTATGTTGTAGGGCTGTCTGGGCTATAGCTCAAGCTTACATGGAGTCAAGACCTTCGTGATAAAAGTTACCAGAGGTGTCTGGTTCTGGAAGGACTATTTGTATTGGCATAGGTGTTCCTCTTGCTGTGGATTCTGGCATTTGGACAAGTTTGCTTTGGCGCAAGAATTTATATCTGTATAACTTTTTTCTGCTTCCTTGTAATGCAGATTTTGCATCATTTTCTATGCATAACGCATTCTTAATAATTTTACTACACTGGGTCACTCAGACAGATATTAGTTCCATTATTCTTTCCATCCCGTTACTAAAACCACTTTTAAAAACAGTCCTAAAGAGGCAAACTCTACATACACAAAAGGCTATTATGCAAAATGGGAACAACCTGTATAATCAGCCACATTTTGGTCCAAAAGGCAAACTACTAGATATGACCCGATATGTGAACTGAATGAGTGAAGTACTATATTGGGTTTTATGAACTGACGCTAAGGTGCACCTGGTGTTAGGAAAACACAACACAAGGCCACTTGTTTCATACTTCTAATTCCAACAAGTCAATGTTCCAATCAACAGCAGTGGGGGGTGGGGAGGGAGGATAAATCGAAAAACGATCAGCTATTCATTCACAGTGGTGACAGCTGATCATTTTTTTTTCTCTCCCTACTGTCAAGACCAAACCATTCTGATTTTGTCAAGATGCAACAGACTCCTCCTCTACGCATCCAGCCAGACACACAATGTATGAGCTGCTGAAAAATCATTTACACAGACTTTTTTTTTATTCCAATGACTGCCACTGTTCAAGGAAAACAAACCTTCCAACCATTTGCAGAGAGAGCCCTTGCACCTGTATCAAAAGCCTCCTTTCTGTTTCTACTGAAGCCTAACTGGGAATACTGAAGTGGTACTTCAGCCCTGCACCCAGCAACAAGAGGAGAGGCGAATATTTACACACAGCTTGGACTGTTTTATAGCGTGCCTGTATTTTGTTCTATTTATCCTTCAGTACTAGGTTAATTTACATGGAAACAGAATCACTGTCCCTTATGAGTTCGACTTCTTCTGACATGCAATTCTTTGCTAAAGTCGAAGTCCTCTCTGTGATATCATAGCGTTGTTTCTGCTCCTCCTAGCCCTCCCAGGTGCCCTCTCCTCGACAACACACCTGCCTCTGCCCACCAGACCCATCCCTCACTAACAGAACTTACCTCCAGGCTCCCAGAGTTTCACAGACACCCCCTAGGGTCCAACTTATCCCTGAAAGGGGCCTCCCTGCTCTCAACCAAGAAGGAAGCACCCCAGATGTCAGGAATGATGGTTGAGGCCAAGGACAGTGCACTGGGTAGTCCGTGCCATGGGTCTTAGACACATCACTGTGACATGGAACAAGAGGCATTAGGAAAAGAAAAGCAAAAAAAAATTCAAACCTGAGATCCCAGGGCCATAAAGCTAGTAGTCAAATTTAGAATACACTCCTAAGAGCTATACACAAGAACATACTATGGAGACAAATCCACAAATCATAACACATCATGCGATCATGTTTTTGTAAATTATGACTGTAGTTCTCCTTTCACTGCCAATCTCTGAAGCAGGCATTTCTTTGTCTTCAGTTTATTAAGAGAATCTTTGGAGTTAGTTGCTAGGAACAGACAAAGTTCACCTCAAGACCAAAAATCAAGGCCTTGAATCTCACTCAACTCATAGCCGAACCCACCAGGCTAAATCACAAGACCCAAAACACACACTGCTGGACTGGGCCCTCACCACCCACCCACATAGGGTCCTCTGCATGAGCCTGCTCCCTGACTCCCAAGTGACCACCACATGATCTTCCTGATCAGGAAGGTTCACAGCCCACAGCCCCTCCCCCAAGACAATACGCACCAGATCATACAACTCACTGGATGTAACATCCCTATTATCGGACCTAGGTTCCATAAACTGGTCTATCATCCCTCTGGCCCCCACCATGGATGCAGCGTTTGAGGGTTTCAAGACAAACTTTCTCCAGGTCTGGGATAAACATGCCCCCTTGCGAACCAAACGATTCCGTGGGGCGCATCTTCCATGGATCACAGCCTACATAATTAGGTCCTGTCACTCTCGGGACCATGCTTGGAAAGCCCATATGAAGCAGGGCTCCCTGGCCTCCCTCCTTAACTATCGAGCCCTTCGAAATTCATGTACACACAACATTCGCCAGGCAAAGAAGAGGTACTTCTTATCGGCATTCTGCGCTAACGCAAATGACCCCACAGACTTCTGGAAATCTCTAAAATCCTTGACCCCCCCACCCAACCCCCACCTCCCGACTTTTGTCGGTAAAAACACCTCATTACTGACCTCGCTGGTGGCCGAGGCTTTCAACACTCACTTTGCCAGCTGTGCCAACGAGCTCCCTATCGTCCCTCACGGGCCCGACCTCTACTGCCCTCCCCAGGTCTCCAGCGCCGCCTCCAATCACACAGTTCTCCTTCCGCCTGTAACCCAAGCTGAAGTCCTTCGATCCTTACGAGCCCTAAACCCCAACAAGGGCAAATGTCCCACGTCCCTGGACGCCAAAATGCTCTTCATATCTGCCCCAGCCATTGCTGCCCCTCTTACTGCACTTTTAACCTCTCATTTACCCTGGGCAAGCTACCCACAGCTTGGAAAGTGGCCACCATCATACCCCTCCCGAAAGGGGGGGACCCATCCTCCCCAGCCAACTACCGCCCCATCTCTCTACTCCCAATCCTGGCCAAACTACAGGAATGCCTCGTCCTCTCCCAACTCGCCCCACACCTGGAGACCGCCTCATTTTTCACCCCCTTTCAATCTGGTTTTCGCAGATCTCATTCTACCACCACCTCCCTTCTACGAGTCACAGGCGACATTCTGTCCGGCATGGACAACAGCCTCATCACCACTGCAATATTTATTGATTTAGCCAAGGCTTTTGACACCGTCTCCCACACCCTGCTCCTCGACAAACTCACTGATGCCGGGCTCTCCCTATATGCAAATGCCTGGTTCCATGACTATCTAATAGGCAGAGTCCAATCAGTAAAAATCGCCTCACATACCTCAGACCCACTGCCCGTATCCACCAGCATCCCCCAAGGGTCTGTCCTGGGCCCTTTGCTTTTCTCAATATTCTTAAACGACCTCCCATCAGCTTGTCGCAACTCCTCCATCCAGATGTATGCGGACGATACCGTCCTGTATGCTTCCGGCCCAACTACAAGTAATGTGGCAACCCTCCTGCAGGAGGACTTCAACACCGTCCAGGAATGGTTCCAGTCAAACCAGCTATTTCTAAACTCCAAGAAAACTGTGTCATTAACTTTTGGCTCCCACCAAAGACTCTCCCGGCAAGCCACCTGCCCCCCTTTCACAACCACAGAAGGGACCCCTCTGGACAACTGCTCCAGCTTTAGATACCTAGGAGTCTGGCTTGACCAGCACCTTGATTTTGCTATTCATATTGACTCCCTGCACAAAAGGCTCCTCCACAAACTTGGCGCTTTACACCGATACAAAAGCTGCCTCCCACTCCTACAAAGGGGCCATAGTCCAAAAATGATACTACCTATCCTCGACTACAGTGACAGTGTATTCCATCGCTCCCTCATCTACTTTGGCCAGCCTCGACACCCTATTCCACTCTTTCTGCCGTTTCATCCTCAGCTGCCCTCAATCTACCCACCATTGCTCACTCTACAGTGCCTTAGCCCTGCCATTCCTCACAGATCATAGACAAATGCACTGCGCCAGGTTCGCTGCAAAATTCTGGTCCCTCTCCCTCCCACCTTACCTGGCATCCTCCCTAACCCAACAACCCCCCCCCGGCCTATGCCCTAAGACACGCAGACCAAAGGCTTCTCCATGTCCCCTTCATGCGCACTACTAAACGTCAGGCTGCTTTTTCCTACCAGTTTCCCCTGATCTGGAATGCCCTACCACCCCCCATAAGAAACTCATCAATTCCTACTCACCGCAACCAGCTACTCCGCATGCATTTCTCCTCTAGCTGCACGTTTCTAGCTGTATCACTTCAAATTTTATCTAACTCCATTGTACCTAATGCTCTATGTTAAGGACGTTTATAGGATTATTTCATATAAATTCTCTCTATTTCTAACAGTCTACATACAGCTATTCTGCCGTTGTCTGTAAGGCAGTTTAGCCACACCTCTCGATGCTGTATTATCACTATCTGCTAGTGTGTGCTACTTTGTTTTGTATTGCTCTAGCCCCAGGACGCATATGGAATCGGCATATCTTGCTCAGTATGCCTTCCTGGTAAAACTCAGTAAATAAATAAATAAATGTCTAGGTCCAGCTTAGGAAGAGGTAAGGCCTTCTAATGGGCCATAATTTGCTACTGGGATGCTGTTCTTTCCATTGCATACAGAGTTTGGTAGTACCTGGACAGGACTTCCCTAATGGTGGTGGACTGTCTCATAAAGGAAGCTGTTCCTGAATCAAAAAGCTACAGAATGCAAGCCTGAGCTTGATAAGCCCAAACCCCTCAAGCTGGGCTGCATGTCCCCAACTGCCCCTCGACTTGTGTAAAGGTCTGCAGTGTGTGTAAGGTGTGCTGCAACTCTGTGAGCCAGGCTTCTCACTCCTTTTTCCTTGAGGAGTATGCAAATAGTTCTCCTTGTAGCACAGCTTTAACAGTGTCCAAAGTAACGGGAGCAGGGATAGCTGGACTAGAGTTCTCCTGCATAATGCAGGGAGTCAGCTCCTTCAAGGTACGCTGGAGTTCAGAATCTCTGAGCAATGCCAGGTTTAGCCTCCAGTGTGTTGTCCGCCGAGGCCTTCCGAGAGAAAATTTGGTGTAAACCGGAGCATGATCAGGTAGCACGATGGTACCATGTGACATCCTGTTGAGAATCTAGATGCTCAGCAGTTATAGCAATGTAATCGAGCCTGGCTGAAGTGCTTGTTCGAGGAGCATAGTGGGTATATTCCTGCCCAGAGGGAAGAAGTGCCTCTAGACATCAACTATACTGAGGTGGGCCAGTGTTTTCCGAAGGTATTTTTGCAAGGGGATGCACAAAGTACCATACAGCCTGTTGTGTCTAAGGCTAGGGAAAATGTAATATTTAAATCCCCTCTCAATCTGCTGCCCCTGCAAACGGGGCAAAGTTCTGCTGAAGAACTGTTGTGCCACTGACATCTCTGAACTGGAGTGGCTGGGACATCATAAAGGGAGCCACTGGCTGTAGCAAAATGTCCATCCACATCAACTACCTGATCATGGAGATGGAATGTGACTCCTCTGGGGACAAGTATCATGGCCCCCCTTCAGCAGCCTGACTTGTGGGACAAAGCTCAATCGTGGAAAAGCCCTATTTCTCAAATTTAGCATATGGTTCTCGGGGAAACATTATTTCCAGGTGGTCTCACTTCAATTGCTGAAGGATATAATACCATTTCACCAGGCTGTGTAGCCTGCTAACACTGAAGGAAATTATCTTTGTGAGACTAACCATAGTCCATCAGATGTCCACTAGAATGATTCAGTGAGGGCAGGTCACCCTGCCCCCATAACTAAAAGTACCGAGGATGGGGGACTAGAGAATAGGAGGAAAAAAAACAGGACAACACTGCTAATGTTTTAAAGATGGAATGCTTGAGATCTTTACTAGAGGTCTTTTACCAAGGTCATTTTAACTCAGTTTTGTTGCTAGTCATACTAATTTATTATATGGCTGTGGTACTGTACATTACTTATTTTGGACTATGCTGGAGTCCCTTTAATTGATAGGGAGGTTTTGATGTCATTGTCTCAGGAACTACAGAAGCAACAACTGATTGTTCTGACCGGCAATATTACATGTATACCCCCTCCCAACATGTACACTTGCCCCCAAACGTTACAAATATGCCTGCAAAGAGAGGCACTGCCTCTTTATTAAGCACTATGCAGCCCCATCCCTTATCTCAAGTCATAAAAATGCTGATTTTGGGGGGCGGGGCTGCAGCACTACTGTACAACTCAGCGCAACCTCGGAAGTGAGACTGTACAGCTAAGTAAGGTAAATTTCTAAATAATGCCTGCATAAAACATGTCATTTAGCCCTCTTTGAACTCCTCTGGCAGCCAGCTCCTTGAAACAAGCTGCCTGTCACAAACGTGTCAGCAGCTCTTTATTTAACATTCACACTTGAAAAGTGCCGTTTGGGGCACAAAACACCACTGTGTTTGGTTCTGTGGCAACTGTGGAAATGTGAGCAATGTTTTGGCAATACAATACTACCGGCAATACGACCGGTCAAAAGTTTTAGAACACCCCCATTTTTCCAGCTTTTATTGAAATTTAAGCAATTCCAGTCAGTGAATAACCTGAAATGGTACAAAGGTAAGCTGTAAACTGCTAGAGGTTAAAAAAAGTTTACGTTAGCAAAACTGCTTTAGAGAAATTGCAAAGAAAGCCAAGGTGTCAGTGGTACAGTTTCCTACACCATCAAAAGGCACTTGGAAACTGGAGGAAACTCTGACAGGAAGAGGTCTGGCAGACCCAAAGCCACAACAGAATCAGAAGACAAGTTTCTGAGAGTCAACAGCTTGCGTGATAGGCAGCTCACAGGACAAACAGCACAGAGTGACTGGCACCCTGATCCAAAAGGGCTACCACAGCATTTTGCTGCGCCATGTAACACCTCTGGTCTACGCCTAGTTGGTCAGTGGTTCATCCTACAGCAAGATAATGACCCAAAACATACCTCCAGGCTATGTCAGAACTACCTTCGAGGAAAAGAACAAGACGGTAGGCTTCAAATCATGGAATGGCCAGCACAGTCTCCAGACTTAAACCCCATCGAGCTGGTTTGGGATGAACTGGACAGAAGGGTGAAAGCAGAGCAACCTACAAGTGCAACACATTTGGGGAACTTCTAACAGTGTTGGGAAGAACTTCCAACAATATTTGATGTCCATTGTAGGAAGAATGCCACCAGTGTGTTCGGCGGTTACAGTATATCTGCAAAGGTGGCTACTTTGATGAGTCAAAATTTAGATTAAATTTTGTTAAACAAAATGATTCTATGATTTCTTTTTTATCTCCAATTGTTTATTTGTGCTATGCTTTAATTTCAGAGTACACTGAGACATTAACCTGCGTAAATTTCAATAAAAACTGGTAAAATGGGGGTGTTCTAAAACTTTTGACCGGTAATGTATGTCCAGCACAACAGCACTTTTTTGGATATTGTGAGTAATAAAGAGCCTTTTTACCTTACAATATATTTGTCTTGAATCATATTTGACTTTATAGGTATTGTGCGACTGTGAGGTTTTTCTGTGTGCCTTTTGGTGCAACACCTGAACTTTTTAGTTGCCCTTCTTTGGACTGCTTCCACCCTATGTCCTTTCTAAGGTGCAGCCTACAGAACTGGATACAATACTCCAGGTGGGGTCTCACAAGTGAGCAATCAGTGGCAACACACCTCCCTCCTCCTGCTGCAGATGTCTTTCTATGCATCCCACTAGGCTTACCCACTGCTCTGTCACACTTTGAGGTCATAAGATATGATAATCTCGCCCCCCCCCCCCCAAATCCTTTTCCTGCTAAAAGACTGACAGTACCTCCCTCCCCAATACTATACCCAGTTCTTGGGTTCCTATGGCCCAAGTGTATGACTTTTGGAACTGAACTCCAGCTACCAAAATCCCTACACCCCACCCCCCCAATTACTGTACACCCTATTAAAGATGTTGATACCATCTGCAAAAAGTTATACCTTCCCTTCCAGTTCATCTGCAATGTCACTTACAAAGACACTTAACAGGACCGGTCCCAGTACTGAGCCATACGGCCAGAGGAACAGATAAGGGGAGTAAAGGGGTATTTTACTACCATATTTGACTGAAATACTCCCACTTTCTGATTTTAGGAAGTTGTTTTCCCACCCTGCAAATTTACAATATGTGGCAAATCGGTAGTACCATGAGATGCTATTAGCCATGGCACTACACAGGAACCTGTAGGGGTGGGTGACAGGGGCTGCTCACTGGCTGGTTAGAAGGACTGTTGCAATATGGCAATGTTAAAAATAGGGTCACGGTATGACTCCACAGCAGTATTAGGCAGTCAGTGACTGCAGGCGTCCAGTGGGATCGAGACTTGGTTTAGATGTGGGGGGTACAAGATGGGTCAGTGGATGACAGTACTACCATTAGGATGAAAATACTACCAGGTGTAAAAAGGTAGTAGCAGTAAATACTTCTAAGTCCTAAACATAATCTGGACCACTGCCTGTGGCATGTCGCCGGTCACACTTGCATCTTAGGTGAGTGCCCATTTTGCAAGGGTGTAGCCAGACAATATAAACATGTACACCAGGACTGTGTCTGTTGCCCTGTTTGGCACAATAAATACAACTTTTGTACCTCATGACACTGGTTGCTGCCTCATACCATGGGTAAATACAGATGCCATACATTGCTCCTTAAGACACTAACATACCAGCCCATAGCATGTCAGGCTGTATAGTCCTTGGAATGCAAAGATGGCATCAGTGACCAATCCTTCTAGTTTTGACTAATATGAATAAAATTACAGGAAGGTTCTGCTAGTTCTGTGTTTTGTTTTCATGGACAAAGGAAGCAGTTCAGAGCCTATCTGCTTTCCCCTAAATAAACTTGCACACCATGGAGTATGCCTGCCTACACCCATGCCATCTCGTCTGGTGTCTACTTGTGTCAAAAGTTCATATTTCACGTAATAAAATTAATACATACAGAAGAAACGTTTTCATAAAACAGAACTGTTGCAGATAAGAAGCTATTATTACCTCTTGCAGCTTGGCTCTGCTGATGGGTTGTAGTGCGATTTTTCACAAAATTATGTTTACACCATTCTGGATTTGTCTTATTATTCTTTGTGGTAACTGTGGGTGTGGTATGTTTTTAATTTTTGCTGACTTGCGTTTTCCTGGACCCCCATCAGTGTTCTAATGTAGGAATATCTCTGTTAACCAGTTTCTAACCCAGTTCACCACTTTAGATCTCACCCCTAGGTTGCTCAATTTCTTAATCAGTATCCTGCGCAGCAGTGTCAAAGGCCTTGTTAACATCCAGATAGGCCACATCCACCACCCTCCCCTGATTTATTTCCCTCGTCACTCAGTCAAGATACTCTACCCAACCTTTCCTTTAACAGGGTTTCCATTCATTTCCCAATCCCCGATTACAGGCTCACAGACTTCTAGTTATTAGCCTTTTCTCTGCTGCCACCCTGATGTGGAGGGACCACATGCCCGATTCCAGTGAGCTGCTGAATAAGGCAGGGCAGCCAGCACGTCCCGGAGTTCTTTTAGTAGCCTTGGGTAGTACATCCCATCCGGTCCTACAGCCTTGTCCACTTTCGGAGCTGCAAGCCCCTTCAGGACTGTTTCCTCCTGCTCATCACTAGTGGGTCTGTCTACCGCGATCCCACCCTCCTTCAATAGTGAAGACTGAGCAGAAGTACCTATTAAGGATGTCTGCTTTTTTTGTCCTCTTCTACGCAGTCTCTCTCTGCCACCCTCCTTATCCGCACTATCCCTCTCCTTGCCTTACTCATCTCACTTGTGTATCCTGAAGAAAGTTTTATCCCATTTGCTACCCCTTTGGCTATTCTTTCCTATGTCTGTGCTTTTGCTCTTCTCATGGCCCTACGTGCTTCCCTCTATTTTACCTGGTACACCTCCCTGACTTTCTCACTCTGCATTTCCTTATATCGCCGAATGCCGCACTTTTTGCTTCACCACTGTGGCCACTTCCCTAGAGTACCATAACTGTCTTTTTTCCCCCTTTTGTTTTCACCAAGTTCTTTCACGAGAGGCTGGTTGTAATAATACCCTCCCTTATTTTTCTCCACTGCTCCTCTACCCTACCTGGCATTCTGGCTACAAGGCAATTTCTGAGACAGTCGCCCATTTCCTTAAAATCCACCCTCCTAAATTCCAGGATCCTCGCCCTCAAATGGTTTGCCTCCGTTCCCATCTCAATGTTAAACCACACTGTAAAATGTGGATGGGGGTGGTAATGACAACCAACTGTATGAACTTCTCATCTCAGTTTGAGAAAGCATATGGAAAGGCAAACAGGATACTGGGGTCTGTATTAAGGATTCAACAGTTGAGAGGATCTTGCCACTTTACAGGCCAATGGTTAGGCCTCACCTGTGGTACTGTGTAAGTTTTGAAGCCCTCATCAGAACGCACACGCATGCACACATGTAATATGTAGGGGCTTCAAAAAAAAAATAAACTAGACAGAAATATTTTTCAAAGATGCCACAGTAGACTACAGTGGCACTAAATATCTTAGAAGGCATGCAATTTAATTCATTACCAGCACAGAGGTTAACTGACAAATCCTCCAATTTTAACACAGATCAGACTAACAGAAACAGCTATTCACTGTCTGAGCTATTTTCACTAGAAGAAAGGGGGATGGAGAGAGAGAGAGAGAGAGAGAGAGCGAGCGAGCCAGCAGAACTTACATGATTACAGTGATCATGTGCCCGAGATTTGTGCAGAAAAAAGAAAGGTGAGAAATTAAAGGCTGTCATCTGCAATGGTAGGCAAAGACGATTAAACAGGCTAAATTACTGGGTACTGTACACTTCTGTCTGTCATGTTTCTCTAACCTCGGTAATTATAAAGGATTTTTTTTTCTCAACCAATTTCAGAATGCATATCTGAACTTGCAGAAACCAATTTTGACGGCAGCATGTGAAAATAAGTAAAAAGCTAGTAAATAATGTCAACAATAAATGAGTTAACCTGAACCTGGCACACAATTTGTTTAATGCAAATGGTGACTACGAGCATCTCAGGAGGAAATCTTCACAGTGTTAGAGTCATGGGATATAACATGACAAGTTACTGTACTGCAGACTAGGCAACAATTTGCTGGATTTTGGTCTTGCCCTGCTGCAGTCTCCCCTTCCTTTCTGCCTGGTGTGGACTGAGAATCACTGCCATTTCCTGGTCAGTCTAACATCCTGTAACATGAAGCCACAGCTTTTGCTTCTCATCATCTCGTGCGCTCAGCTGACTTAAGTACAATGTCAGATTGGTTACTGAGGTCGGGGAAAAAATGGCAATGGGTCTTTACTTCACAGAAAAGGCTGCACTGCAGTCAGGAATCATTAATTAAGTGATAACGTTTAGTTAGCCAGAGTATACGAAAGAATTACTGGCTGATGTGGGCGATGAACTGCTCAAGGCAGTGGTGTTTAATGAACAGCAGAAGTCGGTTATTTGGAATGTACTACAGCTAACTGAACATTACTTGTACTACTATATGACTAGGAGTTTTGAAACCAAGGTTTTAAAAGCTCTGGGATAGTTAAAGCATCTAATTTTTTCCTTTATTCTGCAGACTAGATGTGGACAAAGTACTCCTAGCAAAGGTGCATCTTTAATGTGGATAAACTATTGTGGGCGTGTCTCAAGTGTGGATAACTATCATGGGTGTGTCTTAACTGTGGATAAGCTAAATGTGAAGAAAAAAATTACTCACCTTAGTAATGTTGTTTCTTCTAATGGAGTCTTGCTATATTATGACAATTGCAGTTTGTCCCACCATTAGAACTGCTCCGGAGGTGAAAGAGTTAACTCCATTCTAAGAATGGAACAGAGCACGAGCTCGGTTAGAGAAGCTCTGTCTGGGTTATTTCAAACCCAAACTGTCAGATCTTTGAGCAAAAACTCACTAAGGTCTGTGTGGAAGCTGTAACCTACACTAGCCAACTGGCTACCTAAATATTAACACCTATTGCTGGTCCCAACACAAAGACTCAAGTCAGGGGACCAGAAGTAATAATGGGGAGGTCATAATATAAAATAAAAACACCACACCCCAAAAAACCCCAAGAAGGGGTGGAAAACATATAATGGGCATAACTAGTACCCACACTAGGCTGCCCACCCCATACCCAAGTAGAAGTTCTGAGAGGGGCAGGCTGGGGGGAGGTCATAATATAGCAAGACTCCATTAGAAGAAACAACATTACTAAGGTGAGTAATTTTTTCTTCAAACAACATGAAGTCTTGCTATATTATGACAATTGCAGACTACACAGCAGTACCTCCATGGAGGAGGGACAGAACCTACTTAGGGAATAGGCTCTGAAGCACAGCTGTGTGCCAAACAACATCTCTCCTGGCCTGGACATCCAGGGAGTAATGCTTGGTGAAAGTGTGTACCGCTTTCTCAGGTAGCAGCTTGACATATCTCTAAGATAGGATGTCTCTGGCAGCAGCTAGAGACGCTGCTACCTCTGGTAGAATGAGCCCTCAGGCCAGAGGGGAACTCTCCCCAGTTTCTGATAACAAATTGGATACAAGAGACAATCCACCTGGCAATTGATCTCTCAGTGGCAGGTCTCCCTTTTCCAACCTCACCGTAAGTGAGAAAAAGTTGGAGGGATTTGAACCTGTGACCCTTGGTACGTTCTATATAGTAACTTAGGGCCCTCTTAACATCTAAACTGTGCAATCTCCTCTCACCAGAGGAAGAATGTTCAGTGAAAAACACTGGAAGGGAGACAGATTGGTTAAGATGGAAATCTGAAACCACCTTAGGCAAAACTCGTGTTAGTCCTGAGGACTACCTTATCCCTGTGGAAAGAAATAAAGTCAGTTTCTACTGACAAGGCTTGCAACTCACTTATGTGCCTGGCAGAAGTGATAGCCACTAGGAAAACAGTTTTCCAAGTTAAGTACTTAAGCTCTGCAGAAGACAGAGGTTCAAAGGGAGTTGCATTAACTGGGCAATGCAAACATTAAGGTCCCAGGCAGGGCGCGATCCTAAAAGGTGGATTAGTATGAAGTAATCCCTTAAAAACTTGGAAAATACAGGGTGAGCGGAAAGAGAGGAGGGCTTTCCTGTTGAAAACAAAAGCAGAGACAGCTGCCAAATGTACTTTCAGGGTAGCTGGTCTCAGGCCCAAAGAATTAAGATGGACCATATAGTCCAAAACAATGGGCAATCGGCAGATTCCAGGGAAATATGTTTCCAGCACACCAAATGGAAAACCTTTCCACTTAGAATTATAAGTAGCCCTAGTGGAAGGCTTCCTAGAAGCCTTTAGAATTTCAAGAACACCCTGAGAAAGGTGTAGGTCAGCAAATTCTAACTCCTCAAGAGCCAGGCCTTGAGGTTCGGATACCAAACTCTCTCCTGGGCACAGGTTAACAGGTTGTGATTCCTGGGGAGACACAGGGAAGATGGACTGTTAGGGACAGAAGGAGTGGGTACCAGGGCTGCCTGGCCCAATCTGGGGCAATCAGAATCACCCTGCAAGGCTGGGTTCTGATTTTGACTAGCACCTTGAATAGGAGAGGGAAGGGGGGAAAGGCATAAAGAAACTTCCCTTCCCAATCTAGGAGAAAGGCATCCAGGGGGACTGAGCCCAACACTGGGGGCCTGCAACAGAAAAGTGGAAGTTGGTGATTGTCTGGACTGCAAAAAGATCTATCTGAAGGGTGCCCCATCTGGCAAAAACTATCCCCAGTACTTGAGGATCCAGAGACCATTCGTGATGGCCCTGGGAAATCCTGCTGAGAGCATCTGCTAGGACATTGTCCTTTCCTGGAAGATGAACTGCTATGAGGGAAGTGTTCAGGAATAGGCCAGAGACCACAACTTTCATTGCCTTGGTACACAAGGCCAAGACCAAGTGCCCCTGCTTGTTGATGTACCACATTGTTGTGGTGTTGTCTGTTCTGACTTGTACCACTTTGTTCTGAACAGACGAGAAAACACTGAAGTGCTAAAAGACAGCTCTGAGTTCCAGCAAATTGATGTGGAGCAGAGATTCCTGGGGACCACACTCCTTGAGTGGAGAAGTCGCCCATGTGGGCTCCCACCCCAGGAGGAAGCATCTGTAGTGAGGGTCAAGGAGTGAGACAGAGGAATGAAGGGACCCAGTCTTAATTGCTCTGATCCTGCCACCACTGGAGGGCCTGGATCAGGTTCGGGTCACTGGGACCAACTTGGAAAGGGGTCTCTTTCTGAGACCAAAAGGCTCTCAAGTGAAACTGAATGTCCCTCATCTGAAATCTTGCTCCTTGCACTACGGCTGTGGATGCAGCCATGTGCCGAGGAGCTGCAAAAGTGTCTTGCTGGTCGAGAGCCTGCAGAGTGAGGAGGGCCAGAGCCACTAAGTTCCTTACCCTCTCCAAGGGTAGGAAGGCTCTGGCCTGCTTTGTGTCCAATTCTGCACCTATGAAGATAAGCACCTGAACTGGTTCCAGAACTGACTTTGGAAGATTTAGCAAGAAGCCCAGGGAGGTGAGCAGCTGCTGGGTAACTTGCAGGTGAGATTTAACCTGTTCTGGGGACTGGCCTACAATGAGCCAGTCATCCAGATAGGAAAAGACAACAATCCTTTGCCTCCTTAAATGAGCAACTGCTACTGCTAGACATTTTGTGAATACCCTTGGGGCAGAGGTGAGGCCGAAGGGCATTGCTCTGAACTGGTAGTGACCTGAGGGCAGTTCGAATCTGAGGTACTTTTGGTGGGAGCTTCTGATTAGGACGTGAAAATAGGCATCCTTGAGGTCCAGGGAGGCTAGCCAGTCCCCTGGCCTTAGAGAGGGTAAAATCATTGCCAGAGTTACCATTCTGAACTTTGGTTTCAAAAGGTGTTTGTTCAGATATCTGAGGTCTAAAATGGGCCGCCATTCTCCTGTCTTTTTTGGGGTAAGGAAATATCTGGAGTACAGACCCTTGCCCTGGTGTAGGGGAGAAACCCTTTCTACAGCTCTGAGAGCCAGGAGGGTTGAGACTTCTGTTTCTAAGTAAAGGTCTCTAAAGAGTTTGCAGGTGGGAAAGATCCGATTCTCATCTTTGGGAACTTTTGAAGCTGAGAACCAGACCCTGGCTTACTACTTCCAGGACCCACTTGTCTGAAGTTAGAGACACCCAGTTCTGAATGAAGTAAGCCAACCTGCCCCTACGGGTAAGGAGAATCGGCCCTGGGCACCCCATCAGGGTGTCTGTTTCAGGTGCTTTAGGCTGAGAGGTGGGAGCAGGCCTGCCCACACCCGTCTGCCTCTGCCTCTGAAGAAGCCCCTCTGAGCATAAGCAGAGGAGGCCTGAGTTTGGTAAAAAGGCCTATCCCTACCCTTGGGGGTCTGCCTCTGAGGAGTGGCTTGCCGCTCCTTGGCTTGGGCACTCTTATAGGTAGTCCTATATTCATCCATTTTCTTCATATAATTCTCTGTCTGCTCCCCAAACAGAGAATTTCCCACCACAGGAAAATCCATAGCCTTAGTCTGGGTATCCTGTGACGAGCTAGTACACCTGAGCCAGGCCAACCCACAAAAGCTACAGACGTAGCCATGACTCTAGAGGATACATCATTAAAATCCACAGCAGCATGAAACTGCACCTTGGATGCCTCAATGCCATCAGCAGCCACCTGTTCCAGCTCATTAGCAAGCTGGCCAGAGGCCTGTTTGGCCAAAGCCATGACAGTGTCCCATCTAGATTTTTGATACCTTGCTACATAAGCCATGTAATTTGCTTGCCTGAGTCCCAAGGACGCTGCCATGTATTGTTTTTTAGCCACGGCATCAATCTTCCTGGAATCCTTGTCAGGAGGATGTGAAGCCAGGGGAATATTAGCTTTATCACAGGCTGCAGCCTGAACCACCCCAACATGACTGCATTGCTGTGAAAGGAATTCTGTGTCAGGACCTGACAGTGTACCCCTCCTGTCCATCTTTTTATCCACGGGAGGCACAGAATTAGGAGTTTTTAAAATTTTTATTGTTTGTTTCCTAAATGATTTATGCAAAGGAATAGACAATCTCCTAGACTCTGGTATATCCATAATTTCTACAAAATCAGGTTCCTCTTGCTCATCCACAGCTTCCTCCAATGGGAGCTGGAGGTTCAACAACTTTTGTAAAACATAAAGTGAGAGGGGACTCAGAAAGCATAGGGGGAGATTCTAAAGGTCTGTCTGGGGAGATGTCCGGTTCAATGGGCACACCCAGACCCTCCAAGTCACATTCATACTGTTCATAATCATCCTCCCCCTCCTCTGATTCATAAAACTCCTCAACATCATATTCCTGAACCAGTGGAACGGACCTTTTACCAGACAGTGGCGGTTCGGACGGAACCGGAGAAAGTGACTGGACAATCTGAATAGCTCTTGCTATCTCTGCAGCAGTTGGAGAAGGAATTTTGGGCTCCACACCTGCTGATTTTCTTGTTTTCTTTACTGGAACTTGCTCATCCGAGCCAGCTTTGCGTTTGCCCGAGGAAGTCTCGCCCTGGTCAGAGGGCACTCCCTCCGGTTCGGTTGGCACCAAACCGGGCTGGCCATCCGGGTCAGCAGACTTTTTGGCCTCTCGTTCCCTAAGCCTGCCAACTCTCTTATCCGGGGTGGCTGCAGGGAAATTTTTACAAATCTGGTAGTCTGAATTGAGGTGGTCAAACCCCAGACAATATACACATGTGGTGTGTGGGTCAGCCTTGGCAAAGACTTCCCCACAAGCATCACAAGTGTTGAAACCCAGTGGGCCCGGTTTTTCTTTTGGGTTTCTCAGACATAATGCCAGCCTAACCAAAAACTTGCCCTTTTAACGGCAGTGCCAGGCAAGACACCCTTATCGGTTCCTAACCGTGTCACTGGTCTTGGAAAACCGTAATGAATTCCGTTTTTTAGAACCGATAAGAACCGGAACCCACTCTAAAACCTCTAATTTTGTAACTTCAAGTTTTAAAAGCAAGCTGATCGGTTCAAAACCAGACCGATAACATTTACAAGTTCCACACAGAAATTAAACTGAAATTACTTACGATACCACAGACAGAGCTTGAACCGATCGGTTTTATGGTTAAAATAATAATATTCTCGGTTGATTTGAACCAGAAAACACTGTTTAAACCGAGAAATGAACCGAGCAGTAGGAGAAATCTCCGGAGCGACTGTTCAGTGAGGCGGAGTAAAGAATCTGACAGTTTGGGTTTGAAATAACCCAGACAGAGCTTCTCTCAACGCTCGTGCTCTAAGTTCCATTCTTAGAATGGGAGTGAACTCTTTCACCTCCGGAGCAGTTCTAATGGTGGGACAAACTGCAATTGTCATAATATAGCAAGACTTCATGTTGTTTGAATAAAGTATTTTGGGAGTGCCTTAAATGTGGATAAACTATTGTGGGCATGTCTAAACTGCAGATAACTCGACTAAGGAGGTGGTTCCAATAGTTTGTGGGGTATTAAAAGAGAGTTTTTCTCTTTCCAATTGGCTTGTAATAGATACCTGTAGTATAATGTAGCTTAACTGCTCATCTGATAGTGACAGTGCAGTGATTACAATAACACGTGGAAGACCCTACTCACAGCCTTGGGCAGGAAGAGACACAGGGCCGCTACAGAGAGAGGGTTACTGCCATCCCACAACACACACGCCCCATTCAGTAGGCTAGGGTTGCAACTGGTAACCACATAACATCCTGCCAGTCACCTAAGCCAGTGTGGGAGGCAGCTCTTACCACAGGAAAATGGGAGGGGAAACTGCACCACTTATTGCAAGGTGAAGCTGTCCTCACATAAACCCATCAGCTCAACTGCCTGCTGTTATTCTCTAGTGTCCTAGCCTCCATGTCAGTCATCAGGACAGGCAACCAGAAAAAAAAACGCTGCTGGGGAGAGGGCTAAAACTAAGGCAGCACATGTGGGTGGCAATCTGTAGGCATGGTCAGTATCTGGGTGGGACACGGAGGTCCACGGACTGAGGCAGGCAGATGATGGGTGTAAGAAAAACCCTACGCACATCCTCAAACACAAAAAAAAGTTTACTTTCTTTGTCACAATATTGATCTTTTGGCTTGAGGTTATAATCAGGCGAGTATACATCAAGTTATCCTGCGCTATCCAAATTGACAGCCTCTTGCTCATTTAGATTTCATGAAATGGGGCAGGTCCTCAAATGCCAAGCTGCTATAAAAAGCTCGAGTTACTCTGCTACAGAGATGGAATTAATGGAACTCTACATGAAAGCTGAATCATGTCAAAGGTACCACCCGCAACTGTCGGATTGCTTATTTCTAAACATTCAGAGCAGGGGAAATAGCACCAAGGCAAGTCCCAGCTATGAGAAGGGGAACTTGCATCACTGTAAATATTGATATCACTCGCACTTTGCAATGCAGTACTAGCTACTACATTAGGCTGCCCCAGTGGCACAGTGTAAATGTCTTGCGCTGTCCAACTGGAAGCACAGTCCATTTCTGGGGTGGGGGGGATTACTGCCTGCCCCACTGTGCAAGCAAGCCTTTTTGTCCAGTGAAGGACAAGCATCTACCACTAGCACCTAGCACTCCCTTCAGAGGAAAAGCAGTGAAGTCATGTGGTAGTTTGGGGGTCAGAGAATACTACTACATTATAAAAGGTGGCTGTCTGAGGGTCAGAGAATACTACTGCATCATACAAGGCAGCTGTCTGAGGTCAGAGAAGAAAAAATTACTTACCATAGTAATATTGTTTCTTCTAATGGAGTCTTGCTGTATTTTGACAAATGCAGTATGACCGACCGGTTCAGCTGCCCCAGAGAACAAAGAGTTAAACTCTATGCAAATGCATAGAGCGTTGAGCTCGATTTTCAAACCACCATCTTCAGTACATTCTAGTAACTGATCAGATTCTTATTAAGCTACTAATAACAAAACATAGGAAAAACTTCTAAACAGACCTAAGCACCACCAGGGGCAAACACAAATAAACTGGGCATGGAGAAGACTCAAGTCACTGATGCCCAGGAAAAAACATCCTACCCACTGGCAGGTGAAATAAATTTACTGATAATGCAAAGGACCACCTTTCTCCAAAGGTTCTAGAGAGGAGGCAGGGTAAGAGGTCAGAATACGGCAAGACTCCATTAGAAGAAACAATATTACTATGGTAAGTAATTTTTTCTTAAAAACAACATGAAGTCTTGCTGTATTCTGACAAATGCAGACTACAAAGCAGTGCCCCCTGGAGGTGGACACAGAACCTACTTGGGAAACAGGCTCTGAAACACTGCTGTGCCAAACCTAGCATCACTCCTGACCTGGGTATCCAGGCAATAGTGCTTAGTGAATGTGTGAACAGTTTTCCAGGCGGCTGCTTTACAGATATCCAGCAAGGGGGTATCTCTGGCTCCTGATACTGAGGCAGCAGTACCTCTAGTGGAATGGGCCCTCAGACCCGAAGGAGGATCCTTCCCTAGACTGCCATAGCAGATTGAATGCAAGCCACAATCCATCTGGTTATGGTTCTTTTTGTGGCAGGCCTGCCCTTACCTACCTCTCTCCCCATAGGTAAGGAACAGTTGGGAACAATCCTGTCTATGTTCCTTAGTCCTGTCCATGTAATAACTAATGGCTCTTTTTACATCCAGACTGTGAAGCCTGCATTTACCTGAGCTAGAATGGTCTGTGAAGAACACAGGCAGTGTAACAGACTGATTAAGATGAAAGTCAGAAACCACCTTTGAAGAAATTGTTTTATTGGTCCGGAGGACAATCTTGTCCCTGTGAGGGGCAATGTAGTTGGGCTCCACTAACAAGGCCTGGAGCTCACTGATCCTTCTGGCAGAAGCGATAGCAACTACAAATACAGTCTTCCGGGTCAGGAACTTGAGTTCTGCTGAAGACATGAGTTCAAGAGGGTTGCATAAGCTGACCTATGCATACATTGAGACCCAAGCTGGGGTGGGCTTCTGTGAGGGGTATGGAGGTGCAACTGCCCCTTAAAGAATTTCTTGAAGATGGGATGCGCGGCTAAGGAAGGCCCCTTTCCTGCTGACAGGCAGGCAGAAACAGCTGTCAAATGCACCTTTAAGGTAGAAGGCTGCAGCCGTAGTGACTGTTGGTGTACCAGATAATCCAACAGCACTGGAAGACCAGCCTGCTGTGGATCTAGGCCCTGTTGAAAGCACCAAATGGAAAACCTTTCCACTTAGAGGAATAGGTTTTTCTGGTGGAAGGCTTTCTGGACACCGTCAGTATGTCCAGAACACTTTCCGAGAGATGCAGACCTGCATACTCTAGGTCTTCAAGAGCCAGGCCCTGAGATAGAGGGACTGAAGGTTGGGGTAGAAGATCCTCTCGAGAGGATGTCGGCAGGTTGTGCCTCCTGGGGAGGCAATCGGACTGGCAACTGACAGAGCCAGTAGCATCCAATATGATGGTTGCCTGGCCCAATCTGGTGCTATGAGGATCATGGCAGCAGGCTGAGATCTCAGCTTCACTAGGACCCTGGGAATCAGGGGAAAGGGAGGAAAAGCATACAGGAACCTGTTCGACCAATCCAACAGCAGAGTCTCCAGTGGCACTGAGCCCTGAACAGGAGGCTTGCAACAATACAGAGGCAACTGGTGATTGTCTGGGGCTGCAAAGAGATCCAACTCTAGCACCCCCCACCTCCTGAATACTGACAGGAGGACTTGTCTGTTCAGGACCCATTCGTGATGGCCCTGGCTGATCCTGCTGACAGCATCTGCTAGGATGCTGTCCTTCCCTGGTAAGTGGACTGTTGTCCAGGGAGTAAGCCAGACTCCAAATTCTCATGGACTCTGTGCAGAGAAGAGAGGACCTTGTTCCCCTCTGTTTGTTGATGTCACACATGGTAGTGGTGCTGTCTGTCCTGACTTGCACCACCTTTCCCTGTAACAATTTGGCAAATGCCTGAATTGCCAGGAACACTTCCCTGAGTTCCAGAAGGCTTGATGTGCAACAGAGACTCCTTGGGAAGCCAAGTCCCATGAGCTGTGTGTGAGCACCCCAGCCGAACAGGGAAGCATCTGTTGTCAGCACCAGAGAGGGAGCCTTTTTGGAGAAAGAGGACTCCACGCTGAGGTTGTCCATGTCCTGCCACCACTGGAGAGCTTGCAGAAGGGTGGGAGATAATGGGATGAGTCTGGACAGGGAATCTTTCTTCTGGGACCAAAAGGATCTCAAGTGGAACTGGATGACCCACATCTGAAATGTGGCTCCTGGGACTACAGCTGTAGTGGAAGCCATGTGCCCCAGGAGTTGCAAGAAGTACCTTGCTGGGTGAGGAACTCGAAGGTGGAAGGACCCTGCCAGCTGAATGAGGACCTGTGCCCTTCCCGGAGGCAGAAAGGCCTTTGCCTGGAGGGTGTCCAGCTCTGCCCCTATGAAGTCTAGAACCTGGACAGGTATCAGGACTGACTTTTTGAAATTCACTTAGAATCATAGAGACTGGAGTGTTACCTGTGTGAGCTCCAATGACTCCTTTACTTGTTGGGAAGACTGGTCCACCAGTAGCCAATCGTCCAGATAAGGATAAACAGAGACCCCTTGCTTTCTTACGAATGCCACTACCACTGTTAGGCACTTTGTGAACAGTCTTGGTGCAGATGTCAGCCCATAGGGCATGGCCCTGAACTGGTAGAGGCCTGAAGGTAGTTGAAATCGGAAGAATTTTCTGTGGGACTGCCTGATGGGAATCTGAAAGTAGCCATCTTTTAGATCTAGGGATGCCAGCCAGTCCCTTGTCTGAGAGTAGATAGGATTGTGGCCAAAGTAGTCATTCTGACCTTTGGCTTTGAGAGATGCCTGTTCGGTATCTGAGGTCTAGGATGGGCCACCACTCCCCATTTTTCTTTATGGAGAGGAAGTACGTGAGTACCACCCTTTCCCCTGTGCTGGCATGGCACAGGCTCCACGACCCTTGAAAGGAGGAGGGGAAACCTCTGACTCAACAGAGCTGTTTCGAAGGACTGGCATGCTTGAAGGACTTTGCTCCCAATTTGGGAATAGCTTGAAGTTGAGAGCAAGATCCTGACCTACCATCTCCAGGACCCATTTGTCTGACATGATGAATTGCCAGGCCTGGAGATATTCATAAAGCCTGCCTTCTACAGGGGTAGGAGGCAGCCCAAGCAAACTCCTCACGGTGTCTGCTTGGCAGGTAGAGGACTGAGGTGTCGGCAGCTCGGCCAGCACCTCTCCTGCCCCAACCTCTGAAGAACTCCTGGGCTGTTGGAAAGAAGGAAGGCCTGGGCCTGATGGAAGGGCCTGGGGTAAGATCTGCCCCTGCCCCCTCTGGTCTGTTGCCTCTGAGGAGTGGCAGACTTCTCCTTTGCAGAAGCACTTTCGTATGCAACTCTGTATTCATTCATTTTCTTCATATATGCTTCTGTCTGTTCCCCAAAGAATTCTGAGTGAGGGGAAAGTCCCAAGCATTATTGTGGGTATCCTGGGAGAGTTTGGTACATCTCAGCCAGGAAAACCACCTAAGGGAAATGGCAGATGCCATAGCCCAAGAAGCTGCATCATTAGAGTTCACAGCCATATGAAACTGGGACTTGGATGCCTGAATTCCCTTGATGGTGCTCTCCTGAAGGTCACTGCTAGTTCATGGGAGGCCTTCTGAGCCAACTGTTAAACTGATTCCCAAAGGAACTTCTGATATCTAGAGGCATAGGCCATGTAAGAGGCCTGCCTAATACCCAGGGAGGAATCCAAGTACATTTTCTTGGCCAGAGAGTCAATTTTCCTGGAATTCTTATCAGGAGGATGGGAAGCCAGGGAATGCCAGCCTCTTTCGAGCGCTGCAGTCTGAACTACCCTCATACTGCTGCAATGACTGGACAGGAACTCAGTGACCATTGCCAGCCAGGACATACTTTCTATCTTTTTATCCAGAGGAGGAACTGAAACGGTGTCTGGAGAACCTTTAGGGTCTGTCTCTTAAGGTATTTATGAATGGGAATGTAAAGTCCCTGGGAAACAGGAAGGTCCATCATTTACCTGTAATCTTCCTCCTCGTCCTCCTCCTGCCTGGCCTCTTGGACAGACAGTTGCAGGGTCTCTGCCACCTGCCTCATAAAGGAAAAATGAGGTAGCTTCAAAGAGACTCAGGGGCGGGAATCATACTCTGGGTATCAGGGAGACCTCAGGCTCAGGGCCCCCATCCTCTTCTTCATCATCATATTCATATTCAGACTCATAATACTCCTCAAAGGGACAAGAAAGAGTGGAACCAGCAGGCACCTGAACAGCGGATGCCCAACCAGTCGCTGAGCGGGTTCGCCAAACCAGGCTGCAGAGACTGAACAATACGAATGACCTTTGAATTTCATCAGCGGTTGGAACCGCGAACTGTTTGTTTGCACGTTCAGAACCGGTCCTTTTAGATTTTTGGATGGAGCGGAATCTGGAGTTTACTCTGACCGTCTCTTACCCGACAAAGGCTCACCTTGGTCAGCAGGGTCGATAGCGGATCGGCGGTTTGGTTGAACCAGACCCAACCTCCTGAGGGTTTTTCATTCTCTTCTCTTCAATTTACCCAGCCTATCGAGGTAGATTGGGAAAGTTGCTGCAAATCTCACAGTCTGCTTGCAAGTGGTCGAAACTCAAGCAATACAGACAGACCAAGTGTAGGTCGGCTTTGGCAAATTGCTCACTGCACTTGGTGCAATGCTGAAACCCAGTGGGACCGGTTTTTCTCTTGGGTTTCTGTGACATAACCCTTCAAATCTGATGCTTAACCCAACAGCTTAGTCAGGCCGGTTAAGCAATGCCCAATCTGTAAATTTATCCTCAATTGGCTTAGTCAGGCCCAGATAAAAGATTTAAATTTTGTAAATATTTATCCCTGGTGGCTTAGTTAGGCCAGGTAAGAAGAGATACAAAATCCTGACAATCAACGGTTCAGCGCTGGAAATAAAAAACGAGAAAAACTCTGGTTTGTTCAGAACGTCAAACCGGTACCCAAAACTTTAGAAAATACAGTAATTTACCTAACTCTATAGAAGAAATAAAGATTTGGTCTCCTCACAGTTAGCGGAACCGATCGAAAAACGAAAAACTTACCCAACCCAGAAAACTACGCTATACCGAGGACAGAGATTTGAAATAATCACTAAAAATAACAAAACGGATGGTTGAAAAACTTACGAATTTACACTTCAACTGAAGCAGAAGAGGAGCAATCTCCGAGGCGTCTTCACTGGTGAGCGGCGTAAAGAATCTGATCAGTTACTAGACTGCAACGAGGATAGTGGTTTGAAAACAGAGCTCGAGCTCAACATTCTATGCATCTGCATAGAGTTAACTCTGTTCTCCAGGGCAGCTGAACCGGTCAGTCATATTGCATTTGTCAGAATACAGCAAGACTTCATGTTGTTTGAATACTACTGCATCATAAAAGGTGGCTATTTTGGGTCACAAAATACTACTGCATCATAAAAGGCAGCTGTCTGGGGGTCAGAAAGTACTACTGCTTATAAAATGGGTTAGAAAGTGTCCGTTTCTTAATTGGCTAAACAAGTTCTGAGACCCATACCTTAATTTTCTACAACTTTGCAGATCTGAACAAGTTCAGGCAGTATGATTTGGACTTTAGGCAACTCACATACAGAATTCATGAGCCACGTCACTCACTCCAGATTTCCATTATAAACATGTCTGTTACCTTTACTCTTATATAAAAACCTTCGACTAGGCCATAAAAATAAAAGTCCATTAAACTAAATAAATAACTGAATGTTCTTTAGTAAACACCTATGAGCCACTTCTTACACACAAACACATTTAAAAAAATCAAGTACTATTCAGTTTCCATTGCTGGTGTTTCTTTGATGACCATGAAAAATCCTTTCCTATCCTTACCAGTTTGCTAGAGTACTCCATACTCTTTATCCTGCAATAGATGAAACTGAGGTTCTGCTCCATGTGAGCCTGTGTGTGTATGCCACTGGAATTAAGAAGAATTCTGAACTCATATTCCATGTTACCATTCCGTGTGTGGTGGGGAGGGAGGAAGAGGGAGCATTCTACTACTGGAATAATGCAGAGTTTTGAATTTTTGTACTCTATGGCAAATAATGACACAATGTATTGAATGCACAGAAAGGCAGATGACAGGTGAAAAAAAATTGTGGGAGGACATTTTTAAGCAATTCTTTCTGTGGCTTTTAAAACTCTCAAGCCTTGTTTACACAGCAGCAGTGATTTACTTATCACTCTGCTGCCTTCCCACTGCGCTGTGCCTTGATCCCGCAATTAACTGTTTACACTCCCGACGTTGATATGCTTTACAGATCATGCCGGGAGGAGTGTCTGTGGACTTGGGGACAAAGTTCCGAAAAATGACATCTGCAGCCGGGAGATATGGGATCGCAGCAGATAGAGTGCATCGGTCATTCACACCATAGGGTAATGCGCTCAATCCAGTACACGTTCCCACTTTTCTGTCTGATCAGAAACTAGAGCAGGAGCACACCTGGAGCGATGCCGTGAGTGTGCACAAAGCTGGCTGGTAGCACATCAACCAGAGTGCATGTTGATGCGCTGCAAAGATGGTGGTGTAAACGGGCTTTGGGTACTCATTTTTAAGTTACCTAAAGACCCTTTTTTTTTCCCCCATATTGCTCTTTTCCCTGGTCTGGCAGGTGGCTACGGCCCCCCCATAAAGGGCTCCGTTTTCCTTCAGCAGCTCCACATCCCAACTCCAGGCTCCCCCAGTATTCCCCCATGGAAGGGTCGGAGGGAAGGGGCTGTCCTCCCCCCAACAAATTACAATCCAGATCTAGGGTCGCTGAAGTTGGGTGCGGGCCACAGAGTCATAAAGGCTGCCAGACCCTTTGCTCATTTTCTCCCCTTACACCCCCTCCCTTGTAGCGTGAACATGCGCATGTGAAGGCATATGCATGCCATATTTCCACACTCCTGTGTCTCCCAGCCTCCAGTGCTGCCCTCCGGCCTCAACTAGGGGCAGTCAAGGAGCAGGACGACAACCCTCCCTTCCTCGGGAGAGGAGAGCAGTCCATTGGACACTCTATCCTCTCCCATCCCTGCCAACCCCCGGCAATCTGACGTTGCTCCCAGCCCTGGGTCGCCGGCGTGATGCAAGGTGTGGTATCCAGCACCTCAACCCTCAGCACCACCGGGCCAGCCAATTAACCCATTTTTTTAAGCACAGTAAGATACTTCAGGGTGTTGGTTGTACGGGTTTTACCACTCTCCAAGGGGCTGAACTCTCTCAGCTGCAGCCTCATGCCTTGCTACGCCCCTGGGCATGTGGTAAAACCAACACCTCCTCGTGTCTTATTGCTTCTGTCACAAAAGGCGGCTGTTTGGTGGTCAGAGAATACTACTGCATCATAAAAGACATGTGAGCAGAAACTGTGGTGATACCCAGTAATTCCACTTTCATTTACTGTAAAGCAGAAGCGAAGCCAGACATGGCAGAGAAGATGTCATGCAACAAAGCTGCAAAAAAGTGATGACAGAGGGTTTAGAGCACAGATCTGTATGTGCAGGAGTGTTTTTGTTCATGCTGGTGAACTCGACATTAATCAACGGGACACCCAAACAGATCAACACATCAGCAAGCCTCTGGCAATTAATTTAAGTCTTGTTAAAGTGATCAATGCTGCCTCGCTTTAAAACTGTAAGAAAAAATGTAAATTAATTATATTTAAACATCAGCATCATTGTCTTGGTTTATAAGAAATATCCAGCCATGTTCAACAGTAGTGGGTTACATAAATGCTGTATCACTGTACTGGTGTTTTGGGAGCTAGCTGCTAACATCAGACACACTTCTAAAACTTCCTGTAACACATCCCGCTGAGAAAGTGTTCCCATCAATAATGGTCTAGTTTGAGTAATTTTAATTCACATGGACTTACTGCAACAAATTCAAAGGCAGTGCTAATACCTGATAATGCATACTCAGCAAGTATTCATACTCACGACTCCAAAATACGCAGTATTTACTATCTGGACCATAATTAACACCTGTACAAAATATGGACAGAAACTGTATACATGCATGCATGCATGCATGCATGCATATATATATATATATATATATATATATATATATACACACACACACACACACACACACACATATATATATATATATATATATATATATACACATATATATACACACACACACACACACACACACACACAATACACACACATAAAGAGAGAATAAATGTTGGCAAAGTGTGCTGTATCAGGAAATAATACCATCCGAAGGATGAGTTCATATACCCCACTTTGCCATCATTTGTTTTATATAATACATAAGGTTGGACACTTTTTGCCGTGTCCTATACAGGCAGCTAGTTAGGGTCATAATGGGGAAATAAATTATGTTTTGTTTTTAATGCGGAAAGGGCCCAACCATGTATTTTTATATATATGTCAGTGCGACAAGCAGGGAGAGCACCTCTTGCACATACTCATCAAGTACTTGTGAACTCATTCATATATTAAAAAAAGTACTCATGACCACAAAATATTCAGTATTCATTATCTGGGTTATAATTTGCATTTTATATATTGTATGGGAGGTCGGGGGTGAGCCCAATCAGGTGTTACTAGAGAAGGACATCACCATTCATTCATACCTCCTGGACTGAAGACCAGCACAATCTGTTCCACCATGGGACAGTGTTCAGAGTCACCAACACAGATACATCTCGTTATCTGGGGGTGGGTGGGGGAGGGGCTAGTGGGTGTGTTGGGCGGGGTTGACTTCTTTATTTAACTAGGGGGCAGTTGTAGCTTGTGGCAGGGGAAGGTGGGGAGATGTTTTTACCTTTCTTAAAAGGGTACAATATAGCTATTTTCAAGAATTAAGAAGTACATGCTCCTAAGGGCTTGGGGGAGGAGGGGGTGGGGATTAGAGGGTGGTTTGATCATTTTGTTTGCAGGCAATTGTAAGGTGGTGGTTGTACTCATCAGGAAGCGTGGTGTTTTAGGAGTTCTTACAGCTGGATATCAGATTTCAGGCTAGGACAGTCCACAATGTAACTGTCAGAAGGGGAATCAAGCTATCGGAGCAACCCTATTTTTTCTGTGATACCTAATGAGTTGCAGTGTAATAGTCACATTTATCTGCACAAAAGTATAAGATCTAACTCAGGAGTGTCAAGGCCACAAGTAAGCTATATTAACATACTAAAATGCCAGCAGAATAGGCTAATGATCTTTTTGTGTCTGCTCGTTTGGACAGCCCCATCCTGGGAGCTGACCTTGCTGCCCCCCTCCCCTCTCTGGCTTCTCCCTTCCCAATCCCTGATATTCTCACTGCACTGGTTTCTGCTTCCAGAACCTTCCCTGTACCTGTCCCCCCCCTCTTGAACCCTCCACTGTTTCTGCCTCCACCAGCCCCCTGAGCAGTGCATTCCATGGCTCCACCACCCTCTCAGTGAAGCAGCACTTCCTCCTTCTCCCCTGACTCTCCCTCCAGCTTCCACCCATGCCCTCTAGTTGCCCCTCCTTTCCTTCGGAGTACCTGACTGCTCCTCTCCTATTTACCACCTTCATGTACCTGAAGACCTCCATCATGTCCCCCGGTTCCTTCACTTTTCCAATGTGTACGTATTTAGCTCTTCAAGCCTCTCCCCGTAGGTCTTAAACCCCAAGCCCAAAATCATTTTGGCTGCCTCCTCTGGACCCTCTCCAGGAGTTCAATGTCCCTCTTTAAATGTGGCCTCCAAAACTGCACACAGTACTCGAGGTGCAGCCTCACCAAGCAGTTATACAGTGGGAGTATCACTTCCTTCTTCTGGAGGTGATCCCCTAGCGATGCATCCAAGCATCCTGTTGGCCTTTGCTGCTGCCCTCCTACAAGTCTCCAAGTTGTTCATCTTGACATCCACCACCACCCCCAGGTCCCTCTCAGCCATCAAGACTTTTAGCATTCCCCCCTCCTGGTGTACCCTTGACCCAGGTTTCTGGCTCCCAGGTGCAGTACCTTGCATTTCCCTGCAATGAACCTCAGCTTCCACTTTCTAGACCACCTTTCCAGAGACTCCAGGTCCCCCTTTAGGGCCACCCTCCCCTCCTCCCCATCCAGCACCGCCGCCAGTTTTGAGTCATCCACAAAGAGACTCATCTCACTCCTGATACCCTTCCTTATGTCAAAGACGTAGGCACTGAACAGGTGGAGCCCAAGGACTGATCCCTGAGGGACTCCACTAATGAACCTCCCTGGGGAGGAGGGTATCCCGCCAGCCATGATCCTCTGGGTCCGGTACTGGAGCCAATTTCCTATCCATCTGATCATCTGGTTCCCCACCCCCATTTCTCCCAGCTTATCCAACAGGCCCCCATGAGGAACAGAGTCAAACGCCTTGCTGAAGTCAAGAAAGAGGACGTCCACTGGTCTACCCAGGTCCAAGGCACTCGTCACCCAATCATAGAACTCCACAAGGTTTGTCTGACATGATTTCCCCAGGACGAATCCATGCCGTCTACTGTCCAGCCACCCCAACTTTTCCAGATCCCTCCCCAGTCTCTCCTTGACAATGCCCTCCATCACCTTGCCCACCACCGATGTCAGGCTGATGGGCCTGTTGTTCCCTGACACCTCCCTTGATCCCCCCTTGTAGATAGGCACTATCTGCACCACCTTCCAGTCCTGGGGCACCCACCCTGTCCTCAGAAAGATGCTGATGAGCTCCACCAAGGGTTTCCCAGGACATCCGCCAGTTCTTTTCAGCATTCTGGGATGTAATTTACCCAACCCTGGTGCTTTCTCCGTCTTAAAGGACCTGAGGGCTTCCCTCACACACTCTGCCATGATTTCCACCTCAGCTGCCTTGTCCCCTGCCTTGCCTTCCCCCACCTGCCTGGTAGTGCCCCCTCCCCAGACCCGATTGGTAGGGGTTGCCTCCCTGATCAGTTTACTGTCTCTCCCATGTATGATGCAGCACCCCATTTTCCTTGGTGAAAACTAAGGTGAAGTACTCATTTAGTACCTCAGCCTGCTCCCCTGGGTCTTGTGCCCATCCCTCCCGTTTTAATCCTGCTAATCTGCCCCTTCACCCTTCGTTTTTCCCCAATGTATCAAAAGAACCCCTTGCTACCTCTCCGAATTTCCCTGGCCAAGTTCTCCTTCCTTGCCTCAGCCGCCCTCACCACCCTACTGGCCATCAGCCGTACTCCCCTCGGTCCCTTTCACTCCTTGAGCACTTGAATTGCCTATAGGCTGCCTTCTTTCCCCTCACCACCTCCTGAACCTCCCTGGTCCACCAGCAGGGTTTTTGGGCACTACCACATTTTCATCTTACTCTTGTGTAGGTGCTGGTAGCATCCCACACCTCCCTCCTGATGATTTCCCACCTGCTGTCAGCGTCCATGTCTGGCCCAATCCCATCCAAGTGCTCCTTAAGGATCCTTCCCATTTCCTTGAAATCTGCCCCCCTGAAGTCAGTTACCACCATCACTGTGCAGCCTTCTACCCCTGCTAGGTTCAGGCAGAACCCCCAATCTGGTCACTGTCTGCCAGAAAAACATTCAGTATCCGCTCCTCCCTGGTCGGTTCCTCCACCTGCTGAGTTAGGAATGTGTCCTGAAAGACAGCCTATATCATGACAGACCCTGCAAGCTCCCTGAACCTTGCCTGTATCTCTAGCTCACTACTTCCCTCAATGTCATTGGTACCCAGGTAAACTAGTAAGTCCAGGAACCTCCACAATCCTTTGCCATGCTTGGCCCTATACCATTAGTCCAGGGAAGCATTTTGTTCTAACAAGGCAGGCTCCTCCATCCCTATCCATTTGATCCCCTGATCATGGAATCACCCAACAGGAGCACTCTGGCCACCCCTTTCCTTGATTTCCCCTTCCATGTCCCTCATCCTTTACGGCCCCTCGCCCCAGCCGGCTCCTTGCTCCTCCCCCTATCTGGGTGCCACCTGCCATCCCCTCCTTATTTACCCTGGCCACCCCTTCCCCTCCAATCCTATGCCACTCGTCCTCCTGAGTATCCTTCTGTATCTCGCTACCCCCACCGTTACTGCTTGCGACTGGTCCTTCCCCCCCATCTGCTAAACTAGTCTGGCTCGTCCTCCCTTCCCTCCAGTCTCTGTTCATCCCCTCCTTGCTTGTCATGCTCCCCTGGCCTAAACCCTCAGCTCCCTTTACTGTATCCTCCTTGTACTTCTGGTTCTTCTCCTTTCCTCCCAACTGGTCCTTTTCCTTGCGCCTTCCTCCTTCTACCCCCTCATCATCCTCCTGCTCTGATCCCATGCTCCCCCCATTTTCCCACATTCCAAGATCCCCGCTCCTCCTGCTATCCAGCCCCGCCTCCTGCCCCATACTCCCTTTCCATCTCTAACGTCCTGTCACACATCACCCCTCCTCATCCTCAAGCAGAAGAAGAACTATGCGGTTACTGAGCTTAAGGTCTGATCCACCTCCCCATTGTTTCCTTCTGCCCAGCCCCAGCCATCTGCCTACTTCCCGAGAATGTCCTCCCTTTGGCCCCTGTCAGTGAGGGTCCCGAGTTACCTGCCTAGCCTCGTATCCTCCTTTTGGGCCCCATCTGCCAGGGTCCCTATGCACCCCCAAAGACTGTCCTGCACTCCTTTCCCTATGCCCCACCCCTAGTGCTTGTTGCAACCCCAGGAGAGCCCTGCCCTATTCCCCAACCATACCTCCCCTTCCCCCAGCTGTCTCCTCAATCCTCAACCTCCTCCCTTAGCTGTGCCAGCTGGTAGCACACCGGGCAACCACCGAACTTCCAAGCCCAATCTAGTATCATGGCCACCCCACACCCTGTGCACCCCACCACCCTCCCAAAGATGCCGGCCCTAATGACATGTGGTCCCATCCCCTTCCAAGTAGGTTTCCTTGGGTGAGCCACCAGGTTCTCCACTAGTCCAAGACTTTTAAACTTACAACACTTGAGTGGCTGAACTTTACCCCACCTGACTATTAGCCTTAAGAGTTTGCGACTCCCTAAACTCCTCCCTCCCAGCCTTTAAGCTCAACTCCCAGTGGCTCTTCTGTATTTAAGAAAGGCTAATGCAAGGGGTGGTTGGGACGGATTTCTAGAAAGTTCTAAGAGTTGAGCCAATTTTAAAACACAACTTACAAACAATACACTTCATAGAAACTTATGATAGCGTTAGCTTTCCAGAACCTCACCACAATTTCAAACTTCAACTGCTACCTCTGCCTACGAAGGTGTGATTTCTACCAGTGGTTATATAAATGTGATCAAAGACTAACCCATTATGTACGCAGTTTCTACAGCAAAATTTCAAATGGTATATCTTACATAAGCTTAAAGATTGAACTGTGTTGGCGTTTAGCTTAGAAAGGGTTAAATACAGCAGAGGGCCCTTTTTATCTTTTTTGAAGATATGCAGGGTTCTCTAACTGGCTAGGCATGTAAACATCAATTTTGAATACGTACAGTATCATCAACATTATGACCCTGTGCAGTTTACCACTGAAGTTTACTTACGTTTGAACATTTGTTTATTTCAAAATTATTACCAGGAAAGTCATACAGAGTTGGTAACAGCTTATTTCCAGATGTGGTGGGGGGTGAGGGGTGTGCAGTAAACAATACAGGATGTGCATAAGAAAATAACATACCGAAGGTGCATGAGTAATAAAAAATTAAATACATAAGATAAAAAACATATTATAAAATAAAAGTAGAATACATTACAGTTACGCTGTCACAATATAAAGGTAGATGTTGGGGGCAGAAAATAAAAAAGGTGTACAACAATACAAATTATGGCACAAGTGCAATACAGCACAGTACTGCAAGCAAACACCAGATAAGAAGGGCAGTTGCTACCACCCAGGCGGCGAAGTTGCATTAGTTATCAATGGAAGTGCAGCAAGACAGGTACAGGTGCAAAACATTACCAGATGTAAATAACTGATTCGGAGCAGTTTAGCCTAGGGTGGGGAGGAGGGTGGGGACGTGGTGGGGGACCACAAGGGTCAGGGGCTAGCAGCAGCGGCTATAAAGAGAAAGAGTAAGGGTTAGTAAGTCAAGAAGAAGGGACTTGAGAGTGAAGGACAAAGCTGAGTGGAAAGACATGGAGAAAGAGGACCAAAGCTTAGGAAAACTTTGCGAAAGAGCAGCTTGCACTCTGAAATCTTCCCGATGGGAGGGACAGGGAATGGAAGCAGTGTTCCAGAGGAGGAGGAGAAAGAGGGGAGGATAGGAGGGTGAAAAAGACAGGGCAGAGAGAGCCAAGCCGAATTTGAGGAGACAGTAGCACAGTGGTGAGGTGTCTGGCACTGAGAAGGAGGAGGAGGAGAGAGCAGTGATATGTATTAGGAGGGCAGTCCAAGGCAAAATAAAAAGCAAAATGAGTGAAAGAGGTGGTCCAGTGTAGCAAGGGTGAACTTGGGAGCTGTGCGTAGAACAATATCAAAATAGTCAAAGACTGGGAGATCATCTTTGTGACTAGCTCTTGGACGGGCAGGGAGTGGGTGTGGGCCACTGGCTCTGTTTTTACAGAGTGTACCCAACTTGGGGTGAAGCTTGAGGCAGATGCCATTAATGTGCACTAAAAAGTCAAGCTGACAGTCCAGCCAGACTCCAAGGTACTTAAAGCAGGAGATGTCTCAATCAAGTACCATCAAGAGTGTTGAAGGTGAAGGAGGGAGGCACCCTTACGAGCCTCTGCTGGGAGCCAAAGGTACCTGGATCACACCTGTATAAGAGCATGGTGGCCCAAAATTTTTTACTCGGTAATCAAATACTAGTAAGTTAAAAAAAAAAATCACTATGTTCTTGTACAAATATGTGCCAGATACACACGATACTGGATTTAAAGAGACACTGCATCATATTATTTCTAGTTGAAAATCCACATTTAATGATTGCTTTCACTGATGCTGTTGGTTATGACCCTCACCTCTCGTTTCACGACCGATGGGGGTCGCACGCTTAATATCCCTCTGATGCAGAGTGAACATCCTCCTCAGAGAGTATTTAATCTTAAGGCTGTGTCTGTCCTTGATGTTCGGAACCGCTTGGCTGCCCTCTCCCAGCACTCCAGTGCAGGGCCTGACAACCTTGAGCCCAGGCTTCTCAAGCTGGGAGCAGCTTACATTGCCCCTCTGATTGCCCATATCTTTAACCTATCCCTTAGCTCGGGGATAATCCCTGACATCTGGAAGGAGGCAAGGATAGTCCCTGTTCTGAAGCAGGGAAATCCCAAACTCCCTGACAACTATCGCCCTATTGCTATTCTCCCATCCCTTGGTAAACTCCTGGAAAAGGTTGTGGCGGAGCAACTCTCGGAGTACGTGGATACCCATGAGCTGCTTTCTGGGGCCCAACATGGTTTCCGGAAGGGTCATAGTACCACTACTGCCCTGATTACTGTAACCTCTAGTATTAGATCTGCCATGGATCAGGGCAAACTGTCAGGTGCTATATTTAGTGACTTGTCAAAAGCTTTTGACCTTGTCAACCATGACCTACTGGGGGAGCAGCTCAGGGCTCTCGGGTTCTCTCCACATGCCATGAGTTGGATGATGGGTTACCTAAGGGTGAAAGCAGCACACCTGCTTTAACAAGGTCCTCTCAGAGCCTAGGGCTGTGACCATGGAGTTCCCCAGGATCGTGACTGGACCTCTCCTATTCTCACTTTTATTAATCAACTCCCACGGGTGACCTCTTGTTGCCAAGTCACGCTTTATGCAGATGACCTTGTGCTAGTGGCCCATGCTCGTAATGCTGCTGACCTTAACCAGTGCTTATCTGAAGACTTCAGCAGAGTCTCGGCCTGGATTACCAACCATAGACTGGTATTGAATCCTAACAAAACTCAGGCCATGCTCTTTGGTTCCACGGCCAAGTTAAAAGCCCCATCAGCTATGCTTAAAATAGTTGTTTGTGATGGAGGCCCCCTGTTGCCAACAGCAAGCTCAATTTAATATCTTGTGGGCACCCTCGACCCACAACTTGACATGGGAAGCCATATCCAAAACATCTGCAGAGCCACCAGGTGTAAGCTTGGCCTTGCCTACAGGGCCAAATACAACCTGACTCTGGGAGCGAGGTTGGCACTTTCAAGTAGGGGAGTGCTTCTCCTCCCTTAGTTATGGATACCACCTATTTGCCAGGTCACCTCAAATCCATCTTAATCGGTGGAACACGGCATATAATATCTGTTGGTTTGCACTTGCTGCTCCCAAACTCACCCACCGATGTGAGCTCTATGACACTCAACTGGCTCCCCCTCTGAATTCCTGATCCTTGGTGTGGAAACTTCACCAGGAAAGTGCTTACCGCGGCATACCGTCGGGACTGGCGCATCTCCTCCCAAAACTGGACGCCATCCCCTACCAGCTCAGGTCACAGACCAGGTAGTTAAAGTTCCCCTACTCGGACCCTTATGGAGGATCGTGACTTTGCCGCTTTTGTGCCTAGGCTCTGAACTCATTCCGACCCTGTTCGCTTCTGCCCCTTCCCATGGGACCTTTCGCTCCTCCCTGTGGTCCCACCTAAAACAAACGACAAGATGTGACTGCTCCTAGTCTCTGTAATGTAATACTCTGCAGTCCACTATTGTCCATGATGGTCTATGAAATATGTATTCAGTGACTCTAATGTCTATGTCCTGTAATAATTTGTACTATGTGTGGCAGTATCTCTGCCCTTATACAAGCGTTGTTATAGCTGTTTTTTACTGTATCATGCTGTTTCGCCAATGTTGCCATGTATGTATACTGTATGTTTTGTGCTCTCCCGGGTCGTTCCTGAAAATAGGCATACTACTTGTCTAGTGTACTTACCCGGTAAACAAAAGCTAAATAAATAAAATAAACAAATTTTATCTGTTTCCTTTCTTAGAACTGAAATGTATGTTAACCATCTATTTATACCCAACCTTGTTTTATTTCAAATCCTCAATCTACTCTTATTGCATAGTTCCTGAACATTAGGAATACCCCAAATGGTACAGCCACTCACGATGCAAAGTCTCCTCTTCTCTCACTGTATATTGTCTCGCTGTGTTCCCAAGTCCAAGAAAGATGCTGTGTGAGTTGTTCAGGAATGCAAACACCACACATTTTGATGTGGAACACCAGTATGGTGGTAGTCTGTGTTTACTCTAAATGAAAACGGAATCTGAATCAAACTACCAACTACATCAGCAATGTCTACAGAATGTGAGCAATCACAAAATGTGTTTTAAACTAGTGACAACTTGAGGCCTAAGGAGCGACAGTATTCCTTTAACAGTAAAATCATATGTATGTAGATCATGACACTGTATTGTCTACATCACGAGAAATGGTGCTTGCAGCACAAACAGAGTACAGACAGGCATCACATTAAAAAATGTGGTAGAAAATAATTCACTTTTCAATTTAAAAAATGCAGGTAATGCTACTGGGTACCAAGGCAAATCCTGCCTAAATTGGATGTATTCACTTTATATAGGACCTCTATTTTGTGTAGAAGGATGCTTTAGACAAACTGTGTTTCTGGTATAGCCATTATAAATGTTTTGACCTTCTGGACCATTTAAAATTAGTAACCCACTTGTTTCTCCTGTATTGACTTTTGCTAACCATTATGGTACAACCCATTAAAACACGCCCAAAGATTTTTGTAATTTTGCATGTCTTTGGAAGACATGGATATACTTCTCCCATCCACCGACCCACCCCAGCCCTGACCTCTATTAACTGCCCGAGGAGGGCGGAGCCAATAGTCATAGAGGATCTGACTGACTGAAGGCAATCAAGCTAGAAGAAGCTGTGCACTGCAACCAAAAAGCGGAATGGAAGTCGGACTGGGAGGAAGAATGAATGAGGAAAAAGATCCCTTTAATTCAAAATCAGGGATCAACAGCGGCTCTCAGGCTGCAGAGAGGATCTTCCCAGCCACAAGGAAGCGGCCAGGGCCGATAAAAAGTGGAGCATGCAGAGCATCTTTCCTGGTCAGAAGGCAGCGGGCCAGGCCAAAAAAGTGGATCGAGCAGAGCATCGCTCCTGGCTGCAAGGGAGCGGGCCAGGGCCCAGGAGCAGAAGAAACTGGACACCATCGCTGACTTTTTTGGTCTGCCGGGCAACAGGACATACCTTTCAGGAGGAGCTTTAGTGACTGGGGTCAGTGTCCCACCTGTCCACCCTGGCCCAGACCTCAATTAAATCCTCACAGACGTAGGAGCTAGCTAAAAAGGGGTTGTGGCTACGACTAGGGGAGTGAACCCTGGGGGTGAGGCTGAAAGCGTTGGTGCAGTCATGCTGGGTGTTATTTAAGGGTCCTGTATCTATGTTTTGTTGTGTATGGATAGTTTTCTAACACGTTCTGTAAGGGCAGTCTTTATTTGGTAGCTGGCCCAACGGGCACCAGTGTGGGCCGGGGGGTCCGATGTGCTATGGCACTGCTAGGACAATTAGGGATGGGGCAGCAGACTTGGAGTGAAATGGGGCAGGGTCCACAGAGCATGAGGGCCAGTATCTTTGGAAGGGTAGTGGGGTGCATAGGGAGTGGGTCAGCCATGGTGCTAGCCCTGGCCTGGAGGATGGGGGGCTGTATGGTGTGTCAAGAGTTGGCACATCTCAAGGAGGAGGCAAAGTGGCTAAGATGGGTGTTGGGTAGGGAGGGGGAGATAAGGATGGTGGCTCTGTGGTGGGGTGGGTGGGCGGAGGCAGCAGGGGAAATGGTAGCATGGTAGTGGGTTCAGGTGAGGCACCCAAATTGGGAGGAAACAGACAGGAGAAGAATGGTACGAGTGCATGGGACTGCATATCATAATGGGAGATATTGGAGTGGACCCTAGAGGGGGGAGGGGAGCACCAGGGGGCATAGGTTGGAGCGGCCCTGAACAGAGTAAGGACCAGGGATCTGGAATGAGGTTAGGAGAAATAAGAACCAGGGGCCTGGCAAGAGGTTAGGAGAAGAGGGCCGGGGTATGGGCACAAGAGAACTGACAGAAGATGTGAGACAGCAGGGGGAGCCAGGACAATTGGCATAGAGCATAACAGATTCACACCCTGGTACTGTCAAGCGAGGGGGAGGAATCTGGAGTGGAGGAGGCTCCTCTGGAGGCAGGTAAGCGGGGGATGGCAATAGGCTCAGCAGACAAGGGAGGAGGGGGAGGAGATACTCCCCAACATAAAGTCTCAGGGGGAGCAGGATACGGAGAATGTGCGAGCACCGGCAGGAGGGATGGGAGTCAGGACACAGAGGAGAAGGAAGGGAATGGCAGGGAAGGAAGGGAATGCCAAGGAAGGGGGAGCTTGGAGTGGGGAGGCCTGGGGAGGTAGAGGGGGACCTGGTAAGGGATTGGGTATAATACAAGGGGATGAGGTTATGCAGGGTGAGGGGAGGTGAGAGGCACGAAGGAGGGAGGGAAGGTGTGGGGCCAGTGCATTCTCTGAAGGGCAGGGGGGCCTTCGCCTCTTGGGGAAATACAGAGATGGGTCTGGGTGCAGAAGGAGGAAGGGAAGTGGTGGTGAAGGACAGGTCTGAGAGGAAAAGAGCTGGGGGCCCACCCCAGGGGAGATACGGGGATGGAGGAGGGTAGAGTAAGGGAAGGAAAGTGGCTGAAGTGAGCAGGTCTGTGAGAAGGAAAAGCTGGGTGTGGGGGGGGGGCCTTGCTCCTGAGGGAAATACAGGGATGGACCAGAGTGCCATAGCAGGAAGGGAAGAGGCTAGGGAGGTCAAGTTAGTGAGAAATAAGTTCTGGAGCAGAAGGGACAGGATGGAAATTGGCATGAGGGGAAGGGGATGTACAAGGCAACGTAGGGGCAGAGGGGCAATTGAGGTACAAGGAGGGAGGGAAGGTGGGGCTTCTTCCCCAGAAGGGCGGGGAGGGGGCCTGGCCCTGGGGAAATACAGAGATGGGTCTGGGTGCAGAAGGAGGAAGGGAAGTGGTGGTGGAGGACAGGTCTGACAGGGAAAAGAGCTGGGGTGGGGCCCTTGCCCCAGGGGAGATATGGGGATGGAGGCGGTACAGTAAGGGAAGGAAAGTGGTCGAGGGAGCAGGTCTGTGAGGAGGAAAAGCTGTGTGTGTGTGTGTGGGGGGGGCCTTGCTCTTGGGGGAAATACAGGGATGGACCCGAGTGCCAAAGCAGGAAGGTCAAGTCAGTGAGAAATAAGTTCTGGAGCAGAAGGGACAGGATAGAAATTGGCATGAAGGGGAGGGGATGTACAAGGCAACGTGGGGGCAGGGGGGGCAATTGGGATAGCGAGCAGGCCTAGGGAAAAGGAGGTAGTAAGAGTGCTTCTCTTGGGTGACTCCATGATTAGGGAGGATCAGGTGGGAGGAGGGGGAGACTTCCTGTGGTGTTAAGACCAAGAGTATATCTGGCTTGACAGTGCATCAGGCCAAACATCTGATCTATGCTCTGGCGAAGGAGTGTGGTGGGACCCCTGATATATTAGTGCACCTGGGTTCAAACGATAGATGGGAACAGTGTGCTGGAGATTCAGGCAAGGTTTAAGGAGCTAGCCATGGTCTATCAGGACATGGGGTGCTCAGTCTCCTTCTCGGAGATACTACCGGTGCCTAGGACCAGTGTGGAGAACAAGCAAAAAATAAGGGATGTAAATGTATGGCTCAGTGAATGGTGTGAGGCCAGGGGGTATGGGTGTGTGGGGAACTGGGGTGCAACCTGGGAGGTCAAGGAACTGTATGCAAGGGACAGGCTCCACCTTAGCTCAGAGGGGAAAGAGGTCTTGCAGTTTAGACTGGCAGAATTCATCCATTCCAGGTGGGGTTTAAACTTGTGAGGGGCGGAGGGAGAGGGGCTCCCTGGTAGGCCAAGCCAGGATGGCCCTGGCCTTCTCCCACAAAGGGGGGGGGGCACAGGCCAGGAGCACCCAACAGTGCATGAGGGGGTCCTTGTAGGCAGAGACCCATGAGCCCTCACTGCAGGGGAAGGGAAGGGGCACGTTGAAGGGTGGTCCCACTAAGCCAGGAGCATGGGGAACAAGATGCCAGAGCTTGAGGAGCTGTTAGTGAAGGGTGGGTGAATGTGACAGCTGTCACTGAGACTTGGGCCACTTCCAGACATGACTGGGACCTAAATCTACTAGGATACACCATGTGCAGAAGGGACATGATGGAGGGAAGGAAGGGGACAGCATTTATCATTAGAGATGGCACAGGAATAAGTAAGGTTAAGGAAGTGGGTGGATCAGGTGGAGGCTTTATGGGTCACCCTGCAGGCTCCAGGAGGTAAGCAGGTGAAGATGGGGGTAGTATACAGACCACAGGAGAAAGGCCTGGTGGTAAATCTTAGGGATCACTATGGTAGGGGAGAGGGCAGAACTGTAGTGCTGGGGGACCTGAATATGTCAGAAGCAGACTGGGGAACTATGGCATCCTCATCGGGCAGGGAGCAGTGTCTGCTGAACATCTTCCAGGATGCGCTTCTTGCCCAGCTAGTGACTGATCCAACGAGGGAGTGTCCTAGATGTGGTCCTGTCAAACGGTGAGCTCATTCAGGGACCTAGTTGTTGGGGGACCCAATGGAGGGAAGTGATCACGCCATGGTCTGGTTCTCTCTTGACCGGGGGTGGGGTAGATCATATCAAAACTTCAGTGGTTGATTTTAGAGGTGCCAACTTCAGGGGAATGGAGCGGATCCTTAGGGGCTACCTATATAAAAATAAGGCCAGGCATGGGCACTTAGGCCCAGTAGAAAATTGTTAAAAGGGTCTCCTGGAGGCTAACATGGCCTACACGAAGGAGAGACGTAAGTGGGGCAAAACTAAGAGGCCGAGCTGGTGGACAAGGGAGGTCCAGGATGCGGTGAGGAGAAAAAACTGCTTATAGCCAATATGAATGTTCTCGGGGCTATATCCAAGGGGGTATGATATGCTAGCCAGGAGGGTCACCACGTGGTGAGGTCGGCCAAGGCTGGGCGGAGCCGCTGACTGGCTCAGGGATTAGAAGGGGGGAAAGGGTTCTTGAGGCACATCAGAGAAAGAAGAAAAGGAAAGGGGCACATTAGTAGGCTGAGGAAGGGAGTGGGTGGGTGGAGGAGGTGGGAGAGCAAGCGGAGGTACTACATGACTTTTTTTTAGTCTTCACCAAGGAGGACGGGGGTGCGGCACTGCAAGGGAAGGGGACCAGCGGATGGGGTGTGGCAATGGATGTTGAAATCCTCATTGGGAGGGTGTGGGAAGCACTCAAGGCCCTAAAAGCAGAAAAAAGCACCGGGCCAAGACAAGATCCATCCCAGGGTGCTTAAGGAACTGGCTGATACCTGGCCGCAACCCTAGCGGACCTTTTTAACTCCTCCCTTCAGTTGGGGTGGGTGCCTCAAGACTGGAAGATGGCCCATAGCGTGCCTATACACAAGGGCGGCTCGCGAGAGGAGCCGGGAAACTATAGGCCGGTTAGCCTGATGTCGGTAATGAGCAAAGTGATGGAGGTCATCTTGAAAGAGAGGCTGGAGGGGGTTCTGAAGGCACGGGGCTACCTAGCTTATCGTCAGCATGTTTTTGTTAAGGGCAGATTGTGTCAGACCAACCTGGTGGAGTTCTATGAAGGGATGACGAGTGAGCTGGATCAGGGCAGGCCAGTGGATGTCCTCTTTCTAGACTTCAGCAAGACATTTGACTCGGTGCCACATCCTGGGCTGCTGGGAAAGCTGGGGATATGGGGATTGGGGGGCAGATGGTCAGGTGGGTGGAAACTGGCTGGCGGGGTGTGTACAGAAGGCGATGGTTTGGGGGGGGGGGTTCTCATCCCCCAGGAGAGTCATTAGCGGGGTCCCACAGGGATCGGTACTGGGCCCACTCCTGTTTAACGCCTATATCTCAGACATCAGTAGCGGTATCAGGAGTGGGATGAGCCTCTTTGCCAGTGACTCGAAGCTGTGGGCGGTGGTGGATGGGGAGGAGGGGAAGCTGGCTCTCCAGGAGGTCCTGGAGACTCTGGAGAGGTGGTCACGTGCCTGGAAACTAAAGTGTAATACTGGGAAATGCAGGGTTCTTCACCTGGAGGCCATGTATACACTTTGGGTGGGGAGGCACTGCAGGTTTCTAGGGAGAAGAAGGACCTCGGGGTGGTGGTGAATGCCAAAATTAATAACTCGGAGCAGTATAGAAGGGCTGTGGCCCAAGCAAATAAAATGCTGGACTGCATAGCCAGGGGGATAACCTGAAGGAGTCGGAAAGTGCTCCTTCCACTGTATAACTGCCTGGTTAGATCACACCTTGAATACTGTGTGCAGTTTTGGCATCCTTAAAGAGGGATATTGCTCTTCTGGAGAAGGTCCAGAGAAGGGTGACCAGTATGATACAAGGTCTAGAGGAAAAGCCCTATGGGGAGAGACTGGAGGAGCTCAACCTGTACTCGCTGGAGAAGAGGAGGAGGAACAGAGGGGATATGATTGAGGTCTTCACATATCTCAAGGGGAATAAATACAGTAAGCCTAGAGGGGGTGATTCAGTTGAGGGAGGTAGAGGCCACCAGGGGACCAACGCGGAAACAAGGAGACGCTACTTCACTGAGAGGGTGGTGGAGCCCTGGAATGCACTGCCTGTGGAGCTGGTGGCTGTTACAACTGTGGAGGGGTTCAAGAAAGGTTGGGATAGGTATAGAGGGAGGGTGCATCCCAGAGCCCTGCTGGGGGTTGGAGTGGTGGGCTTAACGGTGCCCTGGGTAGGCACTGATCCCCGAGCAGACTCGATAGCTCATAGGGCCTAATCTGCTGGCTTTTTAGTATGTTAGATTGTGTTGGATACTTCCGTAACAACACACTCCTACACACACAGCCAAGTACTTAAAATTGGGTAACTCTTGATAAAAGATGTTTACTTCACTGTAAGCAAGGTCCTGTGTCAGGTTATACTGCATTAGGAGAATTAACATGGTAGCTGACAAACATTTAAAGTAATTTAGCTCCAAGCTAAGGCATCTAATCCTAGGACTATAGTATCTTTCTGGTTTCTAGAGCCACACTGAATAGTGGTACACAAGCTGCATTAAATTCCCTGCAGGAAGAGTGTAACTGTTTTTATCTATAATTGTTATATATAGTTGCTGTCTATGTAACTCTGTTTAACGTCTGCAATACCACTGTCATTACTGGGCTCTCTTGTGATAGTTTCTTTGAGCTCAGCGAGTTCTTTTCTCTGGTAAAATAAAAACAGGTAAACATTAACGCTGATCTTTTCTTTCATATTGCTTAGTACTTAAAATTGCAAATATGGAGAGAAAAGCGCAGAGGTCTTTGAAACTAAACTGGTTCAGATATAGACACCTACTATTTTTTGTCCTAGACTACTAAGAATGAAGTCTACTGCGCCAGTGGAGCAGTGAATCATCACAAGTGGCAATCAAAACTAATCAGGAAGAAAGACATAACTGTTTAGACCCAGGCTGAGAGACTGATACTTGTATACGGTGAGCTGCAAACAGAAACAAGACATCATACTTTTGTCTAATTTGTAATATAACACATATACATACATATATATATACATACATATATATATATACATATATATATACATATATATATATATATATATATATATATATATATATATATACACACACACACACACACACACACACACACACACACACACACACATATATTGTGTTAATGCTCCAGGTAGGGTTCAAGTTAACACCACAAAAGTAGAGAATGTGGTTTTAGGGTTTCCAACCCAGACTCCCCACCCCAAGCAGCAAAGGACAAAGACCACAAGCAACCACCGACAGCCATCATCAGGTAAGGCATATAACACAGAACTTTCCAGATGAAACAAATGCAGTAGCACTGATGTGCTACCTCGTGCATCTGTGGTACGCACACCGCAAGACATGGTAGCACGTCCAATACTGCAAAGACAATATGGTGACTCAATAACAGCAACAGAACAAGCACAAAAACAGTAACGGCAAGTGCAAATTAACGGCAACAGGGTGTAAATGGCAAACATGGTGCTGTAGCCTACCCCCGTGTCAAGGAGTGCCTTGGAGTAGGATATTTAGGAATAGCAGGGAGTTGGGGGGGCAGAGCCCCCCACTAACAGAAATTGGGCAGCAGGTGCAGTGTTTGTGCAAGATGGAGCAGCTCGTCTCAGGGGCTGCATGTGCTCAAGGATGGCCCAGATATCGGGATCTGAACGAGTGTCTGGTGGCAGTGGTGCAAGAGTATGCAATCCGTGAGCAGTATGAGTAGCTCAGGGGATTGGCAGATTTAGTTTTTTCTAGCCCTGTTTTGGTGTTATGCGCTATGGAAATGTATCGGAATTGCTCAATATGTCAGTCACCAGTATTCACTGGAGCCGAAATCACAGTCACCCTGATAGTTTTGCTGAACTGACGCTCACTGTAGTTAATTTGCCGTACTGACGGGCAGCCCAAGACATACAGTCACTTCTGGCTGCAGACAGAAATCCGAGACTCTAAAATCACAACACCGCTTCTGTGTGCATAAGTACAGGCCCCTGCAGCCACAGATACAAATCCACAATCCTCAAATTAAAAGGGTTCTTTTGTCTGCAGACGTGCAGACCCCTATGGGACCAGCACTTCTGCAGTCACAGGTAGACACCCACACTGTAAAATGTACACACAGTTCTGCCTGCAGAAGCCATCTGTAGTCACAGGTGTAAGACATATAGCCTGACCTCTGGCTGCAAAAGCAGAGTTGCCATGAAACCCATGATACCAAAATCGCAATAGTACTCCCCTGTTCGCAGAAGCACAGGGCCCCTGAAAGGCCTGTGCTCTTCAGCCGCAGCTGTAAGGTATACACTGACTTCTGGCTGCAGAAGGGCAGACCTCTGTGCGGCCTGCACTTTGACAGTTACATACAGAAGACCATGCACTAAGCGGATCTAGAGGTAGCAGGAACAAAATACCAGTGCACACATAAGCTGCCAAAGTGGCTGAAAATGTAATACATAGGTGTGCAACTGAATAACATAAGCCAGGTAGTCCTGGCACAATGAAGCACAATACCTCTTCATCAGGGGTGTGGTCCGTGTGTAGGCAAATAACGCGCATTGAAATACCAGCAGGTATAATTCTGATTGGTATATATACATCTGACATGTGTCAAAAGATATGCGATCTGCCATACAGTGACTAGCTGTGAAAAACTGTTGCTACAGCACCACAGTCAGAAATATGTAAAAGGCTGTATAATGAACATCCCAGAAACCCAGAAGAAAGTGAAAAGTAGCCGACCTGATTGCACTGAGGGTTGAGGCACTGGACGTCTTACATCGTGCTACACCGGTGACCCGGGATAGGGAATGACCTCGAGTTGCTGGGGTGCCGGCTGGGGGGGGGCGGACTCAGTGAGCCTTTAGGCTGCTCTCCTCTCTCAGGGGTGGTGGGTAGTTGCCCCTCCTATACCCCGTTCCCACTGGGAGGAGGTCCGATGGAGTAACGCAGGTAGGGGCGGCAGTATGGGTGGGACGATGGGGCTGAGCTGGCTTCCAGTGTGTGTGCGTGCCTCCACACACATGTACGGCCGTGTGCCAGGGCCCTGGGGGAGGATGCAGGAAAAAAGCCTATACAAATCTATAGTAAAAAAAAAAATTTTTTTTCCAAGTGAAAAATAAGGAGAAAAGTACAGAATACAGATTCTGAAAAAAGGTCCCAACCAGGGTTGGTATCAAGGACTGCCTGAGCGTCTCTAACAGTATAATAGTTTACAAATTCATAAGTGTGCAATTCATGCTTTTCAAGTTAGGAACATATGCTAGAAACTCACAATATACTACTGGCTGCAGAGCATGGTGTTACTATTGTGCAGCCAGGAGCACCTGCTGCCATTCAGGGCTTGACAAATTTTAAAATTAGGTGTTGTCCATGGACAAGTGGTTTGTCAAAAGTAACTGTCCCAGTGCTCAAGTTGGTAGCTCGAGTATAAAATGGCATATTTTTAGTGGAAAATATAAAATATAGAAAACCTGAAAGGATTTATTGTAGTATCAGTTATCTAGTGTTGTAATAGACAGTAAGGAGAATAATATATATTTATTTTTTGTCAGGATGGAGAAGATTGTATCATTGTGACAGAATTAGCATTAGCAGCAGCAGCGAGCAGCAGCAAGTGTAGTCGCCAGCAGTGCCAGCAGCAGTGTCATGAGATCATCATGCAGCAAGACAGTACAACATCAGCATCAGGAAAGTTATAGTAGGAAGCCTGAACTTGCTCCAGCCGGACATCATCATATTCAGTGTCGCCATCATAAACACTAGTGACAGCCTCAGGGACATTTTCACATGAATCAACACCAGCAGAACTAGTAGTTGAATTAGCATGACCATGAACGTGGTGCATGCCAGGACGCGATAGTAGCCAGTGGTTGATAGCTTGATCGGATCAAAGCTGTCTAATGCAGGACCTTCAACTGCTATATGGTGAAGTTACTGGGTGTGTCAGCCAAACTTTTTCTTATTTTTGTTTTATAAGATTCTGAATGGAGACTACTCTCTCGCATTTAACAGTAGACACACTCATAGCCAGTAACATTTTATTTTTATATATATCTTTACCTCTACACTTGTATCCTAGTCTCCTCCTTCAGGAGACACAAGTAGCAGTCTCCCGCTTTCGCGACCACATCCGATTCTATCCCGGGTCCCCATCAAGCCGTGGGTTATACCCCCCACGCCCGGTACGGGCGGGCAGCTGCACCCCGAGAATCTTGCATGCGTAGGGACTCGGGACGCCGGCAGGTACATCGAGCCATGAGGGTCTCCCTGCAGCACCTCCATCATCTAGAAGACTAGGCACACAACTTTTCCCCTGTTCGTGGAGAGCAGTGCACACCAGACATCATGACATCACCGCTGACTTCGCTACTCCCTATCCACCCGGAAGCCACGGTGCTTGCTGTACCTCCGACTACTGCCCGAGGTCAGACAAGCACAGAGCAGAACCCCCCCCCTCCCGAGAGGGGAGAGCTGTCCATCGGACGCTCAGTCCTCTCCCATCCCTGCTGACCCCCGATGGTCCAGGCTTGTTCTTGAACCCAGGTCGTCGGCGTAGTGTGAGGTGTGGCATGCAACGCCTCAACCCTCAGCGCGACTGGGCCGGACAGCCAGTAACATTTCTATTAGATCAAGGATGTGAGCAAACTGGGCAATCCTCTCTCGCAGTAGTCGTGAATACACTTGCAGATATGGCTTATCAACTGCTGACTTAAGCATTGCTTTGAATGCAGAATACTCTCTTTATACTGGTTACTCAATCTTAAGAAAAAAAGTTGCGGAAGTAGTCTAACAAATTACTTAAAATCAGTCATGTCAAATTGCACAAGTTCTTCTCACGATAGATCAAAAGTTTTGAAATCTAAACAACTGAACCATTTTAGAGGTTCCTTCAAGAAATTCTGAAAATGCTGATCAATGTAAGATACTGCTGCATCTATTAAACTGTGCAGCTGTGCATCAGTCATAAAATCTACTTCTGGACAGTTCCCTTTGAATGTAAAAGGAACAATCTTGTCCACATTGCCACGTTTCGAAATGAGGTAGTTCATGCATTTTTCTTCAGGATTATATTGGTTTAGAAATTATGTCAAACTTTCCAGGTCTTATTTTTAGCTCCGTCTACTGAAGTAAGCATGTCTTGACGAGTTGGGGACTTCCAATATTAGCAGGTCATCCTTTGAAATTCCAGTGATAGATTTTTCAATATTGGCAATAAATCCTGAAGAATAAACAGTGAGTTTACAAACTGTACTGAGTGCACATCTCTTAGAAGGGCCTTTGCTTTGGCACCATCACCACCAGCAGAGTTTGAGACATGTTCGAGATGTTGAACCACTGTGGGCAGGCTGACTTGAACAGCATGAACTAAACGTGTCTTACTTGCAAGCCAACGAACTTGCTTTATTGCACTGAAATGAGCCAACTCACTGTGTATGACATCTGCTATTTCCTGCACTTCCCTAAGTTTCTTGGGGCTGTAGCGGTAAAATGTAAAAATTCCTTTCAGGACATTTTCTACTTTTTGAACAAAGGATTTTTTCATGAAGTCGAGAACTGCTAACTCCAGTTTGTGGGCTACACGAATGCATGGGTATTACAGTGGGGCATGCTGTCTGATTTTTGCTATGGTGCCACCTGTATGACCCATCATCACACTTGCACCACCAAAGTTTGCAGATACGGAATCGGTCCAGGCTTGCTCACATCATTAAGTTCCATAAGAATGATCAACAGACTCAAGTGCAGAGCTTATTGCTTTAAAAACTCCTTCTGCGTGAGAATGTTCTAGAGGTACAGCTTTAATTAATACAGTTGTAACCTTTTTTCTGCACCATCAACAAAACGAAGGAAAACATTTTCCCACTCTACTATGCTTGCATTTGTACTACCATTTGCGAGAACGGTTACAAATTTTGTATGTTTGACAGTCTGGATCTGTGTTTTAGACATGAAAGCTGACATTGCGTTATAGAAATGTCTGTCCCATTTACCATTTGCATAATTGCTGACGAGTTTAACCCCATTTTTTTCTTGTAATGTGCAAAGCCATTCCATACCTGAGAAAGGATGTAAAGTTTTAGCTAAGGAATATGCAGTGTTAAATAAACGCCTCATTTTATTTTTGGTGGCTTCCTCCATCTGGAAAAATGCATGATATATTGCCATTTCAGATATGTTAAAATTGACTGCGTGTTGATCAGTTTCATGACTATGCTGGTTTGCACAAATTATATGTGGATTTGATTTCTCCTGCTCTCTCTGACTCAGTTCTGAAATTATCTGAACCAGTGGCAAACACGTTAGGTTTTCTGGAATAAGTAGGAGTAGCAAGAGTGCGATATTTCTCACAGACTGCGCAGTGCAGGACGGATTTTTGTTCATCATGCTGTAACGAGGTAAACTGATTTAGCCAGTGATGCTAAAAAACGTTAGAGCCCTTTTTTTGACATATTTTTTATCTTTACTTTTCTCAGAGTTTAAGTTTGCGGTTTCACTTTCCTCATCTAAAATCAACGGTCACTTTAGCTGTGAACCAGAATGTGATGATGGTACTGAACTGCTGCTGCGGCTGTCATTCTCACTTGTTACAGAAACTGGTGTGGGTACTATGGTCAAATCAGATCGATCACCTGTTATGTCTACAAACACAGACCCAGACTGAGAATGGGAATAAGAACCATTATTCTGGTTGTTTTCCTGACTAGGGCCAGGGAAGGGGATGTTTGAGACTGGCTTTCAGACCGTGAAGAAGGATGTGGCTCTTTACTTTTTGTTCCTGATGAAGAAGATAACATGGAGGATTTCCCAGTCCAAAGGGAAAATAGAGTAGTTTGCTTTAGCTAATTTCTTTGCATTTTTTTAACTTCTCAATGCAATTGTGAAATATTGAAATATAGTTGTGCACACAATACAATTCGATCTGATGTTATCTTGGTGTGTGTTGTGTAATTTTTACCTGAAGCTGCTGTTGTGCTTACGCTTACACTACAAGAGGGCAGGCATGCGGCAGGACAGAGTAGGTGGTTAGCCAGGAGGAAAGGACAGTGGTTTTTTTTTTTCTGTATCAAGTCAAGCAGCACCCAAAAATGCTTTTTCACTTTCCAGTTTCTACTACCCTCTCAGGGCAGGTTAGGTCTCACAGACAGACAACACACACACACACACACACACACACACACACACACACACACACACACACACACACTCCGCCAAATTAGGTAGGTAGCTACTAGCTAGATTTTCTTTTTCTGTAGCTCAAAAATGTTTTTCCTTTGTATAGTTTATTTCTATCAAGTCCGCAGTTGTTCCCCAAGTTCCTCTATATTCTCAGGGCAGGACGGCAGGTTAGGTCAGGTCTCACAGCCACACAACACCTCCACCAAAGTAGGTGGTAGCCACAAGATTTATTTTCTGTAGCACAAAAAATATTTTTCCCCAGGACGGGAGGTTAGGTCAGGTCTCACAGCCACACAAACACTTCCAAAGTAGGTGGTAGCCACAAGGTGCATTTATTTTCTGTAGCACAGAAAATACAGGTTACTCACCTGTAACAGGAGTTCTAGGAATGGTATATGTTGTTCATCCACACTGTCCAGCAGGTATCCTTGCCGCTTTAAATCCTGCCGGAAGGTCTTCAAGCTGGCTCCTCCCACCCACCCGGGTGGTAAAACTCTCAGATCCGTCCCATGACACTAGATCTGGCCCGCTGGAAGCTCAGGTTGTGCGTCGAAGCCGGGAGGTCGGGTGGGTCGTGTGGACGAACAACATATACCATTCCTAGAACTCCTGTTACAGGTGAGTAACCTGTATTTCTAGGGACATGGATATGTTGTTCATCCACACTGTCTGGCAGAATCCTAGCAGTTCTCCGGGAGGAGGGAGGCAAGGCTACACACCCCTACTTAGGGAATAGAGATTGAGAACCGAGGCCCAAAACCAGCATCCCGGCGTGACTCAAGGTCTATGTGGTAATGGTGATGAAGGTGTGTGCTGACTCCAGGTAGCAGCCCTGCAGATTTCCTGGATATGGGCGTCCTGGAAGCAGCCACACGATGCAGCAGTATGGCAGGTAGAATGAGCTCTTATCCCTCTGGGAGGCTCCATGCCCGCCAACTTATAGCAGAGATCTACGCAGGAGGTGACCCACCTGCTTATCGTCCACTTGGCTGCAGGTCTGCCAGGTGCGGCTTCAGCGTAGGTGACAAACAGCTGGCGAACCTCTCCCAGAATTTCAGCCGTGCGCTCCTTATAATGAGCGAGCGCCCTTCTAGGGTCCAAGTATGGAGCCTATATTCGGCCTCCGAGGTGTGATTGGGGTAGAACACCAGCAGAGTCAACACCTGGTTAAGGTGAAACTCCGACACCACCTTCGGAAGGAATTTCGGGTGGGGGCGCAGGACAACCTTGTCCCTGTGGAAGACCAGGTAAGGAGACTCGATCGAAAGCGCCTGGAGCTCTCCCATCCTTCTGGCTGACGTGATAGCCACCAAGAAGGCGGTCTTCCACGACAGGTGAGAGACACACCTGTGCATTGGTTCAAATGGCTTGCCCATGAGCTTTGCCAGTACCAGCAGTAGATCCCACAGAGGTGGAGGTTCAGACCGAGGGGAAATGGTCAAGGCCTTGAAAAAGCGCCGCCAGACCCACCTTCCCCTGCGCCCACCGACTGCCCCCGCCCGTGCCCAGTAAGCAGAGATGGCTGCCAGGTGCACCTTAAGGGTCGTTGACCTAAGCCCTTGCTGAGAAAGGGACCACAGGTAGTCCAATATGCTCGCCAGGGAACAGGAGGAAGGGTCAAGGCCCTTATCCTGACACCAAATGGAAAATCTCTTCCATTTGAAGGCGTTGCATTTCCTGGTTGACTCCTTACGGGACGCCTCAACTACATTGAGGACCTCGTCGGAAATACCCAAGGCCTAGAACTCTAGCCGCTCAGGAACCAGGCCGTCAGGTGCAGGGATTGAAGGTCCAGATGGAACACCTTCCCCTGATTGACTGAGAGAAGGTCCAGGCAAGCTGGAAGCTGCCTCGGGAGCCTGGAGCTGAGGCTGAGGAGATCGGGGTACCAGAACTGGCGGGGCCAGTCTGGGGCTATCAGAATCACCTGCGCCTTGTCCCTCCTTGCTTTGAGAAGCACCTTGTGTATCAGGGAAATGGGGAAAGGTGTAGAAGGGCCCGGGTCCACTGCCGAGAAGGCATCCCCTGCAGCGAGCCCTGCTGAGGGGGCAGGCATGGAACAGCCTCAGCTTCGCTTCTCCTGGAGGCAAATAGGTCCACCTGAGGTGTGCCCCAATGGGAGAACAGATCTTGTACTACCTCCGCAGGAGAGACCACTCGTGGGGACGCAGCCCCTATCCGCTTAGGGCATCGGCCAGGTGTTGGAGCTCCTGCCACGCAGAATAGCTAGGAGATCCGCCTCCAGGCTGCGCAAGAGTGACCAAATGCAGAGCTTCCTTGCATAGAAGCATGGAGCGCGTCCGCCCTGGCGGTTTAGATAGTACATGGTTGTGGTATTGTCCGCCTGGACTCGGACCACTTGACCCGGAGAAAGCGAAGCAAAGCGGTGAGAGCTAGGCGGACCGCTCGGAGCTCCAGCAGGTTGATGTGACATCGGGACTCAGGGGACCAGAGGCCGTCTTGCGCGTGTTCCTCCAGATGGGCACCCCAACCCATCAGAGAGGCATCAGTCGATAGAGCCGTCGGCTCAGGGCGGACAAGCGGGATGCCCTCCTGCAGATGAACTGGAGCGGTCCACCACTGGGGCGTTCCACATCCCCTGGGTCACCGTCACTAGCTGGTCAATGGATCCAGCGTTGAGACTACTGGCTGGCCACCCCATTGAAGGGGTGCATGTTCCAGCGGGCCCAGCGGACCAAGCTGGTACAGACCACCAAGAGACCCAGGGCGCAGGAAGTCCCGGGCAGGTGCGATTGCCTAACCAGAAATGATTGGGCAAAGGAGGAAAGAACCTCGGCCCTGTCCGCCGGGAGCCGTGCTCTGGCTTGAAGAGAGTCGAGCTCTGCCTCGATGAAAAGAATCACCTGTTTCGGCTCGAGTTCCGACTTGGCCTCGTTGATGAGAAGACCGACTTGAGAGCAAAACTGGAGGGCCAGATCTCTGGACCGCTCCACCTCCTGCCTGGAGGGGGCTGCTATCAGCCAGTCGTCCAGGTAAGGGTACACTCGGCCCCCTCGGTGCCGCAGGAATGCTGTCACCACTGCCATGCATTTGGTGAAGACCCTGGGAGCTGGAGACAAGCCGAAGGGCATGGCTTGGAACTCGAAAAGGGATCCCTCCGCTCGAAAGTGAAGGAATCTCTGATGTGACGGACGGATAGGGACATGAAAGAACGCGTCCTGCAGGTCCAGAGAGCAGAACCACACACCGCGTTCCAAGGATGGTACTATCTGAGCCAAAGTGACCATCCTGAAGGTCCGAGACCTTAGGAACTTGTTTAGGTCATGCAGGTTGAGAATGGGGCGCCAGCCCCCCGTCTGGTTCGGAACCAGGAAGTACCTGGACACAAACCCGGGTCTGAGAGAGGGTCGCTACCTCTCTGATCACCTCCTTCTCGAGGAGGAGGCGATGTCGGCTCGGCGAGCCGACAGTGAGACTCTGGGACCCAGTGCGAGCGACTCTGAAGGGAGGGGCCTGCTCGAACTCCAGAGGCAGGCCCTTTCCGACCACTTCCAACACCCACCTGTCTGTGGTAATAGCGGACCAGGCGGAAAGAAAGTGGCAGAGCCCCTCTCTAATGGGGAACTCTGGGGTGAGGTGACGGGTTGGGGAAGTACACCCCTCAACCTGCCATTGGGCAGGCTTGAGGAGGGACCGCCGAGGGACCTCCACGGCCTTACCTCCTGCTTCCTGGAGGAGGAAGCCGAGGGCTTGGGTTTGGGATGCCAAGCTCGTGCCTGCAGGCCCTGACGTTGCTGGGCCAGACGTGCCGCGGGCGCAGAGGGACGAAAGGGCTTAGGCTGTGGTCTGCGGCCTTTGTCCTTCTGTGCAGATGAGACCGAGTCCAAGGTAGCATTGGACTTCTCGATCCTCTGCAGGTGATCTTCCATCCCAGGGCCGAAGAGGTCGGTCCCCAGAAAGGGGACATCCGCCAACTTGTGCTGGGTATCCGAAGTGAAGGTGGATATCCTCAGCCATGCCCGACGGCGCATAGCCACTGCGGCCGCTACTGACCAGGCACATGAGCCTCCGATGTCCAGAGCAGTCTGAAGCTGCTGTTTGGCCACTGCCCTGCCCTGGTCCCGCACCTGCCTAACCGTGGTCTGCAGGTCCGCGGAAGATGAGGAACTACCTCATCCAGGGAGCCCAACAGGGCATGAGAAAATGTGCCATGAATGCGGCCGAACTGGCCTGCGAAGGCGAGGGAGGCGCAGCATAGACTTTGTGCCCGGCATAGTCAACTTCTTGGACTCCTTGTCGGGAGGTTTGTCCATCGCCCCTAGTATTCCGGCGCCGGAAAACGTTGTCGGTAACTAGCCCTCGGCTGAGGGGTGTTCCAAAACCGAATAAGGAAACAGTAGGGATCGATACTTCCTGGCCATCCTGGCTGAGGGTGCAGTACAGGAAGCAGGGCGCTGCCAGAGCTCTAAGGCCGGGCCCACTATGGCCTCGGCCACCGGAAAGGCCTCAGTTGGGGAATCCGCTCGGTCCAGTATCTCCGTGAGGGGATACCTGGCCCGTTTAGACACAGGTTCGAGCTTCATCCCGGTGGACTCCGAGATGAGCTGAAGCAATCCCAGATAGGACGAAGGGCTACCATCCATCGACTGACCTCCAGAGGACTCCAAGTCTACTCGCCTGGAGAAGAGGGAGGAATCGTCGTCGGACTCGGAAGAGTCTGCAAAGAGCTGCCTCGGGCCTGAGCCACCCTCCACCTGCCGAGGTTGATTGGGAGTGAGGGTAACAGACAGCCTATGGGGCAGGCCCAGAACCGACCGAGAATTCTTGGACGGAGCCCCAAATAACGGCTGTGGAGGCGGAGGTTCCACCGGAATCGGTGGAGCAGCTGGTTTTGGCCTAACAACCAGCCTGGGAACAGGCTCCTCGGGTAAGTCGAGGGGTTGTTTCGGCCGCTCCGGTGACAGCCACTTAATGGCCGGGGAAGGCGATGGCGTCGGCTTGTTCCCGGTCAGAAGGAGCTCTTGCCACATGAGGTCCTCTTATCGTTGACGTAACTTACGTCGAAGCCTCCCCTTGTCAGAGGAGGAGGAAGAGGACAAGCAGCGGCACCGCTTACCGCGGTGCCGAGACTGAGACCGCCTATGATGGCGGGATCGGCTGGACCGCGAAGAAGTCCAAGACCGAGACCGAGAACTCTCGGCTTTTCCGAGGACGGAAAGGAGGGACGGGGTGGAACCGGCTCTTCCCTCAGCTCGGAGGATTCACCCAGGGGCTCCAGAACCGGAGGCACTGGCATGCCCACGGGATCCTCAACTCCCACCGGGGAGAGAGGATTCTCAGCTTCGCCTGGTGACAACCCATCCAACAGGTCGAGAAAAATCTTGTCATCGACGGGAGTCTCAGTCAACTGACCTGGCGGGGACACCATGAGACCAGTGGCCGAAGCCGAACGATCGACCGAAGTCGATGGCTGACGACTCGGGGAAAGGGACCTTCCCCACTCCCAAGAGCGTCGACGGAGGACCTTACCCTTGTCTTTCTTTTGAACCGAGAAGAAAGTCCAGCAGGCGTTGGTCCCTCTCCCTTAGTGGAGAGGGACAGACCAGCTCCATAAGGAGTATAAGAGGAACCCAGGAGGCGGGATAAATGCCGCGGCCGGCGAGGAAGATGCGGCCAGCGCCTCCTCGAGGCGATCATCTGCTCTAGCTGATCCACTCGAGCCACAGACGAAACCGCCGACCGGCCTTCTTTTGACTTCACTGGAGGAAAAATGTTTCTCGACGCAGTTGTAAACGGGCAGCAAAGTCTTCGAGGACATAGGCGAGAAGGAAGAAGCACAGGTCGCCAAGCCTGCGGGTCGTGCTCAAGGCCTAAACAGTAGACACACGTGGAGTGCGGATCCGTCCGAGACATCTTCTGCCCGCAAAGGGATCTCCGAAAACCGGGAGTCGATTTGTCCATCGCAGCCGCGAGGGATAGAAGACCGAAGTCTAGAAATGCAAAAACTTTTAAATTCGCAAAACCGAAGAATTAGGAACCAGTCTTATATGCAGAGCGTTAAGGAGGGAACCCAAGCTTCCAAGCAGTAAGGAAGATCTGGCGTCATGGGGCGGAGCCAAGAGTTTTACCACCCGGGTGGGTGGGAGGAGCCAGCTTGAAGACCTTCCGGCAAGATTTAAAGCGACAAGGATACCTGCAGGACAGTGTGGATGAACAACATATCCATGTCCCTAGAAATGTTTTTCCCCAGGACGGAAGGTTAGGTCACAGACCACACCTCCTCCTCCAGAGTACTAGGTGGTAGCTAGCTACTAGGTTTATTTATTTTCTGTAGCCGATAAATGTTTTTCCTTTTGTATAGTTTATTTCTAATAAGTCCGTTGTTCCCAAGTTCCTCTACCTTCTCAGGGCAGGTTAGGTCTCTCAGCCACACACACACACACACACACACACACACACACACCCCTCCAGCAAAGTCGGTGGCACTGGTAGATAGGTTTATTTATTTTTTTCTGTAATTTGTAGCACAAACAATGTTTTCCCAAATTTCCCCCTTTGTAGAGTTTATTTCTAATAAGTCAGCAGTAATGTTCCCCTTATCCAAGTTCCTCTACCCCTTTAGCAGGGCAGGTTAGGTCTCACAGCAGCCACACACGGTCACCTCCATCAAAGAGTTAAGTTCACCAAAAATATATGTAGATCTTTTTCTTTTTAATTTATACATTTTCTCCTCACTCCCTTTGTAACTTGTTGACCCATTCAGCAAGTCAGTAAAAAGAAACAGACAGAAATACTTGTAAGTTTTTGGTAGACAGTGTACTTCTTTAACTTTAGATATGCTAGCCTGAACTTTGAGTTCCTCAATACTCCCTCCAGTCCCCAACTGAACTCAGTCAGTCACAAAAACCCACTGTTGGCCTGTATTACATTACATTATTACATCTTTTTGTCTGAAATAGAAACAGACGGCAGAAAAGGACAGCTTGGCCCACCTAGTCTGCCCATTTTCCTACCTAACAGATAAGCTGCAGATCCTAGTTAACCAACAGCTTACTTCCTCCTACCCCCCACTAGGACAGCCTTATGTCTGTCCCATGCATTCTTGAACTCCCCCACTGTTCTTTACTCCACGACCTCCTCAGGGAGGCTGTTCCATGCATCCACAACCCTCTCTGTGAAAAAATACTTCCTCACATTACCTCTGAGCCGTCCCCCCTCTATCTTCAAATTGTGCTCCCTTTTTCTTGCACATCTCTTTTTCTGAAAGATGCTACCCTCTTGGACTTTGTTGATTCCCTTGAGGTACTTGAAAGTTTCTATCATGTCCCCTCTCTCCCTTCGTTCCTCAAGGGTATACATATTAAGCTCCTTTAGTCTTTCTTCGTACGTCTTCTGGTGCAGACCCTGCACCATTTTGGTTGCCCTCCATTCTGTCTATGTCTTTGCGGAGATGGGGTCTCCAGAACTGCACACAGTACTCCAGATGGGGACTCATCAACTGTCTGTACAGAGGGATAACAACTTCCTGTTTTCTTCTATTGATGCCTCTTCCTATGCATCCCAGTATCCCCCAGTCTTCCTTACTGCCTTCTCACATTGCTTGCCCACCTTTAGGTCATCTGATATAATTACCCCCAGTTCCCCTTTCCATTTTTACTGTTGTCAGTATCTCACCCCCCATTGTGTACGCTTCCCCTGGGTTTTTGTTTCCTGTGCACATTACCATGCATTTCTTTGCATTGAATCTGAGCTGCCATACATCTGACCATTCCTCCAATCTTGCCAAGTCCTTCTCATCCTTTCCACTCCATCTTGTGCATCAACCCTATTGCAGATCTTTATGAGTCTGCAAAGAGACATACTTTTCCTTCTAGTTCCTCTGCAATGTGACTTATAAAGACATTAAAGGACCGGTCCCAGTACTGAACCCTGTGGTACCCAGCTAGTAACCCTCCTTTCTTCACTGTGTACTCCATTTACTACTACCCTTTGCGTCCTGTTGTCTAGCCAATTTTTTATCCAGACTACCACCTTGGGACCCACTCCAAGGCTGGCTAACCTGTGTATAAATCTTGTGTGGGACTGTATCAAATGTCTTAATAAAATCTAGGTAGGCCATGTCCACAGCCCTCCCTGGTCTACTTTGGTCACCCAGTCAAAGAAATCTATTAGATTCTTCTGACGACCTTCCCATCGTGAATCCATGCTGCCTTGGGTCCTGTGCCCCACTGGCCTCTAGGTACTCAACAATTCTTTCCTTCAGAAGCAATTCCATCATTTTCCCTACCACTGAGGTCAAACTAACTGGTCTGTAGTTTCCTGCCTCTGTCCTGCTCCCACTTTGTGAAGAGGAATCACATCTGCCCTCCTCCGCCTCTCAGGTACCACCCCATTCTCCCATGACTTGTTAAAGAGAGTAGTCAGCAGTGTCACTAGTTCTACTAGTTCTTTTAGAATTCTTGGGTGAATCCCATCAGGCCTCATTGCTTTGTCTACCTTCAATTTTATTAGTTCTTTCAGAACCCTTTCTTCTGTAAATGGACTAGTATTGACCCCGTCTTCAGAATGTTTCTCTTGTTTGGTTTAGGTAATTCCTCCTCTTCCTTTGTGAATACTGAGCAGAAATATTCGCTCAGTATCCCTGCTTTTTCACTGTCACCCTCTACCCACATTCTCTCCCCTTTATTAAGCCTCAGTATCCCTCCTTTGGTCTTTCTTCGCTCCCTAATGTACCTATAAAAGGTCTTATCCCCCTTCTTAACAGAATTGGCTATCCTTTCCTTGGTTTGGGCCTTTGCTATTCTGACTGCCTTCCCAGCCTCTTTCTGCTTTAACTGATTAAGTTCTCTGTCCTGCTCCTTCTGTGTTTCCTTATATTTCCTGAATGCTATCCTTTTCTCCTCAACCTTCTCTGCCACCTCTTTTGAGAACCATAGCGGGTTTTTCCTTTGTTGTGTTTTATTGATTTGCGTTACACAAAGGCTTGTTGCCTCTGTGATGGCTGTTTTGATTACTCCCCATTGTTTCTCCACTCCTCCTTCTTGCCTGTTTGCTAGTACTTTTCTGAGGCACTCTCTCATTTTCCCAAAGTCAGCTCTCCTAAAGTCCAATACTCTTGCTTTTGTATGGCTTGATTGTATGGCTGTGTTTATCGTGAACCACACTGTTTGGTGGTCGCTTGTTCCCAGATGGCTACCCACTTCTAAATCTGAGATTCTTTCTCCGTCCCTTTGAGAGTACCAGGTCTAAGACTGCTCCTCCTGAGTGGGTTCCAATACTAGCTGTCTGAGGCATGCCCCTGTGAGGCATCGAGAATGACCCTGCTCTTGGATGTGCCTGCAGCAAAGGTGCTCCAGTTAACATCTGGCATATTCAGGTCCCCCATCAACAGTATCTCCCCTTTTTCTGCCATTCTAAGGAAGCCTTCTATCATTTCCTTGTCCATTCCCTCCCCCTGAGATGGGGGTCTGTATACAACCCCCATGTGGATTGTGGTGCCATTTCCTGTCTCCAGGGTGACCCAGAGTGCCTCATCTGCTCCTTGTTTACTCTTCAGTTCTGTTGCTTTGATCCCTTCCTTTACATAGAGAGCTACTCCTCCTCCTCCTCTTTTACCCTCCCTGTCCCTCTTGCAGATTGTGTATCCTGGTATGCCGACATCCCAGTCATGGTTCTCTGTGTACCATGTTTCTGTGACTGCCACAATATCCAGGCAACCCTCTTCCATCAAGGCCACTAGTTCAGGGAGCTTGTTACACAGACTACGGGCATTGGTACTCATCACCCTCCACTTTCTGATAGCCTAACCCCTTTTAGCTCCATTCCTGTCCTTACTGCCTTTGCCTTTTATTACATTTACCTCTGTTCTGCTCCTAATAACTTCTCTGCACCTTGGGTGTAACCTCACTAATTAGCATGTTTGTGGGGAAGGCTGGGATTTCCCTGCTCCTTTTCAGTACCTCACCCTTGGCTAGTTTAAATGCTTGCCAATGAAGCATTTAAACCTCTCACCTAGGATCCTGGCTCCTCCCTGGACAGTTGCAGACCATCGGACCAGTATAGGTCTACATCCTCCAGGTGGCTCCCAGTCCCCAATTAAGCCAAAACCCTGAGCTCCAAGCCACTTTTTTTTTGCCAGCTTGTTTCAGACGCTTATTTTAGTGCCCTTGTGATGTCTGTCTTCCCCTGTATCTGCCTATTCAAGCAATCTATGAATGTCTTTTTTTTTTTAGCTGAAATCTTTCTTCTTAGTTTATTTTAGTTTTGCTACGGTGTCTTTTAGACTTCTTTTATGGCCTTTGACATCTGTGTGCCTCTACCAGGAGCCTTTCAGCTGCCACTGTCCTCCTCACAAAATCCATTTCATCCCTTCCCAATTCTGATTCCTAAGTCTCTTTCTCGGCTTTTCTTAATTTCCTTCCCTACTTCCCCAATTAGAGTGTTTTCCTTCAGTCAGGTAATGGTAGTAACAGTAAAAAAGTAAAATGAGCAGCTTTTAGCAAAGTACGCCACGCACACACACAGTCACAATCAGTGAACAGAAAGAACGTCCATTCTCTACTGAGTAAGCTATGAAATGGCACCATCTCCAACTGTTGTCGGGCTGAACAGTACCATTCCGCCTCCACCCCACCCCACCACTGCATCTTCCAATAGCCAGTACTGACAGATAGGGGCAGTTCAGCAATTGGCTGCCTAACTAGTCAGTCTGGCTGGATCAGGCTAATCATCTCTGTGACCATGGGAGCTCATTCCTGTGTCCTGTTCTGCTCACTCCCACTGGTCGCAGAGTGCCCATGCTTGCCTGCTGCCTGAGCACATCCAGCAAGTGCAGCGCCACATGACAAATTATGTGGTCATAAGGTGACTGCCGACCAGGTCCTGACAGAGTGCCATCTGGAGGTCCCGGAATAAACTGCAGTACAACAGGTACATTTAAAATTGTTTTAAAGGGGCACTGTCAGCTTTGCCCCTCGGTTTTGCCTCAATTTGAAACAATGATTCCACAAGCACATACCTGTACCAATATTAGAGTAAAATGCACCTACATAAGCAAAAAACTCAACTGGTTACCTGTTTTTGTAAAAAGGCATTACTTCAGTTAACTTTCGGACCGAATGCAAACCCGCCCCACCGGAAGAAGATTCCACGCCGAGAACGCACATGTAGTCGGCGCGCAGTGCTGAAGTGCCTTTTTTATGGTCCCCCATTACAACAAATAGATCATTTAGTAGAACTCCATAATGAAAAGTGCTGCTGGTATTTAAAATTTAATCCCGATCACCGATTCAGCTGCAAAACACTTTGAAACTGTGGCACCGAAATACTACGCATGCGCAATAGCAGCGGGAGGAAAAGATCTGCGCATGCGCAGGAAGTGCCGCTAATACGCATCATGCGGATTTCGGTGCCACAGTTTCAAAGTGTTTTGTGGCTGAACGGTGCCGGCATTGATATAATAAATAGCAGCGCACTACGTTCTGAGTCTACTACATATTGTTGTTGTAATGGTTCCTCGCGCCGGCACATGGCGCGAACTACATCTTGGCGTTCTCGGCGTGAAATCTTCTTCGATGATGGTTATTCGATCCAGCCTTTAATGTCTTTTTTACAAAAACGGGTAACCAGTTGAGTTTTGCTATGTAAGTGCATTCTACATAATATGGATATGTATGTGCTTGTAATCACTGTTTCAAACTGAGGCAAAACCGAACAAATCTGACAATTGCTTCCTTAAAGAACAACAATTCAGCTGTCTGTGGGACAAGCTGGGCATAACAGAATGCTTGTCCTACGGTAAAATCTTGTTGACGGGACGTCGAGCTGTTGGAGTTGTCAAGCCCTGCTACCATCTTAGGCTCACAAAAATAGCTGTTTCAATCTAATCTGAGCTTTTAAAATTAACATTTTGCTTTTCCATGAGAAGTGGTACCCGCAACAAAATGCCACCCTTGAAAAGTTTGTAGATCCTGCTGAAACCATGATACTACACTGCACACAATACTTCTGTCTGTAGAAGCACAGACTCCCACTCGCCCTATTCACCCCAAAACTATCATCAGAATTATTTTATTATAGCCTTTTATTATACAGTTGCCTACCAATCATTCTATTTCTGCATTACTATTTCAGTAGATTTATGTTATAATTCAATCATCATTGATTTTTCAAACATTTGCTGCATGGCATGGCCAACAGCTGTCTCCTTCTGATAACAAGTTAGAAACGTAATAAACTCATTTAGCCCCACAGACATTTCAGCACTAATACAATAACTTGCATTAGGCAGCAAACATCTGGGTGTAATTGATACCAAACACTGGTTATGAATGCTTGGCTCCTGGTGTCCCTCGACAGGAAACAAGTGGTGCATTGATTTAATAGCCCAAAGAGTAAACAGCAGCAGGAAGGCTCTTCTTGAGCTGAAGCACCGGGAAACTGTTGCCACGGTTTCTCACCATGTAGTGATTAAATATTTGGCTCATGTTATCTTGCACGGACTCCGATTTACTTTGGCATTTTGTACAGTTCCTGAGTGCAGCTTCTCTTGGCTTTGGTGTCTGCTTTCTAAACTGCTCCCGCCATATTGCCTACAAGTGCATGTCCTCGTATCCGCTGCTACCTTTAATAGATGCCAAGACTCTAAAGTGTCCTTACATTGCGTACATTTGAACCAGCTGAGAGAAAGGGTTAGGTGGCAAGCAAAAGGTTAATGTGGACAACTGTGAATCTAGAGACGTAGGCTTAAGTCCCACCACAGTCACTTCACTCTGTAACCACAAGCAAGTTGCAGAGCTTAATTCTCTCTCTTCCCTCTCTCCTCAGCTTCCACCAAGTGAAAAACAATCCACAACAGGGCATGGGTTACTACAGAATTAAATCATGCCCGAGGTGAACTGGACGGCACGTAGCCAATGAAGGATTTTCTTTCAACGCACCTGGGAAGTCCATTAATTGGCAAGAACCCAGGCCATAAGATGAGTTATTAGGCTTATGAAATGAAAAAAAGGTTTTATATTGCATTTTCATTTACTTGGGCTTCTTACTAGGTGCGATATATAAGCTGGAAGGTCCAGTGCCTCTGAATGCTCCCAGGAAGTGTACTGCTTCTGAAGAAACCTATGCTGTGCCATGGGTTAATGCAACAATAAAATGGAAATGGTTTTCATTTTAATGGAAAAGTTTTTTTAGTTTTTAATCATATAGTTAGGCTGTTGCTAGGTAGATTAGGTTAGATCAGTTATGTACTACGCATTTCCTGTAGACTTATCGCATGGGTAGGTAATGCATTTATATACCAACTGAGTCTCTTGGCTTGCTCACTTTAACCCCCATTTTTATCATCACACTTCAAGGGACACTTGTCGGCTTTTTAATCAATTTTTAGTGTCCCTGTAATAGTTATGCCTGTTAACAGAGCTTTACCCAGCAATTCTTCTGATTCCATTTCAAAAGCATATTTGCCGTATTTAATGTTTCTTTTTCACAAAGAAGTATTTTGCTTGTCCCGACTTAAATGCCATGGTCTGCTCCTTCCCGCACTTCCCCTACTCAGGGATGACACTGAATGACGCCGAACTCGTGCATGAACAAGTCTGGAGGTATATAAACTAAACAGCATGCTGCATAATGCTAACTGCACTGCGTTTTCCTGCACCAATACTGTCTTTTTTAAATTGAGGGCTATTTCATATAGAAATTATTGCCTGAAAAGTGAAACCACGACTCGGCACATGCGCACGGGTTTCCAGAGTTTTGTTTTCAGGTTATGTGTACTTTCAGCATAGAGATCCATGGTGTAAATGGGTGCTGCGACATTCTGTTCTCATGTGTTAATGCAGTTCTCTGTGGCAAGGAGATTTCAATAAGACCCTCCAGGCTAGCTACAGGGACTAGTATACACAGTGAAAATAAACTAAAGCAAACACACATACAGTATCCTCAGCAGCTACACGAAAAGAGTTGTCTGTTGACAAAGAAACAAACAACATTTACAAGATATGAGGGCGTAGACTCCTTTAACGACAACCGCTGGCTTTATAAAAGTTGCTCAGGTACAGGCTAGAGGTCCTAGAAAATCAAACTAGGGCACCAAATCTGAGGATCTTGGGTTCAGAGGCAGCTGAGGGTCAGGACCTGCTGAGGTCTGCTGGATCCTGACTGAGGCAACAGATGGTGAATAACTGTGGGTTACTCTGTAAGGAAACAGCTAGTCTTCACTAATTATAGCATGTGTGATCTTACGAAGGTGATCTGTGTGCTTTTTAAATGGTTTTGAGTAGGTTTGGGGGTTTTTTTGCGCCCACCATCCCCCCTCCCTCAATCCTTCAGACCTCTTAACACCCCCTTTATATTCCCCAGATTCACCACTTTGTGCATCCCCGCTCGTGGTCCTCCAGACATCTGGTGGCTGGCTTATCCCTGCCAGAGGCCTCCCCTGGCCATCTTTGTGGAACATCTCCTGAGAGCTCCTGATTTTCCTCTTCAAGTGGTCGGCTTACTCCCATCAATGGCCGTGCCATGGCCTAGTGGAGGAACAGTGTTCATGCTGGGAGGGTGCGACCATGGACTGCACACTGAGAAAGGTCTGGCATTAGGAGGGGCAGAGAGGCAGTCATCTGGGACAGCATTTTTCATCTTCTGGTCTCATCAACCAAGCCCCCCCCTTTCCTCTATTGGCTGCGCATTCACAGCTGGCCTGGAAAGGAGTGCCTGCAGGGATGTGGTCACCCACGCGGTCATCGGCATCTCCACCAGCCACTACTAGGAGCCACACAAGAGTGATGTGACAGCCTCCGTCCCCCAGGAGAAGAGTATACATGAGACACTCCTGAATCCTCCCTGCCAGCCACCACTCATGAAGTCCCAGGCTTAGAGCGCAAAGGGAAAGGGAACACTGTTTAACCAGGAGTAGCACACTATGCCGAAGACTGTTTCCAGATGCAACCTGGGAGCACAAGGAAGTTAAGTGACTTGCTCAGGATCACACAGTATGCACCTAGGCGTCACAAGTATGCCAGAGCCAGTCCCTCATTGCTTAGCGCCATGGAGCCAGCTGGTTATGTGTAGGTTGATGTAATGAAAAACTTTCAAAAACAAAGCATTCACTTCTGTTGGCTAGACCTAGACACATACCTAGAAAACAGAAAGCTGAAATTAGGGAGTTATTTAATTAATTGAAGCCAGAGTATCAGGCCCTAACTGCAGATTGCTGCTGCAGCAATTAACTCTCTGAATCAATGGTCTTGGACACACCACTGTTGCATGGGACAGGAGGAACTGTAGGAACAAGAAGTGACAAAAAATATTAACATGGAGATCCCCAAGGGGCATAAAGCCAGCAAGCAAATTTAGAAAAAAAGCTCTTTTCAGCAAATACAGAGAATGATGTACTAGTACACCTAGAAATCAAAGGAATCCGTACAACATATGTTTTTTGTGACGGGCCACCTGGGAGGAGTAATGATGTTCTGAGGTAACCATCGAGTATTTGTGTGACATGCAACACCGAGTAATACATCTTTTGAACCAGGGCAGGTTCCAGCCCCTTTTTTCCCAGGACGAACAGAGTTTGGTCTGGCTATACCATGGCTGCTTCCGTTCCAGAGAAAGCCACTTACACTATCAATCTGGTTGAACCATTTATGTGGCATAGATAGTGGAAAAGTATTGGGGCAGTCGCCTTTCAGAGCACCTTAATCTTCCCAGACATAGATTAGAGGCTTCCACCTGTTGTACTCTGTGCAGAGCTCAGCCAGTAGGGGGTTGAAAGTTTAGGTCACATTTTTTGAAGAATTTTTTTTTTTTTTTTTCTACACTTTTTATTTACAGAATTTATGTTTACACAGTAGGCACCATACTACATAAAATAGAAGGAATGAGGTACACAGACAAGACCTCCAAACTGAATGTACAGGACTTAGTTCAAAAGCAGGTATATTTTAAATAACAGGTCCATATATCCACACAGTATAGGGAACTGCCAGCTTGAAGTGTCAGAAATAAAGTCCGACCTTATTACCCCTAGATCCATTTCACTCACCAACATGAAAAAAGGAGTAAAGAAACCAGCATAACAGATCCCAAGCAGAACTGAAAACTTGGGGAGAAGGAAGCCGATGGATACAGACAGGCAATTACAATGATGGTCTGGTCTCAGTTAGGTTATTTTATATCCCCACAGCCCAAGGCAAGGCAATCCGCCCTGTGGGTAAACAGGATCTTCCAACAGGAGTTAGATGATGTTCACAAACTGAGAGGTGTACATACATACCAACTTTATCATTACGCCATTAAGCAAGAACAGTACTCTTAATAAAACGATGATTAGAGCAGTAATCATGGCAAAAACATATTCGGCAAAGGACACTGCCCTGAGTAGCAAGCTTTACAACATGACCATGTACAGTCTGGTTTTCAATAGGAACCTTGCAGCAGATCAAAGCATTTATTAGGTAAGGTGCAACTGGCACCAGTCTAACTAAGAGTTATGAGCCAAAACATTTTATTTTAAATGTCCGAGTCCCACTACTAGCCACAGCAAACAAATGAAAATTACGTACCTACCGTAATTCTTGATCTTTCTGTGCATCTTCACCATTCGTCACTGGTGGGTGTCAGCCGGAGATGCAGCACCCAACGGGAGCTTTTTTTATTCAACCGAAGGGGGAGAAGTCAGTACCACGGTGCTGTCCACGAGGCGGACCATGGCATCGCACTTACGGGTTGGCCATAACTGGCCCCGGCTCCTCCCTGCCACAGTTCTGCATGCTGGAGAGAGGAAAAATAGAGTGATAGAGAAAAGGCAAGTTGGGGCAAGAGAGCCCAAGGGATAGAAAAACGAAAGGAATGAACTGAAAAGGAAATATGCCGGCCAGAGGACAGAGGAAGAGAAGGACCCGAGGGAATGGCATTTGTCCCAGCCCCTGGACAGCTAGCCAGAGCGCTGAAGGAGAGAAAAGATAGAGAAAAAAATAAAGGATATGGGAGGAGCCAAGGGAAGGGGGACCCCAGCCCTGTGCCCTAGCTCCCCTAAACACGGAAGTCGAAGAGATCAAAGTTTTTTGGTTTTTTTTTGCATAACATGTTTATTAAGTCTTTCAACAATAAACAAAAATAAAATCATACATGTAGAATAAAGGACAATAACATCATTAATCCAACATATACCCACGCCCTCTAACATCTCCTCTTATAATGAAAAGATCCAAGTCTAAGCTGTTTGGCAAAGAACCTTGCCCCACTACAACTGTAGTGCAAGCTGAGACGCTGTAGTTCCAGACAGAAGAACAGCTGCCATTAGATCAGTTTAAGGCCTGGCTATGATCACCTCCTCCTCCCTGATTTTAAGGAGAAGATATCCTCGAAGAGTGCCCCCCGCAGCTGCCGCCTCCCAACTCAAGGAGATGAGAAAAAAGGGGGGAGTGCCTCATCCATGGACCACATCTCCGCCTGGGGAGGAGAGAAGAAAGGGAAGAAGGAAGATGGTAAGGGGGAGGAGGGACTTCCACACACCCTCCCCAGCTGGATCCTCCCACCTCCGGGCTGGCCAGAACCCAGTGAATCCGGGCCAAGCCTGGGGGGAGACCCAAACTGAGACAGGCGCCAGGGTGGGGAGAGGGGTACAGGGGGAGACCAAGGCCAGGGCATAGACTCACTTACTCACTCTCTCCTTAGCATGAGCTCTTCTGTCATTTCCTGAAGGGCACAACCGAGAAGGGAGGTCCCACCCAGCGGAGCGAGGAGGGTGAGCAGGAGGAGGAGGAGGAGGAGGACTGCCCAGGACTGAGGCCTCAAGGGGAAGGAGGGTAGGATTGGTGAAGATACACAGGAAGATCAAGAATTACTGTAGGTACGTAATTTTTATATCTTCCCTGTGTCAATTGTCACCATTCATCACTGGTGAGTACTGGAGCCCTCCTGAAGGGGGGCCTAGTAGTTCCCTGAGGGGTGAAATCCCTCAGCCCCTCATGGGGAAGACTAGAAGGTGAAGAACCCTCACAGGCCATTCTGGCCTGTGACTGGTCAGGGTGAAGAGGATCTCCTGATGGCTGGGAGAAGGAAGGCACCCCTGAAGTGCCCTCCTTGCCCTGCTGGAAAACAGGCAGGTCCCCCATAAGGTGGACGCAAGCACTCAAGGATGATAACCATGACAGACGAAGCCACGCAGTCTGCCTGATGCAGATCCCTGTCCCTGCAAGTCTGGAGGTTACTTCACTGGCATTAAAAAACGCCCTTGCCTGGTGCCTTGCAAGCTCCAGACTCTAAGCAGAGAGGGCAATGGCTTGTCTAGTCACCTCCGAATCGGCAGCAGCACTAGCACCTGGCCAAGCAGAGACCACTAATGCCTGTTATAGGCAGTGTGGTGTGGCTGATGAGAGGAAATGCACAACATAATGCCCAGAGTCTGCACCCGGGGTTGGTCGTGCATTGGGTGTCTACGCCCAGAAGGAGTATCCAGGGTCTCAATCCCTGAAGCAGGATGAGACATAGCTCCTGGAGATTCCTGGGGTGCAGAATACCTGCTCTTGCCATCCCTGGGGGCAGGATCTGGGGAGGAAGGACACTGCCAGGTACAGAATGACTCTATCCAGAAAGGCATCAGCCAAGGGGGGGACCACGAGGTGATCCGCACCGAACTTGCTAAGGAACACATGAGTCACCCATTTAGGATAGCATCCTGCCAGATGGGAGAGGTGAAGCTCGTCCACCAACCTCGAGAAGAAGTGCTGATACCCCATAAGGTCAGCGTCAGAGGACAGATGGACTGAAGATTCCCTTTCCTCACGGAAGGAAACAGAAACATGGAAGACGGCGGCAGAAGGAGACCACTAGGTCCATCTAGTCCAGGAAGGCGAGGAGGTGGACAAACCAGAGGATTCAGAATCTGACTGCTGTGGGGGAGAAAGGAGGAAGACCCTTCGTCCATGACACACACAACGGGAAAGGCAGCAATGCATTCCTGAACTGCTTCCAAGTTAAAGGACCCACAGAACCAATGTGACCTGGGAGCTGAGGTGGAGGATGCAGAGGCAAGGGGGAATGGTACCTCTGCAAACGGCCTCTGCTAGGCCTAGGAGACGTAACAGGCGACCTCACACCTCGTGGAGATCCGCGAGTCTGTGCAGCCAGCGGTCGCTCAACCATCTCGAAGCGGTTGGGGTTGACCCCTGAAGGGAATACTCCCCTATGAGAAGACCAGAGCTGCATAGGCCCAGAAGGACTGGCCCCAGCTCCACCCAATGAGGTCTCCCCTGAAGGTGATAAGGGAGAGAAACTGGGCTCAAGACTTCGGCTAAGCTCAGAGCACCAAAGGACCCCACGGAGGAACCTTCGTTCTTCACCCTGTTTCCTCAACTCTGTCGACTCAGAGGCCGACCTCTTCCTCATTCTCAGAGACGGTGGCACTTCCAACCCCTCAGGCCCCCCAAAGGGGACAGAGGGAGAGGAGACCCCCACCCTTGTCCCTATCTCTGAATCCTGGGTGGCACCAACACCAGGGTCAGTCTCCACCCCAGACTCCAAGGCCAGGACCACCACCTCTATAGTCCTGGAGTCGCCGCTGCCCCTGGAATCTGGCACCCACCCCTGTGCCGGATCCAGAATCAACTGCAACAACCAGAGCCACTTGGGGGGAGATCTGGAGGGCAGGGAGACACGCCGGAAGGGCCCTCAGACTCCAAAGAGTCAGGCTGTCAATCAGGGTCCGCCACAGGCTCATCCAGCACTGGAGAGCTGGAGATGAAGCAGATTTCCACCCTGGCAACCCTGGATGCCCTCCCACCCATGGCACTGTTCAAGGCAGGCCTGGGGCCGCTTGCGGTGCCACCTCGATCAGCAGTGCCGGAAACAGCGCCGGGACCAAAGATTGCGCCAGTGGGCAGTGCTAAGGAGCCACCCACACCGGGCCCAACAGCTATGGCCCATGACGCCGGTGGAGCCTTCGTCTCCAAGGAGACGACTGCCGATGCGGTGCTCCTGGCCCGGCCCCAAACAGAACCGGACTCACCCTCCGGCACTGCGGAAGGAGCCCCCACAGAGTCAAGGCTAGAAAGGGCAGAGGCTCCCTCCTCCTCGGCCCATATAGAGCCAAGAGGGGACCTGCACTTGGCATCTCTGGTGCAACGGCATCCTCCAAAAGTTGGCAGCGGCCGGCCAACTTTAAAAGTGCGGTATTCCAAAACTCTTCGGTCCACAGAAAAACATGCATTGCACTGATCCGTATCATGCTGTGGACCCAGGCAGGTTAAACACTGGCAATGTTGATCTGTAGCGGACATCTATTGGCCACAGGGACACCGATTCATAGGGGCCAGAGCTGCTTTTGAACGCTTCTTGTCCCTGGATGGACCTGACATGACTGACAGCAACTAAACTCTAAACAGAAAAGACCTGGCGCCCTTTACCAAATAAAAAAGGAAAGATCTTACTATAACCCAAATGGTGCAGAGTGGATGGCAGAACTGAGATGGCGGCGATGATGTCCTAGTTCATCAAAAACAACAAGCGGATGAGGCCACAATGACACCTATAGCATGAGCTGTATGCAAGGTGTTGCACTCTCTACAACAAGAGAAGCAGAATTGATGTGGGGGAGGAGCCGGTGCCAGTTATGGCAAGCCCGCGAGCGTGACGCTGTGCATCCGCCTCGTGGGCAGCACCATGGTGCCGACTCCTTCCCCTTCGGATGAACTCGGGTGAAGCTCCCGCGGGGTGCTGCGACTCCGGTTGACACCCACCGGTGATGAATGGTGAAGACTGACACAGGGAAGATCTTTACTTAAGTAACACTGTACATCACCCTTAGTCATCGAAAGCAATCTCAGGTGGGTTCTGTTCTCCAATTATTTTCACCGCAAAGGCCGCAGCCATGTTGGGATCCACAAAAATATGGGGTTTGGCCTTATGGTGTACTTGCAGCCGAGCTAGATAGCTGAGTTGTGCCACAATACCATGCTGTAGGAGCGCTTTCTTAGCAACTTGAAGCTCTTTCTTTCTGGCCTGAGATTGGGCCGACAGGTCCAGGGAAAAAAGCCAGTCAACTTTCCTCTCACACAATATCCCCACCAGTAGCGGAGCCAGGTTTGGGATTATTTGGGAGCCAGGAGGGCCATTCAGTCAATGACAGACACCACAATGGGCACTAAACAGTGAATAAAGATGGTGGCAGGCGCCACTACTCACACTGGGGCAGCCAGGAGGGTGACCGCCCCCCAGCCCCTCTGGCTCTGCCACTGATCCCCACTAGCCTGAGCAGCCTGCAGGAGAGAAATGTGAGCTTCTGGAGAAAATAAAGTGGCTCTAGCAGTAAGTGGACGCTGTGTGGGGTCACCTCGTGGACGAGGCTGCTGAGGTATGGCAAACACTTTATAACAATCTTTATGTTAGATTCAGGTGGCAGCAGGTGAAGGTTTTGAAATATCAGCCTGTTAACAGCAGGCAACAGTTTAAATTTTGCCACAAACCGGGGTGGAAAGCCCACGATCCTGACATTGGCTTGGTGCTGCATGTTTTCCAGAGACTCTATTTTGGCCTTAAGGAAGTTAAAGTCCCGCATGTAGGTGGCATTGCAGTTTGCTTGCTGAGTGTTTGTAGCTGTAACTGTAAAAACCTAGATTGCCGCCAAATTTTCTTGTATTTTGCAATCGTTTTCAGTGAGTTTAGCCTCCGCGGCAGCAAGTCTTTTATTGGTCTAGTCTCCGGTGGCCTGGATTTTAGTTAGCATTGACAGAATTTGCACAGAAGGTAGTTCAGGCGCCACCATGCCCCTCACAACAGTCAGCCCTGAACCCTTTGAGGAGCTAGTAGAGGATAAAAAGACATCCAAGCTCTGTGAAGCACGCTTGGCGTTCTTTTTCAGACTCATATTGTACCGGGTTTCTTCAGACAGGTATCAGTCCAAGTCAAAGGTCGCGGAGCTACAAATTAGGTATGTTTCGATGTATTGTAATTTTCAATGCTCGGACCTATCTCAGGAAGCAGCCACCATGTTGCTGCTCCACAGTGTGCACCCCCCCCCTTTCTTTTGAAGGCTGAGAGTGACCTTGATTCCTAGATATGTGATGGAATGGGGTGCCCATCAGATTCAAGATGCCTGAGCTAGTTAAGTAAGTAACTGGTTCAGAGGCAGTCCCCCTGTTTTTGCTGGGTTCATGTGAAGGCCAGAGATTTGTGAGAAAGTCTGCAGAAGGGATAGGGATGTGGGATAGAGAGGTGTGAGCTGCTTCTGAAGACAAGAGGATCATCCATTTATAGGCGTGCCCTATTGCACTTCTGGGCCATTTTGATAACCAGTATGTCCTGACTCTGGCATACGAGCCAATGGCAACAGCTCTATAACCATGACAAAGAGGAGTGAGGACAGGGGGCATCCCTGTCATCCCCTTCTCCAGAGAAGGCTGGGACAGTGTCTGACTGGTCAGAATACTCGCCCGGGACCAGAGTACAGGTGTAGGGACTGTCCAAGAAGCGGGATCGAAGTCAATCCTCTGAAGCACCCAATAGAGGTACCCCCACGCCAACAAGTTAAAGGCAATTTTAAAATCAGTAACAACTGCTGCTGTTGGCGTGGGGGCACACATAGCTAGATGGATGTGGTTTATCGGCGTCCTCAAGTGGTCCGAGCTAATTTGGCCCCAGATGAAACTGACCTGCGACAGGGGAATGAGGGAGGGCAGGATCAGGTCCAGCCTTGCAGCGAAGGCTCTGATGTACGCTCCGCTACCTACTCCTCTAAGAGATATTGGCAGATACATGGCCGGTGAGGTAGGGTCCGTCTCTTTCTTAGCCAGTACTATAATTATCACAGTGGGCACAGATGGTGAAAATCTGCCAGTTATCAATGCCTCAGCATATACATACCGCAGAATTGGGCATGCCACTGGGGACACTGTTTGCAGGAATTCTACTCGGAGTCCATCCTCCAGGTGTCTCATGGAACTTTAAGGATTTTAAGCCCTTTCTATCGCTGTTATTGTAAGAGGACCCTTCAGAGCAGCTGCTTGTTCTGCCATCAAGGTGCAGAGGTGAAGCAGGCCCAGGAAAGAGCCAACATCCAGAGTGACAGGAGAGAATGCTGAGCTGAAAAGCTTCTGATAACAGTAACTCATGGAATCGCTAATATGTTCAGTGAGGAATAAAACAGATCCTGGGCATTCCTGACCCTGCCTATGTACCGCTCTGCCTGTTGTTTTTTGAATCTGTATGCCAAAACTCTGCTGCATTTTCCCTCCCTCACAAAAATTCTACTTTTTAAACACATTTTTTCCATATTATTTATGTTTATATATTTATAATATGTTTATATTTATAGTGCCAGTGTCTCTTATGATTATAAGAGTTTCTTCTCAAATCCTGTGTGTGCCAGAACTGTTCAACTTCGCTTTGCAGTTCTCTCCACCCAAAGAGTCAAGAATGCACTCTTATAACCATAGGAGACACAGTAACTGTACATATAAAGATACAAAAAAGCAGCACTCATCGCTAGCCTGCCGAACATTTCTGTACTCCCAGGAATGACGCGCCTTGACAAAGCGCAAGGGAGTGCAAAAACGTTCGGCACTCAGAGCCCTCCCTGCTGGCCTCGACTCCCAATATCCTAGTTTGGAGTATTAACCCAAGTCACCAGTGTGCCAGAATGATCTCCCATCACTAGGTGCCATGAAGCTGTCAATTGCCGGCTCCTCCCACCATGTGAGCCCTCCCTCAAGACCGAGACGGCCAGAAAAAAAAAAATTACTCACCTTAGTAATTATTTTTCTTCTAATGGAGTCTTGCTGTATTCTGAGTATTGCAGTTAGCTCCAGCACTTGAACTGCCCCGGACAGCAGAGGGTTACATTTCTATGCAGGGCATAGAACGGGAAGACTCTGTCTGCAGTGCTTTGAAACCAAACAGTCAGATTCTTACGAGCGAAAACTCACTGACCTATATATGTGGAAATTGAAAATTTCTACTAACCAACTGCCAACAAAAAGTTTTTAGATTCCCAAAAGAAGATTCAAGTCAGGAAACCCAAAAAACGAAAAACCATGTAGTAAAGCATGAAAAGATTACTAAATAATAAACACAAAGCACCCACATCAAAATGAAGTGTGCGGAAGACACCCTGGGTGCAACAATGCACCTGCCCACCCACTTCCCAAAACCAGGTTCTGAGACGGAGGTAGGAGGAGGTCAGAATATAACAAGACTCCATTAGAAGAAACAGAATTACTATGGTGAGTAATTTTTCTTCAAACAACATGAAGTCTTGTTGTATTCGACTATTACAGACTACCAACAGTACCTCCATGGAGGAGCGGAACCTACTTTGGGAAAAGACTCTGAAGTACTGCTGTGCAAACAGAGCATCACTCCTAGCTTGGATATCCAGAGGTAATGCTTGGTGAAGGTATGGACTGTTTTCAGGTGGCTGCTTGGCAAATTTCTAGCAAATGAAAATCATGGCAGCAGCCAGAGAAGCAGCCAGGGTGGAATTTTTCTAGTGTCTCATAGCAGAACTATATATAGGATACAATCCACCTGGCAATAGTTCTTCTGGTAGCAAGTTTTCCCTTACCTACTTCCCATAAGTGAGGAACAACTGAAGGAGTCAAACCTGTGACCCTTTGTAAGTTCTAAAATATAGACTTTCACGGCAGTTAAGGACCGCTTGGCCCACCTAGTCTGCCCATTTGCCTTCCTAGAGGATAAGCTGCAGATCCTACTGTATTTAACCAACAGCCTACTTCTTCGACCCCCAACAAAAATTGCCTTATGTCTATCCCATGCATTCTTGAATTCTCCCACAGTTTTATACCCCACAACCTCCTCAGGAAGGCTGTTCCTTGTGTCCACCACCCTCTCTATGAAAAAATACTTCATCACATTGCCCCTGAACCGCCTCAACACCCCCATCTTCAAACTGTGTCCCCTTGTTCTTGCACATCTCTTTTTCTGAAAGATGCTACCCTCTTGGATTTGTTGATTCCACTGAGGTACTTAAAAGTTTCTTTCATGCCCTCCCTCTCCCTCCTTTCTTCAAGGGTATGCATATTGAGCTCCTTTAGTCTCTCCTCGTATGGCTTCTCTTGCAGACCCTGCACCATTTTAGTTGCCCTCCTCTGAACTGGCTCTATCCTGTCTATGTCCTTGCAGAAATGGGGTCTCCAGAACTGGACGCGGTACTCCAGATGGGGTCTCACCAACTGTCTGTACTGGGGGATAACAACTTCCTGTTTTCTGCTGGTGATACCTCTCCCTATACATCCCAGTATCCCTCCAGCCCTCCCTATCACCTTCTCGCATTGCTTGCCAACCTTAAGGTCATCGGATATGATTACCCAAGGTCTCTTTCCATTTTTGTTGTTGTTACTACCTCCCCCCCATTGTGTAATCTTCCCCTGGGTTTTTGTTTCCCAGGTGCATTACTTTGCACTTCTTTGCATTGAATCCAAGCTGCCATACTTCTGAGCATTCCTCCAACCTTGCCAAGTCCCTTCTCATCCTTTCCATGCCTCCTTGTGTATCAACCCTGTTACAGATCTTTGTGTCATCTGCAAAGAGGTATACTTTTCCTTCCAGTCCCTCTGCAATGTCACTTATAAAGACATTAAAAAGGACTGGACCCAGTACTGAACCCTGGTACCCACTAGTAACCCTCTTTCTTCAGAGTGGACTCCATTTACAATTACCTCCTGTGTCCTGTTGTTCAGCCAATGTTTTACCCAGGCTACCACCTTGGGACCCACTCCCACTACTACTATGTAGTAACCAAGGGCTCTTTTAACATTTAAACTGTGTAACCTCCTCTCTCCTGAGAAAGAGTGATCAGTAAAGAATACAGGAAGAGACAGAGTGGTTTAAATGGAAATCTGAAACCACTTTGGGTAAGAACCTCCTATTGGTTCTAAGGACCACTTTATCTCTATGGAATGAAATAAAGTCAGGCTCTACTGACAAAGCTTGCAATTCACTGATACGTCTGGCTGAGGTAATAGCTACCAAAAAAACAGTTTTCCAAGTCAAATACTTAAGCTCTGCTGAGGACATAGGCTCAAAAGGAGGTTGCATAAGCTGAGCAATGCAAACATTTAAATTCCAGGCAGGAGCAGGATGCCTAAGGGGGACTGGTATGAAGCAATCCCTAAAAATTTACAGAATACAGGGTGAGACGACAGTGAAGAAGGCTTTCCCACTGACAGAAAAGCAGAACTGACAGAAAAGCAGAAACAGCTGACAAATGTACTCAGAGTAGCTGGTCTGAGGCCTAGGCCATTAAGATGAACCATATAATTCAGGACTGTAGACAAATCAGCAGTGTCTGGGGATATGTGCCTCCTGGAGCACAAATGCTGAATCTCTTCCATTTGAGTTACACATTTTTCTGGTGGCAGGCTTTGAGAATATCCAGAACCCTTGGGACAGATGCAAGTCTGCATATTCGAACACTTCAAGAGCCATGCCTTGAGATTGAGGAACCGAAGATTGGGGTACCAAATCCTCCCCTGAGAGGAGGATAACAGGTTGTAATTTCTGAGAAGAGACAGGGGAAGATGGACTGCTAGGGACAGCAAAAGGGGGTACCAAGGCTGCCTAGCCCAGTCTGGAGCAATCAGAATCACTTTGCAAGGTTGTGACCTTATCTTGACCAGAACTTTGAAGAGTAGCGGAAAGGAAGGGAGGCATAAAGAAATTTCCATCCCAGTTCAAAATCAGAGCATCCAGAGGGACTGAGCCCAACAGTGGGGTCTGCAACAAAACAGAGGAAGCTGGTGATTGTCAGGAGCTGCAAAGAGACCGATCTCTGGAGTGCCCCGCCTTGAAAAGATGACTTTCAACACCAGAGGGTCCAGGGACCATTCGTGATGGCCTTGGGAGATCCTGCTCAGTGCATCTGCTAGCACACTGTCCTTCCCTGGAAGGTGGACTGCCACCAGGGAGGTCTGTAGAGAATAAGCTAGGGACCATAATTTCATGGCTTCCATGCACAAGGCCATGGACAGAGTGCCTCCCTGCTTGTTGATGTGCCACATGGTGGTCGTGTTTGTCCATCCTGACCTGAACCACCTTGTTCTGCAGTGAGAGAAAGCTTGCAGGGCCAGAAGAACTGCCCTGAGCTCCAGAAGATTGATATGAAGGAGGGATTCTTGGGGGACCACAGTCCCTGACTTGAGAGCCCCAGGTGGGCTCCCACCCAATAGGGAAGCATCTGTGGTGAGGACCACAGAGTGAGTCTGAGTGACAAATGGAACTCCTTACCTTAAACTGTCCAGATCCTGCCACCATTAAAGGACCTGGATTAGAGTCTGAGTAACCGGAACTAGTTTGGTACGAGGATCTTTCCTTTGGGACCAATAGGCCCTCAGATGGAACTGAATGTCTCTCATCTGAAACCTGGCCCCTTGAACCACTGCGTGGAAGCTGTCATGTGGCCCAAAAGCTGAAGGAAGTGCCTTGCTGGTTGAGAAACTAGAAGGCGGAAGGAAGAAGCCAGCTGTATAATGGCCGTTGCCCTTTCCAGTAGAAGGAACGCTCTTGCTTTGACAGTATCCAGCTCTGCTCCTATAAAGGTGAGAAGCTGTACAAGCTCGAGAACTGACTTGGGGAGGTTGAGAAGAAATCCCAGGGAAGTGAGCACTTGCTGGGTCACTTGCAGATCTGACTTGACCTGGTCTGAAGACTAACCCACAATGAGCCAGTCGTCCAGATATGGAAAAATGGAAATCCTTTTTCTTCTTAAAAAGGCCACTACTACTGCTAGGCACTTTGTGAACATCCTTGGAGCTGATGTTAGGCCAAAGGGCATTGCTTTGAACAGATAATGGCCTGAGGGCAATTTGAACCTGAGGTTCTTTCTGTGGGAGCACCTGATGGGAATGTGAAAGTAGGCATCTTTGAGGCCCAGGGAGGCTAGCCAGTCTCCTGGCCTTACAGAGGGAAGAATTGTTCCCAGAGTCACCATTTTGAATTTTGGTTTTAAATGATGTTTGTTCAGGTGGGTCGCCACTCCCGTGTCTTTTTTGGGGGTAAAGAAGTACCTGGAGTACAGACCTTTGCCCCAGTGTAGGGAAGGAACTCTTTCTATAGCCCCTAAGGCCAGTAGAGACGAAACCTCTGCCTCCAGAGCAAGAGTTTCCGAGATGTTTGCAGGTGGAAAGGATCTGGCTCTCATTTTTGGAAATTTTTTGAAACTGAAAACCAGTCCCTGGCTTACTACCTCCAGGACCCACCTGTCTGAGGTAACAGACATCCAGTCCTGGACAAAGTAAGCCAGCCTGCCCCCTACAGGAATGAGGGAGTCGACCCAGGCTGACACATCAGGGTGTCTGCTTGGCAGGAGCCTTAGGCTGAGGAGTGGATGCAGCCCTGCTCATCCCCCCTTGGCCCCTCCCTCTAAAGAACCCCCTCTGAGAAAAAGAAGAGGCCTGTGCTAGGTAGAAAGGCCTGTGAAAAGGCCTGCCCCTAGCTTGCTGCCTTTGAGGAGTTGCCTGCCTCTCCTTGGCCTGTGCACTCCTATAAGTGGTCCTGTACTCATCCATTTTCTTCATGTAATTCTCTGTCTGCTCCCCAAACGAGAGTTATCCACCCACAGGGAAATCCATGGCCTTAGCCTGGGTGTCCTGTGAGAGGCTAGTACATCTGAGCCAAGCCATCCTCCGAAGAGCCACAGATGTAGCCATGACTCTTAATGACACATCACTGGAGTCCACAGCAGCATGAAATTGTACCTTTGATGCCTCAAGCCCATCAGCAGCCACCTCCTCCAGCTCCTTGGCCAGCTTGGGGGAGGCCTGTTTAGCCAGTGCCAGTACAGTGTTCCACCTGGACTTCTGGTACCTGGCTGCATAGGCCATATAGTTAGCCTGCCTGAGTCCCAAGGCGGCTACCATGTACTGTTTCTTTGCCATGGCATCCATCTTCCTAGAGTCTTTGTCTGGGGGGGTGTGAAGCCAAGGGAACATTTGCCTTGTCACAGGTTGCAGCCTGCACGACCCCAACATGGCTGCATTGCTGGTAAAAAAAAAAAAAACTCCCATATCTGAGCCTGATAAAGTATACCTCTTATCCATCCTTCTGTCAACAGGAGATACAGAATTAGGAGACTTTGGAAGTTTTTGTGTCTGCTTCCCAAAGGACTTATTTAAATTGTTTTACCAGGAAAGGCACACTGAGGGAGAAGACGCTAGTCTCCTGGTGTGACCTGGGGGTTGGGGGGAAACACAGGATTACACATACATAATTAGACAGTGACAGTGATACAGTGACTATTTGAAACGCGTCCCACTTGCGGGCTTACAATTACGTCAGTACATGCAAAGACAATAATCAATTATAGCACAGTTCATAGTAAATAGAACAACAATTTGAGGAAAAATAAGTGCCAAGGTAGCAAGTGCATAAGACACAGCTAGGTGTGTGTGTCTTGGGTAGTTTAGGGTGGTTGAGCAGCTCGGAGGAGAGAGGGGCAGAATCAGGGGTTTGAGCAGGTGCAGTTTACCATGAAGTGGTTTGTGAGGGCAGAGGACAGAGTGAGTTAGCGGAGGAGGAGTGTCGGATTTGAGGGGGTAGCTCACTCCAGATTTTGGGAAAGTGATGGGGGAAAGCAGTTTGGACAGTAGTGGACGTCTGCCTGGGGATAGCCAGTATGCGGGAGTCAGTGGATCTGAGGGCATAACAGGATGGGGGGCAGTTATGAAGGGGAACAGAGTCTCTTGGAATCTGGGATGTCCATCATTTCAACAAAATCAGGCTCCTCTTGATCCTCCACAGCCTCCTCCATACGAAGCTGGAGGGTTTCAGCCACCTTTCTGTAAAAGAGATAGTGGGAAGGGGACTCAGAGCCTAGATGGGGAAACACCAGAAGGTCTGTCTGGGGAGATGTCTTGTTCCTCAGATACATCCAGACTTTCATAATCATCACCATCCTCTTCAAAATCCCCCTCCTCTTCAAACTCCTCCAGTTCATAAAAGTCTTCAGGGGTATAATCTTGAAGCAGGGAACTGACCGAACAGACCCCTGCCAAGAGGCGCCTGATCAGTCAGAACTGACGTGATTCAACAATCTGAATCGCTCTGGCTATTTCTTCCACAGTCAGAACACGAACCACTGGATCCGAACCGGTCGATTTTTCTTTGCGTTTCTTTTTGTAGGAACCAATCCTTCAGGATCGGCTCTCCTCTTGCCTGAAGAAGTATTGCCCTGATCAGAGGGCACTCCTTCTGATTCAGTGGGAACCGAACTGGGCTGGCCTTCCGGGTCAGCAGATTTCTCAGCCTCCTTATCCCCAAGTTTACCTAACCTCTTTTCCAGGGTAGACTTAGGGAACTTCTTACAAATTTGGCAGTCTGAATCGAGGTGGTCAAACCCCAGACAGCAAACAGAGGTGGTGTGGGAATCAGCCTTACCAAAGACCTCCCCACACTCGCTGCAGTGTTGAAACCCAGTGGGCCCGTTTTTTTCCTTGGGTTTCTCAGACATGGCCAACCTAACAAAACTTACCCTTTATAAGGCAACTGTCAGGCAAGACTCCTTTATCAGTTTCTAACCGTGTTACTGGTATTGGGGAGCAAAATTACGTTTTTGTTGTTGTTGTTGTTTTAAACCGATAAGGACCAGTAACCACACACTAAAAGATTTAAACTAATGGACCGGTTCAGCAAGAACCGATCGAGAAATACAATTTTTCAATTTCCACAATAAGATACAGAGATACTACCGAAAGTACTTACTGTACTGCAGACACAGCCCTTAACCGACAATGCGGAAAATAAATCAGAAGAAACCGCAACTTTAACTGACTTTGAACTGAGCAGAGGGAGAAATCTCCGGAGCGACTGTTCAGTGAGGCGGAGTAAAGAATCTGACTGTTTAGTTTCAGAGCACTGTAGACAGTCTTCAGCCGAGCTCGAGCTCAACGTTCTATGCCCTGCATAGAAATGTAACCCTCTACTCTCCGGGGCAGTTCAAGTGCTGGAGCTAACGCAATAGTCAGAATACAGCAAGACTTCATGTTGTTTGAATTTAAGGACACCGAATAAGCTACTAAGCAGTGCTTGTAAATGAGCAGCCCAGTCAGGATTATACAGTTCACAGAGAGTAACACAGAGATTCACCAGAGAACAGAGTGGAGCTCTCCCATTATTGGTGATGACGATGATGATCGGGCTTTGCATGCTGAGGGTGCTGAACCTACAGAAGGACTACTACTGGAGAAAGTGGACATGGAGAATACAGGGTTTTAAGGATATGCTTAAATTTCTGCTTACTACAGCGATCACTGGATTCCCTAGGTAATAGACAGTATAGGGAATCCCCACAAATTAGTACATCTTTTTGCATTTTACTTACTAATCCCTGTTCATGAAGCAAGGAAGGTGGACATGATGGACCTAGAGTGCCTTCTGATCTCCTGTGTTACATATGCACATTTTATCTGCCTTATGGGGTTACCCAGAATATTATCTGGGTGTCCAACAGTCTCCCAAAATATAAAGTCTTAATTTTATGAAGCAAATGGTATGTGGGCCCCTGAAGCTCAAACTACAGCAGACACTGTGACTTACCGTAAGACAGTGAAACTATCACTAACAAAGTGCAGCATCATGACAGAGTACTTCACTTTTGCATCCCACCAGCCACCATAATCAATCCAAAGGAAAGTCCCCAGCCAATTTTCGATACACTGTGTAATTTTATGTACAGCTGTGTAGTTTGTAGGCATGAACAATGATTCCCTCTCTTGTATCCCCCTTATTTCATCCTCATTTAAATATAAATGAGGCTGCTTCACTCCATTTTGCAGTGGTGTGAAAACCTGTTTGTCTCCATTGCGAAGATCATGATCCTACTCATGCAAAGTATCATGAGAGTTGATCATGCATACGTGCACATGCCAGCAGAAGTTATACTCTCATTCAGATCTGTTATGTGTCTTGTGAAGTCCCTGTACTCTAAAAGCATTTTTTTTTTCTAACTCTGATTCACTTTAAACTACAGAAACAGTGGGGCACTTACTATGCCTTGAAAAATGTCATGGCCAGCATAAAACAGGAACACAGGGACTACCTACAGAAGACAGCAACAACACTGACAAATGCAGTATAACTGCTGCAGGCTAACACTAAAACATCATAAAGTTCCAGGATGCCTTACATTAGCTGGGTCTTGACCTTTGCAATGGGGTCAGGCAGATTTTCGCACTAGACTTGAGTAACTTCCTTTACATTTACATCCTGATGAAATTAGGAAGCTGCAGTAGAGGTAATCACTGTTTACACCTACAGGCTACACAGGGAAACAAAATAAAAAGCTATGGGGATCTTCCCTTTTAAGGTCTCACTGTCCTACAGTTCTGTAGGTTAATTATTTGAGAGGACACATGGAATAATGGAGATGAAAATTAAAAAAGAATTTGCTACATAATCATTGGTATGCAGATTAAAATGAGACGGTTAAAGAGATGCAAACATTTTATCACCATCAGACATTTCATGAATACCAAAGTTTTGCAGGATAAATCAAGGAGAAACAAGGATTACATGGAGAAAGTCAAAAATGCGAGTAAGATATAATGCAAGAGGCAAAAAGGTTAAGCCCCCCCTTCGATGGCAAGAGACTGCAATACATATCTTCCTAGATCTTAGCTTTGCGACCCACCAGCGTCACAAGACTTTCGATAGAGTCCATTCTAAACTATGCCAGCTCGGAGTCCACCATGTGCTGTTGATACTGGCATGCCCTCATTGAGTCAAGTAGACACCATATGGTGTTGGAACCTCCATTAGAGAACCTGACCCAAAATGGCCACCAGGACTCAATGAGTTAAAATTGGGTGTGGGAATAGCACATATTTTTCAGACCCAGTGGAAGCCGGAAAAATGTTGAGGAAGACTGAGCAGGACTGTGCGGGCAGAAACCCAGGATCGGAGTCAGAAAATGAAGAAACGTCTTGAAGTGCGGAAATGAAAAGCCCAGTTTCTGCAGGTGGCTAAATGAGCTGGAGTGTGAAGAGGACATGCAGAGACATTCAATACATTTTTGGTTTGCCTCACTACATCCTGTGGACTTGTTTCTAAGGGCAATTTGGTATTATGCAATTAGGTTTAAAAAAAAAAGTAAAGTTGTTTTAAAGCCCTAGTGATGGAGTCACAGAGGCGTGTTTTTTGGTGGGAAGATCTCTGTTCCTGGGATCCCCACACGCGTAGTAACGGCCTGCTCGTGGCAAGAAATTATTTTTAGTATGCATTTGATCTGGGGCTTAATTACTAGAGCAAGTTGAACAAAGTTACTTGTTACATTTTGCTGTTCCTGTTTATTACATTTTTTATTTGCGAATAATGGATCATACCTGAAGGGTTGATGAAGTTTTTCATGTCTAACTAGGGTAAACAGAACTTCACAGCATTGTTAGGCTGCTCTAAACTAAAGCTAATTTCCCTAAGATTGAGGGGGTGATTAAGACAAAGTGTTGACTATTTTGGTTTACCCCACTCATGGTAGTAATAGCAGCCAATGAATGGACCGATGAGTGAATATTACTAGATAACCCCCCTGTGTAGTAACAAGCGTAGGAGTAGTACGATGTTGTTGTACTGTAATAATGCAGGTGTACTTTTTACTGTGTACTGTCCTACAGGAGGTGCTTGTATTGATTGAAAGTGCAAACTCAATAAACAGAAGTTTAAAAAAAAACACGTGAGGAAGAAACAGTCACAGTTCTTGACATCTGATTCAGGAGGAGGAGAAGGAAGAAGTAGAGGACCTCTGGTGAACACAATGGTATAGCAAAATACGGAGTATAGGAACACTGGTCCGTGCAGCTCAGTCCATGACACAGGAGGAAGGAAGCGGCTCCTCAAGGCTGAACTAATCTCAATCTTGGGGCATGAGAAGCAGTTCTACAACCCCAGACTGTGAGACCACTCTTGGGTCTCAGTGAATGTATTACTGTATCACTTATTGTGGTCAATCAGTAATGTATTAGAAAATCCACCACCCCACCCCCCCGAAATGTGTCAGTTTCGAAGGTACCTGCTTGCATTACATAATAAGTATCGTACACGCAAGGAAAGGAAGCACTGTGTCTGGTCAAGAGCACTCCCTCCATCTATAACAAACCCTTGCACCTGTAGCCAGTATTATGCTAAATCGTCTCATCCAGTTTACATACAGCGGCAAAAGAAACCTGTAGTCAGGCATTTAGCAACCAAAGGCCACCAGCTTTAAATTCTTGGTTTAACAGCTGCTTCAAGTTCCAGACACCATTGCTGTCCCTCTTCAGCTACCAACTGGTAGAACTTCATACACAGTTGTACAAGAGTTTGGATATTATATTACAGGCAGCTCTCTCACTTTATATACAAAATATAACTTCTGCCCCATGCTTTGCGGAAGATAGTAAAAACCAAACTGTGATACTTCCCATGCTATTTGACAAACCCCGAGGCACACAGCACAGGGTTAAAAAAATGCAAAGCCAACAACTGTTCTGTTTTTTTTTTTTTACAAGCTATGTGATTAATGGTAAGACTGAAAACAAGCAACAACTACTGTGTAAACAGACACACTTCGCCATGTCAAGGGCATTAGCGCTTTACTGTGAATGTATGTTTTGGATTACAAACATTCAAGCTTAATGCACCTGGGTAGACAACCTTTAAACAGGTTTCTGACACCATTTGGAAAACGTTGAAACTGCAAGATTCAGACATAATTCAGTCTGTATTTCATGAATATTCTGTAATTCTTTCACTTTTCTCCTTTAGTACGGAGGATATATGTGAAAACCAGGATCGCTGTCCCCGATTTGACCTGCTCTGGCTGCTTGCCTACACCAGACATCATAATCCTATTATTCCGCAGCAACAGACTGTGGTATCATAAGCAGCCTGAACTGATCACGTCAACAGCACAGAAGTTCTGCTGTCATGCAAATGTTTTTAGTGCTAAAGAAATAAAAGCGAGAGAGAAGCAAATTTAAAAAAAAAAAGGCTGAACTGTGGCTTAATATTACACTTTTCAAACTTTTCCCAACACCGTCAGGCACTCTTCCAAGATATAAATCTAGTTTTTAAGGGACTCTGGGCAAGATGGTTATGGAAAGACTGCAGAAGATCTATTTATAGAACACACAACCAAATAACACTATCATCGATATAATGCTATAAAAAGCAATAAACACAGGTATATGATTAGGAAGTTGAAAACAGTTGTTACTAAGAGTATAAAACACGTCACGTGGTACCTTCATAGCACTTTCAGCATGGCTCTGTTGGTATTACATCCACCTCTGAGCCAGAAGGTCATGGGCTCTAGTCCCACACCTGAACGTGAACTCATAACACAAACAGTGGCACTCCAGTGCAGCACTACGGGGATTCTGTGCTGTTGGAAAGAATGCAGTCCTTCACACGAAACGTTAAACTGAGCTCTAAGGTATACCTTAGTTTCGTTGACATGATTAGCAGAATTGCCAATAAAACAACATTTTGATTTACAATCAGTTGGCTTTGATAAGTGATTTCTAACAGCAGCTATTTTTAACTGTGGAATATGGATTGATTTCTTTATCAACAAAATAAACACAAGAGGCAATGTTTTGAATCCTTTTACTATTTACTTTGCCCAACAGACTTTTCCTCTCAAACAAGTTAAACACATTCAGGCATTGTCCACACTGGTGATTCAAAAATAAAACGCCTTACCGTGTTGGCACCAGGGTGGGACAAATCAGGTAGCCAGGTGGCCAATGGCTACTTAAATAACTGGATTAGCTACTAGACTTTGAAAGTTATTGGTCTACTAGGCTACCTGCCTACAAAATGATTTTGAGCCCTAAAAAGGATGGCCATTATGAATATTGGTTTGACTACCAGATGTTGAAAGCTAGTAGCCAAATTGACCACCAGCTTACAAACTGATTTGTCCCACCCTGGTTAGCATGTCCATATTCCCCAAAGCCATGTTTTAACATAGTTGCAGGCCGGCACATCCAAACAGCAGCAGCTGCAATCGCGTGTTGTAGTACTATTTTACACACCTCACTTGCCCCTGTCCGATAATACTCTGTGAGACACAGTGACGCTTTACAAATGACAGCTGTTTATTTGCTTTATAAAACAGATTTTGTTTTCTTGTACTTCAGTACTAGTACTTCATACACAACATCTGATGCTGTAAAGTGACTGTGGTTGCTTAACAAAAAATCAAAGGAAACTGTCAGATTTGTAACTTTTTTAGGCAGTTTCTCCCACTGCTGCTCATCACTTCTTACTACTTTCATCTGCTCTGTGCACGGCAGCTGTAATCACAACATCATGGGACAGCTGTGCACTACATTATAGGCCACCGGAAGACAGCAGCTCCAGTACGGTACAGACTCCCATCCACGCAGGTAATTTAACAGTGCTAGCGTTTAAAAATGTTTGTAAAACAAAGCTAAAACCTTTGTTTCATCAAGGTTTATAAACAGTTTTAAACTGTTACGAATGCAGACGTGAGCCGTGCTTGGCAGTCTTAAAACGTTTTAAGCTAAGGGTGATGTTTTAACACCTCCAGTGTGGACAGGGCCTCAGTGACTGGGCTGGGTAACTGCAGCGGCAAGGCACAGTCACATTCTAGGTTGCTTAACCTAGGCACATTCTGCTAGGGCAATTTCTTGCAGGCAGAGTTAGTAACAGCAATACAGAAGACGGAAAAGAAAACAGTCTGGGTAACAGTTCAATTCCAGCCATAATATCTAACAATGCTTTCGCAGGACGCAACACTTTATCCCCACCCCAAAGAACCCTGCCCACCCAGCCCCTCAAACTCTCACTAGTGACGAGATGCTTCAGCTATAACGAACCCTAACCTGTAATTTGATGGGCAACCTCCTTTTTACCCTGAAACCCAGAGAATGCACAACTCAGGAATACCCTTGTGACCGGACACCCAATAGTGTTTACTGCTTACCACCTACCTTACGAACATACGCATCTGCCAGCAGAAACAGGCCTCATAGTCATTCAAATCTGCACGTTAACCACGACTTTCTCCATTTTCTCACTTTGCCTTGCCCAGCTCCCCGACATCAGGTCTGTCCCATCAGACCTCACAAGCAACTAACTTAACCCTGTGGGAAAGGCAAGCTCCCTGGCCCACTACCGTGGTCAGATCCTAAAGCCCTCTCTTCCTCTCTTGGAAGGTTCAGCCTGCTGGACTTCTCCCTCAGCTTCAGACACACGGTGAAGAGGCTGCAGGCCATGGCTTTTACCTGGATCCTTAGCCCCAGGTCACGATGACAGGATCATGGCAGAGTCTCACAGACCCTTAAAGACGGGCTCACTGTGTCCACCCCATGGCCCAATGGGTAGTGTTGTGTCCTCCCAAGTCAGTGACTCAGGTTCAGAAGTGAGCCCGGGAAGTCCGACGGCCTGAAACCTGGGTAAGTGCCACCACATGGCAATGCTGCCAGCCAGAAGAGAGGGGGCTTTGAGATCAGACAACAGCAGTGAGTCAGGGAGCTGGTCTCTCCCACAGAGGCAAGCTAGTTGCATGCGAGGTCTGATGGGACAGGCCCAATGTCAGGGGGCTGGGCAAGGCAAAGTGAGAAAACGGAGTAAAAAAAGAGCCCTGCTGGTAGGATGATGCTCCCGCTCATCGCAGGCCCTATGCCACCGACTGGGCCCTGGCCCCACAGAACTGGAGTCAGGTAAGTCCCAGAAATGATGAGGGATGGGGCTGGGGGCCAGCAGAGGAAGGGGACATAAGTATAGGAAAGGGGGGAGAAAAGCGGTCTCGCTGCTTCAGTCAGGGGTATTGGCAGTACAGGCTCTGCTCTCACTCAACTGCACTCTTTGGTCACTGGTGTGATGCTAGCCAGCTCCTCTTCTCCTGCACTGTATCATCAGTTTCACTGGCTGCCTGGGCATATGGGGTGAAGTGGACACCATAGAGGTTGGTCAAAAATAGCTCCAAATGGTGATACAGAGTCTGACCAGGGCAGGGAAGGGAGGAAGGCTTGAGACCTCACAGAGAAACAAACAAGATAGCCATTTTTAAACAGACAGGCTTAGATTAAAACTGATTAGTAACCGTTTGGAATCAAGCTGCAACTGATTTGCAACCACCTTTTATCTTTTTTGGTGGCAAATTATGATGCAAACCTGCTTATTTTATGCCTTACAGTCCCTACTGCCCATTTCTGATGCAGTCCAAGTGTCCAGATGGAAGTCAAATACCACAAGGCTCTTTTTAGCAAGAGAGATGTTCCCTGGTGTCCTGGTCAACAGGCCCCTCCCCATAAAAAGGTTCATGCAACTGTCCACTGCATGTGTTGGGTGCTTGATAGCTAAGGATGCAAAAAGTGTGCAGAAAGGAGGAACCAATCTTAAAAGGTCTGTCATCACCAAATTTGTCTGGACTTCCTCTGAGATCAAGGTACTGTCTTTTGAACTGTGTGAAAATACCAGATCTCTGGGGTGAAACTGAGGTACAGTGGCTCTGTGATTTTGGGGTTGGGCACATGAAATCAAGGTAACGTGATTCTAGAACTGTTACAAGTGCGATGTCCTTGACTCTGGGAATCTGAGGCAAATTACTGTGAGATCAAGGAGCTATGACTAGGGGACTTGGAGCTATAAGTAAATCAAGGTGCAGGGACTCTAGTACTATGAGACGGGAAATCTGGGAATTTGAAGTTGACTGGGTAACAACTGTGACACTTACACCATTGTAATAATAAAGAGGGCTACGGCAGCATCGCAGAAGGAAAATGGAGCAGGGCAGGGAAGGACATACTAGAGTGGGATATGGCAACTTGTGGGGTGGGTGGGGACAGCGGAAAGGTAGGTGGGCAAGGGGGCAGCAGGACACCTGGAGGGCTAACATGGGTAGAATAGCTGTGGGCAGGAAGTGGAGAGGCACAAAGGAGAGAGCAAAGAATGGACAGTGGAAAATGATTGGATAAGTCGGTGGAAAGGACAGGGAAGGGTGCTGCAACAGCAGGAGGGACAGTGGCAGTATAAGGGGAGAGAGGGATCGGAGGCAGGAGGAGAGTAGTGTACACGGAAGAGGGAGGATCGTGGGGTGTAATAAAGTACAGTTACTTAAGAGGCTCTTGCAGTAGGTATTCACAAATAGGACTAAGCCGTCAGGCATCAGGACCTCACGAAAAAATCTTCTAGCTAGCAGTCTCTGGCAGGGATCGCCCCTGACATCAGTTGACCAACACCAGCAAACGTCAGTATAAAGGGGGCAGTCCCTTGCCCGTCCTCCAGTTCTCCCCGCCGGAGAACAACAGGAAAAAGGCCCGCCTCCTCAAGAGGAAAGAAAAGGAAGCCCAGGGGGAAGGAGGAAGGGAAAGCAATACCTACTGCAACAGCCTCTCTCAAAGATCTACTGTTACAGTAAGTTCTTACGTAACTGTACTATCTTACTTTGAGAGGGATCTTGCAGTAGGTATTCACAAACAGGACTGAGTCCCAAGCAGTCCGGAACAACAGAAATCAAGGAGGAAAAACGAGAACCATCTGTCCACACAAAAAAGACATCTGGCAGATCCCAGGCTCAAGAAAAGAGCCCTTGTAAGACCGCTAGGCCGAATCCTGCTCAGCGGAGAGAGACAACATCCAAGCTGTAATGCTTGGTAAAGGTATGAACCAACATCCAGGTGGCTGCAGCACAGATTTCTGCAGCTGAGACATTCTTAAAGCATACGGCGGAAGCCACTATGCCCCTGGTAGAATGACCCTTCTCCTGACCCGGAAGGGGTTTGTCGTACTTATTGTAACAGTATGTGATACAGTTTGCCAACCATTTGGAGAGGCATTGTTTGGACACAGCAAGACCCTCCTTCTTAGGAGCAAAGGAGACGAACAACTGGTCCATCTTCCTGAAGTCCTTAGTTCTGTTGGTATAATACCACAAGATCCAATATGGACAAGATGGACATCAAGGGTGTGAAGGAGATGTTTCCCTTGATTGGAGTACCCCGGAAAGAAGACCAGAAGCTTAATGAATTGATTGAGCATAGATTCCGCCACGACTTTGGGGAGAAACTTAGAGTTGGTCCTCACAGCCACCCTGTCTCTGTGGAAAAATCAGATAAGGGAGCCGGCACATAAGTGCCTGAAGCTCGGAAATCCTCCGAGCCAAGAATGCATGTCTGCCTCCACTGCCGCCTCGAAGGGAGGCAGCGTGAGTTTTCCAAATGGAATTAATGTCCCAGGAGGGGGAGAACAGATTGCGGATAGGGGATTCAGATGAAGAACCCCTTTGAGGAAGGTCTTAGGTTGGTGGCTCAACCGAGTCTCTATCTCCACAGAGATGGTAGGCTGAAATGGCTGACAAATTTACTCTGAATGAGGAGTAACTGAGACCCAAGTCAAAGAGGTGCTTCGTAGTCCAGGATCCTGGCCACTGGGCAGGAAAGGGTTCCAATTCTTTGGAAGCTGCCCAAATAGAGAAACGTTTCCACTTCATGGCATATGTAGACCTGGTGGAAGGCTTTCTGACCTCCACCAGGATATTGGCTACCTCTGGGGAAACGCCAAGTGAGTGGCAGCTATTCTGAAGGAGCCAAGCATGAAGGTGAAGGGATCTGAGCCCTGGATGTACTAGGTCCCATGATCCTGGGTCAGCAAATCCTGGGAAAGCGGAAGAGAAGAGAGCACTTCAGACCACAGGTGTAGTAGAGAGAACCAGACTTGCCTTGGCCAGAAGTGAGCGATAGAAACGTGCATGCCCTTCTGCCTGAAGTTTGTTCAGAACTCTCAGGATCAAAGTAGTCAGAGGGAAGGCGTAGACAAATCTGCCCTTGCAAGACAGAGACAGTGCGTCCTGCCAAAAAACATCTCGCCCAGGAGCGAGGGAGCAGAAGGTGGGAAGCTTTGCGTTGCTGGGGGAGGCGAACAGATCTATCTGTAGCATGTGGGTGAACACGCCATCTAATACCTCCTACTTTAATTCCCACTCACGAGCACTCGCCGAACTTCAGCTGAGAGTGTCTGCGAGAGAGTTCTGAACCCCTGGCTCATGGAGCGCTGTCAGGTGAAGGTTCTGCTGCGAGATCCAAAACCATATCCTTATCGCCTCCCAGCACAGGGGGTAAAAATGAGTCCCCCTACCGCCCCCATTTGAGATACCAGACGACACACATGTTGCCCAAATGGATCTAAAGATGACCAGGAAGAATGAGAGGATGGAGAGCCTGGAGAATGTAGAGGACCTCCCTCAACTCTAGCACACTGATGTGCAACTGTGACTCTCTTTGGGACCAGCTCCCTTGGGTCCTGTGGGACCAGAGATGGGCCCCCCAGCCTACCCCTGAAGCATCAGGGAACCCCTTGGGAGAGGTTCTCCGGGATTAGCCACCATCTGAGATCCCTGGCCACGGGGTCTGAGATAAGAATCTCATGATCTAATTCATCTGTAGACTGGTCCCTCTGGACTTTAAGGGTCCACTGCAAGACCCTCTTGTGCAGGCGGGCCAGAGGAACTGTTGGTATGGCAGCTGCCATGAGGCCCAGGAGGTGAAGGACCTTTCCGAGCTGGTACATGTTTCTGATCCAACAGAATGCGTACCTACCACTGCAAAGTCTCGATCCTGTCTGGGGGAAGAAAGGCTTTGCCCAGACAGGCATCCAACATTGCCCCAATAAACTGAAGGCGCTGGCGGGACCAAATGTGATTTGGCCTGACTGACAGTGATTCCCAAATTGTGGAAAAGCTGCAGGATAATAAGGAGGAGTGCAGCAGATCCTACCTGGATGAGGCTGCAATCAGCCAGTCGTCCAGGTAATGGAACACCAGGACTCCCTGGGTGCGCGAGAGCTGCCACCACGAAGCATGGTGGAATACCTGGGGGAGCGAGAAAGGCCAAAGGAGGCCCTGAACTGAAAATGTTCCTCCTGGAAGCAAAATGGAGGAACTTGTGATGGGACGGACGTATGGGAATATGCAAGTAGGCGTTCTGCATGTTCAAAGCGCATAACCACAGACCCGATCTCAGCAGAGGAAGAAGGCCCTGAAGGAGAGCATTCTGAACCTCTTGTACTCCGCTGAGGGCTGAGATTCAGGATGGGCCTCAGGTCACCAGTTTTCTTGGGCACTAGAAAAAGTGAAATAGTAGCCCGCCCCTGATACAGAAGGGGAATGATTTCTTTGTGTCTATCGAAGAAAAGCGCCATCTCCTGGCTTACTAGGGTGAGATGAGATTTTGGGGGGGGGGGGAGAGACGACTGAGGAGGAGGTCTGTGGGGGAGGGGGTTGAATGAACTCAATTGAGTGCCCTTGGGACACCAGTTGGAGCGCCCAAGAGTCTGACGTTATCCTCTCCCATTCCGGCAGGTGGCAAAAGAATCTGCCGCATACCGGCTCCTCTGAACCAGAATCCAGAAGGAGGAGGAGAGGCAACTAGTCGAGAGGCAGAAGGGAGGACAGCAGTCATGGCTCTACGGGCTTTGGCCATGGGGGCTTTGGCTGCTGACGTGGCCCTACGTTTATTTTGTCAGCAGGCTAGTGTCTGCTTCAACGGACGATGGTTTTGGCATCGAAAGGAGCATTCCTGGCCCTGGGGAGACTTGTACATGAGCTACGCCGACCATAGGGCTTGACCCTTGGCCTGGAGGTCGGTAAGGATGTCCTGAATGTCTCCTCCAAAAAGGACTGACCCTCGGAAGGTGGCATCCTGTATGGCAGACTGAACTCGAAGCCAGACATGAAATTTGGAGCCAGGCGTGTCTGCTTAAACCGATAGAAGGCCTAACTCACGACCAGCCATATCCACAGCATCATAGATTGCACGGAGCATATGCCGGCAGGCAGATCTAGCCGAGCAGACAAGGTTCACCAAGCTCTTGTTTTACAGTGGAGTCAGGAGAGTGAGTCCAGCTAGAAGACACCTGGCTTAAGAGAGACTTCTGAAACCCCCAATGTGGGCAACGTAATTCAGTGCCCTGATGCCCAAAGTAGAGGATGCAAAATATTTTTGCCATACTGATTCAGAAACTTGGAGTCTTTGTCTGGAGGGTGGAGCCGACATGTTTGTAATTAGAGGTCCTGTCACGAGCAGCACTGATGACCACGAATCCGCCTTGGGTTGAAGATTGAGAAGTCCTTACCTTCTGGCGACTGATACAGCCTATCCACCTTGTGAGCTAAAGTAGCCAAGGAGGACTGCGTCCAGACTGTAGTAACTAAATTTTGGTGAGGTCAGTCCGAGGAGGAATAAGAGTTGGTGAGGCTTCCACAAAGTCTAAATGTTCAGCAAGTCTTGAGACTGGATATCCTGCTCCACCCTTTTCCAGTCATAGGACTCTTGTATTTTCTTGAGCAGCTCCAAAAAGGAAGGATCCTCCGGGAGGGACTTAGGAGAGTCCTTTGGAGTGGGACGTTCTGGAGTGTGAGGTTCCTCTCCAGAGTCCGTTGGCTCATAATCTCCGTCTGAGTTGGAAGACTGGAACTGAATGTAACCATAGGAGGGAGAGGCAAATACACTGGTCTGGAAACGTCCACAAGGAGGGTGAATTCCCAGGGACGAGTGCCAGTAGATGGTCCTGGTCTGTCGACTGGGACCGGTGAAGGAGTGTCCGCTGGCAGACGACCGGGGCTCAGGGTCGAGGCCAGTGTCGGCTGACATCTCTCCAATTCCAACGACAGCTGAGATTTGGCTTCAGCTCACCAAGAGGCCAGGACTGACTTCAAATCTACCTGCGGAGAAAGAGAAGGAGGTGGAAGAGAGTAACACAGGTAGCCAAAACTGGATAGTGGGTAGCCTGGACCAGGGAAGCCCGGCGTCAGGTACTGTGGTATCGGGTACCCCAGTGTTGCAGGATGCGGTGTCTGGTATCCCAACAGAACCGATGGAGGCCCAGCTGGAGGGGCTGATGGGTTTGGCGTCGGCCCGAAGGGCGGGTCAAAAGGCCCAGAAGGAGGGTCCCCTGGCACGGGCCCTGCCGGCGGAACCAGTGGGCCATCGGGCTTCGGCAAGCCGAAGGCAGCGGCATGGGAACTGTCGCTGGGTCAGACACTGGAGGCTGGGGCATCGGGGGGGCCTGATGGCAGTAGCGCCTCCTGGTCCTCACCCCCGGCAGGGGAGGGAGGAGCTAACTCCCCTGGAGGAATCAGAGACGAAGGTACTTCCAACGGCAGCTGATCAGACACTGGCTGCGGTGATCCCCTGACATCGGATGTGGCATCAGGGCCCAATGGGGGATCACAGGCTGTGCAGCCATCGGAAGAACCGATGGGCGGCTTAGCAGCCTTGTCTGGGCAGAGGGCAGAGCCAGAGCCCGACTTATCGGACACGCCTCACCGCTAGGCCGGGATTATGGGCAGCCAGAAGGGACGGAGGCCTCCTTTACCTTCTGAGGTTCCCGCTGCCGAGCCTGAGTGCAAGCCCGGACGGGGACCAACGATGCCTGACACCACCAAGGCAACCGACAGCAGTCCACCCCAGAGGGAAGATCCGCCACTCTGGCCAGAGTCGGAGGGGCTGTGGTCAACGAGTCCCGGGTCCCTGTTTCTTTCTGTCCCGCTTCTTCTTGTGGTGGCCTCGGGAGAGTCTGACACCTGACTGAGTTTCTTCAATTCTTTCTCCATGGAGGCCATCTTTTTCTTGAGGAGAAGGGCTTCGATAGACTACTGCCATCTCTTGCAGGCGGCTGAATTGAATTTTCAGCAGTGCTCGCACTCTTCCACGCGGTGGTCAGGGCCCAGACAGAAGAGGCACAAGGAATGGCCATCCTTGTGCGGGAGTGGAGTACCACACGAGTCACACTTGTTTTTATGCGATTCGGAGGGCAACTGGGACGACATGCATGGCTGGTAGGATTGACAAATTACAGAAAAACGTAGTTAAATTTCGAAGAAAAGGAAAATACTTATCCGAAAATGGCGACGCTAGCCACACTATTCTTCTGCGAGGTGACTATATGGAGCCAACAGCAGGAAAGAACTGGAGGGCGGGCATGGGACCGCCCCTTTATACTGACGTATGCTGGAATCGGCCAGCTGATGTCGGGGGTGGTCCCCGCCAGAGACTGGTAGCTAGAAGATTTTTCCGTGGGGTCCTAACGCCTGACGGCCTAGGCCTATTTGTGAATACCTACTGCAACAGCCCTCTCGAAGTAAGATCTGTGGAGCAGCCATATTCATGCGCACCCTGTGGAGGCTGGGGAGTGCTCTGTTTGTTAAAGGCTGGGAGGCTGGACAATGAGATTTAAAGATTAAAGAGGAAATGTCTTGGACAGCAAGAGAAGAGGAAATGGGAAGCACAAACTGTAACCGGGTAAACACATGAAGTGACAGGTGAGGGACTGGAGATGGAGAACAATCCACACTGGGACAAAGATGAGAGATACAAGTACAGGAGATAGGGGGCCAAAAGGATCGGGGGCCAGAGCTACTGCACATAGACATACAATAGGCTCCAACAGGTACTGGCCATTGATGGGAATGACGGATGGGGGAAAAGGTGCTGTTGAAGAATAGTCCAAGGTAATAGAGAGAAACAGGATGAGGGGTGAGAAGGGAAAATAACCTAATGTGTGTCAAGATAGAATGAGCACGGGAGGCAGTACTGACAAGGGCAGTATAACAGGGGCAAAAGGGGAACAGTGTGCAGGAGGAAGGAGTTAGGACAGGGAAAGGAGGATGGAAGGGGTGATAAGGAGAAATGGGTGGGATCTTAGTGTTAGGGGACTCAATACTGAGAGGGTCAGGTGGGGTAGCAAGGAGAAGCGGCATAATCGGGTCTGGGTGGAAGCCATGACAGGAATGAAGGCGGAAAAGGATGGGACAAAGCAGTACTAAAATATGCTAAAAAGGGAAAACCACATCTAATTTTGCACCTGGGGACGAATGACCTGGCTGATGGGACGGCAGATGAGGTTTGAGAATTTAGGTCCAGTTTGCGAGGGGGCAGGAAGATCAGTTACCTTCTTGGAGGTACTTCCAGTCCCATGAGCAAGTACAGCAAGAAAACTGAGGATTTAGGATTTTTTTTGTTTTTTGAAACTGTAGTTTCTCTCTCCTCTCAACATCAGAGCACCGCTCTGTTGGGAGTCACTAAGGGTATTACCCCTGCTTACTGCCTTACCTGAAACCCCGGTAGACCCCCATGGAGCCATGGATATGTTCCCCAGGCGGGTACGAGGTGGGGCAGGTACACCCCAATCAATCAACTTTCGTCAAGTCTCCTCCGGCGGTCAGGCAGGCAGCAGTCACTAGGGCCTATACCCCAGCGCTCCTTCCCCTCGGTGCCCCGGTGTGTGTTTTTCCCTTGTTCTAGGGGAGTGGCTACGCCCAGACGTCAAGGCGTCCCGCCCGGCGTCCTCCTCCCCAGCCCTCTCTGTGTGCCGTTGTGCCTCTGGCTTCATGAAGGCCAGACAATGAAAGTCTACACCCCCACCCTCCCAGGAGAGGAGAGCTGTCCTCCGGACGCTCAATCCTCTCCCTCCCCTGCCGACCCCAGATGGCCCGGGCTCATTCCCGAACCCGGGTCACCGGCGTAGCGCGAGGTGTGGCGTCCAGCGCCTCAACCCTCAGCGCCACCAGGCCGGCTCGGATTTAGGAGTTTAACGAATGGCTGGTAAACTGGTGTCAGGAAAAAGGGTATGGGCTGGTAGGAGGGTGGGGGTGACCTGGGAGGACAGCAGTCTATACGCTAAAGATAGACTGCACTTAAATAAAGAGGGGAAGAAAGTACTGAAGCAAAAGCTTGGGGAACATATTGAGGGGAATTTAAACTAGGAGAGGGGGTGGCAAAAGGGATCGAGGTGATCAGAGGCTTCGGGATGGGAAACCATATGGGCTTACCCCCCATAACAGTGAGATAAGGCGAGAAGCAAACAATACAGGGAGGGCCATAACGGGAAAGGAGGGGGGAGAAAGAAAGGGGATGGACGGTGGTATCTTTAAATGCTAGAAGCCCGGGGAATAAAGCGGAACTACAGGCTCTCATGGCAGAGGGAGGGGTGGACATGGCAGCCATCACCAAGACATGGGCCACCCAAAACCATGACTGGGACCTGGTGGTTCCAGGTCATAGACTATTCCGCAAGGATACAGTTAAGAGGAAAGTGGGGTAGCGCTCTATGTCAGGGAGGGGCTAAAGTGTGTTAGGGAATAGGGGGAAGAGGGAGATACAGAGGCTCTATGGATGCAAATCCAAGATCCAAAAAAATAGGACACCATGGTTGGGGGTGGTGTACAGGCCACCCTCCCAATTGGAAAAGACAGATAAGGTATGATGGAACAGATCCAGCAGAACTGTGAGAAGGGTGGGTGGTGACAGTAGGTGACTTCAACCTGCCAGAAGTGAAGTGGGGGACACCTGCCACCAAGGGTAGAAGAGGAACAGATAATGCTAGAAACCTTCCAGGATAACTTCCGATGCAGTGGCGTCAGTGAACTAACTAGGGATGGGAATATCCTTGACCTCGCACTGTCTAATGGGAGGGGTGAGGGTCTGAGGCGGAAGAACCACTGACTGGGAGTGACCACCAGACAGCATGGTTCCAGCTGTAGCTGGACAGGGAGAGGGGGCATCTGGCACAAAGGTGCTAGACTTTAGAAAGGCTGACTTCAAAAGATGGGTGAAGTGGTGCAAGGGTTCCTAGACAGAATTCAGCCTAATATGGACACAAATCAGAGGTGGGAACTCATTAAACTAGGGATAGAGGAGGCATCAGATTCCTGCAGCAAGCCCCAAAGCAAAACGTTGGGGCAGAGAATCCTAGCTGGATGAGCAAGGGTGTCAGACAGGGTGAGGAGGACAAAAGAGTCACCTACAGAATTGGGGAGAACAGGGAGGAGTACCTGAAAGAAGCAAAGGAGGTGTCCAGGAAGTAAGGGCAGCAAAGGCATCAAGGGAACTCAGGCTGGTGAAGGAAATTAAAGAGGGAAAAAAGACTTCCTCAGGTATATCAGGAGAAAAGGGTTATAAGGCCCAAATAGTAAGGAGATTAGAAGGAGGGAATGGGTGGAAAAAAGGGGATGAAAAGGCAGAAGCACTTAACGACTACTTCACTCATTTTGGCTGCTAAACAGAAGGGGATACCTAAGGGTGGGAGAGGATAGGATCAGAGGGGAGGGGTGACGGATGGGGAAATCACAGAAGGTAGCGTACTAGAGGGGTTAAGGGCACTGAGGGTGGACAAGGCACCGGGACCGGATGGCATACACTCCAGGGTACTGAAGGAGTTGGCAGAGATCCTAGCAGGCCTATTTAATGCTGCTCTAGACTCAAGGTGTGTACCTCAGGATTGGAGGATAGTTCACATGGTTCCACTCCATAAGAGCGCTGAAAAGATGAACCAGGGAACTACAGACCAGTGAGTCTCGCGTCCATAGTGGGGAAACTGATGAAAACAATCCTGAAGGAGAGGCTGGTGACCCTGCTGGATGTCAGTGTGGTGCAGGACAGTCAGCAGCATGGTTTTATCAAGGGCAGATCCTGCCACACCAACCTAGTGGACTACTTTGACTGGGTGACTAGGGAAATGGTCAAAGGGCATGTGGTGGATGTCCCGTACCTGGACTTCAGTAAGGCATTCGACTCAGTGCCACATGGGAGACTACCATGTAAGCTAAGGGGCACAAGGGCAGGGGCAAAATTGGTAGGATGGGTGGAGAACTGGCTGCAGGGATGGCAGCAGAGGGTGGTGGTGGGAGGAGAATTATCATCCCCAAGGGCAGTGACGAGCAGGGTCCCACAGGGGTCAGTGTTATTTGGGGTATTTATTACAGACATCTCAGTAGGCACAAATAGCAAGATTAGTCTATTTGTGGAAGACATCAAGATGGAAGCAGTGGTGGATGACGAAGGGGTGGCAGGGGATTGCAGGCAGGTAGAAATACCACTGAACTTGTATAAACCTATGAACCCATGACTCTAACAAGGCTGGAGACATGGTCTGACACCTGGCAACTTGGTTTCCAGCCCACCAACTGCAAGGTGCTGCATTTTGAGAAAATAATCCAAGGAGGAGCTACCATCTGGGGGGGGGTGTACAGGTAGCTGTGACTGAAGAGGAGAAAGATCAGGGGGTTGCTCATTACGGGAGCAAGGAACAACTCAGCACAGTGTAGGAAAGCAGCAGCAGCAGCGGTGGCCAACAAGATGCTGGGTTGTATTGCAAGGGGTTTAACTTCCAGGAGGAGGGAGGTGATTCTGCTGTTATACAGTTCACTGGTCAAATCCCACCTGGAGTACTGCGTTCAGTTTTGGTGCCCTTAACTAAAGGGGACATTAGATTGCTGGAAAGGGTGCAACGCAGAGCAACAAAGATGATCCTGGGTCTGGAAGAGTTACCATAAGAGGTTACACTGAGGGAGCTGAACCTGTACTCTCTGGAGAAGAGGAGAGGAGGAACAGGGGGATGTGACTGAGGCCTTTAAGTTTGTTTACTGGCTTAATGAGTAAACACACTGGAGCAGAGGTTCCATTTGCAGGTGCGACTCACAAAAACATACACCACATTCAATATACAGTATAACAATTCAAGACAACACACATTACATTTAAATAAGCCAACAATGTAAGAGAACAATTTTCCATTAAAAGTGGTGACAGTGATTTGAATCCTTAAATCAAGGGGAAGGCTATTCCATATACTTAGCCCAGTGTATGCAGAAGTCCTCTGACCATTTACTCTTCTCATAAAGGGCACTTCTAGGGCTTTGTTATCTACTCTATTTCTAGAGAAAAATTCTGAATCATGGTATTGGAAATAACTATATAATCATAAGGAAATACTTGTATTTATAATCCTAAAGCAACTGGTAACTAACATTTTGCTGTAAAATCACAATGGTGTGTAGTGCGTGGCAAGGATAAGGCAAATTTGCTGATAAGCTGCAGCAAAGCTGCCTTTTTCGCTAGTACCCTTGAAGATGTGTTATCAGTAATTAAGTTAGCATGATTCACCATAGGGCAAGACACTGCTTGGCAATAGCAATCCTTGCATCAGAAGTTAAAAAGCAGTACAACCTATAAAGCATATTGATTTTTGAATGAATTACAGAAGTAACTTTTACAAAATGTGGTTCAAAACTTAACACAGTGTCCAAGTAACTCCAAGACAACAGAAACTAGAGACCTGTTCAAAACAGGACCCATCAAGAGTTGTAATGCTAAGACATTGCTCATGATCCTGGACTTTAGCCCTGGTGCCAAATAACATCACCTTTGTTTTCAACCTTTTTGGGACTAATCTACTGGTTTCAAGCCAATGTTGTACAGCATGCATCTCCTTGTTTAATACAGCATTAATCTCTGTGGCAGATCTGTTCTGAACATAAACAGCATCACCTGTGTATAATGTGTATTTCGATTTAGTAATAACCCCACCCATTCTATCAAAAAATACATAAAACAATAATGGTCCCAGTATGGAGCCCCGAGGGACTCCACACTTTACCAATGCTAAAGTAGGTGTGACCCCACCAAATTATACCTTTGGAACCCATCAGTGAGGTAATTTTGAAACCACGTACAGTAAGTACATATAAAGTACAATAAACAGGCAGGCACAGAGGGACTGTTCAAGGGAGGTGGGTGGGTAGAGACACTCGGATCATGACATGCGATTGAAGGGTGGAAGGTTTAGGAGGGAAATGAGGAGGCATTTCTTTACAGAAGGGATGGTAGCAGAATGGAATGCACTACCTGCTGAGGTGGTAGCCTGTAAAACAGTGGGATGCTTCAAGAGGGGCTGGGATAGGGCAAAAGGGAGAGTTATGGGAAGGGGTGTAGGGTGAGAGGGGCAGCTGCAGAATCGAGCAGACTCGATAGACCAAATGGCCTTTTTCTGCTGGCAGTTTCGTATGTTCATATGTCCAAGCAGAATGACCACCACATTATCAGTCTCTCACTGCTTGCAAAGAACTGTGGGATAGTGTGCGTGTACGAAAAGGGATATGGAAATGCTCTTTTTTCTCTTCTGGGGTTAAGTCATGAGGAAGCCAAGATGGCCTCTGTGCCACCACATCAGTGACCAAAGTTCAAGTTCCAGCTCTTGTCACATTGGCAGGGAGGCAGGCATGGCCAAAGCAGTTGCCACTCAGCAGTGCACTGCAGCTGGGGAGGGAAGGCACTGGGCACCATACAGGCTGGGTCCTAGTGCCAGCCGGCATGAGATCCTAGTCTACATAATGGACTGCCGTGGGGGATGGTTTTCTCTCTTGGGTCTACACTATCAGAGGGTGTATACCTGTGGGAGACGTCAGGCTGGACTGGTCACAAGGAGGACAGGGGCTAGCAGGCCTGACCAAGGTATATGCTTGACGACTACCAGGGCTGGGAGAAAAAGACATATTCATTTAAAAGGTGACAAAGATGATTAAGAGCCAGCAGGGAAGTCCTCTATGAAGAGCACCTAAGGGTGCTGAACATGTACTCGCTCAAGACCAGAACAGAGAGTGGGGATACGATAGAAACCCTCAAATTCCTGAGCCGGAAGAAACAAGGTGAATTACAGGAACTATTAGCTTGGAGCAGCAGTATGGCAACATGTGGGCACAACTGGAAACTGACAGGGGGATGGTTCAGAAGAGATGTGAGGAAGTATTATTTTACTGAAAAGGCAGTGGGACCATGGAACTGCCTGTTAGAGGCAGTGGGAGCTAAAACCATGGAAGGCATCAAACGGGCTTGAGAGAGTGAAAGGAACAGTACTTACTTGTAGTGACGAATCTGGGGTAAGGAATAGGGAGGCCACTGTGGAGGATTAAAACCCCATAATGACGCTAGGTTTCAGGGTTACATAGGGTCTCGTGGGCAAATTTGATGGACCATTGGTCTTTTTCTGCCGTCACTGTTCACGAATGTTACTATGTAGGCTTCTTAAAAAAAAAAAAAAAAGGAAAGAAATAACGGGCAAAGACGACAACTTTCTTGCATTTTGAAGGAAGAGGTTTCAAATTTTTTTTTTTTTTTTTTTTAAACAGAGTTGTTAGTGTGCTAATATTTGACTCCATACAGCCAAAACTAGCCCTTTTTGCATAATAAATGCAAGGTCAGTCTCATTTTGCATATTATTCAGATGGGACACTGCTCATAGCCAGCCTTGTTCTCTTTGGTATTATTTTAGTATATGTTTACATGACTCTTTTTTCTGTACAGGGTTAACAATTTAAAATGCTGGAGCAGTATTTTCTAAATGGCCATATATGGAGTTTTATGAGCATAAGGGTTTGCTGCAGGTTTATTTAGTGCAACTGATAAAACTGGTAAGAAAAGCAGAATGAGTCTGTGAGCTCTTCTGTTTACTTTTTTTATACTTTATTTTTAAACTTTTATCATAGACAAGTCTTGTGATAAGAATTACACACAGCAAACGGAACATTTTCAATATATCATTTGGGAGAACATTCCGTAATTAAAGGTGAATTGTGCATTCGCTGTATTGTGGTACAAAACTGGAGGGTAACTACAATACAAGAAAAACCTAAGACTATGTTTATAAAGCAAAGTGCTTGTTGGAAAGACTGATGTGGCAGAAAGCTATAGAAAAGCACAGTCTCATGTGTTTCCTATTTACTGTACATTTGTAGAAACGGATAAATAGCAATCCAATGTGATTGTTTCAACTATTCCTTTGTAAGCTCTAGTTGAATCTGACATTCTAAAGCCGTTGAGTTGGCTAGCAAGAATGGACAATTATTAATCTAAGCTTTGGTAACCTCCCATTCCTATTTTATACAGAATGCAGAGGAGAAATACGAATGTCAACTTTATAACGTTTTTATTGCTGTACTACAGCCCTGTATGAGGGATTTTGGCAAGTTTCACTTAAAACAATAAACATAAAGCAAAAAAAAAAAAAAAAAAAAATACTCCTGGCATGACACTAAAGGTGCTTTTACACAGCGCCCTACCTACACTGCAACGTTTTCATTGAGCTTACACCTGCTGTGTCTGCATCAGCAGCCTTCAGCTTTTAAACACTGCAGCCCATACATCAGTCCTGTGCCACGCTGTAGGTTCAGCTGCATTTCCAGCCGAGACTTGCCCCAGACCTCCTGTTCACTTGACATTTTTTTTTTACCAGAGTTCAGCTTAATACATTTTCAAAAGTGGAGCTATAATAGTGAGCATGTGCATATTCATATCCCAATATGCATAAACACATGCCCGCTATCACAGCTCCACTTTTGGAGCACTTTTAAAGTACATCTTAGCCCACGTTTCAGAAAAGGAACTAGTTTCCCCCAGAGATCAACTTTCTTTCTAGTATCTGAAAATATATTTAGCTGAACTTGGGTACAATATTGCACATATAAACCTCTGGACTAGTAGAGGAAAGTGCTCTGTGTGTTAGCAACAGGGTATTGTGAGACTATCTCCGGGATCGATGTGAACACTTGTGCTGCAATTACACGGTGGCGTACAATGGGTAAATGCAACAGCAAACCCAGGAAAACAGGTAACGCTAAATCAGTGAGCGTTCGATTGGGATGTGGTGCAGGTTCCCCACACATGGCAAAAGAGGTAATGCTTCAGGTGCGTTACACCCCTCACTGCAGTGCAGAGCCTGTTGTGTAAAAGGGACTTAAGTCACTTAGCCCCCCCCCCCAGTTTTCCAGTCCATCCAGCTGCGGAAATAGGCAACAGCAGGACCTCACTCAAAACAAGATTCTGCACCTCAGCTGGGCTATCCTGGGTATGGAAAGTAAAACACGAATAAATAAAATGTTAATGGACATTAAACGTTTGCTTTACGCCACTTAACACATTCACTGTGTAGTGTCTACTGGGCAAGACTGGAAAGTAATGTGCTCTCATTCTAATGTGCATTAACTACTTTCACACACACACAAGGGGCCTGACCCCCCAAAGACAAATGTGCCACTGCAGGTGTGACTGGGCTTATGTGGCAGTGGAATGCCCTGCCCCCTCCCCCCACACACTTCTGCACGTACAATGGGGCATCTACAGCACCAAATGTGCTCGCTTCTATACCTGATCCAAATCCATCCACATTTCCAGGTCAAAAACATGTTCTGCACACCAAGGAGGATGCACAGTGGCTTGTAGCATTAATTGGCCCAGGTGATAATGGTAACGTTGACTGGGTGCATGAGTCACCTTTGGCCCTCCCCAGTGAAATCTGAACCACAGCTGACCCTGTCTTTAGTTACCCCTAGCCCTCTGAGCTGGCACTGATGGTTGAGGTGCCATCCGTCATGCTAACATGCCCCGTAACCTGGACCCTGCGGGTGTCAACAATGATGAATGTCACTGGTGCTCACCTTTCATTCCAATGCCCTTTCTCTCCACAGGATGATCACCAGGAACATTCCCATCTTACAAATGTCCCTACCATCCAAGTAGCTTTTACAGAACCAACCACTCCTGCTACTGCACACCACCCAACCTTCATAAACTCATCTGCAGCTGCCTCCAAACTCCTAACCACTCCATCCTCTCAAGTCCTACCAGTTCAGGGAGCCATTAACAAAACACAAATATATGTGTGTGTGTGTGAATGAGAGAGAGAGAGCGCTAGCTGACTATCTGACACAAGATGATGTCCCTTCCTTTCTATCAGGTATAACGTGATGCTACTGTATCTAACTCAAGAAAAAGTCTGAAAAAAGAAATTTGCTGCAAGTCTAGAAAAAATTCAGGTTTTTGGTATAGTGGTACTGTTTAAAACTAACTCATGGCCGGACTGGTGGTGCTGAGGGCTGAGGCGCTGGATGCCACACCTCGCACCATGCCGGCAACCCGGGAACAGACTCGGGCTGGCAGGGAAGAGGTTGGATTGAGCGTCCCAGGACTGCTCTCCTTCCTCTGGGGTGGGCTAGAGAGTTGTGTTACGCTTGGGCGGCCCCTGGAGAAGGCAGGGGGAAGTGCAAGACGTGGCACTAGCATGGGGTGGAGTTTGGCAAGATGCTTGCGTGTACGAAGCGCGTCATTGCACTGCCAGCTCCGGAGGAAAAAAATCTAGTGTGGAAAAGAGCAAGGCATGACCGAGCAGCTTGATGGCCGTGCACCCGCCGACCTGGAGGCCTGTCGTGGAATCGCGTCAAGGGGTCCGGTAACAGCCGTGCTTGGACCTTCGCAGCGAGTGAGCCTGCTGTCCTCTGGGTCAGTGGGGTCCGGCGGCTGGATGCCCCCACTGCACTGCAGTAAGGCACAAAAATTGGAGTAAGATAAAATAAAATTAAACTAATTCAAGTACACCTTCTCTCTCTCTCTCTCTCTCTCGTCATTTCTGATTGCAAACTGAACTGAAAGCAGCTGGAAATCAAGTCAAGAATGAAGAGTTGTGCTTGGTATCTTTTATGTTGGTGTTAGTACTTTTTTAAAAGATGGGAAATCAGACAGAACACTGGTGGTATTTATATGTTTTTAACAAACTGACCCACAGTTTGGGGACCCCATTTTCATTTCAGAAGTAACATTAGTGCATACCAAAGATACCATCTTTTAAAATCCTCCAGAACCAATCTTCAAACGAATACAAACATGCAACTTAGCAACCAGGGCTTCTGACTTTTATCACGCACATGCAGGACAATGCCCTCAAAATTTGGGAAAAAGAGACACATGATCATACCGCAGAAACAGACGCTCTGAGCACTGTGGAAAGCTATGCTTTTAAGGCTTGTTCACATGGCCGGCATTTACACTGGTGCCGTGTGATTCGCTGTGGCCATGCTTGCTGAAACGCTGTGGATCAGTGTTCAGACCGTATGGAGACAGAAGCACTATAGATGCTCTCATCTAAGTTCAGGCAATTCAAGAAGTGTCACAGCCAAGAAGGGGGCGTAAATGTGGGTTGGGCTCTCCTACTGTTACGCCACAGCTCAAGGATGGGTCTTCCAAGCCACGTGCAGCTTCTGGCTCTGTAAATAGAGCTGAATTTGGGAAAGTGTTTTTTTTTTTTTTTATTTTTTTTAATTTTTATTATTGCAAACCAAGGGCTACATTGAAGGAAAAACGGTCTCGGAGTTGAGCTGTGTCACTGGACATGCACTTATACATATACATATATGCATTCCCAGTGTCAGGGCTCGGGCTCAACTCTGAGCCTGTATTGTCTTCCATTTTTTGCCCTCAGTTTCCAATAAAAAACACTTTCCCCGAGTTCAGCTTGCTCTACACAGCCGGAAAAGACATTTAGTTGAACTAGGGTAGGAAAGAAAAAATTACTCACCTTAGTAATGTTGTTTCTTCTAATGGAGTCTTGCTATATTATAGACCTTAGCAGTTTGTTCCAGCTCTAGAACTGCCCGAGTGCAATGGTTAAACCATTCCAAAATAGAATTTTGGCACGAAAGCCCGCCCGGGCGCAGCGGTTGGATTGGCTATGACGCCAGCGACCCGGTTCGGGAACGAGCCCGGGAGCTGGAGGTCACCCGGGAGGAGAGGACTGAGCCGCCCCAGGGACTGCCTGGCCCTTCCGGGAGGGGAGGGCTACTTGAGCTCGGTGCTTGTCTGTCCCAGGTGGAGACCTGAGGTACAGCAAGCCCGATGCTCCAAACACACGAGGGGCGTCGACCAGACGCGGCACTTCGGCGCCTTAGACGCCACTGGACATGGCACGCATTGGAACACCAGGAAAAACCCTTGCAGCCACCTAGTAGACGGAGCACCAGGGCCCGACCTTCAATGCCCCTACCAGTCCAGGGACAGCATGCCGACCAAGACTAGAAGGACGCCGGGTGGCCGGGGAACCACCGCACTGGCCTTTGGGGGTAAGCAGCCACGGCTCAATGAGGCATGGACTGCACTGGCTCCAGGTAGGCTCAGCCAAGAGTGATAAGGCCATAAGGTGTCTCCAAGAAGAGGTGGTTGCGAGGAGGGAGGAGGATAGAGAAAATATAAAAAAAAAAAAAAAAAATTTTGGCACGAGCAGCTCTATCTGTGTCATTTCAGACTTGAACTGTCAGATCTTTACGAGCCAAACTCACTAAGGTCTGTGTGAAGCTGTAACCTACACTAGCCAAATGGCTACCTAAATAATAACAACCACTGATGGTCCTAACACCCAAGACTCAAGTCAGGGGACCAGAAATACTAACACCATTCTAATAATATGAACATGGAACATAAGTATAATAAACACACACACGCTGCACACATACATACCCCCAAAGTCCCAAAGGGGACAAAATGCTAACAGGACATAAGTAGTGCCCACGAAGTTGCCCGCACCCCACCAAGTAGAGGTTCCTGAGAGGGGCAGGTTGGGGAGGTCTATAATATAGCAAGACTCCATTAGAAGAAACAACATTACTAAGGTGAGTAATGTTTTCTTCAAACAACATGAAGTCCTGCTATATTATATATTAGCAGAATACACAGCAGTACCTCCATGGAGGAGGGGTAGAACCTACTTAGGGAATAGGCTCTGAAGAACAGCTATGCAAACCGAGCATCTCTCCTGGCCTGACATCCAGGGAGCAATGCTTGGTAAAGTGTTACCGCTTCCAAGTAGCAGCCTGGAAAATCTCTAATAAAGGGATATCTCTGGCAGCAGCTAGAGACGAGCTGTACTGTAGAATGAGCCTCAAACCTGGGGGCTCTGCCCACTTCTGATAACAAAATTGGATACAAGAGACAATCCACCTGGCTATTGATCTTTAGTGGCAGGTTTGCCTTTCCCAACTTCACCATAGGTAAGGAAAAGTTGGAGGATTCAAACCTTAGACCTTTGGCACGCTCTATATAATAACTAAGAGCTCTCTTAACATCCAGGCTGTGCAACCTCATCTCACCAGAAGAGAGTGATCAGTGAAAAATACTGGAAGGAGATAGATTGATTAAGATGGAAATCTGAAACCACCTTAGGCAAAAACTTCCTATTAGTCCTAAGGACTACCTTATCCCTGTGGAAAGAAATAAAGTCAGTCTCCACTGACAAGGCTTGCAATTCACTTATGCGCCTGGCAGAAGTGATAGCCACTAGAAAACAGTTTCCAAGTTAGGTACTTAAGCTCTGCAGAAGACAGAGGTTCAGAAAGGGGTTGTATTAACTGGGCAATGCAAACATTAAGGTCCCAAGCAGGGGCCAGTTCCCAAAGGGAGGATTAGTATGGAGTAATCCCTTAAAAACTTGGAAAACACAGGATGAGAGGAAGAGGGATGACTTTCCTGCTGACACAAAAGACACAGCTGCCAAATGAACTCTCAGGGTAGCTGGTCTGAGACCCAAGGAATTAAGATGTACCATGTAATCTAACAAATGGGCAATTCAGCAGATTCTGGGAAATATTTTTCCCAGCACACCAAATGGAAAACCTTTCCATTTAGAACTATAAGTAGCCCTAGTGGAAGGCTTTCTGGAAGCCTTTAGGATCTCAAGAACACCCTGAGAGAGGAGTAAATCAGCAAATCTCTAACTCCTCAAGAGCCAGGCCTTGAGGTTGAGGGATTTGAGGTCCGATACCAAACCCTTCCTGGGCACAAGTCAACAGATTGTGATTCCTGGGAGGTACGGGAAGATGGACTGTCAGAGACAGAAGGAGTGGTACCAGGGCTGCCTGGCATCCGGGCAATCGAGAATCACCCTGCAAGGCTGAGATCTGATTTTGACTAGTACTTTGAATAGGAGAGGAAAGGGAAGCATAGAGGAACTTCCCTCCCAATCCAGAAGAGCGGCATCCACGGAACTGAGCCCAGCACTGGAGGCCTGCAACAGAACAGAGGAAGTTTGTGATTGTCTGGGGCTGCAAAAGATCTATCTGAGGGATGCCCCACCTGGCAAAAACTATCCCCAGCACTTGAGGATCCAGGGACCATTCGTGATGGCCCTGGGAAATCCTGCTGAGGGCATCCGCTAGGACATTGTCCTTCCTGGAAGATGAACTGCTATGAGAGAAGTGTTCAGGGAATAGACCAGAGACCACAACTTCATTGCCTCGGTGCACAAGGCGAAGACCGAGTGCCCCCTGTTTGTTGATGTACCACATTGTTGTGGTGTTGTCTGTTCTGACTTGTATCACCTTGTGTGGACAGATGCAGAAAAAGCCTGAAGAGCTAAAAGACAGCTCTGAGTTCCAGCAAATTGATGTGGAGCAGAGATTCCTGGGGGACCAAACTCCTGAGTGGAAAGGTTGCCCATGTGGGCTCCCAACCCAGAAGGGAAGCATCTGTAGTGAGAGTCAAGTCGTGAGAAGGGAAATGAGGGGACCCGCTCTTAGAATTGCTCTGATCCTTCCACCACTGGAGAGCTAGGATCAAGGTTCAGTCACTGGGACCAACTTGGAAGGGGTCTCTTCTCTGAGACCAAAGGTTTTCAAGTGAAACTGAATGTCTCTCTATCTGAAATCTGGCTCCCTGCACAACAGCTGTGGATGCAGCCATATGTGCCCCAGGAGCTGCAGAAAGTGTCTTGCTGGTCGGAGACCTGCAGAGTGAAGGAAGAGCCAGAGCCACTAAATTCCTTACCCTTTCTGGGAAGAAAGGCTCTGGCTAGCTTTGTGTCCAATTCTGCCCATATAAAGGTGAGTACCTGGACTGGTTCCAGAACCGACTTTGGTAGGTTTAGCAGAAAACCCAGGGAGGTGAGAAGCTGCTGGGTGACCTGCGGGTGAGATTTTACCTGTTCTGGGGACTGGCCTACAATGAGCCAGTCGTCCTAGATAGGGAAAACAGCAATCCTCTGCCTCCTTAAGTGGGCCACTGCCACTGCTAGACACTTTGTGAATACCCTTGGAGCAGCGGTAGGGCCGAGGGCATTCTCTGAACTGGTAATGACCTGAGGGCAGTTCAAATCTGAGGTACTTTCGATGGGATCTTCTGATTAGGACATGGAAATAGGCATCCTTGAGGTCCAGGGAGGCTAGCCAGTCCCCTGGCCTTAGGGAAGAGTAAAATCATTGCCAGAGTTACCATTTTGAACTTTGGTTTCAAAAGATGCTTGTTCAGATATCTGAGATCTAAAATGGGCCGCCATTCTCCTGTCTTTTGGGGTAAGGAAGTATCTGGAATACAGACCCCTGCCCTGATGCAGGGAGGAACCCTTCTACTGCTCTGAGAGCTAACAGGGATGAGACCTCTGTTTCAGAGCGAGGGTCTCTGAAGCACTGCAGGTAGAAAAGTCTGCTTCTCAACTTGGGAAACTTTTTGAAGCTGAGAACCAGACCCTGGCTTACTACTTCAGAACCCCTTGTCTGAGGTTAAAAAAGCCCAATTCTGACTGAAGTAAGCCAGCCTGCCCCCCACTGGTACAGGAGAATCGGCCCTGGGCACCCCATCAGGGTGCCTGTTTCGCAGGAGCTTTAGGCTGGGGGGTGGGAGCAGGTCTGCCCACCCCTCGTCTGCCCCTACCTCTGAAGAAGCCTGGGCACTCTTGTAAGTAGCCCTATATTCATCCATCTTCTTCATGTAATTCTCTGTCTGCTCTCCAAACAGAGAATTTCCCACCACAGGAAAATCCATAGCCTTAGTCTGGGTATCCTGTGACAAACTAGTACACCTGAGCCAGGCCAACCTACGAAAAGCTACAGATGTGGCCATGACCCTAGAGGAAACATCATTAACATCCACAGCAGCATGAAACCGAACCTTAGAGGCTAATGCCATCAGCAGCCACCTGTTCTAGTTCACTAGCCAGCTGGCCATGGGCCCGCTTTGGCCACGTGATAACAGTATCCCATCTAGATTTCTGATACCTAGCTACATAAGGCATATAATTTGCTTGCCTGAGTCCCAGAGAGGCTGCCATATACTGTTTTTGCCATGGCATCAATCTTCCTGGAATCCTTGTCAGGAGGATGTGAAGCCAAGGAATATTAGCTTTATCACATGCAGCAGCCTGAACTACCCCAACATGACTGCATTGCTGAGAAAGGAATTCTGTATCAGGGCCTGACAATGTATACCTTCTGTCCATCTTTTTATCTACAGGAGGCACAGAATTAGGAGCTTTAAAATTTTAATTGTTTGTTTCCTAAAAGACTTATGTAAAGGAATAGACAATCTCCTAGACTCTGGAATATCCATCATTTCTACAAAATCAGGCTCCTCTTGCTCATCCACACCTCTTCTAAAGGAAGCTGGAGGTTTCAGCAACTTTTTATAAAACATAAAATGAGATGGGGACTCAGACAGCATAAGGGAGATTCTAAAGGTCTGTCTGGGGAGATGTCGGTTCAATGGGCAACCCAGACCTTCCCAGCCACATTCATACTGTTTATAATCCTCCTCCCCTCCTCTGGTTCATAAAATTCCTCAATATCATAATCCTGAACCACTGGGACCGACGAACCGACCTTTTACCAGACAGTGGTGGTTTGGACGGACCCTGAGACAGTGACTGGACAATCTGTATGGCTTTGCTATCTCTGCAGCAGTTGGAGAAGGAATTTTGGACTCCAGACCTGCTGATTTTCTTGTTTTCTTTACTGGAATTGGTTCCTCAGAACCAGCTTTTCTTTTGCCCGAGGAAGTCTGGCCCTGGTCAGAGGGCACTCCCTCTGGTTCGGTTGGCACCGAACCGGGCTGGCCATCCGGGTCAGCGGACTTTTTGGCCTCTCGTTCCCTGAGCCTGCCCAATCTTTTTTCCAGGGTGGCTGCAGGGAAATTCTTACATACCTGGCAGTCTGACTGGAGGTGGTCAAACCCCAGACAATAAACACATGTGTGTGTGGGTCAGCCTTGGCAAAGACTTCCCACAAACATCACAGTGTTGAAACCAGTGGGCCAGTTTTTCTTCTGGGTTTCTCAGACATAATGCCAGCCTAACCAAAAACTTGCCTCTTTAACGGAGTGCCAGGCAAGACACCCATTATCGGTTCCTAACAGTTATCGGGTATTGGAAAAACGTAATAAATCCGTTTTTTAGAACCAATAAGAACCGGAACCGCACTCTAAAATAGTAACTTTTAGTTTTAAATGAGTTTTAAACCCACTGATCGGTTCAAAACCGAACCGATAACTTACAAGTTCCACACAGACAAAACCTTCATTTACTTACGATTTACCACAGATGGAAGCTTGAACGAGCGGTTTTGCGGTTAAAATAAAACTATTCTCGGTTAAATCCAACCGAGAAAACACTTTTTAAACCGAGAAATGAACCGAGCAGAAGGAGAAATCTCCGGAGCGACTGTTCACTGAGGCGGAGTAAAGAATCTGACAGTTCAAGTTTGAAATGACACAGATAGAGCTGCTCTCGTGCCAAAATTCTATTTTGGAATGGTTTTAACCATTGCACTCCGGGGCAGTTCTAGAGCTGGAACAAACTGCTAATGTCTATAATATAGCAAGACTTCATGTTGTTTGAAATGTACTAAACTGCGGCCACACGTGCAGGCTGGGAAAAGCCTGCCACAATGTTGTAGGTGGTGTGGGAGGTTCACACGGCAAAGTAAAACGCCCATACCACCACACAATCCCAAGAAAAGAGGGATCGCAGCCACAATGAAACGGCCAAACTGCGGGCATTCAGTCATGCACAGAGGCAACAATCCCGCTGTTGTGCACCTTCAAGAACGCTGCTGAACTGGCCGTGTGATCGAGCATTGTAGGCTCAGAGTTTACTGTTCACTGATAGTATTTCTACAAGTGCTCACTTTCTACAGATACTTCCCTTTCTTGTTTTCCCTCTCACTCATCTTTACAACCAGCTCTGTATGTAGACCCCTACAGATTCATTAGAAATGCTCCAACCAGTGACATCCTTAGAAGCAGTCAGTGGTTTAAAGTATATGGTTACTCCCTGTTCAGCATAGATTTCCACCACAGGTAAAAACATAGATATCAAATAAATACAAAACTAGAGGGGAGAGGGGACACCAAGTGACTGTGGTGCTTCCTGTCCTTCTCCTTCATAGTGGTACAGGTTAGCTTGCACATGGCTGCTGAGAGCTCCAGGAATACAGCGTGCTGTCCCCTCTGTTATATATTTGATCCCTGTGGGTAAAGAGCTGTTGTATCACAGTTCATAGAACTGTACCCTTTTGTGGAAACTCATGCCATCTGCTGCTTTTTTATTTTCCCCCTACACACAAAGAACCCAGACCCTCCCCTAACATAAAATCTCCTGTTTCATCATTAACAAAAACTACCCTCAACTGGGTGTGATTTTAAAAGCTGGATAAGGGCAGATTTCTGTGTTTCTTTCTTTAAATAAAAAATACAACTCAGCCCCGTGGTGCAGAGGGCTGAGGCACTGTGCACCCTACCTCTCGTCACACAGGCAACTAGAATTTATGAACAAGCTCAGATCCCCAGGGGTCGGCGGAGTGGCTGGGAGTGGATAGAGTAGCAATCAGGCCGTTCTCTCTCCTCTCTCCTCCTCCACTCGACGTGGTGTGCTAACTCAGCTCTAGGTTGCCACCTGGTGGCAGTACTAATGCACGGGCAGCAGACGCAAGTCAGGGATGGGCAGAGCAGCGGTTCTGGGACATATGTGCACCCCTATGCGTTTGCACAGCCTGTGCCGCTGCTGGCTCAAGGGGAGAAATGGAAAAAGGATCCAAGGACTTCATGAAGCCCTCTGCCTCTCCCCGCACCACCACTCGGACACCCGGAGCATCTGCATATGTAGCTCAAGGGGGTGCTCCCTCCTCCGGCCCTGCCAAGGGGGGGGGGGAATCCATGTGGTACTAGCTCTGAGGCAAGTCTAGAGGAGGCGGATGCTGGCCATAGGGAGAGGGGAACAGGTGCCGATAGCCGTCCAAGGGAAAAAAGCTGCACGACAAAAGAAATAAATTAAATGGAAAATTTCTCGGGAAGAGAAAAAAAATAATATTTCAAACCGTGTACTATACTAAATAACACATGGACAACCATGCACAGCTTAGTTGTGTTTCCACCTCATGGTTCTTTTTTTCCAACTTGAATATTTATTGAGTTTTTCTACGGACCCATGGTATAGACCAAACAATGTCTTAGATTACGAGTATTAATAACAGACTAGAGCTAGTGCTCATCATCATATCTTTTATAAAAAGCATCTTTAGGGGGTTAATGAGCATCTAACTGAACGGATGGATGTTCCCACATTGCTCCCTCTAAACAGCCTAAAATTAAAGTTTTAAAATAGGAAAAAGTGCCTAAGTCCGCGGAGTTTAGCAAATTATACTATCAGAAGACAGGATGGACGATTATCTCACTCCAGATCCTTCAAAAAGTCAAAGAAATGCCTCCAAAAGCGCAAGAAAAGGAAGAGAGAGTAGCGGCCTGGTCTCATCGTCGACGGCTGAGGTTGCCACGCTGGGCAGAGAGGTTACGGGGCAGGTTATAGCAGCTTTGGAGTCGAGGCTGATTAAGTTGGAGGGGAAATTGGATGTAAAGCTCCAGGAGATACAGGAGCAGCAAGTAGAGCAAGCAGAAAGAATCACAGAAATGGAAGAGAGAATATCGCATGTGGAAGACGAACTGCTGGCGACTCCTGGGCAGGCAGCAGCACTCCAGAAAGAACTGGCCGAATTGAAGGATGTGCTTGATTAGCAAGAGAACTATCAGCCATTTAAATTTGCGGCTAAGGGGCCTGCCGGAAGGCACGGAGCGGGAGAGTGTGCTTGATTTTTGTGCAGGGGTGCTACTGGACTTGCTGGAACTCAAACCCGCGAAGGGGAAGCAAAAGCTGGAAAGAGCTCACAAGGCCATGATATCCAAACCACCAAAGGATGGGCCGCGGTGGCAAATAATCTTCCAGTTTCACCATTTCCAGGACAGGGAATAGGTTTTGAAGGCATTTCGGAAGAAGGGTACTGTGGCATACGAGGGGCACTGCCTTTACATGTCCCAAGACTATTCGGCTCGCTTGCTTAAGAGGAGGAAGATGCTTAAGGGTATAATGCAGCAGCTAAGAGAGAGTAAGGTGGAGAATTTTTTAGTGTACCCCACCACTTAAAAAATAAAGCACGAGGGAGCCACGTACTGCATTGGGAGATCGAGAAGGCTGAGGAAATCGTTAAGGCCAAAAAGCAGAAAACCGTGGTGAACTCGGAAAGACTGAAACTCTACTGTACTTGACTATATGTATAAAAGGAGGAAAGGCTGGATTTCGTTCCAATTTCTTTTTCTTTTTTTCCCCCCTCTCTCTCTCTCTCTCCCTGTTGGAGTTGTGTTACTGGAACTAGCTTTAAGACTCGTGCTGAAGAGAGATGGATTTTTGCAATCCAAGTGCTCGTTTAGTTGAGGAATTTGTTAAAGCCCTACTGCAGAAACTGCGGTGAACAAGGCTTCACTTGACTGTTCGTACAAAAAGGAGGAGAGGCTGATTTTTCGTTCCTTTCTTTTCTCTCCTTTCTTGTTGGAACTGTGTTTATTGAACTAGCTTTAAGAGTTGTGCTGGAGAAAGATGGACGCTTGCATCCCGAGTGTTCGTGTGGTGACAGTGCATTTTGCAGGACTTGCCAGCTAACAGGGTCTCCTAGTTGAAATTGGACTAGTTCGGAAGATGGCCGCGAGACAGTAATGCGCACGAGGGGAGAACTGCCATGTGAAGGACACTTGAGAGCGAGAAGGACCGAAGTAGAAGATGTGGCTACAAACACGCATGGGTGAAGGTAGGAGGGCAGGTGGGGAGCAGGGCTTAGTGCATGAATTTTCTGAGCGCAGCTTGGTCTCCCTGCTGGTTTTAGCTGGTAGCCCTGGAAGTCTGTTTTCGAGAATCCATCTCTCAGGCTGCAAGGGGTGGGGGGATGAGAGCGACTGCAGGGGGCCTGATGTCGACTGGGAAGTGGTCTTGAAGTGCTGTGCATGCTAACGAGTAGGGAAAGCAGAGGAGTGAGGATGTAAGGCAGCAAAATAAAACTACAAAGTTGTATAAATAAAAAGTAAAAAATGCACTGTGTAAATTGCTGATGTTTAAGTTATCCACCACATAGCAGAAGAGGAAAGCAGCTGTATGTAGGTTTGGATCTCGGTGGTGTGGGAGATGGGGCTGGGTTGGTGGCTGTGGCGTGGGTTGGAGGGGTTGCCACGCGCCTATTTGATGCAGCCAGGCTTTTTGCCCAGTGAGGAGTGGAATGGTCTCTTTTTGCCCTATGCCGTTGTGGTAGTTGGCCTGGTGTGCTGCGCACTTTCGGAGGCACATGGTCTGACATACTAAGCTGCTTTAGCTGGGTGGGAATTTTTCTCTCTACCTGCTGGGGGGAAAGAATAAAAAAATATTTGATAGTGGAACGAGGGAGAATGGATGAAACTGGCTGTGGAAGGAGGGTGTGGGAGCGTCTTTGTCAGTACAGGGGGATGAGACAGACACTTAAGTCGGGGAGACTATTAGTGTCTAAGAGACCATCAGGGAGACAAGGGTGGGTGTGAGGGGATAGAGATAAGCACAAAGAGGGAGGTATAACAGCTGAGGAAGGGGGAAGGATTGGGGAGGGAGTTGCTGGACATGGTAGACGAAAGGAGCAGAGTGTTGGGATGAGGTGCTGGAGTGAGACCTGGAGATGGAGAGAGGGGGAAATGAATTGGGGGGTTAGGGGTGGTGGAGAGAAATCGAGCTGGTTTGGTGAGAGAGTTGGAGAGGGTGAGAGACAGAGGGAGGGGGGTACAAAGTTTTATGCTGAAACTGTTCTGACATTGTTGTTTTTGTTGAACAAAAGTGCAACCAACAATACTATGTATGTGGAATATTCTCAGTTAAAAAGGTCACGATGAGAGGGAAAGGGTTCCTGAATACTAATGGTGGCCAAGAACAGCTTTAATGTGGCTGGCTGGAATGTTCAGAGTGTAATAAATCCCGTAAAGAGGACTGTGCTGTTACCTGGCACTTAAGAGTGGGGACTCAAGTTGCATTGCTACAGGAAACACACTTGATGGAAATGGAGTATGCTAAATTGGCTCGAGGGTGGGCAGGAAAGTGTTATGCAGCATCTGCTTCAGTGCACAAATGAGGAGTAGCCATCCTGCTGCATAAGACCCTCCCCTTGGAGGTGAAGAGGGTGGTTAAGGACAATAAGGAGGGCAGGTACATCTTTATATTGGGCTTACCTGAAGGCGAACAGATGACGCTGGGATCAGTGTACGCCCCAGCGGTCTATGACCAACAGTTCTATTGCTCTTTGCTGGATTTATTGGTCCAGGAACAGTTCCCAGGGTTAATAATGGGAGGGAATCTGAATTGGACCATGGATCCGAAACTGGACCATTCCGAGGGGAAGGGAAGGGAATCTGGCTGTATGCAGCAATGGCAAGAAGGTATGGGGGAGCTAGACCTAGTGGACGCTTAGTGTACAGCAAATCCGGGAGTGAGAGAGTGTATACCTTCTACTCGAACCCCCATAAGACGTGGACACAGCTGGACTACATTTATGCTACTCGGAAATGGTACTCCCAGATCTGGGAGACCCGTCACAGCCCTATACATGTGTCGGACCACGCAATGGTGGTGATGAAAATACAAGGCTGGGAAACAGGCATCTCCCCCCCTTGGAAACTCTCCTTATATATGGCCCAGAATGAGGATTTCAGAAAGCACTTGGAGGAGAGTTGGTATCTTTTTATGGAAATGAATGATACAGAGGAGGTCCCTAGGGATATACTTTGGGATACGGGCAAGGCTTTTATGAGGGAAGCAATTATTGAATATATGTCTCGCATAAAGAGGAAAAGAGACAAGACCTCGAGAGTAAGTTGAAGGAGCTGAGGGTAGCTGGCCGGGAACAGGGAGAGGTTTTATGATCCCTGTAGTTGGGGAGGGAGGCCCTGAATGCCCACTTGAGGACTTGTTTTTTTTAACAAGAGACATATTTGAATGGGGGAACAAACCAGGGCCCATGCTGGTCAATCTCATGAGGGGAGGTAGAAGGATGGGCAGAATCCTGGGGGTAAAAGATAAACAAGGAGCCCTACAGAAAGAGGATAAAGGGATGCAGCAGACTTTTTGCTCCTTCTTTCAACAACTGTATGAAGTGGAAGGGACAGGGACAAGGGCACAGATGCTACAGTTTCTAGGGAAAATCAAAATACCGGAAGCCACACAGGAACAGAGGGGAAAGTTGGGACAGCAAATAACTGCGGCGGAGGTGCTGAAGGCTATCCAGAAGTTAGAGGAGAAAGGCTAGTGGACCGGATGGCTACCCAGTGGAATTTTACAAAACAATGGGGGCCAGAACTGCGAGGGTACTGAGTGAAGTATTCCAGCAAAAAGGGGGAGGCAGGTGAGGTTCATTTGTCTGATGCATGCTATGATGCTGCTATATGCCTCATACCAAAAGAAGGGAGGGACCCAGAGTCTTGTGTCTCATACAGGCCGATTTCACTCTTGAATTGTGATTGTAAAGTATTGGCTAAAGTGTTGGCCAGTAGATTGGAGGAGGTGCTCCCGGGGTTGGTTCACCCAGACCAAACCGGGTTCATAAAGGGGAGACAGTCATATCGCAATATGAGGCAGCTGCTTAACATGATCTGGAGAGCGAACAGGGTAAAGGAAGATATAGGGATACTATCAATGGATGCTGAAAAAGCATTTGACAGAGTGGAGTGGGAATACCTGTTTGAAGTAATGGAATGGTTTGGTCTGGGTGAAGCATTTCTATGGCGGGTGAAGGCGATGTATAAGAGGCCCCGAGCGCAGGTGTTAGTGAGTGGCACTAGGTCAGAGAGATTCGACCTAGGGAGGGGCACAAGGCAGGGATGTCCACTCTCCCCATTATTGTTCACCCTAGCGACTGAGCCTCTGGTTGTGGCAAAAAGGGATAATGAGAGGATACAGGGGGTGGGGAAAGTAAAGTGCAGCACAAACTGGCACTGCATGCAGACGATATGCTGCTGTTTCTAACAAACCCAAGAAGCTCAGTACCACCTCTCATCATTGGTGGAGGAGTTTGGTGCCTTTTCAGGCTACAAGATCAATTTAGGGAAATCAGAGGTAATATGGTCTAAGGGCTCTGGGAATGAAGTGAAACAATGGGGATTAAACATGGCAGGGACGGGCTTGATGTATTTAGGGATACAAGTGGGAAGATCTCTGGGGTCCTTGTATGGGTTGAATTATTCTGAATTAATAAAAATTATAGAGGCAGGCCTAAGACACTGGATGCAGTTGCCCTTGTCGTGGCTCGGCAGAATCAATATAATTAAAATGAATGTGCCACCTAGGATTTTGTATCTATTGCAAATGTTACCCAAGGGGCTGAATAAGGAGGACATTCGTAAGCTGGAGAGGGCCTTCTCCTCCTTTATTTGGAGAGGGAAGCGCCAGAGGATAAGTCTGGTGAGGTTAAAGGCGGAGGGGGGCTCAACTTTCCAGACCTGGAAAATTATTTCTTGGCTATACAGCAAAGGTATGCAGCGGACTGGGTGCATAGGCCCAAGATAGCTAGTTGGGTCGAGCTGGAACAAGAGACGAGACAATGTAATACAGCGGCATATCTTCACAGCAGAGGGCTGAGGGCATATAGGAGTGGAAAAGAAGTTAATCCCCTAGTGGTGCAGGTATTATCAGCGTGAAGGGTGTTAAGGAGAAGAGGCTGGATGCAAGGTAAGGAGACACTGCTTCTGCCTGTAGCAGATAATCCCTATTTCTTGCCAGGATTAGAGGATAAGGGCTTCTGGGAATGGGAGCAGAAGGGAATAAAGAGCCTGGGGCATTTACTGGAGCAAGGACAACTTTGCTCCCTGCAAGTAATTCAAGAGGTAGTAGGGAGTGGGGGACAAGATAGGTTTAGGTACCTGTAAATAAGGGCATTTATGGGAAGTCTAGGAAAAGAAGATAAGGGAATATATGAGATGGACCCGATGGAGACACTGATATATATGGCTCAGGATCAGGAAAGGGTTTATAGGGTGGGTGGTGAAAAGAGGGAAACATATTCTCCGGACAGGGCGTTGGAAAAAGACTATGGAAAGGGACCTAGGTAGGTGCATTACGGATGAGAATGGGGAATGTTACTTCCTATGCATTCTGGGATTATGGCCTGCAACAAATATAAAGAGCGTGCTTTAAATTTATCCACAGGGTGCATCACCCACCGGTGATTCTGCATAAGGCGCTCCCTGAAGTGTCGCCTCAGTGTGGAAGATGTGGGAAGGAGAGGGGTATGTATATGCACTGCTTCTGGAGCTGCCCGGTTTTGCAGAAATACTGGAGAGAGATGGTCTCCAAGGTAGGGAGGGTTGCAGGTAAAGAGCTACCATTGGACCCACTGAGCTGTCTCTTTGGGGTGGAAGCTGCAGAGGAAGGTGAGGAGTGGGCAATGCTTCCTAGATGGATTAGAGTCCTGTATGTTTTGGCATGTCATGGGATTCAGAATACCTGGGTATCACAAGTCACCCCGACTGTGCATGCTTGGTGGAAGATGGTGCTGCAGATGCTGGAGCTGGAAAGACCGACATATAATATGGGGGCAAGAGGAAACTTTCAACAGCAGCTGGGCCCCACTTTTAGCCTCACTGTCGGTGGAGGAGGGATGGGTATTGTGGGAAGGAATTACAAGCTGAGGGAGTGAAGATCTGAATGGGATGACCCACGGAAGGGAGAAAGAAAGATAAATAAGTAGATGGATATGTCTGAAGGGGAACAGAAGTAAGGGAAAAGTGAAAGACTGACCATGGGAATCTGTGAAAGTGAAAGAATTTTGAGAATACGATTAGGTGGTTGCATTTTTTAAGTATGTAATGAAGTAAGTAAATGATGTGTATTAACTCATAATGAAGTGATATGGTTGCTTACTACTGTTTGACTTTTAGAGTGTTGAATGTATGTATGTTTGTTTTATTCAGTAAAACAAAGATTTTATACAAAAAAAAAAGCATCTTTCTAAAAACCAAGGCGCTTGTACATAAATTAAGCAGAAAACAAAATTTAAATACCTGTAAATTTTCTTTCTCCAATGGCTGGTCTCCGGGCTTCCATACAAATGGGTTGTACCTCCTGATGCAGATACGCAGGCAGGAACTAAGCTCTGCAGCTGGGGATATCCAGTCCTCCACATCCTGCTTCCACCAGTTCTTCTGAAAACAGTCCAAATGTGGCAATACTATCTGAACTTGGAAACAAAAACAAGAAAATTAAGCCATTCATGGCCAATTGGCCACCTTATACATTCTGGCAGGGAAGCAGAAGCCCAGAGACCAGCCGTCAGAGAAAGAAAATTTACAGGTATTTAGATTTTGCTTTTTCTCTCCTAAGCTGGTCTCTGGGCTTCTATACAAATGGGATATACAAAAAGCAGATATCCCGGGTGGGAAGAATTTAAGTGCCCTTAAGGGTCCACCACTGCCTGAAGACTTGGCAGCCAAAGGACGCCTCTGCTGAGGCCATCACATCCAGTTTGTAGAATTTTGTGAATGTGTGAATAGACTACCACGTAGCCACCCTGCATAGGTCTGGTGGAGATGCTTCTCTGAAGTCCGCCCACGAAGTGGCCACAGTCCGGGTAGAATGGGCCCTCACTGGGCTAGGTAAGCTTACTCCAGCCTGATAATAAGCAGTGGTGATGACAGAACATATTCATCTGGCTACAGAGTCCTTCAAAGTTTTTATACCCATATTTTCAACTGGAAGTTTTTCGAACAGAATCCGTTCTTTTAATATACATTTTCACCGCTCTTCTTGGATCCAATGCGTGAAATTCCCTTTCCTTTTCTTTTTTTGGGCGTGGGCAGAAGGAAGGCAGAATCAACTCGTGGTTGCAATGGAATGGAGACAACTTTAGGCAAAAAAACTGGATCTGTTTGGAGCACCACACAGTCCTGATAAAACACAGTATACGGTTCTTTGGTGGATAAGGCACCTAGCTCGCGGATTCTCCTGGCTGAAGTAATAGCTATTAGAAAAGTGACCTTCATTGTAAGATGCATGAGGGATGTCTCCTTGAGAGGCTCAAAAGTAGCCCTGGTCAAAGCTTTGAGAACCAGATTAAGCCTCCAAGGTGGTACCACCGTTGGCTTGATTGGGGGTGCTTTAATGTTGCTGCCCTTAGAAACCTCATGACATGGGGATGTGAACCCAGTGACTTTCCTGAACACACTAGCAAGAGCGCCCCCAGCGCGGAAACCTGAACCTGTAAGGTGACTGGTTGCAGTCCTTTATCAAATCCATCCTGAAGAAACTGCAGTGGTACAGCTAATGATATTGACTGGCTCTGTATGTGTTGTATTGGAGCCAGAACAGAATTTCCTCAAATTCTATGTAATACACTTTAGAAAGAGAGATGTGGCGGAGTGCACCATCATTTCAATAATAGCAGCTGTGTAGCCTAACTCTTTGAAAGTTTCCTGCTCAATCTCCAGGCTGAGAGGGAGAAGTTGTTTAGATTGGGTGCAGTACCGGACTCTGATGGAAGGTTTGGACTGATCTGGAAGGTTAGAGGTGGTCACCTTGAAAGATGAATGAGAAGCAGGAACCATGGGTGACGAGGCCATCAGAGACAGACTAGAATCAGTTCTGCCCGGTCCAGAGCCACTTTGTGTAGGACTCTGGATAGAAGTGGTATTAGAGGAAAGGTATACAGGAGACAGAACTAACTCCCAGTCTAGGGAAAAGGCATCCTGAGCCACCGCTAGTTCGTCCTTGGCCAGGGAGCAGAATTGCTTTACCTTGGAGTTTCTCTGGCAGGCGAAGAGATCTATCTGAGGATTGCCCCACTGTTCTGTTACGTTGTAGAAGGCACTGTCCTTCAGCTCCCATTCCTCTAGTAGAACATCTTGGCGACTGAGCCAGTCTGCTGTGACATTTTCCTTTCCTGGAATGTACACTGCCCTTATGCTTGCCAGGTGGTGCTCAGCCCACTGAAAGAGAAGAAGGGACTCCAGTAGCATTTTTGAGCTTCTTGTTCCATCCTGATGGTTGATGAATGCCATCGTTGTTCGACTGTCCCTTAGAATCAGTACGTCCTGATTGAGGACTTGCTGTTCAAAGTGTATTAGGGCTAAGCATACTGCTCTCATCTTGAAGACGTTTATGCTGTACCTTGTTTCTAACAGCGATCACTTGCCCTGAGCGGACAGCTGATGCGAGTGACCCCCCCCAGCCCGAGACTGGCATCAGTCGTGATTCAGATTTGGTGTGGATGGCCCAACTTGCGACCCCTCATGACATTTGACCTTTGAGTCCATCACTGGAGGGAAGTTTTTATCTGTTGAGAAACTGGATCAGTTGGTGCAGGCTGTGTCTGGACTGGGACCACAGACAGAGCAAGTGTGCTTGAATGGGCTGCATGTGGACTAGGGCCCAAGGGACTGAATCCGCCAGCGATACTAGAGTCCCAATTAGCTGCACGAAGGAGTGAGCCAGCAGTGGAGGAACTGTATGAAACTTCTTGATGAGCTTCAGCAGGTCCCTGAATTTCACTTCCGGGGAAAAGACTTTGTTGGCTTGTGTCATGAAGTCTGCCCCCAGGTGGTTCAAGGTCTGGCTTGGAGTTAGGGAACTTTTTCTTCAGTTGATGACAAATCCGTGTGCCAACAGGCAGCGGACTATCTCTGCCACTGCTTGGTTGAGCTATGAGGCCTTAATAAGAATATCGTCCAAGTAAGGGAAAAGTTGTATCCCTTGGTTCCGAATGTGAGCTATGACCACTACCAGCACTTTGGAGAGATTTTTTGGGGCTGAAGAAAGCCCAAATGTCAGTGTTTTGAGTTGGAAATGCTGCTCCCCCACCTTGAACCTGAGATATTGCCTGTGAAGTTCCTGGATGAGAATATGCAAATAGGCATCTAGCAGAATGATGGATGCAAGAAAATCCCCTTGCTGCAACTCCCTGATGATTGAGGACAAGGTTTCCATCTTGAAGCGTCTGCTGTGGACAAAATGATTCAGGAATTTGAGGTCTAGGACTGGCCTGAATCCCCCTGTGTGTTTTGGCACGATGAAGAATAGGAAGTAGACCCCCCCCTCCGATTGATTTCTGTGGGGGGAACTTGCTCGACAGCCCCTGCTTGAAGAAGGTCAGTAACAGCATGTAACATAGCCAGTCTTTTGGCCGGGTTGCCCAAAATAGGGGAGGACAACACATGAGGTAGCGGGGCCTTGAATTCTAATTCTTTTGGGTAACCCTTGTCGAGGATGTCTAGGACCCATCTGTCCGATGTGGTTTGGACCCATTCCTCGAGAAAAAATGAAAGTCTCCCCCTACTAGGGATGGGCCCTGATAGCTTCATTGTGACTTCTTGTTGCTGTTCCCAGTGTTCTAGTACCACCACTTCACTGGATCCGCCTCCTCTGAAGTTACGCTGATTCTGCGAGGAGAACCATGTTCTTTTCAGAGAAGTTAGAGTTTTGACCCTTGTTGTAACCTTGATCACAAAAATTGCATTTGGGGCCCGAGGACCATGATTTGCCCCTGCCTCGTGACTGGGGCACATGCACCTTAGCTGTCTCCCTGGATTCCTTCACCACCTCCTTCAGAACTGAGCCAAACAGGAGATTACCTTTATAGGGGGCATTTACCAAATGGCTCTTCAAAGAGGCATCTGCTTGCCAGGCCGAAGCCAGAAGTTGCAGAGAGCCAAAGTCTGATAAAACATGGTCAGGAGCGCGCCCTGACCTCCTCCTCTGATAAGACTGCCGCATAAGCGATGCCAAACACGTTAATTGCAGTAGATTAATAATATCCTTGTTCTTCTCTGGGTCCTCAGTGAATTGAAAAGCTAATTCTGAGGCCTAGACAGAAATAGCTCGGGCTGAAAAGATTGGCAGCTGCCACCTTGAGAGACGCTGTTGATGCTTGGAAGGCTTTCTTGAGTGAGGCATCCACTTTCTCCTCCACTGGGTCCCCGAGTGATGCCTCCCTCGGCTGGGATGACCGTCTTCTTGGTGAGGTTCGAAATCAGAGGGTCGATTCTGGGGCTAGCCACTTTTCAGATTGCTTCTTGTCAAACCTGAAGAGCTTAGAGATCCACTGGAGCACTGGATAGGTGCGCTCTGGACCCTGCCATTCCTCCCTTAGCAAATGCTCTATGGCTGAAGGAACTGGGAAGGCTGTGGCCGGTTTGTTTGTTTGTTGAATTTTGTTGACCCGGTAGGCCCACTGAGACTAGAAGTCCCTTTTCCAGGGGCAACCAAGGGAGGGAGGGGGGATACAGATGGTAACCAACTGAAACTGAACCAGATTAAGCGGTTGGTGGTATTTTTAGTGAATGGGGGGGAAATTTGGCCAGGACACCGGGGAAATACCTGTACTCTTTTCGAGAAGTGCCATGGGATCTTTAACATACACCTGAACTACCACCAGAACAGGCAGATGGGACCTCTGTATAATGTCTCATCCGAAAGATGGCACCTCAGGAGTGCAGCACCCCCTCATGTTGCACTGCAGTGTCAGTACTGAGATATTAAACAAAGTGCCTGGTGTGAGGATAGAACCCACAGCCTTCTGATCTCCTGGCCTCAGAGGTGAATGTGCTACCTGCCAAGTCACTGACACTGGTTTGGCAGCAGATGCCAGGCGAAAGGCCCGTTTTGGCTGTGCTGGAGCCACTGAGGAAGAATCAAGATGAATTTCAGCTATTATCTTCTTGATGAAAAAGTCCAGAGCCTCCAAATCTGGACGGGGAGACATCCAAGTCAGATAATGAGTCCACTAGCTCCCCCTCAACTGGAGTCTGAGGAGCCCAGGGAACGGTCCCTGCGACACTTTTCCTTGTGAGTGCTTCTACATCTGCTCCAAGAATGAGATCTTTTCTTCCTCTTGAGGCATGAGGAATGCTGATCCTCCTCGTGTGAGGATCTGCTCCTGTATCAGGATTTCTTTCTTTTATCATAGTGATGTGAGGACAGCTGTCCCTCTTCAGATGAGGACATGGATGAGGGCCTCTTTCTTTTTGCCTTCTTGTGAGGTTGCACATCTGGTGACCCTGGAGGTTGCCAATCGAAGCATGCAGGGTCCAGTGCAAAGGCCCTATTTAGCTTGTCTATGAGGTCTGGGGCCAGAGAGGGGTTTGCAGACTGCTGAGTCTCCCTGGTGCCCACTGCTCACTCAGATCTGTCTGCTGTCTACCAGTCCGAGCCAAGGCATGGGAGGTCTCCGCCATATCCTCCCCAGATGCAGACACTGCCTTCTCACATTTTAGGCACATCGAACCTGCAAAGGTGGTCAGAAGAGGAGATTTGCAATGCTGGGGTTTTATGCCCCTGGTAGGCTTGTCTGAGGCCAAGACTGAAGATGGCTTTAATCCCCTTTGACTGAGAGTACCCCCAGGTTTCCTGATAAAATGGGAGGCTGTCTGGAAGAATGCTGAAGCTCTTATGGACCACTGCTGCTGGCCCTTTAAGGGCAAAAAGATGAACTGTTTAAACTGCTGCCTTGGTCCTGATTAGTTAACACTTTCTTGTTCCCTTAGTGCGGGGGGCTGCAGCCCAGGTGAGAAGCTCAGTTATGTCCTGAGCAGCACTTCTTGTGAACTGCCACACTCGTCAACAAGAGAGCACTGGACCGTCGATGAGCAGCTGAATTACAGCTGCAGGCCCACCGTCGACAAGGGGCTGAAAAGAGTCAGGGAGCCGGCCATCGACAGGAGAAAAAATTACACTGCCACTGACGAGGAGAGAATCCTCTCAGAGCACTGAGGTGCTATTAATGTCCAATCGCCGAAAAAAATGGCATCAATCAAAGAAATAGCCCAGTCGACGAACGCCAAGGTTAAAAGGAACACTTGGTTGAGCCCAGAATCACTGGAAAATCCTCTGCGGTAAAGTGGGGCCAGTCTGTGCAGCTTGCAAGGCTGAGACTGGGAGCCACGCAGGAGTGCTCTAAAGTGCTGCTTTTCTTCAGCAATCCCAATAAGAAACTAAATTTTGTGACTTACAGTCTGATGTCTTCAGTCCTGCATGTGGTGACAGCTCTGCTGCAGAGTACCTGCTAACTGGAAGGCAGGAAGTAAACTGATGGAAACAGGAAGTGGAGGGCTGGATATCCCCAGCTGCAGAGCTTAGTTCCTGCCTGCATATCTACATCAGGAGGTACAGACCATTTGTATGGACGCCCGGAGACCAGCTTAGGAGAGAGAACATAACAATTAAAAACAATCATAACAAGTCAGAAATGTTACAATCCATAAAACTTCAATTCATTAAATATCAGGTTCAGGTAATCTAAAGAGAATCTGAATATGCTAAGCTAAATAAATATGTTTTAAGTGCTGTTTTGAAACTCTGGATGGTCAGGTACACTCATACCCGACAAGGTACAGAATTCCACAGGGTCGGGACCTCAAAGGCAAAAGACCGGGCCCCCGCTGTCTTCAAGCGAACCCTGGGAATCTCCAGCAATCCCTCATCGGCAGATCGGAGAGGACGGAGGGGGCAGTAAGGGTGAAGGAGATCTTGCAAGTAACTGGGTCCCGGTCGTGTACAGTAGGGCTTTATAAGTCAGTAGCCCGACCTTGAAGGTGATCTGCCACTGTACTGGCAGCCACTGCAGTCTGCGGAGCACAGGTATTATATGACTGGTCCTGGAAGTACCAGTCAACAGCCTGGCTGCGGCATTCTGCACCAGCAGCAGGCGGTGGATATCAAACCCCGATAGCCCTAGGTAAAGGGCATTGCAGTAGTTGAGGCAGGAGATTATGAAGACATGGACCAACGCTGGAAGATCATCAGGAGGAACCAGATGCTTCATCTGGGTGATATTCCTCAGATGGCAGAAAGAGGACCAGACAATGGCCGACACCTAAGATTTTAGGATCAGGCCGTTAAAAATAATGCCCAGGTTCCGCACCCGATCTGAGGTAGTCAGCTGAACACCCCCGAGCCAAAGCCCAGCGGGTTGTCCTGAGACAAACCTGCCTCCTGGCAATCTGGGTCCACAACCAACACCTCAGTTTTAGCCGGGTTCAACCACAACCAGCTGGTACTCATCCAGTCCTGGATCTCGGATAGACAGTTGTTAAATACCGAGAGGATCACATCCTTTCCAGGCACACAGGACATGTACAACTGAGTATCATCTGTATAGCAGTGAAAACTCAGACCGTACGCAATGATCTCTCCTAACGGCAGCATATGCACTGCGAGGCAGCATGGGTGACAAATGGAGCCCTGCGGTATCCCACAGGATAAGGAGAAAGGGGCTGAGAAATAAATCCCAGACACCACTCTCCGAGTCCTACCCTTGAAGGAAGATCAAAATCATCTAAGGACCATACCAGATAGTCCACAAATGAACCGCAGGCGCTCCATCAACACACCATGGTCCACAGTGTCAAATGCCTCAGAGAGATCAAGGAGGATCAAGATAGAACGAGTCCTCCAATCTCTCGCTATTAGGAGGTCATTTAGCACCCGAACAAGGACTGTCTCGGTATATGCCTCTTTCTAAATCCCGACTAGAGAGAATCATAGACATCCTGGCTGGACAAGTGATCATCCTTATGCAGCGCAACCATCTTCTCAATAACCTTATCCACAAAGGGTAGGTTAGAGACAGGTCTGTAGTTAGTCACAGTCCGGGTCAAGGAGTTTTTTTTTTTTTTTTTTTTTTTTTTAAGGAGGGTTCGAACAACCGCCTCCTTTAGGGGGTCCAGGAAGACCCCTCTCTCCACTGACCTCCAGACTATCTTGGCTAGGCTGATTTCATCTACGTACCCTACAAGAAGGCGAATAGGGTCTGGGTCCAAACGACAGTTGGTTGGCAGCAAAGTCTGGATGATCCTCATGACAGCCATGATTTCCAGCTGGCTGAAGTCAGACCAGATAAACTAAACACCCGCCACCTCCTGCCGATCTCCACCATGCCCACTAGAGGGGGCTGGACGGATCCTGGACCTGATGGTGGCAACTTTATCTGTGAAGAACTGAGCAAACTCATCACACTTCTCTTGTGAAAAGGCTCCTCCAGACTGAAGACAGACTGGATTGCATGGTTGGTTCTGCACAGCGGCAATCTCCCTGGACAGGAAATCTGTCTTCTTATGGGTGACTGCCAAATGATAGACTGCATACTGGTCCATCAATTTAAGTCTGTCACACCCCAGGCCCGATTTCCGACAGCCACTCTCTAGCCTTTGTCCCACTCTCCTCATCTCCTTCAAGGTCCCATCAAACCATGGGGACCTTGGGCGAAGAGTGAGTGGATGAACACTAACAGGAGCTATGGAATCCAGGGCCTCTGTCACCACCTTATTATAAGCAGGTACTATATTCCCTGGATTCATGTATTCACTTGGTATATCCAATAGATCTAGCACTGCCATTAGGCCATCTGGGGTCACAACCCTCAGAGGGCGGTACTGGGCCATCTTCGTAGGGACTGGTCTATTGGGTGGTGCCACGAAACTGAACCCTACGGTGTGATGGTCAGATGACCCAACTGACTCCACTACCAAGTCAGATATTTCCATCCCTAGGAGGAAGACCAAGTCCAGTGAATGACTACAAATGTGGGTCGCGGAAGTAACAACCTGTATAAGGTCCCAAGAAGTCATTAGTTGGAGGCAGTCCTGACCAAACTGCGAGAGTTCATAGTCGACCCAGGCACTGAAATCCCCCAGAATCAACCATCTGAGGGGTCCCAATACCATGTTGACGATGAAGTCTGCGACTTCCTGCAGGAAAACTTTCCCATCTCCTGGTGGATGGTAGATGAGCAGTATCCTACACCGCACCCATGATACATTCACAGGAGTTGGTGGACCCCAATGGAACCTCCATAAGGTCCAGCTCCGATCTAAAACAGATGGCTATGCCCGCCTCTATGATCCATTCTCGGCTGGTGCATCACAGAGTACCCGGCCAGAATTGTTGAGGCCAACCCTGGACCAGCATTTTTATCCAGCCAGGTCTCGGTGATGCAAGCCAAGTCTGCTGACCCAACGAGATGCACTATTAAACCAGTCTTGTTCTTAATGGACCTGGCATTGCATAACACCATCCGAGTAGGATGAGTAACCAAGGAAGACCACATCACCTGCTTGCATGAAGCAGAGCCCTTGGGTATGGGAACCAGGCAGGGAGGACCCCTCTCCTGGACCCACTTCGCCCCAGGGAGTCTCCTTGTTCCCACTACCCCAGTCCACTCACTCCTTTCCATTCTCCCATCAGGCCCAGCTCTCCCCAACTATCCCCAGAGCCTGGCACACCCTATTTGCTTCCAGGGAAGTGGAGGACAATTAAAAGGTCACAGGTCCCTGAGCCTGTTAGGGAATAGTGCTTGACTGTCTTGCACTTTCCCTAGCACATCGTTTCAGGCAGACAGCACACACCACAGTATTCAAAATCCGCTCCAATATTCCGCACTCCACACACATACATCCAATTCAAAACTCCGCACATTAACACTACGCACACCCACACTAATCTACACACTCAAACCCCCTAAGCCCCACAAAACAAACACACTATATAACACACACAACCACACTCAAATCATACAGCATCCACACCCGAAAATAACCCCACGATCACCCACAAAACCCACAACTTCTACCCTCTCAATACAAAAACCCAAACTAATTCAAAACAATAACTCACTAATACACATAAAAACAATAAATGTAAAATTAAATAACGTCTTATGGCAGAAGTCCATCTTTTTACAGAAAAAGAGTGTCTCACTTAAATCCCTTAAACAGAGTTTGTATAAAACGTTCATCAGAGCTCCCACCTCTTCAGGGCAATGAACCAGTAAATGCTTCAAACCAAAGTCCAACTCTCACTTTGAGCTTTAGAATAAGCAAACAGAGTTTATTTGAAAATTGAAAAAGTTTACAGGCACTCTACTCCCTGGAAGTTATGCAATATAACGAGCCCAAAGGAAAAAAAATTCTGACCAGCAGTGGATTTAGTATGGAGTCCCTCCAGTGGATCCTGTCTTGGACTGAAGCAGTTTTCTCCCAGTAGCTCTCCTTTTCCAGCATCTATTCACTCCGGGGGTTCCTGCAGTGATAGCCCACCAAACCGTAGCAGGCAGAAGTGCTAGTCAAGAACAGGAGAGGCCCCGCCCCCAAAAACACTCGCCTCAGGAGGCAGTCACCCCGCCCAAATGAACCCACAAACTGTGGTACCTGGCCCAGGGTGCGCTCACCAGCAGAACCCCCCCAAAGAAACCTACAGAACACCAGTAACCTACGTCTACCAACCAGTAGACCTGAATCGGCACCTCCCGTCGTGCACATGGCACACAGCAATCGCCCCCAGACAAGTTAGAGCAGGCCCCCAACCCCCAAAATGCTCACTCCAACCTCCAAATTTGCCAGTCCTAACAGCACTTCAGTGTACTCCAGGCAAAACACCACCACACACAGTCCACCGTGGTGATACACCGATGTTGTTCGATACAGAGTTCCAGTTGCCAAAGATTCTCATTAGGTGTTCTGGTTGAACCACCCTCCTTCATTGGTTCCTCCTCGATGTCTCAGGACCTCCTCCGTAAACCAAATCCTCAAAGCTCCAACTCCAAGGATACTACCGGCAGGTAGGGCAAGTTATAAATGGACATAGAAATGCTAGCATTTTTTGAATTTACAACGCTAGCGACGAAACAGGAATTTTATATAAAATAAGCGACTCCATTTCATGGGCACACAAGAGATAGAATTTAAATTCTAATCTGATAATCCTGTAGATGCTATACCTACGTCACTAACTCGCTTCAGGCCCTGACGAACTGCCAATAAAATAAACTAACGTAAACTAAACTAGAAACCAAGGTCAAACAAACAAAAAATTAATTAAAATAAGCTACAGTGCTGCTGCTGCTACTGACGGCTTGCCCTGCGTGACCATCATCTTGGATCCACTCCTCTCCTGCTTATAGCAAGAAGGGCAAATCCACTTAAAACATGGGTTGGTAGAAACGTGCACCTCAATTGGTGGGGTCGCTCTGCGTGCCCGTGGATTAAATCCCCTATTTAATCCACAGTTTCGTGGATCGACTCAGTAAAGTGCCCTCCGACTTGTTTGTCCTGCATAAGGCAAATACAGAAAGGCAGCCATTTAATAAGTTATGAAGTGAGGCACGGCTGCCTCCCGTAATGTTATATCCCATGCCACATGCATTAGTTATAAAGGAAAATAAAGTAAGTGCTCCAAGTACTTGCAGAGTGAGGAGATAGAGGCGTGGTGGTATGGAGGTGGTGAATATAGAATTGGGGACAGACACATACACACGCATGCAACACATATCTATATATATATCTATATATATACATATCTATATATATATATATATATATATATATATATATATATATATATATACACACATACATACACACACACACACACACACACACACACACACACACACACACACACACACACAGTACCCCTCCTTATTCTGTAACCTGCCTAATGTGCTGCCTAACAGACAAATTATTAAGTGCTAGACGGCTGCCTCCTCTAACGTGAAACCATCGTGCAACATCTTACCCCCTGTGCCACATGCAGTACTCAGAAATGGCAAAGAAAGTCAGCACTCCGAGAGACAGGGCAAGTGCTGCAGTCCCCACTGTCTATGTCTCTCAGAGGCGAGTCACAGTTAAATGGTGACAGCAAACTATTGATTTTTGAATCAGCTGTGATCCTGCACCACTGGTAGTACATCCGAACAGTTCAGCAATGTCTTGCAAGCAGAGGTTGTTGCACACAGCATGGGAGTGTGTGTGTGTGGTGTGTGTGTGTGTGTGTTCGACAGGTACATCCTCAGAACCATGTCACCAGTGTGTGAATTGGAGAAAGGAAGCAGGACATACTATTCCCGTGCGGAACTCCTGCAGTGAGCTCCAAGGTTGTCAGTCGTTCGGCACTCAGTATGCACAGTGGCCCTGATACAGAGAAAGACACACACAAAGTGAGCGTTGGGGGGCAGAGAGAGAGTAACAGTTCAACTGTGCATGCTGTAAAGAATAACTGCTGACAAGAGAAATATCAGTCTTACACAGAGACGGACATGTACGTACGGGGGTGAGACCAGGACATTTCTTTACTGTACATCTCTCTCTTGGGGTGAGAACGGGACAGCCCCTTTCTGTCTATGTCTCTCTGGGTTCATGTACACTGTCCTCAATAGAGAGAGAGATGCACAAACCTAGCCGCATTGTGGAGGTCCGGGGGGAGGGGACAGTTGCATTGTGCATGTTTTTGCTTACCGAAATAATTGTTGAGAGAGAGTAATATCGGTCTTACACCCAGAGTGGCATCTGTTGCAGAATAAGCTGTAGTAGTCTCCTAACAGCGAGCACACAACAAAACAAAGCAACTCCAAATCAGGACAGTAGTACACAATGGAAAAGTCATAGCCACTGTTACTTCCAGCAGTCGTCTCCCCCACTGGTAAATAAAATGATGAAAAACAAAAGCAGACTGGGTGCACAAATACCTTAAGTGCCCCAGTGGTAGACAGAAATAGGTGTCCTGAGATGAAATTACCTCCCTGGGGCTCCTAAGGTATAGGAATTTTGCACCTTGAGGTATAGTATCCTGCACTGCAGTATAATATCATGCACATTGTTCCCTTAATTTCTGTACCTTTTATTCACAATCATGTTATTGTCTCATGTCATTGTACCTTGTTACCTCATCATTGCTTCTTTGTTACCTTTTGTTCCCCGCCCTGGGTCACACTTGAACAGAGCCTCAGCTCAGTGTTCCTTTCCTGGTTACCAATTTTCAAATAAATAAGTAAAAATGGATACTGGTACCACTTGCAAAGCTGGCAATCTGGGTTCGGGAATGAGCCTGGATCATCGAGGGGGGGTCCAAGCATCCCACAGGACACACTCCTTCTCCCAGGGAGCAGGGTGCCATGTCCAGCTGCAGCACTGCCACCTACAGGTAGGGGGGTGTGTGTGTGTGTGTGTGTGTGTGTGAGAGACATGGGAGGGAAGGGACGTGATGTGCTTCGTATCGCGAGAACTTGCTGCTGCACATTCACATCATGGACATGGTCCCAAACATGGGCGTCCCTGTGGGGATGGACAGAGAGGCAGAGACCATGGGGGACTTGAAGGCCGGAAAACCACCCTGGCTGGCAGGATGATCGACCTCCACAGGCCATGCACCCGGTGACTCTGGTTCCTCCCAACTTAACATCTGGATCTCGGCATGTCCGGTAACTCCCTGCCGCTGAGGGCATGCCGTGGGGGACTTAGGGAGAGGCAAATCCTGGGAGAAGCCATGGTGACTGGGCTGGGAGGTTCAGTGGGAAGGAGGGCCCACCAGGGAGGCAGGAGGGAAAAACTGTAAAAAAAAAAAAAAAATTAAAGGAAGACTGGAAGCATTGGACTTTCTCTTGATACTCCCCTTCGTTGTAAAGGTATTAAAGATTGCATGGCATCCACATCTAATTGAAAGCATCATTACGTTAGTTATCTTTGCATTTAGTAGCAGCCTTTTTAAACCTCCAGTGCTGCACTTATCACACACTCACTGCAGTTGCTTGTTTTAGGTCTGTCTCAGATGTAGAGCACTGTGTTAAGCACATATTGGTGGACATTTAGTGTCCGTGCATAGCACAGGGAGATCATTCACAAACAGTGGAAACAAAAGTGGTCCCAGGATAGACCCCTGTGGTACCCCAAGAGTTAGCCTCAGAAGCCTCTGGAGTCTAATGGACATCAGTTTACTTTCACTACTTGTGTCCTCTACTTTGGGTAGTGTTCCATCAAGGCTGTAGTGCTTTTGGGCATTTGCGTGGTAGGGTGCCTTTAATGCCTGAAGTGTAGTACTAGAGACACTTGAGTAGATTGTCTCTCCATGGATAAGAAAGTGTTAAGGTTGGCCTAGCTGGCTAGCCCATCTTTCTTGCCATACTGGTGTCCAGAGTTTATGTCCCACACCCAGGACTGCAGCATTGGACCAGCAGATGAAGAGACGGTATCCCAGTAAATTTACAAGACTGACATTTGGTCACGTACTGGTAAATTTTTCCCTACTTGTGCTGACCTGCAGTCCACATGGAGATGATAGGTATCTTCTTGATAGAACTTGTGGCAAAAACATCCTTACTAAGTCCTAGTGCTGTTTAGGTTTACCCAGCCTTACCAAAAGTTGAACAAAGAGATTTTAGTATTAATTCTTAAGGGGGAAAATGTGCCCTCGCAGCAGTCTGGCCCATCCCTTCTTGTCACCCACCCCCATCATCCTCCATCTCAGGGACTTACTGTACCTGAGGTAGAAATCCTATGGATATTCCCCATGGTGTGGTCATGTGGAAGCACAATTCAGATGTCTCCCAAGACCCTGTAGGTGGTGTTAGGGCTGCAGTTACCAATTATTCTTCTCCTGCGGCTGCTACTATTTCCATTTTCTTCCCTCCCACCTCTTCTGATGCGGTGCGCAGCCCCGGAGCTGGTGTACTGTAAGTTGCTGCTGTGTGGTGGAACACTGCATCCTCTCTACCTGAGCTGGGAACACTACTGTGCCATCCTCCAGCCCTCGACAGCCCAGCTGGCTCCCTGAACTTGCTCCCAAATTTGGGTTGCATGCACAGGAGCGCAACGTGCTACCCGTTGGGCCATTGTGTGGCCCAAAAACTGTGGGTGTTTGAGGAAATCTCACGGGTAAGTATGTTGTACTGTAGACATGGATGCTGTAGTGCTTTGCTTTGAAGCCATTCTGGACCACTGTTACTTACCTGTTGTCTCTCAAAGCATGTTAAGGCTGTTCTGTCTATGTCATATCTGTGCATTTACTCGTTTATAAAGGAAACGTGTTCATAAAACGTTCATGTGGGGACTCGTATTTATTTGCACAGTAACATATTTAATAGATGGTCAAAAAAGGTGAAACTTCATACCAATAGCCTAGGGATTAACTGTTTACTTTTCTGTGGTGTACAGTTTTTGATAATTGGCAGTTTCATTTCTTTAGTGGGGATGTTCTAGTAATATAATGGAAGGCAGTTGTCACCCTGGACTAGCGGCATCAGTGGATTGATAACTCTGAACAGTACTATGTTTACTACCAGAAGAGTTCAGTAATGACTTGACTTGAGCCATGTGTTTGGATTTCTTGGTAATCGCATTAATTGATCCTTTATCAAACTTACCATGGGGCAGGGAGCTGTTTTGGCAGTTGTTTGTCATCTTTGGTCTCTCCCACACGTTGATCTGCTAAAGAATCTCATTACTGGGCATTTGCTTGTTGTTCTATAGAAGAGGAATATTTACAATGCATTGCTGAGATTTTCAGGTTTGTTAGAAAGCTGGTTGGAGTATCTGGCTGCTAATATGACACAGCACTTTACAAACATTATTTATACCGATGAGAACATTATGTAGCATGTTATGTACTGCACCAACTGTAGTTACTTTCTGAAACAACATACAACATGAACAGAGGTGTTACATACTAAGAATACATTTTCTATAAAGCGAGTAATTTTGTGTAACTAGTTGACATTCCACAGCACCTGTTTCTGTCTGAATTATTCAGTGGCATGGATTTCATTGTAATGTGATTAAAACATAACTCATTATCTCTGGGAGTCAATAGTTTTAATTTAATTCCAATTATTTGTTTATTTTTTTTTTCTACAGTTTTGGCAAGCGTTCCGCAGGAAGCCTCAGACGTGGCTGTGAGTGCATTGTTTTAGAACCTTCAGAGATGATTGTGGTAAGAGTTTACTGTATTCCTGTATTCACCCTTTCCCTCCCAAGATATTGTTAAATAAAACACATCAAGACTTGAATCTGATCTTAAACGAATGTGTCACCTTCGTCAGTCAAATAAACGAGTTAAGGTCTTGTAAATTAAAAATAAATCTAAAGTCCGCTCTTGTCAGCTGAGATGCTCAAGCTAGTGTAATTGCTTAATATCAAAGCATGCATAATATATGTTAATAATGTTGAAATTTGCAGATGCTGAGAACCCACTTAAAGTGAAGGTGACAGAGAAAACAAATTGGTTTATAGGGCATGAAAGCACTCCACATGTCTTTCTTTTCACAGTTCAGCGATGAACAATGATGTAGGTTTTGCCAAGCTTTTATGTTCTGAACCACTGAGTTTAGAAACAAATTATTTAGTAATTGAAGCAGTGATGAAATACTTGGGAGATGATGATAGGACAATTTGTCAGATTCAGCCAACTCCTGCACAAGACATAATTGATGTCTTTGCAGATGCATAGCAGTTAATTGGCTGACACAGCAGTGTTTTGTAGACAGACATTTTAGTAAAAATAGGAGGTCTCCATTTGTGGGTAGTTTCCAAGTACTGAGCTGTAAGTTTTCACATTAGGAACATGCAGATTTTATTGTCATTGCAGAGACAAATTATGCAGTAATTGCAATAAACCAGCATGAACAACCAAATTTAGTAACTAAAGAAGCTAGGGTGTCTACTGGTAGATTAGACAGGTAGAGAAAACCTTTATTTTTAACAGAAAGTAAACTTTAGGACTGTAGGCCTTATTTACAGAGTTGTCCTATCAGAATATGGTTATAACATAAAAAAAAAAAGTAAAACAAATATTAGAGTGACCTTAATCCTATTGACTGGTAATACAAACATGTCACAACAGAGTATAGCCTATGGAGCACCTAATGACTGGAAACCAAAACAAATACAAAAACATTTCTAGGGCATCAGAGAGTAGTTAACCAGTATCATAATGGTATAAAAGTAGAGATGAATAAATACATAAACCTGTAAGGCCAGTACAGCTGCCTGCTACACCAGCGACCCAGGTTCGCAGGGAGCCCTAAGATTTCGGGCTGGCGGGAGGTTGTCCTGGAGGTTGCTGTCCTCCTGGGAATGAGCATTAGGCTCTATGGATACACTGCCACCTGAGTGACCACAGGTGACTATGCAGCTGGAGCTGGTTATGTGATTACGTGTGGGCGCCATTTGACTGTGTGCCAGATATGAGCATCATGGAGTCCTTGCTGTCCGTCCTACAGAGCAGAGAAGAAACTATGGCGGATCCCCATCTCAGAGAAATGTGATGACGTTAGCACTATCTGGGCTCTCCGCATTGACTGCCCATCTACTGCCACCGATATTGGACTGACCTGCAGAGGGATGCCAGAGATCCCACCGGGAGGGGCATGGGCACTAGAGAATGACACCAGTGATGAAGATGATAAAGCCGGAGCTGGGATATAACTGGCAGAGGAGCACATTTCTGGTCACCAAAGGGATGAACAAAGTGAAAATAAATATAGCCTTTAATTTCACAATTCATTCTGAAAATGGAGGGAAGTCATGTCAAACCAATTCCAGTACCAAGCTTCCATTTAACCCAACAGTAAATGTTTAATTTAAAATAGATTTGAAAGAGTCCACATATTTTGAAATAATTTCGAATCCTTTTTTAATGAATTGTGCTTTTTCCAAAATTCACACGTACAAGCTACCATCATATTAGCATTGAAACTTTGAAGGTGTGTCAGCAGAAGACCTTGTGGTCGATCGAGTCTGCCCAGTTTGGAGGTACATACCCCTTAGAGTTTTATATCCATTTATCCACCCACCTGCCCCCTATACCTATCCCACCCCATCTTAAAGTTTCCACAGTTTTCAAGTTAACCAGTCCTCTGGGGCCCTAGTCTACCATTTCACCACACTTTCCATAAAATAGTACTTCTGAAAACATGAATTCAGTTCAGTATTCACACTCTGGCAGTTCTACTGGGGACCTTCTCCCTCATCTTCTTGCCGATAAATGGATGTGGACAAAGATAATTAGAGACCAGGGTCAATCGGTGGCTAAATACCAGCTTCAGACATAGACGATTCCTGTGCCTCTGAAGACTTGAAAGGTAAAATGCTGCAAACTTTATTTGAGTGACACATAAAGGTAAAATGACCCTCTTGGTCGCAAGTCACCTGGTAGTTTTAAGTCACATGTCTTTTTCTCAAACATGATCACCATGTTCTACCTGAACAGGCAGGATGGGATGTATTGCCTTTCATTGTGTTGGGAGGCTCTTCACACCTGGACACCATGCAGCCTGGATGTGGATCTCCTGTGATCCATGTCGCAGGAGAAAACAGGTGGCAGACGCCTCAGCCGGAGTGCTGGAGAGATGTCGATGAGTGGTCCCTGAATCAGGAAATGGTAGATCACCTGCCCTCCCAGTTGGGCACCTTGTGGTGGACCTTTTCACCTGTTGCAGAACAGAAAACTGAAGCTGTTTTGTTCCGCCCCACAATACAGGACAGTGTTAGATGATGCCTTCATGAGGCCCAAGACTCCAGGTCTCCTGTATGCCTTTTCTCCCTTCTCCTTGATCCACAAGGTTGTGGTCAAGGTCCAGAAGCACAATTCATGGATGATCCTGATAGCCACAGACTGCCCCAGGCAATTCTGATATCCGGATTTCCTCCGCCTTAGCAGCAGGCCTCCAAGAGGTTGCCTCTCCATCCATATTTGCAGACCAGACAACAGGAGAAGATCCTGCACCCAGATCTTCAATCCCTGCACCTGTCAGGCTGGTTCCTGAGCAGCCAAAGTTCCAGTCTCTGGGTGTTTCGGAAAACACTTTCCGCATTATGGAGGCATCCTGTAAGTGAGTCATCTCATAAATGCTACATTTAAATGGAAGAGGTTCTTAATTTGGTGCCAGGATAAGGGCTTGATCCCTTACCTGCCCCATGGTGGGTATCTTCCAGCTACCTTTGGTCTCTCTCCCAGTTGGGACTATGAGCAATGACTCTTAAGGTGCATCTGTCAGCCATATCTGCATACCAGGTGCGGGATAGTATGCAGACAGCCCAGGAGAAGGAGTTTGGGTGCTTTTTCAAGGCCTTGATCTTGTACCCTCTTGTGCGTGAACATCTGTTTCCATGGGACATACTGCAGGGGTTGGCAGTGCTCTGGGCAAGCCATTTGAGCCAGTGCACTGATGTGTGATGTCCTATCTGTCATGGAAGACTGCCTCTTGGTGGCCACATAACATCATTCAGAAGGATCAGTGAGCTCCAGGTGCTCTTAATGTAGTCTCCTTTCTTGTGTTCCACAAAGACAAGTTACTCCTTCACCCCTACCAGAGTTTGTCCTGAAGATTGTATTGGAGTTTCACCTTAACCTGGTGATTAACTTACAGGTATACTTTACTAACCCGATCTAGGAGGCCAGTCGCAGGTTCCATACCCTGGACCTGCGGTGGGTGCTCTCTTATTCTAGGAGGCATATGGCTGAAGTCTGGGGTGGGGCTTGCTAGCTGTTTGTGACTAATGCTGAAGTCGCACCTGGCAGACCAGCAGTGAAGCAAATGATTGCCTAGGGATAGCATCCTGCATCGACCTCTGATATAGGTTGGCTGGTAGGGAGTTGCCCAATGGGTATGAGGTTCATTCCACCATACTGCTTCCTCGATGACTGCTGCCAGGGGCATCCCCATTGCGGAGGTTTGCAGGGCTGCAATCCAGAGTAAAGCACACACCTTCATCTCCCATTACAGCATCAACATCATGAGTCCTTGAATGCTGCTTTGGGTCCTCTGTCTTCAGTCTCTGTTTGCCAAATAGGAGTGCATGCCTTGCCGTCTCCACCCAGAGGACTGCTAGGAGTGTGCCGGAGTGTGACTAGTGAACTGAATCCATGTTATTAGAAATATAGGTTACTCACCTGTAACCGTAGATCTTATTCGAGAGGGCTCTTGCAGTAGGTAATTACATATAGGACTGATGCCGGCAGACGTCAGGACCCCACGGAAAAATTTCTAGCTAGCAGTCTCTGGCGGAGGACCGCCCCTAAGTCAGGTGACAGATGTCAAGCGAAGTCAATATAAAAGGGTGGTCCCCCACTCCTGCCTTTCAGTTCTTTCCTGCCGTTAGCTCATGTCAGCGCCTCACGGTAAAGTTCAGTGCTCGTCAGCCTGTTGTCGGTAGTGCTACCATTGTTTTTTTCTCGATTTATTCGACAAATAGTTTACTTTTTCGGTGGTGTATGTCATCTCCTACACCTTCCAAGCACAAGAATAAGTGCGACTCGTGCGGCACCCAACTCCCACACAAGGGTGGCCATTCCCAGTGTCTCTTCTGTCTGGGCCTGGACCATCAGGTGGAGAAGTGCCAGCATTGCCTGAAATTCAACGCTGCCACCCGCAGACTGTGGCAGCAGTCCCTGGAGGCCCACATCCCTCAAAAGAAAATGACCTCCATGGAGAAGGAGTTGAAAAAGCTCCATCAGGCTTCTGCTTCCCCCGAAGGCCATCGTAAGAAGAAGAGGATAGGATAAGGACCGTGGCTCCTCGTCCACAGCGACCGTTTGGAATTAAGCTGTGTTGCAGGTAATCTCCCCGGGACCGCCAGACGGCTCTTAAGACGGCATTGGCCGCCTGCCTGGCTCACGCTGGCCATTAGGGCGCCTCTGGCTATTGAGGCTCCCACTCGGTGAGGCTGCCACTGTGTGGCCTACTGGTGCCAGTGGCTCCGGTAAGCTGAGCGTCGACCTCTGACACCAGCTCGGAGGCGGCCGCTAAGTCGCTTGACCCTTGGGTGGCGCACGGTTCCTGTTCCGCCCGACCTGACCGCCCTCCCTTTGCGGCCTGCCCCGGGCGACAAGTCCGCTAAGTCAGACGTCTGCTCCTCCGACGTCCGCCTGGACTTCGCCGATAAGTCAGCCGTCAGGCTGCCCGATGACTGTGCGGCGGCCGAGCAGACGTCGGACCCTGTTTCGCTCCCCGCAGCCTTTGCTGCCCTCTGTGGACCCTGAGTCTCCTCAGCTTAACCCCGGGAATTTTTCCTCTCCTTGCCCGGGCGATGCCAAGCTCTTCCTGCACCCCTGTCAGGTCTCCCTCCCACTGGACCGGACGACCAGACATCTGTTCCCCGGACGCTGGCCCTGACGCCGGTCCTGCCTACACCGGGCGACATCCCTCTCCCGGATGCCGCCCCCACGCCGGGCCTACCAACTGCCGGGCCACCGGTTCCAGGCCCACCTGCTGGGCACCCTACTAGGTTGTCTGCCTCGGCAGACCCCCCTGGTTCCGGGGTATCCGACACTGTCATACCCAGGTCTGCAGTATCCAGTGCCCCAGTACGAGACACCGGCCTTTCCGACACTGCAGTACGCGGTGCCTCATTACCCGACACGGGTTACGGATACGTACCATACAGATACACTCAGTATCTGTGTCCCCGATCCTCCTCCACCGTCCCTCAGCCTCTGGTGAATTTGAAGAGGCTCTATCCTCCTGTGGGCTGAGACCAAGGCTCAGCTCACCAGAAGGTGGAGAGTCATTTCCGGCGACTGTGCCGATCCCGGTTCCCGTACGTCCGAGACGAGTGACTCCCTCCCCACCTCCGGATACCAGAGGCGGGCCGTCCGGGTCCAGGGCAGAGCAGGATACGATTCCCCGAGGGTTTCCCAAGGGGTCCATTCCTCCCCTGCACCGGGAGGGGAAGTCGTCTTCTTCCTCTTCTTCCTCCTCGGACGACTCCTATGGTTGTTCCGACCTGGATGACGAGCCCCACGCTTCGGATAAACCCATGCCAAGGACTCCTCTGAAGTCCCCTCCGGAGGATCCTTCCTTCACGGAGTTGCTGCGCAAAATCCAAGAGGTTCATCAGTGTCGCTCTTTGGAGCCGGATCCACAGTGTAAAAACTCACTGCCCACCTGGATCTGCCGAGACTGCTCCGACCTTGGTGCCACCCTGGATTGAGCCTCATGCCGACCTTGTTTCCACTATTTGGAAACCGTCGGCAATAGCCCCTCTTCTCCGGAGTCGGACAGGCTATATCAGGCTCCGAGGTGTTGACTTCTTAATTCTCACCCTCGAGCTGATTCTGTCGGTGATTAAGCGCCGCTCACGGTCGGTCAGCTAACCAGTATTTGAGCTCATCGCCACCTGACAAAGAATCCGTCTTCTGGACCAGTATGGCAAGAAGGTCTCGCTCTTCCACTCTGGGTATTAGGGCCCTGAATTATGTCGGTCATGTGGGGATTACCAGAAAACAATTCTTAGTGATTGGAATCAAGTTGGACTCCTTCCTGATTTTCAGGTGAAACGGAAAGTGGCTGGTCTTGTCTGCTCTGCACGTTTGGCCAGTCGGCACATTCTTCGTGCCACATACGATGCAGTGGATGCTGCTGGTAGGAGCTCGGCTTTCGCCATGGGTTTACGGCATCATGTCTGGCTTCTTGTGTCAGGGTTGGTCCCAGAAGTGCAGTCTGCCATCCAGGATCCGCCTTTCCGGGGTTCTGTGCTGTTCAGTGGTGATGTCAAGGACATTATCACCGATTCAGGAGGAGAAGGGACTGCACTGAAGTCTGTGGACTCCACGCATAAACCCCTCAGATGCAGCGCGGCCATCCTCAAGAGACGGAATCACCAGAAGGCGAAACCTCCAGGAAAGCGTGCGTGCAGTAAACGTCAGGGGCCCTCCCCCTGCCAAGCCCCCAACCCAAAAAGCAGCAGGGGCTTCAGCCACACTGCCTCACACCACCTGACTCCTTTCCTCTCCCACAGCCTCTGGAGGTCTCCAGAGGAACCAGTAGGAGGGAGGTTCTCCTCATCTTCCAGGGTTGGGAGGATAACTTCAGACACCTGAGTGCTCCAGCTGATTGCAGAAGGACACTCAATAGAGTTTCTTGAAACCCCCTCCCCCCAGGTCATACTCTCAGAGCATCTTCTTCTGGTTGGGAAGAAATTTCCACCCTTCTTTTGAAGGAGGCAATAGAACCCGTGCCCCTCCTCTTCTGGGGACAGGGTACTATTCACATTTCTTCCTGGTCCCAAAGAAGTCAGGGGACATGAGGCCGATTCTCGACCTAAGCTCCTGAACTTGTTCATGGAGTACAAGAGGTTCAGGATGCTCTCTCTGCAGAGTCTGCTGACCCTTCTGGCCGGGACAGTGGCTTGTGCTTTGATATGCAGGATGCTTACCTGCATATCCTATCCGTCCTGTCCCACCGCAAATACCTGCATTTTGCGTTCCATGGGGACCACTACCAGTTCAAGGCCCTCCCATTTGGTCTTTCCTTGGTGCCCTGAGTGGTCACCCAACTGCTTTTTGGTGGTAGCGGCCTACCTGCGTACCCAGAGGGTGCAGGTTTTCCTGTACCTGGACAATTGGCTCCTGGCAGCCCCATCCAGGAAGGAACTCCTGCGCTCCCTTTCCCTTACCCGGCAGGTTTTTGCCTGCCTGGGTATTACCATCAACCACACCAAGTCCCACTTGATCCCGTCCCAGAGGCTTCAGTTTATCGGGGTGATCCTGGACACGACCTCTGTCATGGCTTTCCTGCCACTGGACGGGCAGGCCATACTCCAGGCTCAGGTCAGCCTGTTGTCCAGCCACAGGCGGGTCAGCGCAGGTCAGTCCTTAAGCACTCCCTTTGGCTCATGGCGGACTGCGATTTCGACAGTCCTCGCTCGGCTGTACATGAGAATTTCTCAGTGGATGCTTTGGTCTCAGTGGGATCAGCTGGTGGCCGACCTAGATCAACCTGTCTGATCTCCACTCCTATGGCTGGGGACTTGCAGTGGTGGATGGTTCAGGAGAACCTTTGCCGGGAGTTCCCTTCTGTCTTCGCCCGCCTCCTAGACGTTGACTATGGATGCCTCGGGTGAGGGTGGGGAGCCCATCTCGGGCCTCACAGGACCCAGGGCTCTTGGTCTAAGCTCGAGAAATCTCTTCACATCAATGTGCTCGAGCTCTGGGCTGCCGTATGCTCTTCAGGCTCTGCATCTGCTTCCTGGACACTTGACTGTCAGCAGACGGACAATAGTGTGTGGTCAGTACATCAACAAACAGGAAGGAACTCATTCTACCCTCTCTGCAGGGAGGCGATGCGAGTCTGGGATTGGGTAGTGCAGTACAACCTTCCCTCACGGCAGTTCCGCGTCCCAGGGTCGAGAACATTGGCAGACAGCCTCAGTCCCGGCCTCTCTTTGCTCAAGAGTGGGAACTGGATCAAGGGATCGAGACTATATCTCCTCTATGTTGGGGAACACCACAGGACCTGTTCAGGCCCCTCAAAACGCAAAACTTCCCGACTTCTGCTCACTCGCTCCAGGGCGCGGCATTTTTTGGAGAGACGCTCTGTCTCTAGACTGGAAGGGCAGATTCGTCTGTGCTTTCCCCCTGATCCCACTGATTCTGAGGGTCTTACAGAAACTCAGTTCAGAAGGAGCCCGAATGATTCTGATCGCTCCTTTCTGGCCCAGGCAAGTTTGGTTCTCTCTTTTGCAACAGTACTCAGAGGAACTTGCTCTTCCTCTTCCTCTGTCACAACTTTTGCTGACCCAGGATCAGGGACCCTGGTCCATCCAGGCCTCAAGTCCCTTCAGTTGCACACATGGCTCCTACAGATGTAACTCAAGCCACGTTTCAGGGTTCCCCGAGTAGCTGAGATTCTGGTGGAGGCCAGAAACCCTCCTCACCAGAACTACTTATGCCATGAAGTGGAAACGGTTCACTATCTTGGCCTCCTCCAAAGATTTCAAGCCTTTCTCGTGCTCTGTTGGACAGCTTCTGGATTACCCACGACACCTCTTTGACCTGGGTCTCAGTCATTCATCCTTAAAAGTTCACATGGCGGAAATTTCTGCTTACCGTGTCCCTTTTGCAGACAGGATGTTTACTCAGCTGAAGATCTCTAAGACCTTCCTTAGAGGGGTCCTCCACTTGCGACCCTCTATCCGGGTTCCTGCCCCTCCATGGGATCTGAATTTATCCTGAGAGCTTACTCTGCCCCTTTCAAGCCGGCAGCCTCAGCAGATTTCACGTACCTTTCTTGGAAGACTCTATTCCTAGTGGCCATTACTTCTGCTCGAAGGATTTCCGAGCTCCAGGCCCTGATGTGTAAAATCCTGTATCTGATTTTCCACAAGGAACGTGTGGCTCTGCGAACCAACCCTAAGTTACTCCCTAAGGTGGTAGAGGAATCTACGCTGAATCAATCCATGGAGTTACCTGCTTTCTTTACACAACACTCCAATCATGGAGAGTACCCCCTGCATACTCTGGATGTTCACTGGATTCTGAGATACTACACCAATAGGACCTAAGGGTCTCCGAAAGACCTGATCAACTGTTTGTCTCTTTTGCTCATAAAGAGAAGGCAATGCTGTTTCTAAGCAATACCTGTCTAAATGGTTGGCTATTATATCACTTTTCTGTTGTGACAAGTACCACAAGACTCTGCCAGGCTTCAGGTCAGAGGCCACCCACCAGAGGGTCGCTGCCCTGTGGCTTGTTTCAAGAATGTGTCAGCAGCTGACATTCTGTGCAGCCGCCACTCTGACTTCTGTCCATACCTTTATGAAACATTACAGTTTGGACATGGCCTCTGCCGTGAGAGCAGGATTCGGGTTGTCTGTTCTGCAAGGCCTCCTTTCCTAAGGCCTTCACAGCTGAGAGTTTACTTCTGAGTAGTTTTCCTCCCATGTGCATCTTCTTGTTCCAGACTGCATGGGACTCAGTCCTATATGTAATTACCTACTGCAGGGCCTCCCGAGAGTAAAAGATGGTACAGTTCGTAGAACTTACCATAACAGTAGATCTTCGAGAGAGGCTCTTGCATATAACTCTTCCGCCCTCCATCCCTTCAGCTTTTTCAGCTCCTTTTCCAGGATGAAATAGCTGCTTCTCTGCTCACCTTTTGGCCTTTGGAGGTGGAAAGAACTAGAAGCGGGTGTGGAGGACCCATCTTTATATTGATCGTCGGTCCCTGACATAGTGTCCCAGCAGAGACTGCTAGCTAGAATTTTTTTTCTTTGGGTCCTGATGCCTGCCAGCGTCAGTCCTATATGTAATTACTACTGCAAGAGCCTCTCTTGGAAGGTCTACTGTTACGGTAAGTTCTGTGTAACTGTACTTCTACTAGTGGTATTCAGTTCAAACTACTACCTATGTGACCTTCCTTGGCAGGTGGCACCTGTATCCCTGCCTCCGGCGTGCCAAATGTTTGACGTCATGGGGTGGAGCCAGAGAATATACCACTCAGGTGGTGGGAGGAGCTTAGCTTGAAACCTTCTGATGATTCAGCTGTCTCCAACAGAACTATCCTGTGACTGTGAACTGAATTCCACTAATAGAACTGCAGTTACAGGTGAATAAGCTGTATTTACTGGTATGCCCCCTGAATTTACTCCCTGCTATATTACTGCCGTTTCCCCTCGTGTTTATATTCTTGTTGGTCTTGAACAGTTTGCTAGAGTCCTACATGTTTATAAACCTCATGTGTTTGAATGTCAACCCAGCATTTTGTTAGTTTTACCCACTGCTTAGTTGCCTTACATGGATGGCTCGAGGTTTTTTGAAATTGCCACTCCCAAATCCCTTTCCTCTTAGACACCGTACTCTGATATACCCCAACCTGTACTCAACCCTAGATTTTTCTACCTATTTTCATGACCTTGCACTTACTGGCATTGATGCCCAGTTGCCAGATTCCTAACCACCTTTCTAGGTCCTCTTTCATTTCTCTTCTCTTCTTTGCTGTCAACCCTGCTGCAGAGCTTAATGTCATCTGCAGAGAGGCATATTTTTGATGCTGTCTCCGTTGTTAAAATATGTTTAACAGCACCATCCCAAGCACTGATCCCTTCAGGATTCCACTTATGACCTTCCTCATGCCTGAGTGCTCCCCAGTGACAGCCGCCCTCTGCATTCTCACCCAAACCAAATTCTCCCAGTTTCTTGATTATTCTTCTGTGGGGAGCCAACTCAAAGGCCTTACCAAAGCCATGTACAGTATATCTTCTGCCTTGTCCGTGGCCCTCGTGACCCAGTCAAAGAAGTCTGTTAAATTAGTTTGACGTAGCCTCCCTGCTACAGACCCGTGCTGCCTGTTGTCTGCAGTCTATTTGCTTCTAGGAATTCTACCAGCCTCTCTTTTTTATCAATGTCCGACTAACTGGTCTGTAGTTCCATGGCTCATTTCTGGCCCCACTTTTATGTAGGGGCACGACTTCTGCGGCTCTACAGTCCCAAAGCACAACTCTGGATTCTGTATAGCTGCTGTTTAGGTCAGTCAGGATCCACCAGTACCTGAACCACTCGCCTGGCACCCTCTTGTGTACCCCATCTGGCTCTGGAGATTTTACTACTGTCCGGTCCAACCCTTCTCTTCATAAATGCTGATCGGAGGTATTTGTTCAGTAATGCTTTTTCTCTCGCTATCCTCCACTCACTACTCCCCATGTTTCAGATTGACAATGTCTTCCTTTACTTGCCTTTTCTTACTTATATAACTAAATAAAGCCTTGTTCCCTTCCTTAATACCCACCACTGTTCTTAAGTCAGCATAATTTTTTGCCCCTTCACTGCCTTGCAGGCTGCCCTCAGTTCTCCAGGGTAGACCTCCCTGTCCCCCCTCCTTTTGACTCCCTGAATTTTCTGAAATCAGACCTTTTCTCCTTCACTGTTCTTGTACCTCCTCTGAACTGTTTCTTGTCTTCTTCTGCTTTCCCACCTGCCTCAGACGGGAGGTAGTGACATCTTAAAATACATCACTTTAGTCAGTGGTCAAGTAAGTATCTTTCCAAAGTAAAACAGTACACTTTATCTAAACTAAAACCTTAAAACTCTAGGACTGGGGCTTCCACAGTGAGGAGTCAGTTCTTAAATGATAGAAAACTCCCCGAGGAAGAACTGATGACTTGACAAAAGCTACCAGTGTGAACCCTAAGTTACCTCTAGTGTAAATCTCTATCCCGTGTGCCGTAGCTGTAATGTATTGCTGTGAAATGTATGGATGATGAGCTGCTGTCCCTTAGGAGACCCATCTGAGCAAGATGTGTGTAGTGGGGGGGGCAGCTTATCCTGGACAGTGGAAGTTTGTTGAAATAATAAACAGTGGCACTCCAATGGAGGCTACCTTTCCAGTGTTACTATGCCTTTCACCGTTTTAAAGATGAGCACGGAATTTTTGAAATGTGTGACTTGAAAAGATGAAACTGTAACTCTGCCTGTCTTTGAAATGGTGTCCTTCAGATTACTGTAGGTGGCACTGAAGTACCAGTACCCTTACACCCTTACATTGCAGTTCTGTCTCTGAATCTGCACCGATTGATCTTTTTCAGTGAAGTTGTTTACCAGGGTTAACTTGCGTGGAATGCAGCATTTCCTTTATAATGAGGTCATCCTGCTAGCTCATTTTACAGCTTAGAAGACTGGATCAAAGGGGCATGGTTGTAGACAGGCATACCCAAGCACTCATGGTGTGCAATTTTATTTAAGTGGGAGCAAATAGGCTCTTAACTGCTTCCTTTTTCCATGAAAACTAACAAAGAAAATACTGAACCTTTCTGTTATTTTACTTACAGGAGTCGAAACTAGAAGGACTGGTCACCAATACTCTTTTTGCATCCATGGACAATGCAACTTTGCAGGTCTTGGCCATTTGTATTTAGCCATGCATGGAACAACCACTGTCGTGAGATACAAAAATTGTATTTATTGTGCCAAATGAGGCAACAAACACGGTCCTGGTGTACATTTGTATATTGTCTGGCTACACGGGGGGGGGGGATAGCAGTGAGTCAACTTGGTGTGCAGATCTGAAATCCCTGGCTACACCCCTGAAAGGGGGCCAAGTACATTGGCTCTTCATGGTCACACAGTGGCTTGGAACTGGGATCACCTGGTTAACAGCTCTGGTTTCAAGCCATGGTGCATCTTAGATTGGCTCTGTTGCAGCAGTAAAGATATTTGAGTGGTCTTCATAGAAGTAAATATATTCTAGATGTCTTGGATCTCCCTGCCACCTGTACTGTAGAGTGTGAAGTCATGCTAAACATAGTAAATTAAAGAAAAAAATTGGGTGCTAGAGAGCTTACAGAATAACACGGCGGTTGGTAGTCGACTGGCAGAGAGGGCAGGCAACTATCTCAGATGCCTCCTTCCTCAGGGAGGGTGGGTGACTCTTCCAGTACATGGCTATAATGCAGGAAGACTGAATGCTGCATATTGTCAACATACACCAGCCCTTCTGAAGCATGCCATAAAGGCAGCCCATCTGAGGTATGAGATGAAGGCAGCTCATCTGAGGCATGACGTAAAGGCAGCCCGTCTCTGAGGCACGGCGAAAAGGCAGCCCATTTCTGAGGGCACTGCATAAATGCAGCCCATCTGAGGCATGGCATAAAGGCAGCCTGCCTCTGAGGCACGGCGAAAGGCAGCCCATCTGAGGCATGATGTAGAGGCATCCTGTGTTCCAGGGCTGGTGTTGGTAGGGACACCACACAGTGAGTTCTTGGTGCTTCAGTGTGGAAGAGGAAGGAATTAGACTAGAAAATATAGTAGCATTGGTCAGATGAAGTCTGCCCCACCCCCTGTCATATGAGTGCTTTGCTTGGGTTATGCCACTTTCTGTCTGCTCCTCCTTCAGGCCTTGCCTCTCCCATTTGGAAAACTTTTTGGGTGTGTCTCCATCCACCTTCTGAGCACCTCCTTGGGGAACAAACTGAAGATGAAATTTAGGTGGATCACTATGGGTAGGAGCAGTCTGTTGTGTGAGCAAGACTCAGGAGAGCTTGGCTGTAGTGGTTTGGGGGATGATTGAAGGAGTTACTAACCCCAGACCAGGGGAGAGCATAAGATCAAAGAGCATGTTAAAAAAAAAAAAAAGGTGGGGGGCATGGGTAGACTTCTGTGTAAACAAAGATAAGAGAAACAAAACACTGAAAAAGAGAATCACCAGTGGAGTTATTCCTTAAAAAGGGTACCAAAGTATACTCTGTATGAAACAAAAAGAAAATGGAGAAGTGTAGCAGTTGCTATGTAATCAAGTATCTTTTAGACTGGCCTCATTCATTTTAGCTTAGGACATAGGTCAGAAAATTCATCATCTCCAGGCCCTGTGGCATGGAGGGTTGAGGCGATCGGTGCCACAGCTCCCATCACGCCAGCAACCTGGGTTCAGGAACGGACCAGGTTAAGCAGGGGTCAGCTGGAGGAAGGAGGACTGAGCATCCAGAGTTCTCTTTTTTGGGGGGCATGGTGCTGCTTGACTTGCATGTGTACAGTTCTGGTGTCCAGATCTCTTCGGCCTCAGCAGCAGGCTCCGAGAAGTTGTGTCTCCACCCAGATCTGCAGATCAGACAACAGGAGAAGGTCCCACACCCAGACCTTCAGTCCCTGCACCCATCAACCTGGTTCCTAAGTGGCTAGAGTTCTAGTTTCTAGGCTTTTTGGAAGACACTCGCCATGTTGTGGAGACATGTAATATGGAGTCGGCTCATAAATGCTACACATTTAAATGGAATAGGCTCTCAATTTGGTGCCAGGGTAAGGAGCTTGATCACCCTCTGTGCTGTGTTGGGAGGTTCCACTACTTGGGGTCTCTTCCCCCTTGACTGATCATTGTAGGTCCCCTCTCCAGCAGCTGCGAGAGGGTTTGCCCCCAAAGGACTCTCGTGTACCAATATGCCCAGTAGCCTTTTGGTGGTTGTCACCCCTGACAAGTGGGTGGTCCATTCCCCTGAGAAGAGACCTCGGCCCTTATTCGGCAACCAAGACTCCAGTTCTGAGGGGGAGTCTTCCATGGAATCCTCCTCCTGTGATTGAGTGACTTTTGACTTGACAGGCAGTAGGTCCACCACAGACGAGTAGACATCCCTTGCTGCCCTTCTGCAGCAAGTCTCTTACCCTGAACATCCCCATAGAGGAGGTCCAGAAATATAAGACCTGTCTCATGATGGACATCCTTGAGCTGGATGACTCCCCAGGGGTGGTGGTCCCAAAAGCGGAGGCAGTCTTGGGCCCTGGACTCAGGATCTGGCAGCACGTACATCCTACCAGGATCCCTCACCACATTAACTGCAAATATGCGATCCTAATGACCGTCTCTCTGGGTTAACAGAGCACCCTTCAGCTGAGGGTCTCTTCTTGACTCTGCCTTCAGGAAGTTGAAGGTCCAGGGAGATGGACAAGTCTTCTGCACAAGGAGTCCAAGAAATTGGACTTCCTGGTCCATAAGGTATAAGCAGCAGCTGCCTTGGGTTTGCATCAGGCCAGCTGTGCAGCGCTGATGGCCCGGTTTAGTCATGTTTGTTTGTTTTTTTTTGATAAGCTCACTGACATGCTTCCACTGCTCCTGGCAGGGAGCCAGGCAGATGTTCGGGTCCCATGGGACGTGGGATGTTTGCTGTCCAAACACCAGTTGCAGACAGCTTTGGACACGAGTAACGCATTCGCCTACACAGTGGCTGCATCTATATCCATGTGCAGGAGAGCCTGGATGCATCTTTCAGCCTTTATGCTGGAGACCCAGCATAAGTTGGCAGATTTGCCTTTTTCTGGGCATCAACCTCTTTGGCCCTGGGGTGTAAGATCATCTCATCCAGATTGATAAGTTAAAGTGTCACCCTAGATTCGGTGGCATCTCTCAGCAGTCTAAATGGTTCCAGATCCTAAAAAGAGCTCCTTTCATCACACATGCTATCAGGATCAGTAGCAGCCCTAGCAAGCACAGAAGCAGCAGTTATAACACTACTGTCTTCCAAAGGCCAAGTCTTGTGGTCAGGGCCAGAGAAAAGGGGAGGATGGTGGTGGTGTGTCCCAAAGCCAGTCCTCTGGAGCCCCCTCCATTGGTAAAAAGTAATCGGTTGTTGGAGGTTGGCACTTCTGTTTTCTTCTACAGTGGCCCATCATCACGTCAGACAAGTGCGTGGTGGGCTCGGGTCTGTCTCTAGAGTTCTAGACTCTCCAGCAGTATCCTTCCCAAGTGCAGCAGGAGTCCATGGTGCCAGTGGACATGCTAGCAGCAGTGCATAGCGATATTGCACAGCTCCACAGAGTGCAGTGCTATCAAACCTGTCCTGCATGCACTGTTCTCTTGGAGATAAGCTTCTGTCTACTTTTGGTACCAAATGGACTGGGTGGGGTGTTGGCTGGCGCCAAATTCAGACCTGCATGACCTGAACAAGTTCATTTTCAGGTGAAAGTTTAGTATGGTTACATCAACCAGATCATACTGTCTCTGTAGTCAGGGGAATGGTTTTGTTCCCTTGACCTCAAGGATGCATTCTTCCATATCCCCATCCATCCCACAGGAGGTACCTCCAGTTTTGCATGCGTGGGTCCTGTACCAGTTCAAGGTCATGCTATTCAGCCTGTCTTCTGCATTCAAAGTTTTCACCAAGTGCCTATCATTCGTGGCAGTTTACCTCAGGTGCAGAGGTGCAAGAGTGTTCTTGTACCTGTATGACTCGCTCATTATGGACATCTCTTGGGAAGCGGTAGAGCAATCCAGGGGACTAGTCCTCTATACCTTCCTAGATCTAGGCCTTGTGGTCAATCAGGGAAGTCTGAATTGATCCTTAAGCAGATGATCCTGTTCATTGGAGCGGGGCTAGACTCCCTCAAAGCCAGAGTTCACTTACCTGCAGATAGGGCAGAGGTTCTCACCTCCATTGCGCGATCATATCAGGTTGGGTAAATTGGCCTGACCTGGGAATTCCTCTGGCTGTTGGGTACATGGCAGCCATGACCAGCATGATCCATTGAACCACTGGCTCATGTGCCGCCTCCAGTGGGAGCTGAGGCACCAGTAGTCTCAGCACCATGGTCACCTTGACCAGCTGGTTTGGTGACCTAGCCAATGCGGGATGCCATAGGATGGTGGCTCTGTCTCTGGAAACTCACACAGGGAATTCCATTTGTCCACCCAGATCTGGCACTCACCTTGACCTTGAATGTGTCCCTGGTTAGGAGGACCCATGGTCCAGTTACAGAGCACATGGATTCTGATCACCCAGCGAAAGCTGTCAGCACATTAGCCTGCTGGAACTCCGAGCAGTGCAGCTGGTACTGATGGAGTTTGCTCCGTTGATTCGGGGTCAACTCATTCAAGTCCAGACTGGCAACACGACCATCATGTTCTACCTGACCAAACAAGGTGGGACACACTCATTTCCTCTGTTGAGAGGCTCTCCACATCTGATACCTGGTGTGAAGCCTGCAGGTGGATCTTCTTGCAGTGCACGTAGCAGGAGAAGACAACCAGTTGGTGGACACTCTCAGCATCTCACTAGCGGTCCATGCACCAGGATGTGGTGACACAGCTGATCAACCAGGGGTACACCTCTGGTGGACTTGTTTACCTCTTGGTGAACAGAAGGCTAAGGCTTTTCTGTGTCTGCCCTCTCAGATGGGAATGTTGATGGGAAATGCCATCAGCTAGCCCTGACCCCGGCCTGTTGTATGCCATTCCTCTCTTCCCTTGATTCTCAAACTGGTGCTAGAGGCACACAGGGACAAAGCAAACCTGAATCTGATAACTACAGATTGGAAAAGACACATCTTTCCTTGTCAGTCTTCACCATTCACTGCTGCGTGTCGGAGCGCACTCTGCACGGGGAGCTCTTTTTTTTTTTTGGGTGGGGAGTCTGCGCTCCACGAGGCCAACTCACTGTGTGGTGCATGAGGGTTGACAGATGCCTCAAACTCCTCCTGCACCCCAGTTCTGTTTCTCCCACCATCGAGGTCACAACTGCTGCGTGAGTTGCGGAAGTTTGTCTGCATCACTAGGCCTTTGCCATTCGACACTGTTTTTCCTGCCTCTCCATCTCCATCTCCATCCCGGTTCTTAATTCACCAAACACCGTTTGAATCCGGTAAGCCCGGTCCTTTTATTTCTGCCAACAGTGCCGGGTCCTTTTTCTTAAAGTTTGTTGAATTTCTTTTACAACATGTCTGGTTCAGGGGCGAAGAGAAAATCCAAAGCAGGCCACGCCCCCATGCGTCTGTGCCCCTGTTTGGCATTTTTCCATTATGGACCAACATGATGTTTGTTTGGTATTGCTCTGGGTCCCAACCACAGTATGAACAATTATGCACCCTGTTTCTCCATGGACCGCCGTGTTCTTGTGATCCGTGTATTTAAATTCGGTAGGGCCCCACCAACTTTTGGAAGATAGCATCATTCCAGGGATGCCATGGTAAGATCACTTGACCCTGCCTCGGGTCCCCTCCCGGGTCTATACGGCCTGATGAGGAGGAAACCTCCTCAGATTCTATCCTTGCCGTTGAGGAGGTTTCTTCTGCGGTGCCGGAGGAGCAGCTTGGTTCACTGCGGAGTGGGGTTATGAGCACCACCACGATAGTCACCTCCATGGAGGTGCAGGCTCCTCTGGTGTTGCGGCCCATGGTTGCTGGGCCTGGCAGTGGTGGATTCTCGGTGCCACTTGTGGTGCCAGTGATCGAGGCAGCACTGAGGGTGGTACCATGTCCCGCGACGGTGCTGTTCATGACACAGTTGCTAAGAGAGCTCCCGGGGTCGCTAGTCTGGCGGTATCCTCTTCGGAGGCGGATGACCCGCTGACTGATCCGGAGTCGTAGAGTCCTCTTGGACGTGGCACCAGGCGGCCCAGTGTTCACCTTCCGGACTCCCTGGAGCCTGTGGTCCCTGCGGCCCTCACGGCAACACCGGCATTGGGGGCACTGTAGTGGATAGCAGTCTTGAGGGGCCTGGTGTGGCGATCTCATCTGTGGGGGCCCTGGCAGCTACCATTTTTGGTGTCACTGTGGCCTCCTTGGTGGGGACGGGAACCCCCTCTTCTGTGACTCTCCTCTGGGGGCCTAGGGGATTGGGGGACCCTTTGTAACTGGGTTCAAGGAAGAGAGAGGCTTTGGAGTTCGAGAGGTTGAGAGCCTGGGGTAAGGTGCAGAGGCCTTTTTCCACTACCCTGTGGGGAGGAGCCAAAGTGCTGAGCCCCGCTTCTCCTCCTCTGAGACTTAGGGGGCCCTTAGTGGGCAGCGCTGAGGGTTGCCTTCTGGATCCATGCAACCTCAGTCGCACCTCAGGGCTCAGCCAGGATTTGTTTACACATTTGCAGCACTCGCTGACTGGATCAACCCCGCCTCCCCCCAAAAATGGAAGGATCTGCTGCTGGATCTTAGAGCCCTGGAAGAGGCTGTATACTTTCTGTGAGGTACCCTTCCCCAATCCTTCTGCAGACACCTTCCCCGTCCCAGGCCATGTAGGTCCTACGGGTCCTTTAACCTGGGAGACATTCAGGGCCACTGCGGCAGCCTTCACTAGGTATGTTAGAGCTATGGACGAGCAGGTCTTTCACCTGTCTACCCCGCCGCAGGAGGACTCTGAACACCCGAGCTCCTCTACTTCCTCATCTGAGAAAGAGGAACATTCTGTTCACCTGTTCTCCATTGCTGATTTCACCTAATATCAGCGGTTCCTCTTGAGGCTAGTTCAGGGGCTCCATATCTCCCATGTAGTAAGACATAGTACTGAGCAGCAGACACACTTGTTTCTGAGCGCATTCAGTGCTAACCACCTAGTAGTGCCTTCCTAGCCTATTCCCTTCCAGGAAGCATCAGTCCGCACCTGGCAGTCTCCAGCCGCCTCATCCCCTGCCCCAGCAGACTGCAGGAGGAGGTGTTGTGCTCCCCAGGAGTCTCTTGGTTCTCTGCCTCACCCACCCTTGGGGTTGACTGCTTTAGACACTCCTTCCGGGCTTCAACACTCGGCACATGACCGACAACCGGATCTGGATTCTGCTGAGTTCGACTGGTGGGGAAGAAGTTTTCTCACCAGCTCGTATGTTACTCTGCATCAGCTCACATCAGGCTCACCACGCTGTCTACAACAGGCACCTGTGGTCGATGCTGGCACAGGTTTTAGCATTCTTGCCTGATTCAGAGGAATCTAGGCAAGCCATTGACCTCTCTGCACAGGGTCTGGAGCTTGCAAGGCACCAAGCAAGGGCATTATACAATGCCAGCGAGGTGGCTTCCAGACTGACAGGGACAGCGGTCTGCATTAGGCGGATGGCATGGCTTCACCTGTCTAGATTGTCACTCATTACCCGGCGTAGGATGATTTCCTCCACTTTCCAGGGACCCGTCTCTTCTCCCACAGGGTGAGGAGGAATCTTCAGGGGCGTCTTCTGTCCCCCCAGCAGTGGGGACACCTCCTCGACCTAACCAACCTTATGCCTTTTTGATCTAGTATGGCAGAAGGGTCTCTCCCTTTTGCTCCTCCCCCGCAGGAGGCTGAGGAAATCTGTTACCTCGGGGCAGTGCCAGGTCCCCTTTGTGGGCTTAGTATCACTCAGAGAATGAATGGTGAAGATTGACAAGGAAGATATGAAAATTATGTACCTACCATAATTCTTGATCTTCTCTTGTATCTTCACCATTCATTAGATTCCCACCTACTTTCCCTCTTGCCTCAGCTCTTGGCCGCCTCCATCCTGCTCTCGCCTCCCTCTCTCAAGTCCAGTTGGGGCAGAGTTCCCTGGTACCTCTGGGCCCTCTGTTTCCTTCTATAAAAGTCACAGAGTGCCCATTTTAGGAGGGTGGCGGTAGGGTCTCGCCCCTGGCCTCAGAAGGAACTCCCTGAGGTTCTCAGCACGGTACACTGTGGTATCCCCACTAATTGGCACAGATGTCCGCCTACTTTTCATCTCTTGAAATAGGGTCTGTGTCACTGAATCTCGTTTAGGAACTCTTAGGGACTCTCCTCCACCTTTCTCTTTTTCGCTTCCCCTACCACTATTCTGGACAGAGTCCTCTGCTGTATAAGGAGTCCTCCCCCCCCCCGACTGAGCCATCATGTGTTAAATTGCAGAGGGCCATGTTCCAGGACTTTCATCCTAATTGTGGGTTTAGGGGTGAGAAGGGGGGCGCTGTTTCTGCCATGTTTCATACTCTACAAGACCATTTCAAATACTCTTGTTCTGGACCTCCGTCTAGTGGTCCCTGAAGTTGATGGGATTCTTGCACCTGTGTCTTCATACCGTCAGATTTTGAGGCTAAAATATGCCAATGGTCTTAAACTCAGCATGGCTGAGGGCCCCACCTCTCCCCTACATATGCTATGCTTTCTTCTCTGTTTCTTTCCTTTTTCCTATGCTACTGCCTAAGGGTTTGGGCCCTATGGCTCTTAGGGTAAAAGCCCAATCCTCTGTCCTCTGGTCAGCTTTATCCTTTTTCAGTTTATATTTTTCCTATCCTTCAAGTCTTGCCTCACCTTGGTTTCCTCTATCTCTGTTTGTTTTATCCTCTCTGGCAGAACAGAACTGGGGTGGAGGAGGAGTTTGAGGTGCCTAACAGCCAACTCTAGTGCGCCACACAGTGCATTGGCCTCGAGGGTGGCGCCATCGGCACCAACTCCCCAACCCCCCAGCAGTAATGAATGGTGAAGATCAAGAATTACGGTAGGTACGTAATTTTCATTTCTGGTACCTGGATCTCCTTGGCCTCAGCAACAGGTCTATGGCTGCTTCCTGTCCATTTGGAACTGCAGACTAGACAAGGTGAGTGATTTGGTACCCAGACCAAGATTTGATCCTTTTGGAACATGTTCTCAAGGTTCTAGAGGTGACTTGTAAGGAGTCAACTTGTAGAACTTGTTCCAAGTGAAAGAGGTTCTTGCTGTAGTGTGCAGGCAAGGATATTGATCCCCTTGCCAGTCCAGTGACGCAGATCCTTGATTACCTCTGGTCCCCGTCTCAATCAAGGTTATGAACCAGGACCATTGAGGTATAGTTAGCTGCCATGTGTGTGCCGGGCACAGACAGTATGCCAGTTGTGGCACAGGAGAGTGTGGTCAGGTGCTTTTTCAATGGCCTAGACCACCTGTCCCCTACAGTGCATGAACCTTCACTTCCATGGGACTTAATGCAGCAGCTTGTGATGCTGGTGGGTAAACCACTCGAGTCAGTCCACAGGTGTGAGATGTCACGCTTTTCATGGAGGACCACGTTTATGGTAGCTATCGACTTGACCAGATGGGTGAGTGAGCTCCAGGCAGTCTTTGGGGAGTCTCCATATTTGGTTTTCCATAAGGGCAAGATCATCCTTTGCCCCTACACAAAGTTCCCGCCTGAGGTGGTCTCAGAATTTCACATTAATCAGGTGCTGTACCTTCCAGTCTACTTTCCGAAGCCTAATTTTTTCCTTTTGTTGGCTCTTTCATGCCTGCTGGTTAGCCCCCAAAATAAATACTCGACTGGGCTTAATTTCTTTAAACTTGTATTTTTAATTTTACTTTCCATTGTTCCATTCTTATCCAGTAGTTCAGGTACTCTTTTAGCTTGTTCACAGACCCTGAATCCCCATGCCAGCAAGAGCAGTCACCACTGCTCCCCCCGAGGTACACACTGCCCATCCCTCAAACACTGTCCTTGAACAGTATTTTTACTTTTTGTTGCTGGTGGTCACTCAGATTGTCTTCTGTCTGAACTTGATGATTAAGTTGGTACTGGTGACATTTGTTGAAAAGCATTGCTCTAAGTGATTGTATAGCCACATCTGATTTGGGCTCCTGTGCTAGTGGATTAGGAACCAGACAATGCATCAGACGGGGACCTGTTTCTTTGCATCTTCGTCATCATCGGCTACCAACCTTAAAGCAAAGCCTCATCTAATACTGTATGTGGCCTTATACAACACTAGTGGAGATAAAAATGAGATAAAAAGTTGTAGCTTACACTCAACTAACAAGAAGATATGCTGTCTCGCAGGGTTCGACAAATACGATAGCCCGACGTCCCGGGCTATTACTTCCCAGTCAGGGACAAGTACTGTTGTAAGGAGCCACTTGTCCGTGGGCAAGCATTAAAATAAAAAAATATATATTGGCTGCGATGCCAACTTTTGCCAGCAGGGTGCGCGTCACGCGACACTGCAGCAGTCCTGCGCCGACCTGTCCTGTGCTGGTGGTCATCTGACCCACAGGGCAGCACTCACGTGATATGGCAGGTCGGCAGCAGGGGAACAGAAACAGTCGGGAGCGCCTGGAGTGGTGCAGCAGCGGCCAAAACGGAACAGAGGGAGAGAGCCAGTCATGAGACTGGCATGTGGCAGCAAATCCATCCGAGGCTCACCGAAGAGTAAGGCGCACATTGGCTCCAGCAGCGTAGGCTTGGCGAGACTGATCTGGGGACACACGCACTGACGCACTCACTTTCTCTCATCTTCACAGAGAAAGGACGTGCGTGCTGTTCCCAGAGCAGTTTGTTGTTGTCTTGTCGTGGAGACTTGGAAGAGAAGTCGATTAGGCCTACGAGGGGCTGTCTTGCCTGTTTTAAAGGCACTACTTGTAATAAAAAAAAAAGCCAGGGAGAGTTCGAGTTAGCGAGGGAGGTTGGGGTTGGTGTGAGCCGAGGTCAGTGAGCGTCGCGCTGTGGCGGGGGAGCGGAAGCCGCAAGCTGGACACAAATGAAACTTCTGAAGCTGCCAGTGCCATCAGTTTGCTCACACAAATAAAAAAATAGGGACTGGAGGGAGAACATTGTTGAAGCCAGCCTTTTACTGTCTGTGTTGAGTTGTGTTCCGATTTGCAGAAGCCAAAAAAAACGAGAGAAAACACAAAGTCAATAAGGGGTACTACAAATAAGTGAACTGAATTTGTTCCCATATTTTATATAACTTAATTGAAGGGAGGACCACTGAAGAACAAGGAAATCAGGAGGGGTATACTAACCAAAATAAACAGGGAGGGAGGGAAGGGGGAACTAGTGCAGTGATCCAAGGAAACACAGTGCATTGTAAGCTGGTAAAGAAAGTTCAGTATCAGGCAGGCCCTTTGTACTGCAGCAACTTTTTTAGTTTGGACTGCTGTCTGGAGCTAAATTGTCTGCTAGGTTGAGACTGTGGAGTCAGTGGTGAGCCTAATAAGGGAAGGAAAGGGAGGGGAGAATCAGCCACTGAGGAGCAAAAAGACAGCAAGAGCAGAGGCGCTTGTGTTGTCAAGTCAAATGTAGTGTCTAACTGTGCCAAAAAATTGCAGCAGTAAGGGAGGAGAGAAAGAAAGCAAGGAGGGCTTAAGGCCAGGGCTATAAATAAATCAAAACTTTGATTGGTTGATATTTTGAGGTTAGCATCTCAAAAATGAGCACCCGCTCATTGTAGTGTCCTTCTGGCCACCCCCAGTGTCACCGTCTGCCACCCAGTCCACCAAACCCCGGCACCCAAAGAAACTCACACAAACACACTATATATATTTTATTATTTTATTATCACTGGAGGAAGAAAATAAATGCCACAATATGCAGAACAGGAGTAGGAGGAGCAGTAAACAGCAGACTCTTTTTTCTCTCTGGTCAGTAGCCTCACGAGTATCAGCAGTGACAGCAGACTCCATCAGTAGCAATACACCACCTGAAACTGAAACACAATCCACCTCTGTGTCTAGTGCAGATAAGAGTAATAACGACAATGAGCCTATATCTGTGTCAGGAGATATAACTGCTGATCATCAGTGTCTTGAATTAAGCAATGAAGGCTTAACTGAAAGTTTACATCCACTCCCTAAAAAACGTACTTTAGTGCTCCATGAGCAGGATGAGAGGCCAAATAAAGATAAGAAATACGATCAGGAGAAAGGGCCAGATTGTTTCAAAGACATTGGTTAACCATTTATAACTGGCTGAGATATGATGAAAAAAAGAACTGATGTATTGCACATGTGCGAAAATATCCAACCATTGAGTACCAGCCTTTTCAAAGAAACCTAATGTTTTTGCCACTGGCTCAAATAATTTTCGAATTGAGTCACTACGTGCTCATGACAAGTCCAATCCACATTTGCTGTGTATGAATCAACATATTGCACACAGTGGTCAGCGTGTGGTACATTTTGATATCACCGAGTCCCCACTGTATCAAGCATTTACGCAGTTGGATCAGGGCACTAAGGTCAAGATGCAACGCCTGTTCAATACAGCATATTCCATTGCCAAAAATCTGCGCCCTTTCTCGGACATGGAGTGGCTCTGAGAACTGCAAGAAAAAAATGGGATAACGCTTGGTTCTAATTATACCAATGATAAGCGAGCTAGGACTTCTGTGGTGCTATATCAGCAGTTATATCCCAAACCCAGATGCAGACTCTTACTGATGTTAAATATGTGACAGTTCTTGCTGACGGTAGTACAGATTCTAGTATAACTGAGTGGGAAAATGTTTCATATGGTTTGTTGACCCAAACTCAAAACAGGTGCGGTAGTGCTTATCCAAGCTGTGCCACTGGAACATGCACATGCAGAAGGTGTATTTCATGTAATGACTGCACTTGAGTCAGTAAATCTTCCTCTAAGTAACCTACAAAATGTTCACAATGCAGGCCATTCCTTGTTTCAGCAAATTTTGATGGGGCCAGTGTCATGATGGGCGAAAAGAGGAGGAAGCATAGCAAAGTTGCGGGAACACTGTCCTCAAATAATTGCGATGCACTCTGTTGCCCATAAGTTAGAGCTGGCAGTTCTTGATGTGGTAAAGAAAATACATTTGTGTCAAAGCTTGAAAGTACTCTGAAGGAATATTTAAGTTTTATCATTACAGTCCCAAAAAAATGAGAGAACTAAAAGAAATTGCAAATGTCATGGATACTGATTTTGCTCACTTTAGTGCTATAAAACAAGTGAGATGGCTTGCCAGTAGGTCACAGTCAGTTCATGCAGTTCAGGTTAACCTACCCAGTGTCGCTCAACACTTAGAACATGCATCTTCTGCTGCTGGTGATGAAGGTTCTAGAACAAAGGCCCTCTTAAAAGAAGTACAGAGTGTGCAGTTTGTAAAATCCCATGTGTACTACAAGACTTCCTGCCAATACTAAAAACCTGTCACCCAGTTTCAAAGAGATGACATAGTAATACTGGAAGTTCCACAACTTGTTGAGACCTGCCTACTCCAGTTTACGGAGCTGAAAACGCCAGCAGGGAAATACATGGTGCTTTCCTTAGCCATTACAAACCTGAACAGAAATGGATGGAGTATGTAGTGTCAAAGAGGGGAGGAGAGGAGGAGAGAACGGTTCCTTTCCCATTCAGAGGCAACTGCCCAGTAGTCATTTCGTAAGAGATGCACAATTGCAGAATTTAATAGATGCAGCGATAACGCATATAGATGAGAGGTTTAAAATTCTCAGAGGTGCCTCTCAAATGGTTCAGCTGTTTAGATTTCAAGCAGTTTGATCTGCCGAGAGACCAACTAGCAGTGTTTGGGACCTGTGAACTGGCAAACCTGGTTGAATACTTTGATTTTTTCACGGAAGAGCAGCAGGAACATATAAAGTCTGAGTATGCTGCATTTAAAATGCTGCTTAAATCTTCAGCTGACAAGCCCTATTTGCAGGTCTATGCAAAATTACTAAAAGAAAAACCACCACAGATTGGGCACATTATTCTTGACCTAGTCGAAATACTAATAACTATGAGTGTCTCAACTGCTAATGTGAAAGAGTTTTTCTATCCAGAACCTTATCAAAACAAAAATACGGACACGGCTTGCTGATGACACACTACAGTCTCTCCTGCAGATAGCGGTAGAAGATTCTGAACTGCATGAATTTAATCCTGATCCTGCAATTAACCACTGGCTGCTCTCTGGTCCAGGAACTAGACATGTTCATGGGCATGCTGCTGTTACTGCTGCTACATCTACTGCTGGTGGTGCCGCTGCTTCTTCAGTTTCTTCTCCTGATGAGTGATGATGATCCGATGCAAGTACTCCTAGTAGTGCTCCATCATCTTCCTGTCCTCCCAATCTCTAGTCAGTCTACCCTTTGATGACTGACAACCATGCTATATTCACAGAATGGCTTGTTGATTGATGGCCTTGGTTGGCTTCATTTCACTAATTAAACAATTATCTGATCTCTTCTGAAACAGACTTCAGCCTCAGCCTGCACACATGGTTAGTTTAGGTCACCACCAGATGTCCTCTTTACGAGGAGTAGACATGTCCTCTTTCCAGCTGCCAAATAGTCTTCATGTACCTTCAATATCCTGTTGTATTATTATTTTATAATTGTTTACTCTCTTCTCTACGGACCTCCTTGTTATATGAGCTGTGAAGGCAGTGGAGACTTTAAACCTATTTACTCGGGTCTGGCACCAGGGCTCATCGGGAACTAAGTGTCCTCTTTTGGCATCCCAAAATCTGGTACGGGGTATGGTACCCCTACACACAGTACACCGGTCCCTTCCCACCCTGGACCTGCCGAATTAACATTCAGAAAAGAAAGGATTTGGATGGAAAGTCACTCAGTATTGTTTTTCCCAATTTACACTGTTCTTCTACATCTACATCCATCCTAATACAACAGTACAACCCCAGACACACCATGTCATTTATTTTTTTTTATTTTTTTTTTTTATTTTATTGTGGAGATCAGTTTTACAACCTTTGAGTCAGAGACTCGTTTACAAAGGTACTTCGTCAAAAAAGGAGGGGGGGAGACAATAATAGAGTGAAGTTAGGATAGGGAATGACGAACAGGTTAGATACAGAAAGTATACACTTGGGGAGAGCAGACAGCGAGGCTGTACTGGATTAAACTTGTGTAGGTACTAACATTGGTAAAACAACAAGAGATACATTATTCAATTTGACAACAAGTCACAAGCTAATAGGTACTAACATTGGTAAAACAACAAGAGATACATTATACAAATTGACAACATGTCACAAGCTAATATATAGAGTTATAAGACCGGTGGCGGGGCTTGAAAAGGTTAGTAGGGACTGGCACAGGGCAGCTACAAGCATCTACAACATCGGTTGTCAATAATATGCTGGGCGGAGGGCGATTTTGAAGGCCAATACCTGGGATCATGGAGATAGTTTCAGGAAGGGAGTTAAACCAAGACAGGGCTTGGTGATGGAAAGATCTTTGGCAGCGAGAGGTCCTCGCTCTGGGAACGCTGAAAGTGGCTGCGGCGGCGTATCGGGTTGGCAGGGACCTAGCAGCCCGCTGCAAAGGTCCAGAGACCCCAGGAGGGCAGAGACCTGTCAAGGATTTTTTGGCCAGTAGGCAGGTTTGATATTTCAGTCTTTCCTCAAGAGTGAGTATTTTTGTGGTGGAGTATAGCAGACAGGTGTGGGTTCTGCTGTGGGCACCGGTAAGGAGCCTACATGCTTTGTTGATAGCGGTCTGGACTTTGGATAAGGCAGAAGGCATCAGCAGCAGCGTAAACAGGGAGTCCGTAGTCAGCCAGCGAGCATACCGATGAGGTGATGGCTAGTTTTAAGGCGGGTTCGGGGAGACAGTCTTTGTGGCGGTAGAGAAGACCGATCCTGGAGTTCATAGCAGATGACAGAGCTTTAAGATGGGCGTGGAAAGTAAAGCCGGAGTCAAAGGTGATGCCCAGGTACTTATAGGATGAGACCTGCTCCAGAGGGAGGGTCGTACAGGTGGTGATGTGGAGGGGGAAGTCCCTGGCATTGTTTTGCCGATGAGAAAATAGCATGGACTTAGTTTTCTTTAGGTTCAGGACTAGCGGTGATTATTGAACCACTTTTCGTTTGGAGGAAGGCGCTTTGCAGCATGATTTGGAATGGGTGTGGGTCGGGTGTGATGCTAGGATAACAGCGTCATCAGCATAGAGTAATATTTTACTGGAGCAAGAGCTGGGGAGGGTGTTCAGGAATAGGCTGAAAAGGGTCGGGCCAAGGATGGAGCCTTGGGGGACACCCGAGTGTACAGGAAGGTAGGAGGAGAGGGTCCCATTTAGCTTGACTCTTTGGGACCTGTTGTGTAGGTAGCTTGCGAACCACTTCAGGAGTTCACTTCACTACATAAGTTGGGTTAAAATTTTCATATAAGTGTACTGGGCTACCATTCGGAACTCTGGGACTACCATTTTTGACTAGACCAGTTGTCCAGGACTAGCATGCCATTTTGAAATTTGTCGATCCCTGCTGTCTCACGAGTTGGGTGTATCACAATATCTTGCCTTGTTCTGTTGGGTACATCACAGTGGAATGCTGCACCAGTTGGAGAGCAGCGTTCACAGTGCAGATGGCATAACAGTAGCCATGTGCAGCACTGAACATTACTTTGGGTCATTGAGCAGGGTTTTACATAATTGATTAGCATTTTTTTTCTTGGGACAATACTAACTGTTCAGAAAGTATCTATATAGGTTTTCTAGAAGTGTTGTGTTTGTTAAACACGGTGCGGTAGGTACTATGCGATTTCACAATGTTTTAGCACTTTTATGAGCAAAATGCTAATCAATTTTTAGAGTTAAATAAAACCCTGTTGAGGCTCACATGTACTGGCACATGATGGGATTGTACATATGGCTGGGTTAGTTAAGCTTTCTCAGTGAGTGCTGATCATGCCGCCATAAATAATTACTGTAATTTAAGCATTTTATCAGCAGCTTCTTCCGTTGCTTCTGATTTGCACTGTAAAGGGTTAAATCTATTTTAATAAAATTCTGGTTCTCAAAATTATGGGAAAAAAAACAAACGTTTTAAGCTTAACATAGAAACATAGAATTTGACGGCAGATAAGGACCGCTTGGCCCACCCAGTCTGCCCGTTTCCCTACCTACTGGATAAGCTGCAGATCCTAGTTAACCAGCAGCCTACTTCTTCCTACCCCAACCCCCTAGAATTGCCTTATGCATGCTTGAATTCCGCCACTGATTTTGACTCCACAACCTCCTCCGGAAGGCCATTTCATGCATCCACAACCCTCTCTGTGAAAAAATACTTCCTTAAATTACCTCTGAGCCGCCCCCCCCCTCTATCTTCAAATTGTGCCCTCTTGTTCTTACACACCTCTTTTTTTGAAAGATGCTACCCTCTTGGACTTTGTTGATTCCCTTGAGGTACTAAACGGAAGTATGATTGAGCTTCATACTTAAAATAAAGAAAATCACAATTATTGTAATTCAGTCAAATCTTGCTACTACTAAGACATGTACAGTACATAATAACAAGGGGCAGTGGTGATGGGAGGTACTCTACTACATTCCATCGCATCCGTTTTTACTGTACTCTGCTTTCATCTCGTAGGTATAACACCCTGGATCTTTGCCCAAGAGCAGTTTATTGACTCATTGTTTTGTTTGCAGGTGGACTACATGGATGAAAATGAAGAGTATTTTCAGCGTCAAACATCTCATAGGCAATCACGCCGAAGATTCCGGAAAATCAACCAGAAAGGAGAGAGACAAACAATTATTGATACTGTGGATCCCTATCCAGTGGGAAAGCCACCACTGCCTAGAGGGTACCACACGGTGAGTAGCCCAGATATTTCTTGATCTACATAGTAACCAGAATATATGTGTGTGACACATGTAGTACTGTAATTTCAACATAATTCTTTAGATTTTTCTCTTCATGTCAAATGTAGCTGTTCAGACTGTTAGCTTGAGTACAAAAGTTATAAATTGTAACATCTGTAATTAACTCTAAATAAGCATGCTGTTTTGTTTTGATTACCCTTTGAATGATAACTTGTAGCCTAATTGGCTAAAACATTTTCCAAAAATTAAAAATAGAGTTCTCTTTATCTCTGAAGTTGGGCTGGGCAGTAGTCCTTAATACTCATCTTCCCCTGGAGAATTAGTGAGGGACCTTACGCCCCAATTTTGCAATCCACATTGTTAAATAACTTTTTGATGGACTTAGTGTCAGTTTAATTTATTATCAGGTTAATCCTGTGACTCTCACCTGCTGTAGCTCCGCACTATTTATCCCAGCGCCCCCACCATGGCTAGTCCTTCTGATGACGCCGGTCGATGGAGTACGCTGCAGAGGACATCGTGTGTTGGCATCTATTAACCGAATATTACGTGACAGAGCATGATCATGCTATTCTGCCAGTACCAATCATGCTTAGGTAGTGCAGTCGGTACAGGTAGAATAAGCAGAGTTGAGCGCTCTGTAACATTAGTATTGAGTTAATAGAGGTGCCGCACATAGATGTCCCCTGCATCGTAGTCTGTCACCCATGTCGAGTCATCAGGGGACTCCAGGATAAATAGTATGGCGCCATGGTGGCTGGGATGGGATGGCGCTAAATCTGGACCTGAAGGTCCTTCAGTATTTCTCCTGTGGAGCTGAGTATTCCCTTTAAACAGGTCATAGTCCCTGAACTATTGCCCTTAAGTCAGGCAGTAGTATATCTGAGCATGAGTAATGCACTCCTTAGCTAGGCTTATGCTCTTTTAAAGCTGCGGCTGCTGCTAATTAAACGTTGATACTGCTTGTTGCTGCTGTTTGCTAAAGTAGCTGCAGCTTACTGACCATCGGATGCTTTTGTTAACAGAAAGCTGTACTCCAGCTGCAACTAGCTTTACAAATGTACCATTGAAGATAAAGTAAAATATAGTTACCCTTATTTTTTCCTGTAACATGTACTAGCAATAGAAACTGTATGCCAGTAGTTTTAGAGCAAATAGGAATTTAGGACATGTATAGAAGTCAGTGACACAGCAAAGGTTAAGTAAAATAAAAAGTTCCTGAGTCTTACCATGGGGGTGTGACAGTGTGCTTTTTTTCCATTGTGACTCCTTTGCTGAGCTCTCAGGCCTGCAGTACTATTAAAGGAAAGAGTCCTGGAACACCTGGAATCCAGTGAACTGCAGGATCTGAGGCAGCATGGCTTTACAGAGGGGAGGTCATGCGAAACAAATCTGATAGCTTTTTTGACTGGGTAACCAGTGTGTTAGATGGGGGTGTGTGGACGTGGCCTACTTGGACTTCAGCAAGGCCTTTGACACAGTTTCACATCGACTGGTAAACTAGTTGGGTACCATGGGGGTGGGCAATAGGGTGGTAACCTGGGTAAGAAATTGTTAGGGGATAGGAGGCAGAGGATGATGGTAAATGGAGTTCACTCTGAGGAGGGGAGAGTGACCAGTAGGGTACCACAGGGGTCAGTACTGGGGCCAGGCCTCTTTAATGTCTTCATTAGTGACATAGCAGAGGAACTGGAAGGGATGGTCTGCCTCTTTGTGGATGACACCAACATCTGCAACAGAGTGGACACTCCAGAGGGGGTACAATGGATGTAAAGAGACTTGAAATGACTGGAGAAGTGGTCAAAAGTTTGGCAGCTAAGGTTTAATGCAAAGAAGTGCAAAATAATGCACTTGGCCACAGAAACCAGGGGTGCAGTACAAAATGGGGGGAGAGATCCTAGCAGAGACCAAGCAGGAAAGAACCCTGCGGGTATTCACATCTGATGACCTGAAGGTGGCCAGACAAAGCGATCAGGAGAGCTAGTGGGATGTTGGGATGTATAGATAGAAGTATTACTAGCAGGAAAAGGGAAGTGGTGTTGCCACTATATAGGTCTTTAGTAAGACCCCACCTAGAGTACTTTCTCATTTTGGAGGCCACATCTGAGAAAGGACATAGTCAGGATGGAGGCTGTCCAAAGGAGGCTACCAAGATGGTACAGGGTCTACATCAAATGTCCTATGAGGTGAGGCTGAAGAAATTAAACATTTAGACCCTGGAGGAGAGAAGGGAGAGAGGATATGGTAGAGACCTTTAAATACTTTACATGGGTGAATAAGGTATGAGTGGGAGGTATTTTTCAGATGAAAGGGTGCTTCAGAACAAGGTGCCATGATATGATGTTTGGGGGTAGGTTTAGGAGATGTGAGGAAATACTTCTTCAGAGAGAGGATGGATGTCTGGAACAGTCTTCCAGCGGAGGTTGTGTAGGTGAAAACAGTTCCAAGACTCAAAAAAAAAAAAACCTGGGATAAACACAAGGAGTAATAAGGGATGGGATTAAGGGGTGGCAGAGAAAGTGTCATATACCTGGGAGGGGTCTACAGGTAAGCAATGCAACAAAAAGGGCAGACTGGATGGGCCACGTGGCCCTTTTCTGCCATCATCTTCTGTGTAATACTTTGATGGTGTCATTTTAGTCGTTAGTCTTGTCTTGTTTCTACCCCAGCCCTTTGAGACATTTTTCTTTGTCTGTAATGTTATCAAAAAAAATTGCTGTTTACTTTTTGTTTTTATATGCTGTTCAGACTTCTTGCTTACTCTGTGTGTGTGTGTGTGTGTGTGTGTGTGTGTGTGTGTGTGTGTATATGTATATATTTTAAATAGGTCAAGATGGCCCCACAAATACAGCCGTTTGCTTAGATGTATGTAGCATGTCATATTTTGTGCCTGCATGTACTCAAAATGTACAGTGTTGCACTTCCTGTGCATCAGTTTATAATATTAGGCCGTTTTATAAATACAGCATACTCCATGGGGGCTGTATTCCTTGGGAGATGTAGACTCCTCCAGTATTTGCTGAGGAGCACTTGGCTCGCAGTCTTCTGCCACAACATACACTCGAGTGCCAGTATTTCCTAGTGAACACACACCCTGTCATGTGTTGCTGACTGTGGAACATATTGGTTGATAATTTATTTTATTTATTGAAACATTTCACCAGGAAAGGCACACTGAACAATCAACTTGCTTGTCTCCCGGTGCATCCTGGTGGAGAGGGTAAGGGAGAAGCAATCATACAAAACACATTAGCCAAAGGGGCTTCTGGTTCCAATATGGCTAGGTGAACATCGTCTCACTTGGCTCCCTAACTAAATATTTAAAAAAAGGTCTCTTGCTTTAAAATCTTATTGGATTCTATAGTAAATCGCTACGGAACATTAGAGAGACCAAAACAGCAAAACCTTTCCCAAAACCAACTTTGGATGGCCAGAAAACACACAAACAGATTTCAGCCGTGAGGCAGACTTGGTAGAGGAGGATGGCCTACAAAGACCAAGAAGCGTGACACCCCCGGCCCTACAATTCTTAATGGGGAACCACAGCCTTAAGCACAATCCATCAGGTAATTTCCATGACTGGCAGGAGAAAAAGAAAGGAACAACTCCCAAACAGGATTGCAACCTGAACAAAATATCTTAAGGGCAATAATGGAATTTAGAGAGGAAATGCTAGATGCTATTCAAGAACTTAGAGCTGACCTGGGAACTTTGCAGAGACGTATGATGAAGCGACAAACAGAGCCTTCGCCCTAGGCCTAAAGCTAAGGATGCCAGGCCTAGATCTTTTGTAGTCAAATTCCAAAGCTTCCAAATAAAAGAAACACTACTAAAAAAAAAAGCGTGGCAGAAGGGGAAAATAATGATGGGACCTCACCGTATAATAATCAATAACGATTATGCTCCCTAAACTCAGAGCCAAAGAAGAGAATACGTCCCCATATTCCCCATCTTACGATCCCAGCAAATTAAGTTTCGAACCCCATATCTCTCAAAACTTGTGGTGATACTGCCAGAGGGTCCAGTTATCTACAACACAGCTACGGAAGTGAAGAATTACCTTTCTCTGTGAGGGGTACTTAAGAAACGCCTGCTAAACTCAAACAATGCCTCCAGGAATGTAACTATAGGACAACCTGAAGCTGGAAGACGTTCTTGACCTAACCGGAGTATCGACAAAATGATATGGAGAATCCATCTATTGAGAAACCCTACTTTGCCTGAAAATTAGAAGTAAGTCCTGGGAATCTTAAGTCTAGAATCTGCACAACACTGAGAGGACAGATGAGGGGGGAGCTCTGGTGCAGGCTATATATAAATACCATCCCAAAACAGTGCAAACACCAAGATAAATAATACAGAATAGTATGATTAGACCTCTCACTGTGGGATCGGGAAGGGGATTCTCTCGATGGGGGATGTGATGTCTGGCTGGGAGAGTCCCTGAGGTATACTATGCATCAGGCTTCTCACCGCCGTGACTGGCTTTCCCCTCTCTGTCCGACTTCCCCCTCCACTTCCTGGACTCTCCACCATATAGTCTGTACAGGCAGGAGTCCTGGGGAGGTCCCCAGTGGTCTGGATATGACTGGAATACTTCAACCACAGGTGAAGACCAGAAGGACTACTCTGACACATTATCCATTTAACTTTTGAAACTTTAACTAAAACAAAGCTATTCTCGATCTCCCATTATGAAAACAAGACTTTAAAAAAAAAAATCTACCATTTGGTCAAAGAAAATAAACGAAAGCAAGAAGGCCACTACCTATTATTGACTTTAAAGTTTTTATACCAAATGTATTTTAGAGTAAATGCTTATACTAAGGTTTTGGCCTAATATTTGGGTGTTACCCTTGCCCTTCCTCCCTTTTTTTTTTTTGCTTCTCTGCTGTTCAATGTTTAACTTGGATTCAAATTCTGCATAGAGTTGGGGTGGGGTGGGGGGGGCAGAGGGGTGGAGGGAAATGGTTGTGCTACTGATTTTAATAGGGATGAAAATGCGGTGTGAATTGGCTTAACCTGGATAAGGATCTGACAAGATGGGTGGTGTTTCCAGAGGGTGGAGATAGAGAGGGGGAGTGTACCGATGTACCCAAGGGAGAAGGGAAGGATTCATCGAGGTGGAGATGAGGGAAGAGACTGGTGATCTTGCTGAATAGGCTGTCTGCGAAGGTCCTAAAGATGACTCAGTGGCTTAGGTCAGACACTAGAGGGAGCTATAAAGCAAACAGTTTCATCATAAGACTCTCTTGCGTGAAAGTCAAAACGAATTTAAGCTAGCGAAATATTAGGGGTAAGGGGGAGAAAAGAGGGCAAAAGAGAATAGGCTGTCTGAGGAGTAGGAGGGTTTATCCCACTGCCACACTGTTCTTAGTGTTTTAAGGGGGATTAAAGGGAGACGGGAAACCCATAATAGATAATGTACTAAAAGGTAAAGTGGGGGATATCTTGGAATGTCTTAATTCTCTCATTAAAATAAAGGGAGAGATGGGATGGGAAGGGGGGTGGGAAAGTAATGAAACAGGGTCTGGGTCAAAGGAGACTAATTATAAAATTGGGAAAGAAGAAGTATTTAAATTAAGGGGTAAAAAGAGGGGCCCTGACATTCTAGTCTTATCGGACTATCTGGGTGGGAAACCCCGATCCTTGGTATCTCCAACTAGAGGAGATCCTCTATCAAACCCGGTCCCCTTAGGGAGATTGGCTTGAGATTTCTATAAGGTGGTCTTGTATTGCCACCTTAACAATGGAAGCGACTGTATACATAGTTATTATTAGTATAGTAATGTTAAATGTTGAAATTAGTTTTAAAATACCGGTTTATGGTATTGAAGTTCTTTTGAAAGTGTGGTGTGAAAGGAGACACTGGAGACATAATGTAATGTTGTACATCAGTGCTTTAATAGAAATACTTCATAATCAAGAGTGTGCAAGATCAAATCTAAAGCCTGAGGAGGGATATAAGGTAATAGGTGATCCTTTCTTCAGAATCCTGGGGGGAGTGGTCCGGGAGACGATAAGCTGGAATGACCTAAAAAACACAAAAAAATATTAAAAAAAGGGGAAAAATAATAAAAGAATACTACCTAACATAAAAAAGAAATGACTACCCAACCAGTTAAGATTTATTCCATAAACGTTAATGGTCTTCATAACCCAATAAAAAGATCACGAACACTACAGTATCTTAGTAAACAAAGGGCAGACATTATATTTATACAAGAAACACACCTCTCGGAACTGGAGCATCAGAAATTGTCCAGGTGTGGCAGATATGTGATCCACTCTTCCTCCCACCAGAGCGGACGAAGAAGGGGAGTAGCAATAATGGTACCCACCACTACTCAACTTAAGATAGATAAAATATATTCGGATGGGTTAGGGAGGTATATTATAATTCAAGGTCGCCTATATAACCAAGAAGTTACCTTAGCCAATATATACTTACCTCCACAGACTAAAACACCAGTAGTTCCCTCGATCTTGGCAAAAATCTTGGATCTACTACAGGGTCAGTTAATAATAACTTGTGACTTTAATATGACATTAAAACCAAACCTTGACTTCTCAAACCCTAAAATATACAGTCTGTCTAATGCAGTTAAATTTTTAAAGCACAACTTGAAAATCTTGGATTGGTGGATGTTTGGAGGAAATTATTTCCTTCATCCCAAGGATTTACATACCATTCAGGCAGATTCCACTCACATTCAAGATTGGACTATACTTTCACTGACGTGTGAGCATTTTTTCAGTTTGTGACATCACAATATGCCCTAAAATTATATCTGATCATCAATATTATTAAAACTCGACCTGGGTAAAAAAAATCTAAACAAACTCTCTCGAGGTTAAGCCCTTATCTCTTAAAGGATAGGGAATTCACCGACCAAATGAAGAAGATAATTCCCCAGTTTTTTTGAGGATATCATCTCTTCTGAAGTCTCGGAAGCTAATAAGTGGGATGCAATGAAGGTCACAATTAGAGGTGAGATCATTGCATACACTTCGCGGAAAAAAAAAAGGAGAGGGAAAAAATATAATGATCTTATCACTGCTCTGCAAAATTATCAATTGCTATATAGAGAAGGTGATAAAGTACTACAAATCAAAATGAGAGACTAAGGCAGCTATCCAAAAAATAATGGATGACAAGATCCAGATGCCCCTTATATATTTAAAACAAGCTAACTACAAGGGAGGATCAAGAGGGACTCGCCAGATTGGCTCAGAAGTTGAGGGCAAGAGAAAACACAGTAACAATTCTAAAAATTAAACATCCCCAAATGGGTAAGGTAATGCATAAAGAAGAGGAAATAAGAAACCTTTGCTCATTATTATCAGCAGCTATATACACTACAAAACAATTCTTCCCAGAAAGATGGGCAGCACTTTCTGAACCAATTACAACTACCAAAACTAACAAGTCTTCAAATACAGTAACTGCAGGCTCCGATAGTAACTGAAGAAATAATTACTACAATTACAAAACTTTCTACAGGAAAAAGCCCGGGACCTGATGGATTTACTGGACAGTGGTATAAACTCTTTAATAAGAAATTAACTCCAAGACTTCTCCTGGTATATGGAGAAACTGAGAAAGGTAACCCTCCCCATTTGACTTGGGAATATACTACGATTGTGGCAATCCCCAAACCGGATGGGAATAAATTAGAACCATCAGCTTATCGTCCAATATCCATATTAAATACAGATTATAAAATATGTAGCCATTTGGGTAACTAGATTAGAAAATATCCTACCAACAATAATGCACCCAGATCAAGCTGGTTTTATAAAAAACAGATCTACAATGGACAATATTAGAAAATCCCTAATAATAATAGAATGTATCCAAACCAAAAATACCAGCTGCTTTCATAAGCCTCAGACCAGAAAAAGTTCATTGGGTTACTGGCCCTCTTTATGGGATACACTCAAGGCCTTCGGATTTGTGACTTTTTTTTTTTACAATGGCTAGGCCAAATATACTTTTCTCCTAAGCATATGCATATCAATGGAGGACTTTTTCACCAATCTCTCTAAACCAAGGTACAAGACAGAGTTGCCCGCTTTCTCCCTTACTGTTCGTACTATATATTGAACCTTTAGCAGTAGCGATAAGAATATCAAAAAAAAATAGAAGGAATACCCATGCAACAAAATGAATAAAAGACTAGTCTCTTTGTTGATGACATTTTCCTTTCCCTTTTGTCTCCCCTAGAATCGATCATAGAAACATCGAAAATTTTGACAAAATTTGAAAAATTACCCGGTTTTAAATTCAATATATCTAAAACAAAGGCTCTCCTATATAATTACGCCCCCCTCCCCCCCAAAACACTCTAAAATGAAGTTTATCTATCAAATGGCACTCGACTAAAATAAAATATCTAGGTATAAATATATCCCAAAACTTGCAGGTAATTGAATTAATCAATTATGAAACTATTTCTATCTCGATAAAGAAGGACCTGGATAGATGACCTCCTCTTTCACTCTCCTTATTTCAACGAATTGAAACAATCGGAATGAATGTTCTATCTCGATTATTATACTTGTTTCAAAATATCTCATATTTCCCATCATCATATTATTTTAAATCATAGGACAATATGATATCGCCATTTGTGTGGAACAAATTAAAACCACGAATTAGACTTTCTGTATTAAAACTATCTTTAACCCAGGGTGGAATGAATCTTCCAGATCTTAAAAGATATGCTGAGGCAGCATTTCTCCGGATACTTCTTCTTTGGCTCTCAGATCAATTTAACTCCCTTTGGAAGAAGTTAGAATTTCACTTGAATGATATGCATGACATACAAAAATAGTTTTTCTTCTCCAGGGAGGTATCCTCTTTAAAGGACTTTACAGAAATCACTTCACAGGTCCTAAAACCATGGTATCATATACATAACAGAGAACAATTCTAGTTAGTTTATGAATACTGTAAGGTTATTTCAGAAGACAAATTATTTATTCCATCTTATAATGACCTGACTTTTTCAAGGTGCGTCATTTAGGATTGGAACAGTTATTTCAGTTCCTGGGCCCAATGGGATATTATCTTTTGAAGAGCTAAAAGTCAAATTTAAGCTACTAAATGCTGACCACTTTAGATACCTTCAAATTAGAAGCTATATTTTAAGAATATAATAATTCAGGTTAGATTGACACCTCCAACCCTCCTCTCCTAAGATTATTTTTTGACCATTCCTTAGGACATCACTGGAATCATATAATTGGGAACCTAAATAAAATGATATAGGACCTAACTAAAAAATCAACTAAAACAATATTGTTCAGTTGGAAAAAAGATTTAGACCTTGAGGTGTCTGAGGAAGCTTGGTCCTCAACAGCTCTTTGAGCAGTTAAAATGACCCAATCACACATATGGAGGGAATATTTGTGGAAGTATGTAGATTCAGGTTTTTCAGGTCTCCTGTTCGACTGATAAAGTACCTTCCAATTGAATATGGGATGTGTTGGAGGAGGTGTGGGTGTAGGATGGCTGCTAATTGCACATATTATGTGGCAATGTCCACTCTTAATGCCTTTTTGGATAAGCTTGCAAAGAGAAATGGTGGACAGTTTGGGAGAAAATGTTGAACTTACAGCCAAAATGCTATTACTAGCAGTTTACCCGAGCCACTCCCCCCCCCCCCGCATGGACAAAAACCATACTGCATATTTTTTTTGTTGGCTGCTAAGAAGTCACTTACAAAAAAATGGATGACTCAAGACATTCCTACCATACAAGATTGGAAACGAATAATATCATCAATATATCAGATAGAAAATATTATTGCTAAAATTAATAACCAATCACAGAAGTTTGCTCAACTCTGGCAGAGATGGGCCATTCATCAAGCAGAAGTGGATCCAGAGTTTTGCCCATAATGGAATGTGGGGAATGGAAGGGAAGGAAAAAAGAGCTAGAAATGAATAACTGTAAACTGTATGAAGAAATACAGGATTTGTATAGGAAAGGATTATAATTAACATAATGATCTCTATTTCATACTAGCCAATTGCTACCTAAAGAAAAGAAATACTTAAAGTACATATCAGAATGACAATGAATGTCATGTCTCCTATTATAAAAGAAAATTTTAATAAAAATATATATATAAAAAAAAAATTAGCCAAGGTCAAGGATACATCAATACTTAATAATGGAGATATTATACATACACCAAATCATAAGAAGTGCTTATAACTTACGACTTAAAATGACAATTGGAAGTCCATATAAGCGCCTGATTCAGCAGATTAAGTAGCACAATACATGCAATTTAAATGTCATAAACACAGCTTGAAACGTATAAGTAACATTGACCCGCATCATCCATTGTACAGTGTAGTTAATGTTACCTGAGCAAAATGAAAGGCCTTCTAATGTAAACATTTAAAAAATGTTCTCAAGGTTTGAAAACGGTTTGTTCAGGCAGAAGTGTCTAAATGTTTGATTTCCTGCATTCCTGTTTTACAAGCCAACTGATGGAAATCGGAGCTGATTGGCTGGTTTAATCAGTCAGGACCATAATATGATTTTCAAATGATGCAGCATAACTGTAGCTGTGGAACTGTGAAACAGCTGTGATCAAGAGTGCCGACCTGGCTTTTTCAGCAAGGCAGATTGAGTAATTTAGGATCAGGACTTGTGAGTGCAGTTTGATAGTTTGCCGGAAGCAACCTTTTGAGCAGAGATTGGGATTGTGTTTGGTAATGTTAGAGGCTGGCAGATATGGACAGAATGGTTTGAAAGAATAGTTCATTCTTTGGTTTTCCTTTAGTATGCCTTTTTCTGCTCTTAGAATTGAACATTCAAAACATGAGCTCAAGCCTACACACATTCACCCATGTTTCTATACTGCTTTTCTCCTTCTGCTGGCCTTCACCTCACTGTCAGGTCATCTTCCCAGCTTATTACCCAACTGTCTCAACTGTTGCGTTGTCCTACCGGCGGAGATCCACCGTTGGGGGGGGGAGTCTGGGTGTGTCAGCGACCTTGATTCATGCTTGTAGTTTAGGGGGGGGATTAATTTTGTTCCTGCATTTTTCTCCCATTCACCCTGTTCCCCTGCAGCCCAGAGCGGTGCTCCAAGAGGTATTGCATACAAGTAACATCTTTCCCATGGAGGAGAAAGCTCTTCGGACTGCCACAGGATGTTACTAGTGCAAAACTCTCACGCCTTCCCTCCCTGTCTGGAAGCACTGCCTGCAACAGCACCAGGCCAACTTTCCTCATTCACTCCCAAACCTGGATCCTCAGCATGACTGCATTACGCTGGCACTGAGCCGATGACTTGGAGAAGACCCACTGACAAATATGTTCCAGCAGAGAGATACATGCCTCACCTGCCAGAACAAACCCGCACTTGCTGTTGCACTGTATTCAGAGCCATTGTTACTATTAGAGGCATGTCAGTAAAATATAGAATTTGCAAGTACTGCAGCACTCGGGAGGAGCTCTCCCTCATGCCTTTCTCAGCCTTGACTGGTAATAGGCGTAGGCATATGTGCCACAACTGCTGGCTGTCTGTGTAATGGACTTTGGTGAAGGATGGGGAGATCAACCTATTTCTTTTTTCATTTTGCACACCCTTTCCTCTTTTAGTTTTGGTCGCTCTCCCCCACTAGCTCAGATTTGTACTGCTTCAAACAAGCCAGCAGGGTGCTCTTCACCTGGTAACCACATGAAGGCCACACATCACCTCCATGGCACAGCTTGCTATTCATTGGCCTGAGGGGGAAACCCTGGAGGTCATCTCCAACTCTTGTCTCCCATTGGGCTCCACAGAGTGGCCTTTAGCAATACTTTGTACTATGCTTGAGCAAGGGTGAAGTAACCGACTCTGTACCTGTTTGAGACAGACCCTTTTTAAAAGTTGTCCTGTCCCTGTGACAGACACATTGTCCAGTGTCTTTGTAGTGCATGCACTGGGAAGTTGGGCATACAAGCTTGGGAGCAAGGCAGCCAGGAATCGACAAGGATGATGACAGATAACTGTCATCATTAGTGCTCCCAAAGTGCGGGTAGATTACAGGTGCCAAGGAAAGAAATACAATGGTAGAGTTGCTTCAAACACAAGAATTACAAATAAATAAAATTCAGTAATAGTAAGTCGGGAAAACATAAAGCATAATGTACTCATGACAGCAATCATTTCCTCCACAACTGATTGTGCTAACATAAACAAGAAGATTATTGTACTACATGTAAAGGAACAGAAGAGAAGTTGAAGTCCAATGGACTGTGATCCCGGTTTCATTCAGATATTAGTAATAAAGGAAGAGGGAGAGAAATACAGGAAATCTAATTATGCATGGATATTATCATTTCTAGCTTTCCTGAAGGAGTCAGTAGTATGTGGTGGGGGTGCACACCAAGCATGATCCCTGGGATGAGGCTGAAAACAAGCAGAATTGTCTAGCCTCTATTTCCGGTCAACAAAACTAAATAAAAACAATCTCTTGCATCAATGGTCAGTATTAAGCAACAAAGGAGAAGGCAGCACTCACCTCCTGCTTGATGTAATAAAGCACTTAGGCAATCATGTTCTTTTTCTCAGTGGTTTATTCAGTGCAGAGCAAAGAACAAAAAAACACTTACAGTATATCTGTGGTTCCTGAACGCCGTTCGTCAGCAGTTCTGAGCCAATCACATCATCATTTTATAGTCTGTTAAAAGTCCGTTTCTGTTTGCCAGCCCAGTGGTGCAGAGGGCTGAGGGGCTATGCACCTTGCCTCTCATCATGCTACTGACCTGGGCTTGGGAATGAACTGAAGTTGCTGGAGGTTGGGGAGGATCGATTGACTGTTCTCCTCTCCTGGGGTGGGGTGGGGGCATCGCTGTCTTGCTCTTTGGCTGCCACATGGTGGAGGCCAGGTGGCAGCACCAGAGTTAGAGCCACGCGGAAGAAAGGGCTGCAGTTTCGTAGCTGGTGTAAACCTCTTTGTGCACACGGCCTGCTGTGGTACGGGAGGGAGAGGAGATGTGGAAAAACAGTGGAAAATGGTGGCCTGCCTGCCCCTGCTCCACACTGTTGCTGACTCACTGACCCTCCAAATCTGGACACAGGACCTCCGGGTGAGGGAGGCCCTCCCCTTCCCGGCCCCGCCACGGGGGGAATCCATTGGGGATGTAGGACTCTGTGGACCGCGGAGACAGTTGCCGGGCAGGGACGGGACTGAATAGCTGCCTGCGAGGCACCTGAGAGGATAAAAGTCTATATAGGAAAGAAAGAGTCCATTTTTGTGATGTTATGAAAAAATGTAATTTTTATGGCATCATAAAGTACCCCTTACATATAATAACGTGCACAGTGCTGTGAAGATAGTGCAGTCATTTAAAAACACATGCCAGAACATTTGACACAACAAAAACACTTTTCAAACCCCATTTATATCCTTGTTGCTGTCCTGATGGTTCTCCGGTCTCTGTAACTCTGTCTTTCAGATACCTTGGAGTGAGTGCTCGGCCCATCAGACTTCCCTTCACATAAAAGTGACATCTGTAAATCCATTTATTCCAAAATCTGGGTGGCTTATCATGTCAGCAATGCCTCACACCAGCAGCCATAGTTACAGTAGCCCAGGGGGTATTGCTTCTGAGACTATGTTATGCGTTCCCTATTTTCTTCCAGGCCAATGCCAGTTTATTTCACAAATGGGATGTTGCATATAATGTCTGCTGGTTTTTATTTTCTGTCCGTCATATCACCAATCACTGCAAACTTTACTCAGACTTAAATTAGCTGTCCCCCCCAAGTGAAATGATATTCTTGGATGCCTAACTGGTAACATCGTTAGATCCTCTCAACCAGCCTCTTTGGCCTCGATGCTTTCTCCTGATAAGCATTCTTGCCAACTTCAGTACTCTAGCTAGCCCCTTCTTGTAGTTCCCATGTGTACTACCAAGATGGGAGAACAGGCATTTGCCCACTTTGCCCCTAAAACTTGGAACTCGCTACCCACTTTGCCCCTAAAACTTGGAGCTTGCTACCCTATCATCTCAGGGTCTCTAGGTCCCAAAGTATCTTTAAAAAAGATTTATTTTACTATCTAAAAGCCTTCAACATCTGTTCTTGCCCATGACCTTTTACCTAGTACTGTTCCCCCCCGTTACTTTACATTGCCTCCTTACTGTTTCCTTCAGAACAGACACTTATATAAAGTTAAATTAGAAGCACTTAATCCTTTGATTGTGTTCTATAATATCCTAATTATTTTGCCAAGCCCTGTCGTGATACCAATTATACTCATTCATGTGTTTTTTTCTCTTAGCCATTTTACTGCCTACCTTCAGTTAGTCTTTAACTGTATGCTGAATGTATAGTCAACGAACCTGTACTTGTCTCATTGAATTGTTCTAGCTAGGAGTTGTAATCTTAAATACTGCAATCTCTATTGTCTTAATCTGTCCTCACTGTTCTTGTATTACAGTAATCTGCCTGAAATGCACATACTCCTCCTGTAATCCCATTTACTGTAGTAGTGTTGCCTGTAATGTACTCTCCCGAATTGAGCCTGAAAATAGGCAGGTTCTTGTTTAGTGCACTTACCCAGTTATCAAAAGCAAATAAATATTACTTAATTGCAACTCACAGGTGGTAACACAGCCTAATTTCGTGTTGTTTAAATGCTATTTGAAAAACATTTTTCAGATGCTCTGTTGACTATTATATGAAAAGGTTGTTAAGGAACTACAAAGCTGGAATGTGTTTTTAAATGATTGCACTGTTTTTACTATAGCACTGTTAGCTTTCTCCCTTACTGCTGGAGTCAGTAGCACTTTATGGTAGCCGTTGTGTCTGTGTGCAGGGAAGGAGTGGAGGGGGGAGATTAGTGGCAACGTCTGTTATTGCTTTAGGTTCTTCAGAAGAACAATCCTCAAATGACTCGAATCTAAACAAGGAACTTAATCCTGCCCACTCTGGCTAAACAGTGGGAGTCCAAAAAGGCAAACTTCCCAGTCTCAGAGCTTTGAAGGGAGGAGGCTGTCAAATTTTAAGTACCCAGTGAGTGGCATTCATTAAAAAAGCACTTAAGGATGAACTGGCAACATTCAAAGTAAGATCCCATGAGAGCTGGTTTCCTTTTCAGTCCTCACTTGCTGAAGATCCCCAACTGCTGAGGTCTCTGGGAAAACTTTAAAAACTATAATATATACATGTTAGTAATAAGCCACAACAGGGTTTGCATTATAGGATTTGAATGCACACCCCAGGAATGTAAAATGGCATGAGGCTATAGGCCAAGTGTCCTCCTGCCCCAGTTAAGTGCATTATAATCCTATTATGCTCACCGTGGAGGGGCTTATTACATTTATAAACTGGCTTTTAAGTAGCTTTTTGGGGGGGAAAATGAGATCTTTGAGGATATCTGCTCCATTAGGCCACAGGAATTATAAGCTATCAGCATCAGGACCACTTGGAAGCCTTTTGCTTTCCAGGGGCTGCCCACTGACATGCAGTGTCTATGCATATGTGACTTGGGTGGCCCCATCACTCTTCAGTTCTTTCTGCCATCATCGATCATCCTTGCTGGACATGCTTAGCTGTTGCCATTTGTTATTTACTTTACTTAGTGTTACGTCGTCATCTCTGTATGCCTCCGAGGCCGAAAGGGTATTTCAATATTGTAAGTGCGGATGTAAAATTTATAATTAACACACATGTGGTTTGTGTGTGCTGTTTGGGCCAGTCTTCTCACAACATGAGAACTTATAAGATTTGGCAGAGCTTCAGCCAGGCTATGAGGTGACACCTTAAGAAAGCTCAAAATCTACTTCTCCCTTGCCATTGACTGAGAAGTGGCCATCAAACTCTAAGGATAAGGGCAAGGAATGGTTGTCGTGGGCCTCCTCATCATCTGGCCATGAGCACAGACAGGGAGAGAAGGACAAGTATGCTTTGCCGACGAGGTCCTGGTTGCCACTGAGAAAAGGTGCATCCTCATCAGCGCCCTCTCTGGTGGTGTTGCCTGCAGTCTCAGTGACAGCTGGGGGGAACTGTCATTGAGACACCAAGGTCAGGACTTGGCTTACGTGCTACTGTGTCTGCTGTGTATGGTACGACGCTATTGTTGTTAGGCCAAAACCTGTTGACTTGGGTAGTCCTGGCCCCTTTTCAGTGCACCGTCGACTTTCAGGTTGTGTTAATATCATTCTCTAACGTGATTCAACGCATTCTGCCAGGGTTGCCATTGCATGCAGTCATTCCGCTGACAGGGCCTGCTGGTGCTCAGTCTCCATCGATAGATTCCAGTAGCACACCACAGATTCCTGCCTCTCAGCCGTCGCCAGTCACTTCTGCAACTCCCGTTGTCACTCGTGCTGATGACGAAATGGAATTTAATCCTGACCTTATGCACTTGGAGGAGAATTTAGAGGAGAAATATGAGGGAGAACAATTTGTGGAGGGTCCCCTTCACTCTAGTCTTACTATCTTGTTCTGTAGTGGGGACTGTCTCTGTGATTTATACCCAGAGATCTCCTGAGGACCCATCTTTTCAAGCCATGATGCAACAAATGCAGTCTGTCATGGGCTTTGTTAGAAGAGGAAAATTCCAGTAAAAGGAATCTCAACTAATTTTTGGAGATGCCCTGCTTTCCCCTCCATTATCATTCCACATGTATGTCCTGCATTAGGGGATGCTTCCTTTGCTGCATGGCACAGACCAAACTCACTGCCTGTAGTCCACAGAAAGGCGCTAAGTTGTACCCGGCACCATCTGTTAAGTCTTATTATGCTAACCAGCCAGAAACGGACTCTGTGGCCATCATGGCTGCTTATGATAGGTCTAGAATCCCTAGACATTTGATTGACTACTTTGCCTCTTGATAAGGAATATTGGAGGCTGGATGTGATGGATACATATGCTTGCACCTCTTCATCATTGGGTCTTTGGATTGCAGATTACCAAGCCTACATGATCAAATATCAGAACATCTTGTGGAAAACTGCTTGTACTGTGACTCAGACTTTGCCTGATGGCTCTGCTAAGATTGATCTGCTTAAACATTGTCTGTTATTGCTGAGGTTGGCAAACATTTGCTGCGCTCAGTTTATGATGTTTTGATGCCTCTGCCAGGGCTGCATCTTCTGGCATTTGCACGAGAAGGTATTCTTGGCTCAGAGTTGCTCAGATTTGCTGGCTTTGCCAGTGATGTGTAATGGGCAGTTTTGAAAGCTCCATTTAAAGGGTCAGAATTATTTGGCTATGATGTTGAGATGCCCTCTGTGCCCTTCAGACTTCAGAAATGACCCTAAGGTCTGTGAAGTCCCTGTATCCCACTCATGCTAGAGGTCATGTTTGGGGCTCCTTTTGTCCACCTGCTGCCCAAGGTAGTCATGTCTGCAGTCAACAAGGCCATAGTCGAGGACATGGCCCTCTTCTGGATTCCCCCCTGTGCCAGTGCAGAAGCACCCAAAGGAAATGGTTCAGATGGCCCTGCCACCCCCGGTTCCACCTGTCACTACTTCCATCCCCCTTAGCTGTTACCCAGGGTAAGCGGGGGATCCAACATCTGAAATAAGGCGGAGATCACTATAGATAGAGTACTGTGAATTTTTTTTTTATATATAATTTTCTTTTTCTGGAATTTCTGATCATTACTTTTTATTCATTGAAAATTTAGTTATATTTCTTATCACATTTATATTCATAAAATACATCATAATGACATCATACACACTAGAAATCACATTCTTAGTATACTACATCGCATTAAGCAGCATTATGCTATGGTCTTGAAAGGTTTTGTGAATCAGACAGTTTTGCTGCCTCTTCCTTACGGACCGTCTCTATGGTTAAGACCGGAGCCTAAACTGCTGCAAGCACTTATTTAGTTATTGCCATAAAGACAAGGAATTTTTAAACTTTTTTCATCTCTTTTTCATTTTATTTCTTTTTATACCTTGAATTTCTTGTTACTTCTTATTTAAGAAACACACAGGTCTCTAACTATAGACAAGTGGGTTCTGGAGATAATTGCAAGGGAGTTATGCTCTATATCTGTTACAGATCCCTCCAGATCATCCTTCGCCTCCTCCCTTTTATCCTCCAGGCCATTTGTCTCTTCTGAAGCAAGAAGTTCAGACTTTATTCCAAAAACATGCCATAGGATCAGTTCCTCCTCAGGAGAGAAACAAAGAATTCTGTTCTAGATACTTCCTAGTCCCCAAATGCACAAGGGATCTGTGTCCATTGTTAGATCTCAAGGATCTCAACCTGTACATCGAATACAAAAGGTTTTGAATGGTATCAGTACAGTCTCTGATTTCTATGCTGCAAGCGGGACTGGCTGTGTTCCTTGGTCATGAAGAACGACATACCTTCGTAAAAGATCTGGAAATCCACTGACAGTACCTCCACTGTATGCTGGAGGGCAAACGCTGTCAGTTCGGGTTATTGCCCGCTGGTTTATCCTGTGCGCCATGGATCTTTACTAAGTGCTCAACAGTAGCAGCAGCAGCCCTTTCCAGGCAAGGCCTGTATGTTTTCCCTATGTGGACAGCTGGCTCCTGAAGGCCAGCTCCAGGAAGCTCTGCTACTTACGCTGTTTTGTACACATCAGTTATTCGATGACTTGGGGGTCATAGTAAATGTGCCAGAGTCTGTGTTGACTGAATAACTGAAATAGATGGGGGTGGTCTTGGACACAAAGAAAGGGATGTGTGCACTTCACTTTGTGATTTGCTTCCCAGAATATGAACCCTTTTACATGTCCTGTGAATGCTGTGTTGGAATACTTGCTTTCCTTGTCTGAGTCTGGCCTGCAGCATTCCCCTCTTAAGGTGCATTTGGCCACTATATCACCTTTCCATGCCCCATTTGGTGGTCGTATGGTTGCCCAATATGTTTCTGAGAGGTATTCTTCATATGAAACTTCCTATCCATCATCCAATACCACCTTGGAACTTGAATTTCATCTTTAAGAAATTGATGTTGGTGCCTTTTGAGCCTGCCATGAGTTGTAGCTTATGTTTTCTGTCATGGAAAACCTTGTTTTTAGTTGCAGTGACCTCTGCTCAGAGCATTTCTGAGCTTCAGGCTCTAATTTGCGAGTCTCCTTATTTGATTTTTCACAAAGACAGTCTCTCTTTTCATATGAATCCTAAGTTTCTACCGAAGGTGGTGTCTAAATTTACAATGAATCAAATATTATACAAATGACAAGAAGGATTCGTGTTCTCTGATTGGTCAGAGTGAGACTGGCCCCGGGATGTTGTCCTGGCATAACATCCCGAGTCAGCTTCAGCAGTCCTCGCTAAGCTCGGGACCAGCCCTCCGTGCGCCACTCGACATCGGCGCTGCCCCGCTAACTGACCCACAGAAAAAAAGAAGAAGCTCCCTTTCCCAAACCCAGAGTTTAAATTATTATTTTTACGTGTTCCCGTCCATTGGCGCTCTGCAGTTTGTCCACAAGAACCGCATGAAAACGCTATATGTTTTAAAAAAAAATCTTTCAACATACGTTACTGTCCATCGAGTTTAATTGAACAGGTCCTTCTGTCTTTCTTGGGATCTGGTGAAGATGACTGTATATTTTTCTTATTTCTTTAAAGACTGCAAACCATGTCTTCAAGTTACCGATCGAAACCGGAAAAAGAGAACTGTGGATCTACAGTATTGTTCCTATCTCATGGCTTGCAGTCTTTAAAGAAATAAAAAAAGAAATACATCTTCACCCATTCCAAGAAAGAGTAAAGGACCTGGTCAATTAAACACAATAGAGGCAGCAACAGTTCACAACCAAAGAAAAATCAACGGGGGCAGTAGCCCACTCTATGTAGTAAAAGGGGGAAAAAACACTCGACATACTGGGCAAACACAGAGCAGCACTATTTTTTAATATGTATACCTACACAATAAAAAAATAAGTAAAGAAAGCATTTTAAACATATTCTTAATATATTTTTACTTCATCTTACTGAGGGTCATTGCATAACAGGAATAATGCCTCCAGGGTGGGTGTTATGCTGGGATAACATCCCTTCTTGGGTGCTGGATGCCCTCGCCAGTGTCCTCGGGCCCAACCACCCAGGTGGGATGTTATCCCAGCATAATACCCACCCTGTTGGGCATTATTCCTTTAATCCCCCTTGTATAGTATCCCAGCATGCCAGCCAGGGTGAGGTATTGCTCCATACTTTAGATGTACATAGAATACTAAAATACTAGATTGTTCGCACCAAGTACTACTGAAAGTCCTCAGCATTTTTTTTAATTCGTCCTTGGGAAAGAGGGCGCTGCTGTGTCTAAAGAATGCCTGTCCAAATGGCAGGCATGCATTACGTTCTGTTATATGAAGTACAGCGAGGAGCGTCCTGGTGGTGTTTGTGGTCACTCCACAAGGGGTATGGCCACTTTGGTTGCTTATTTCAAAATGAACCTATTGCTGACATATGTGCTGAGACACATGGAGCAACGCTCATACTTTAAACATTACAGTCTGGACATTGTCTCTCATAGATGTGCTGGTTTTGGACTTGCTGTATTGTAAGGCCTTCTGTCCTGATTGCGTATCGGACTACATCATCCTCCCAGCTTAGGCCTTGGAGAATAGATATCCTCGATGAAGATAGAACAGTTACGTCAGAACTTACCATAACCATAGATGTTCGAGAGACTGTTCTCCATTAGGACATGCCATACCCCCCCCCTCCCATTTTTGCTTTCAGTGAGGGTCGATCACCTACTGTGCCTAGAACTTTACTCCATGCATCCTGTCTCCAGCCCCTTGCCTCTCTGAATGCTTGGTGATGGTCTCATCTTGTTCCTCATGGCTGGAGGTCCTCCAATTCTTATCTTTGGCAGGGGCCTGGTGAGTGATGGGGACAACCATGTTATACACACATAGATGCTGCATGTCATTGTGGGCAGCCCCCAGCTAGCAAGAAGTTTGAGTGATGCTGATGACGTATACTTCCAAAGGTGTGGCCTAATGGAGGAGATCCTCTCGGAAGATCTACTGTTAGGGTAAGTTCTTGTATAACTGTTCTATTTGGCACCTGACCATGCATTTATAGAGAATTAATGCCCAGTTGGGTGACATCTCCCGGCCAATGACATTTATAGATTTTTTTTCTTGCCATTTCAAATATCTGTCTGTCTATATACAGACACATACACACACACACACTCTTCAGCTTGTAATTCATAAATCTTATCTAAATTTCTCCTGTCTATTAATACTGAGGCCAGTTGTATGACAACAGGATATTTGTTCTGTAAGCGTTCATCTTTCTCAATAGGGTATTCCCCACCTGAAGTCAAATCCTCATCCCTGTGTCTGTTCTGCAACTGTACTCACCCTGATCATACCTAAAAATAGGCATTTATGTTTAGTGCACTACCCAGGTAAACACAAACTTCAGTAAATAAATATTGTATTTGGTTGGGGCCATGAGGATTACTGTGATGCCACAAGGTGAGTATTAATTTATTTTTGTTATTCTTTTTGATAACTGGATATGGCCTACTAGACACAAGGCCTGTTTTCAGGGACAACACAGTATACGTGTGGAGGTTGTGGGACTCAAACCCAGGTCTGCTGGATGTGCCCAGTTTATTCACAGCTTATTTTCACCTCTAGGCTATACTGCCAGTCCCCCAGGTATTTGACCTCATTTTGGTTGGGGGGTTATAAGCAACTGGAACAGATGAATGCATGAGGATCAGAGATCCTGGGCCAGATTTTAGAAGGTTGATGCAGGGCTTACATCCAGCCCTGCATCACACTGCATCACCGACACAGCTGTGGAATTGATGATTGCTGTGACTGTACCCAACCTTACAGTCTCGGGAGCAGTGGCGACAATCAACCTGATTTATGGCAGGGTGAGCCAAGCCTCAGATGCAAGCTTACCTGTGAATGGTCCCTTGTTCAGGTGCAGCCTAGGCCACAAAAAGAAGGTGTAGCAAATGTCTTTTCAATGGACGGGATAAAAACTCCCTAGAGACTGCTGCAAGCCCGTTGCGCTGGGTGTGTGTGTGTGTGTGTATGTATGTGTGTGTGTCAGGTGACCCCTCACTTTTGTAGCTGAAGCATCAGACATGGCGTTGAACAGTGCCCCAGGCTGAGGTGTTCTATGCAGTTCTGACCCCACACTTTTTGGTACACTCCTCTGCCAGGTTGCACCATGTCTGTAACGCAGCCGGGCTTGCAACAGTCTCAGATTTTGTATAATCCAGCCCCTATTCTCAAGCAACTGCTTTCAGTAATACATAATGGGGAAGGGAACACTAAACTAATGTGAAATATAAAACAGAGTTGCACCTAAAAATCAGTTTTTCAGTCTTCTTCTGGAGGCAGGTCCAGTAAGGGCATTAGCAAGAATATAGCATGCTACTGGAGCCAGCATAGACCCACAGTGGCAACTTCTCCAAATCAAGTCCAGGATCCATTATGTTCCCAGTGCTTTTAATAGTAAGAAAACAGCTGCAAAATAAAGGCAAATCTAGTCCCATTAAAGTTAGTCAATATGAATAATCCATTAGCAGCAGTTCCCTCAGAAGGTTAGTTGGAACAGGGAGAAATACAAGAGGGTGCACAGCTGCATGCACTTGAACAGCTGATATTTGGATGTCAGAATGATGGTCCCTTCGGAGCAAGTCGGAGGTCCCAGGAAGTGCTCTTAAGTACCTGTACATGAGCCTGCACTATTGAAAGCAGAAAAGCATCCAAAATGAGCATCAAAAGCACCAGCAATGGGAAATACCCAACAAAAAGGAAGGGGTAAAAGGTAGGTGAGGGGGTGGCTAGTTCGAGAATGACGTTAATGTGTTGTGGACACTAGAACATATGCAAGATAAAAGCAATTTACAGATGCTTGGTGGATTGGTGGAACATCTGGTTGTCAATGGACTACAGGACCCAAAGCAACATGGTTTCACCAGGGGGAGGTCATGTCAGACCAATCTCGTTGAATTTTTTGACTGGGTGACTAGGGAGGTGGATCAGGGGAGGGCAGTGAACATGGCCTATCTGGACTTCAGCAAGGCCTTTGATACTGTGCCACATAGAAGACTATTACACAAACTGGGGAATATGGGTGTGGGCAGGACAGTAGTGTGGTGGGTAGGTAGGTAACTGGCTGGGTGGCAGGACACAGAGGGTGGTGGTAAATGGCTGTCACTCCACAGAGGGAAGAGTGATCAGTGGGGTACCACAGGGATCAGTGCTGGGACCGGTCCTATTCAACATCTTCATCAGTGATATTGACTTGGGACCTAGAAGGCAGAATTTCACTGTTCGCTGATGACACAAAGCTCTGTAACAGAGTAGACACACCAGAGGGTGTAGACAGAATGAGAAGGACCTGCAGAAACTTGAAGAATGGTCAGGGTTTGGCAGTTGAAATTCAATGCAAAGAAGTGCAAGATAATGCATATAGGGCACAAAACCCTGGCACAATATATCAGTTGGGGGGTGAGGATATAGCATGCACCAAGCAGGAAAGGGATCTTGGGGTTATCATCTCTGATGACCTCAATGTAGGGAAACTGTGTGACAAGACAGCAGGTAAAGCAAATAGGATGCTGGGTTGTATAGGCAGGCACCAGCAGGAAAAGGAGGTCATAATTCCGCTATACAAGACACTAATGAGGCCCCACCTGGGTACAGTGTACAGTTCTGGAGACCATACCTACGTAAGGACATAGGGTAGAGAAGGTTCAGAGGAGGGCAACAAAGATGGTGCATGGATTGCATCACAAGTCATATGAAGACAGGTTGAAGGAACTGAACATGTACTCCTGGAGGAGAGGAGGGAGATGGGATATGATAAGAGACATGCAAGTATCTTACAGGAGGAACAGGGTGCAGGAATACACTATTTTTAAGCAAAAAGATGTTCCAGGACTAGAGGGCATGGATGAAGTTGGAGGAGGACGATTCAGAGGAAACATGAGGAAGAATTTCTCACAGAACGGGTGGTGGACAAGTGGAACACCCTGCCAGAGGAAGTGGGGGGGCTGAAACAATCACGGGATTTAAGAATGCATGGGATAGATATAAAGGAATTCTGGAGGTCAGGGTAAGGGCAACAGACTTCTAGGAAAACAAACTGAACTTACAAGCTCAAATGGGCAGACTGGGTGGGCCATAGGCCCTTATCTGCCGACACTGTCTATGTATCTATAATACAGCTAAAATGTCAAGTGCTATCTCACAAAATTTGTATAGGGAAAACTGTTGCTTCTCCTAAAGGCATTGACTGCACTTTAATATGTTTGGGTCCCAAGAGGGAGAGGAGTGTTTCAGAGGCTTGAACTCTGCCTACACAAGGGTGAAGCAGAACGTGATCGGAGGGCCATCTTCCACGGCTTTGTAAAGGGTTATCATATCAGACAGGTCTACTCTAGGTCCAGCGTAACCTCAAGGGTAGCTGGGAGTGACTGGCTTGTAAACATCATAGACACTAGCACTTTCAGAGACTGGATAGTAGAGACGATAGACAGCAGGACAGATCCCAGTTTCAACTGAGACAGAACTCCGTTGACTTAAGAAAATATAATCTTGACTTTGCAGTCTTCCTCCTAGTATCCAGAATACCCAAAGAATAATGCCATATTTATACTTTTTATTTATTTTTTTTTTTGGTTTCCCATGAAGTGGGCTAGGTCATTCATCCCGTTTTTCAGCCACGCCTCGGAAATACAGGGAACATTAACATAGTCTTAACCACATAAGAAAATTACAGTGCTACAGTACCATTTTACAAGTTAAGAGCACTGCAAGCATAGTGTATGGCTTCAGATGTAATCATTTTATGCATTATGTATACAGGTGGTTGCTTCTACAAGGTATTTCAGGAGCTCACATTTAAATTGAAACTTGGACAGTGACATTTCCAGAAGTGCAGGTAGACTATTCCAGGTCCATAGTTCAAGAAGGAGTTCCTTCTAGCCCTTGCCTTGCGGATTATTATTTGGTACCTGCTGATAGTGAGTCTTGAGGTAGTGTATGGAGAAAGAGGCTTTTAGTTTATTCACCAATTCAGTAGGCTGCTGGTTTCTGGTATTTCTGTGTATTAAACTAAATTTTTTTTTTGGATTCGATTCTCGTTGCTGGAGGAAGTAGATATATTGTAATTCCCTTGTGAAGGTGGCACCTGTATGTCTTGTATTGAAGACCAACTGCAGACCTGCATATATTATTATATATCAATTTAAATCTAGGTAGTGTGGTTTGGGGGTACATTACATAGCAGATGAGATCTGTATTCAAGCATTGGTAGAACAACTTGCTTAGCAACTGGGATTTTTATTTGCCTGGTCAGTGGATCCCTGTATGGCTTCAGCCGTAATCATTTTATGCATTATGTGTACAGGCGGTTGCTTCTACAAGGTATTTCAGGAGCTCACGTTTAAATTGAAACTTGGACAGTGAAATTTCCAGAGGTGCAGGTAGGTTATTCCAGGTCCGTCTGCTCAAGAAGGAGTTCCTTCTAGCCCTTGTCTATGGATTATTATTTGGTACCTGGTGATAGTGAGTCTTGAGGTAGTGTATGGAGAGAGAGGCTTTTAGTTTATTCACCAATTCAGTACACTGCTGGTTTCTGGTATTTCTGTGCATTAAACTAAATTTTGTTTTTTTGGATTCGATTCTTGTTGCTGGAGGAAGTAGGTATATTGTAATTCCCTTGTGAAGGCGGCACCTGTGTGTCTTGTATTGAAGACCTACTGCAGGCCTGCACATATTATTATATATCGGTTTAAATCTAGATGGGGTGGTTTGGGGGTACATTACATAGCAGATGAGATCTGTATTCAAGCATTAGTAAAACAACTTGCTTAGCAGCTAGGATTTTTATTTCCTTGGTCAGTGGATCCCTGTTTCTATACAAGAAGCCCAGCTTTCGATGGTCCTTTATTGTAATCTTGTCAATATGGAACGTCATGGACAGTTACTTGTCAGGGACAGCTCCAAGATAATTAAAGGTGATTATAGACTCTGGTTATCCAGTCTGCATTGTGGTAGGGCTGCTGCTTGTGACACAAGCGATCTGGATTTGGGAATGAACCTGGATCACCTGGGGGCTGGCTGGGGAGAGAAGGCTAGAACAAACAAGAGGACGCTCTGCTCCAAGGAGGGAGGGCAGCTGACTGTGCTGCAGTATTGCCACCTGGTAACCACAAGTGGCAATGCAGTCAGTTATCTGTATATATTATATTTATTAATATATCTTACATGTACGATAGACACATTGCTACTCTCACTCTCATCACCAGCCAGTTGTGGCACCAAATGACCGGCTTCACGTATACTGATATTTGTGGGTGTGGTGAGTTTTTACCTTTAGTATGACAAAAAAATAAACTTTGATTCATTATTGTGTTAAATGAGTATGGAGGAATGAGTGCAGCTCCATAGTCCACACCAGACTTTTGTTTTTTTCTCTTTTTCTTCATTGCTGCTATACTTTGGGTCAGGAGACCTGATCTAAGAATGGCTGGAGTGGAGTATACCATTTAACTACAAGCTGGGGCCAAGCCTTACGGATTCAGACATGAAAGGTGGTGTTGCATTCACAGTAGAAATCTAGAAGGCCTTGGTTCCCATTTACTGGCCAAGCATTTTATCTTTCTTTCTTTCTTTCTAGGATGTTTAGGCAAGGAGCAGAACTCAACCAAGTCTAGCCCCCTTTTCAGGAATCATTCATTTCATGTAACAGCTTCATTGTGACCCCTCCACCACAGAACAGTAATATCCACCAATCTGACCACCCAAACTGACAGTTTTGGTACTTTAGTTTGGAGCCTCTGAAAATGATGGAGAAAAACTGCTACTGCTTTGGGGTGGGCTAGGATTCAAAAATTGTTTGCCTTCTTTAAGGAACAAGTAGGTAGATCTTACCCAGATGTTTGATTGGCTGATGTAACTGGTTGAGAATCCTAGATTAACCAGTAGAAAACTTCCTTTTTGATACAATAAAATCTTACCATTAAAGACTTATTTTTAGCTTATAGCAGGCATTAACTAGTATTTATATTTAACTGGATGTTGTGGTGCACCGACGGTCCTCCTCCAGCAATCCATGGATTGAATCGTAATGTGAAAATATGGATTGCATTCAGTCGAATAAAAGAAGGCCAGATACAAACTGCATGAATCCTGCTTTGCAAAGAGTGTCGGAGAATGTCATTTGGATTTATTTCATTATTTATTTGCATGGCTTATGCAGCATTTCTGCATACAATGTAAAGTTGCCTAAAACACACTTTGTCAATGCTCTTAACATTAGTGTCATGGTACACCGAAGAATTTCAGCATGTCTGATAATTTTCATCTTTTCCTTTCCCCCTCTATGGCATTCATTTCATTTTGGCCCACAGGAATGCACTAAACCTCAGGTATCGTAACTGTTGTGTGTCAAATCCGCTAACAGTAACCATTCACTTGTTGATTTGCATAGTGACTAATCCTGTCATTATACTAATCTTGCTTTGTGGCCGAATGTCTCTTGTTTCAGTGTTTGTACAAAGCGCGATGTACAGTTCTTGTTTTATAGTCTGAACATGTCAAATGTACCTCAGTGACTTCTTGTTATAGTGAAACAAAGAAAGTGTTATTCTAGGGACATGGATATGTTGTTCATCCACACTCATTGGCAGTATCCTTGCCGCTTTAAATCTTGCGGAAGGTCTTCAAGCTTGCTCCTCCCACCCACCCGGTGGTATAACTCGGCTCCGCCCATGCGCCAGATCTTCCTTACCGCTTGGAAGCTCAGGTTCCCTCCTTAGCGCTCTCGTTTGTGACTGGTTCCTATTTCTCCGCTTGCGGATTTAAAATAATATTTTGCAAAAGACTTCAGTCTTGATCCTCGTGGCTCGATGGATAAATCGACTCCCCGGTTTCGGAGATGCCCATGCGGGCAGAAGATGTCTCGGGCGGATCCACACTCACGCGGTGTTCACTGCTAGGCCTTGAGCACGAATTCCGCCAGGCTTGCTACCTGTGCTCATCTTTCTCGCCTACGCCTCGGAAGACCGGCTGCCCGATTGCAACTGGGCCGTCCGAGAGCGTTTTCTCCGGTGAAGTCAAGGAGGCCGGTTGGCGGTGTCCAGCGGCGGGCGGAGCGCGGATCAGCCGGCGGATGGTTGCCCTCGAAGAGGAGGCGGCGCGGCCGTATCTTCCTCGGCCGCGGCATTTATCCCGCTCTCTGGGTTCTTCCTACACGCCTTTAAGGAGCTTTGTCTGTCCCTCTCCACTAAAGGAGAAGGCCTCGCGCCTGCTGGACCTTTTTCTCGGTCCAAAAGAGGGACAAGGGTAAGTCCCTCCGTCGGCGCTCTTGGGAGGCGGGAAGGTCCCTCTCCCGGGCACGCGACCGTCGGCTTCGGTCGACCGCTTCGCTCGCCACTGGCCTCACGGTGTCCCCATTAGGTCAGTTGACCGAGACTCCTACCGATGAAGTCGAGATTTTTCTCGACCCATTGGACGGCTGTCGCCTTTAGCAGCCGAGATTCCCTCTCCCGTTCCCCGGAGGAGTTGAGGATCCTGTGGCTCGCGCCTGTGCCTCCGGTTCCGGAGCCTCTCGGATGGACCTTCCGAGCCGGAGGAGTGTCGGTTCCGCCGACACCTTCCTGCACCGACCCCGAAATTCGGGACTCTCGTCTCGGTCTCGACCTCTTCGCGTCCAGCCGTCTCCCATCGTCATAGGCGGTCTCGGTCTCGTCATGTTGAGCGAAGGCTCATTGCCCTCGCTCCTCGATGAGGGGAGGCTTCGTGTGAATTACGGCCGACGTACGAGACCTTATGTTGCAACAGCCTCCTGGCCGGAATAAGCCGACCGCGCCTTCCCCGCCATTAAGTGGCTGTCACCGAACGGCCGACACAACCCCCGACTTGCCCGAGGAGCTTATACCAGGCCGGGTTGTTCGCCAAAACAGCTGCTCCAATTGATGTGGAACTTCCGCCTCCACAGCCACCAATTGGGGCTCCACCAGGATTCTCGGTCGCTAAGGGTTTACCCCATCGGCTGTCAGTTACCCTCACTCCCGACCGACCTCGGCAGGTGAAGGGTGGCTCAGGCCAGAGGTAGTTTTCTCGAGGACTCTTCCGAGTCCGAAGATGATTCCTCCTTCTTCTCCTACCGACTGGACTTGGAGTCTCAGGAGGTCAGCCACTGGACGATAGCCCGCCGTCTTCCTAGGGACTGCTTGCGCTCATCTCGGAGTCTACGGGATGGAGCTCGAACCCGCTTTCAACGGGCCAGGTATCCCCTCACGGAGATTCTGGACCGAGGGATTCTCCGACGGAGGCCTTTCCGGTGGCCGAGGCCATAGTGGGTCCAGCACTGGAACTTTGGCAGCGCCCTGCTTCCTGCCCTGCTTGGGCCAGGATGGCCAGGAAGTATGCGTCCCTACTGCTCCTTGTCCGTTTTCGAACACCCCTCTGCTGAGGGTGGTTATCGACAGCGCTCCGACCGCAACGCCAAGGATGTGGACAAACCTCCTGACAAGGAGTCCAAGAAATTGGACTATGTCGGACTTAAAGTCTACGCTATGCCCTCTCTCGCCTCGTCAGGCCAGTTCGGCCGCCCTCATGGCACATTTTTCTCATGCCCTGTTGGGCTCCCTGGATGAGGTCATCCTCATCTTCCCGCCCGATCTGCAGACTACGGTTAAGCAGGTGCGGGACCAGGCAGGCAGTGGCCAAACAGCAGCTCCAGACTGCTTTGGATGTAGGACTCATGTGCCAGATCTGGTGGCGGCCTGCAGTGGCTATGTCATGTGGCTTGGCTGAGGATATCCACTTTACTTCGGATACCCAGCATGCCTGGCGGATGTTCCCTTTTGGGACTGACCTCTTCGCCCTGGGGTGGAAGGTCACCTGCAGAGGATCGAGAAGTCCAATGCCACCTTGACTCGGTCTCTTCGGCCAGAAGGACAAAGGCCGAAACCACAGCCTAAACCCTTTCGTCCTTCTGTGCCCCGGCGCGCCGGCCCAGCAACGTCAGGGCCAGCAGGCTCGGCCTTGGCATCCCAAACCCAAGCCGCCGGCTTCCTCTAACAGGAGGCAGGGAGGAAGGGCCCAGGAGGTCCCTCGGCCGGTCTCCTCCCAAGCTCTGCCCAGTGACGGGCTGAGGGTGTCGCCCATCCCCGCTACCTACTCCCTGGGTCCCCTGGGGGACGGCCCGCATCTGCTCCGCCTGGTCCGCTGTTACCACGGACAGGTGGGTCTTGGAGGTGGTGGGAAGAGGCCTGCCTCTGAATTCGAGCAGGCACCACCCTTCAGAGCCGCCGCCTCGGGGGCTTCGGGATCCCAGCTCACTGGCGGCTAGTCGAGCCGACATCACTCTCCTCCTCCAGAAGGAGGTGGTAAGAGGTGGTGGGACCCTCCTTCAGACCCAGGGTTTGTGTCCAGGTACTTCCTGGTTCCGAACGACGGGGCTGGCGCCCATTCTCGACCCACACGACCTAAACAAGTTCCTAAGGTCTCGAACCTTCAGGATGGTCACTTGGCTCAGATAATACCATCCTTGGAACGCGGGCGTGTGGTTCTGTTTCTGGACTTGCAGGACCGGCTTTTTTCACGGCCCTTATCCGTCCGCTCACCAGAGATTCCTCTGCTCTCCGAGCGGAAGGATCTCTTCGAGTTCCAAGCCATGCCCTTCGCTTGTCTCCAGCTCCCAGGGTCTTCACCAAATGCATGGCAGTGGGACAGCATCTCTCTGCGGCGCCGAGGGGTCCGTGTGTACCTCATCCTGGACGACTGGCTGATAGCAGCCCCTCCAGGAAGGAGGCGGAGTGGTCCAGAGATCTGGCCCTCCAGGTCTGTCTCAACTGGGCCTCCTTGTCAACGAGGCCAAGTCGGAACTCGAGCCAAGCAGGTGATTTTATTCATCGGGCGCAGCTCGACTCTCTTCGAGCCAGAGCCCGCTCCCCGGGGACAGGGCCGAGGTTCTTTCCTCCTTTGCCGATCATTTCTGGTTGGGCAATTCGCCCCTGCCCGGGACTTCCTGGGCTCCTGGGTCTCTGGTGGCGGCCTGTACCAGCGGTCCGCTGGGGTCTGCTGGAACATGCGTCCCTTCAGTGGGGACTGGCCAGCCAGTGGTCACAACGCCATGCATCCCTTGACCAGCTTGTGTCGGTGACACAGGGGATGTGGAATGCTCTCCAGTGGTGGACCGCTCCAGATCAATTGCAGGAGGGCATCTCGTCTGTCCTCTCGAGTCACGGTTCTCTCTGTGACCGATGCTCTCTCTGATGGGTTGGGGTGCCCATCTGGGAACACTGCTCATGGCCCTGGTCCCGCAGGAGTCCCTGGCGCCACATCAACCTGCTGGAGCTCCGAGCGGTCCGCCTAGCTCTCACCGCCTTTTGCTCCGTTCCTCCAGGGTCAAGTGGTCCGAGTCCAGACGGACAATACCACGCACCATGTACTATCTAAACCGCCAGGGCGGGGCGCTCCATGCTTCTATGCAGGAAGCTCTCGCATTTGGTCACTCGTCGCAGCCTGGAGGCGGATCTCTCTGGCCATTCACGTGGCAGGGCCTCCAACACCCTGGCCGATGCCCTGAGCCGGATAGGGGCTGCATCCCACGAGTGGTCTCTCCTGCCGGAGGTAGTACAGCATCTGTTCTCCCTTTGGGGCACACCTCAGGTGGACCTGTTTGCCTCCACGGAGAACGCGAAGCTGAGTCTGTTCCATGCCCGCCCCCCTCAGCAGGGCTCGCTGCAGGGGGATGCCTTCTCGAGGCAATGGACCCCGGGCCTCTTTTACGCCTTTCCCCCATTTCCCTTGATCCACAAGGTGCTTCTCAAGGCAGGAGGGACAAGGCGAGGTGATTCTGATAGCCCCAGACTGGCCTCGCCAGTTCTGGTACCCAGATCTCCTCAGTCTCAGCTCCAGGACTCCGCGGCAGCTTCCAGCTCGCCTGACCTGCTCTCAGTCAATCAGGGAAGGTGTTCCATCCGGACCTTCAATCCCTGCACCTGACGGCCTGGTTCCTGAGCGGCTAGAGTTCCAGGTTTTGGGTCTTTCCGACGAGGTCCTCAATGTAGTTGAGGCGTCCCGTATGAATCGTACCAGAAAATGTTATGCCTTCAAATGGAAAAGGTTTTCCATTTGGTGTCAGGGCAAGGCTTGACCCTTCCTCCTGTTCCTTGGCAAGCATCTTGGACTATTTATGGTCCCTTTCTAGTCAAGGGCTTAGGTCGACGACCCAAGGGTGCACCTGGCAGCCATTCCCTGCTTACCGGGCGCTGGCCGGAAGTTGTGCCTGCATGCAGGAGAAGGTGGTCTGGCGCTTTTCAAAGGCCTTGATCACATTTCCCTCCAGTGCGGGAACCCCACCTCCGTGGTCTACTGCTGGTACTGGCAAAGCCTCATGGGCAAGCCATTCAACCTATGCACAGGTGTGCTCTCTCTCACCTGTCGTGGAAGACCGCCTTCTTGGTGGCTATCACGTCAGCCAGAAGGATGGGAGAGCTCCAGGCGCTCCATCGAGTCTCCTTACCTGGTCTTCCACAGGGACAAGGGTTGTCCCGCGCCCCACCCGAAATTCCTTCCGAAGGTGGTGTCGGAGTTTCACCTTAACCAGGTGTTGACTCTGCCGGTGTTCTACCCCAATCACACCTCGGAGGCCGAATATAGGCTCCATACTCTGGATCCTAGAAGGGCGCTCGCTTATTATAAGGAGCGCTGGCTGAAATTGGGAGAGGTTCGGCCAGCTGTTTGTCACCTACGCTGAAGCCGTATCTGGCAGACTCCAGCCAAGCGGATCATAGCAGGTGGGTAACCTCCTGCATAGATTCTGCTATAAGTTAGCGGGCATGGAGCCTCCCAGAGGGATAAGAGCTCATTCTACCCGCCATACTGCTGCAACGGTGGCTGCTTCCAGGGACGTCCCTATCCAGGAAATCTGCAGGGCTGCTACCTGGAAGTCAGCAAACACCTTCATTACCCACTACCACATCGACCTTGAGTCACGCCGGATGCTGGCTTTGGGGCCTCGTTCTCCAGTCTCTCTTTCCCAAGTAAGTATAGGGGTGTGTCTTGCCTCTCCTCCTCCCGGAGAACTGCTAGAGTCTGCCAATGAGTGGATGAACAACATATCCATGTCCCTAGAAATAGGTTACTCACCTGTAACAGGAGTTCTAGGAATGGTATATGTTGTTCATCCACTCGACTCCATCGCTCTCCGGCTTCGACGCACAACCTGAGCTTTCCAGCGGCCAGATCTGGCGTCATGGGGCGGAGCCGAGATTATACCACCCGGTGGGGTGGGAGGAGCAAGCTTGAAGACCTTCCGCAAGATTTAAAGCGGCAAGGATACTGCCAATGAGTGTGGATGAACAACATATACCATTCCTAGAACTCCTGTTACAGGTGAGTAACCTGTATTTACGTAGCAGTCACTGTGTTAGTATGTAAAATGTGGACAGACAATGGTCAATATATATTTTTTGTAAAAAAAGACAACCCTAGCGTTCAGTAAGTATTTTTGTGTTGCTCTAAAAAACTTAATATTACACTCTATGTCTGTTATGTAGATTTGTGCTTTGCAACTGTACTTCTGTGTCGCCATGTTGTAAAGGAAAAGGGTGGGACTTGTCCACTGTGTTTTAAGTAGAATCACTAAGGATGTAAGAGTTGTTTATGGATGGTTACTTTTCCCATAGGATAACAGTAATTTCCAGTTGCCTGGATAATGTACCACTGATCTGACATCAGAGTGATGGCACCACGATATACTGACATCAGAGGGAGTCCTGTTGGAATGTCGAAGTGTAATGGCCAACCCCTTTCCCAGTGTAAACATTTTGGGTGGTATTTAAAAACAAAACATAACACCCCCTTCATAGCTTACACGTACTCCACAATCACAGAGTATTCCCAAGTCTTAAAGGGAGTCATGATTAGTAATGCAGTGTTGGATCATAAATATGTAATAACAAATGTAACTTTTAGGCTTGGGATTACGCTGTGGCTGTGGCTGTGGATGGACAGGTACTTGTGCAGGGTGGATTCTGCTTTTTTTATTTTGTTATTGTTATGATGCTGAAAAATGTTTACTTGGGTGGAGGTCAAAAATCCATAATACACAAAAACTTAACACGGTTAGCCAAACATAGTAAGTGCTGTGTCTTATGAAGTGACCAGACCCTGTCAGTGGAAATAGCCTTGTCCTGCATTGGTACCCATCTTTTACTCTGTATTTGTTTTTGAGCTAGGGGCACTGTAGTTACTGCAGAACAGTGGGACCCAGGTATTTGCTTCTACCAGTCTTCCTCCTCATGCCATGGTACATATATAGATTAGTTTGCAACTATAAAAAAAAAAAAAAAAAAAACTGCATCAGTTTTAGCTAGTCCCCCAATTACTTGTGATCATCGCAGTATTATATGTTGTTTTCCGGATTTCCATTTTGGAACATAATTAAGATTCTTGACATGTTTAAAGATCTGTCACATTGTAAAGGTAACCTAACAGTGTTTTGGGTTTTTACGTATTTTGTATATGTGGAACCATGTGCACAGATCTTACAAGTCTTCATACTAGCTGCAAAAACAGATGAGATTTATTTGTTCCACTGGACGGCAGAATTATCTTGTCATCTTGTGGAGGTGCCAGTCTTCTACAGGGTTGGTTGTAGTAGCGAATGGTGAACCATAAAATAAATAATTTTCTTCTACAAGGAGCCACATGTTTAGTGTTATTTTTAAGAGTAGATTAAGGCTGGTTGTCTATAAAAACAAAGGGTTCTGTCTGTCCTGTGAATAGATTTGCAGCGATGTAGTTCATGTTAAATGCCAGTTTATTTTAAATGACAGCAACCATAAAATACAATTATCTGTGTGTCATCTTGACAGCGTGGATAGATATTCCTGTCACCATTGATTGAGGCTGAATGTGAAAAACGGGCACATTGTTACATCTGCACACAGCACCCACTTGTGTTGGCGTGAGGCTCATATATGCACAGCTTCTGACAGCAGCAGGATTACCTTTTTTCCTACCAAAATGGTCTCTTCCTTTGGGAATCCCGGTAGCAGCATACTGTTGGCAGTATTAGAATAGTATATATTCAAACTGGGAGACATCTCAACACTGCCAGCTTGACTGGCCAGCAAAACCTCTCTGGAATCAAGCATTTTCTTTAAAAAATAAATTCCTAGCTGTGCTACCCTGATGAAGGTAAAGCTTTTTTTAAGCACTATGCTCTGTAAATAAGAGGGGTGTTTTTAGTGTGAGATGCAAAGCTGTCTAGATGGTCATTGCAGTATTATTTTGCTGGTAGCCCAAAAGTCAGTAGAATCAAATTACCTCTGGTTTTGAGAAGGAAAACACTGGGAGTATGAATTTAACATGAAGAATATGCACTGTTGTCGCCACTCTGTATGTGTCCTAGACTGGTATGTAAAAATGAAGAAAAGACTCCTCTGTGTCTCATTTACAAAATGTTTGGATGGGGAGATGAAGGGGGTTGGCAACAGTATTGTTACTTTTCACTTCCTAAATTATGCTATATTTTTTTCATAAAGCTGTTTGTCCTCCCAGGTCAATCTGTCCAGTCCTCTGGCCATTTCCCGGGGACCTCCCAGCTCCATTGACCACTCCCCCAATAGGATCAAGCCGATAGAGATCCACACGGGGTGGGGCCCAAGAGTCAGCAGTGGCCATTGAGATGGCCTGGAGGTTTTTTTTCCACAATCTTTTCACGTCCCTCCACCCTGCTAGATGTTGCTGCACAGCCTTGCTGTGGCCTCAGACTCCACAGCAAGGTGACTGAGTTGGGAGAAGCCCCGGCTCGCCACAGGGGGTCGCTGTGGTTCCAGATGCAGTGCCATTCCTCCCTGGCTGGAAAAGTCTGTCATCAGCCGGACTAGGTCCCAGTCCTGGCTGCCTGCTCGTGTCTTGTGTCACTCCTGAATCTGGGTCCCCAGCACAGCAGTGCATTCATTGCGCTATATTTTTAACAATGGGGGGTGTAGTTCTTTCAGTTACATTAGTACTGTATCTGTGGCTTTGTGTTCAGACACAAGCATGTGGAGTCTGTGACTCAAGCTTCTCAAGCCACTCCCAGAAACTATTTAGACCTATTTTAGGACAGTCTTTTGAAGCATGCATTTCACAGCGCAGCTCAGCACCACTGAAATATAAATAGCAATGTGACAGGGCTATAGCATTTGTGCTCTGTTTTTGACTATAGAGAGAGCCGTGACAGGAACCTGCTAGGAATGTTGACATGCGGAAACAGGCTTCTGTCACTTGTGACTGTTTTATGCCTTGTTAAAGTAAAATTCATACTTCACTAATGCATTCTGTTATATTCCATGATGCACCTAGCAATAAAAAAATGGAGTGTTGTGATAAGCTCATTCAGAAATTTACAGTTAATAAGCACATGCTGCAAAGAAATACTGCTCTAAAAGATGTTCTTTGTCAAGATAGGAATCTACTGAAGGTCAGAATAACCTTAATATAAATGCATGTAAAGTGGTATTAGCTCACTTCCTCTGTAAAAATACAAAAATCATTTTTAAACTGACAAAAAACAAATTTCCTGAAGATGTCACCCTTAGAAAAATCCCCCGTCCTTCCATTAGCAGCTGTCACTGATTTAAACATTACACCATGCCCCAAATATAGAAACTGTAGTTCAGTTAAGCAATGAGGTACGGAAGAGTTTGTGTTCTGCAGGGATAATATCATGCTTCTGGTGTGTTGTGAGGCAAAAGATGCAGCTGAGTGCCTAAAACCCCAAGAGAAGTGATGTTAACCAGCACAGCACACACCCTAGAGTGCCTTATTGCAACTATAAATCCGTTTTGGATAAACACAAAATTTAAAAGTAATTAAATGTATTTTTTTTAATCTGTAGAGGTGCAGGTATAAAGTATAGTTAATCAAGAACTTTAAGTAACAGTAGATCTTCGAGAGGATTTCTTGCAGCAGGCCACAGCTATAGAACTACAGCCGCCAGGCACTAGGACCACACGGAAACTTTCCTAGCAACCAGTCTACTGGGGGCCATTCATGCCAAATGTCACATGCTGATGACATCCTTCCCATATAAGTGTAGATGACCCCACGCCATCCTCAGTTCTCCGCCAGAGACTATAAACGGAAGTTCCCAGCTGGGGAACGGAAGACTGAGTTTCCCGCCAAAAGTAATAAAATATAAGGTATACTGGCAAGGGAAAAGAGACTGAACAGAACCCCTCAGACCAAGGGTTAAAGAAGGTCGGACGCCATGGCCTGCTGCAAGAAATGCTCATGATGATCTACTGTTACGGTAAATTCTTGCATAACTGTACTGTCTTCGAGAGTATCTCTTGCAGCAGGCCACACCTATAGAAAGAGTCCCAAGCAGTTCTGACAGCAGAGAAACAAGTCTGGGTGGCTGGAGACCACAAGGCTAAGAAAGCCCTGAAGCACAGTACAGCTAGACCGAAACCGGCCTGATGTCTCAAGGCAATGTCCAGACTGTAGTGCTTGGTAAAGGTGTGGACAGAACTCCAAGTGGCAGCAGCAGCACAGATCTCAGCAGCTGACACATTCCTGAAACGGGCAACAGAGGTAGTCATAGCCCTTGTGGAATGGCCACAGACCACTTCAGGCAGTTCCTTACTGAAATTCTTATAACAGAAAAAAAATACAGTTAGCCATCTATTTAGACAGGCACTGTTTGAAACCGTGTACCCTCTTTTCCAGGGTGAGAGAAACAAACTGTTGTGAGGACTTCCTGCAGTGAATATAGTATCTGAGTATTCTTTGTACATCTAAAGTAGGGAGCAATGCTTCCCTTGTTTGGCCTGTCTGAATAATAAACAGGCAGGTGGATAGTTTGATTTAAAGTAACCTCGACACCACCTTAAGAAAAAACTTAGAATTTGTATGCAAAGACACCACTTTGTGGAAAATCAAATAAGGCTGCTCACACATAAGAGCCTGCAGCTCCAAAATCCTTCAGACAGAAGTAGTAGCAACTAAAAATAGTACTTTCCATGACAAAAGCCGTGAGAGTCAGATGTCGTATGGTCAAAAGGAGCCAAGGTAAGTTTTCTAGCACAAAGTTTAAGTCCCAAGGTGGGGACAGGATTGTAATGGGAGACTTCAGATGAAGAATGCCCTTCAGGAATGTATGAGACACCTGCTACTGTGCCACCTACTGACCATCAACAGGCATGGAAGGCTGAATAACAGGCAAGTACACCTTAGTAGAGGAGTACTTCAGACCAGAGTTGGAGAGGGGGACAGCAAGTGCTTTAGAATCTGATTCACAGGACAAGTGAAAGGATCTGGTGGCGAGCAGTTGCCCACAGGATAAAGCACTTCCACTTCATGGAAAAGTATTCCTGGTGTAGGGCTTTGTAGCAGCCACCAGAACATCAACCACCCTTTGGGGACACCCCATATTTTGCCATGGCTGTGTTCTCAGGAGCCAGGCATGAAGATGCTGAGACTTTAGGTCCAGATGGTTCAGGTGCCCTGTTCCTGGAAGAGCTGAGCCTCAGACAGGGGGTAGAGACAATGGAACTTCCATTGCCAACTGCTGAAGTAGAGGAAACCAGATCTGATGAGGCTGGAAAGGAGCCATAAGGATCATCATTGCCACTTCCATCTGAAACTTGATCAACACCTCTTCATTAGTGGGAAGGAGGAAAGTTGTAGAGAAACCTCCTGTTCCAAGAGAGAGACAATGTGTCTCGTCAGAAAACTCCAGGCCCTGGAACAAACAAACAGAAATGTGGCAGTTTTGCATTGAGTGGGGATGCAAAAAGTCCGATGCCCCCACCTATTGAGCAGGTCTTCTGTGACCAAGGTCAGCAGCTCCCACTCGTGTACCCTAGACTGTGACCGGCTTGGTGTGTCTGCCAGAATGTTTTCAGCACCTGGAACATGGACACCCGACAATTCTAGACCATGGTCTAGAGCTCAGTACAAGACCCTCATGGCTTCCCAACAGTGTACAAGTGGGTCCCCCACTTGTTTGTTGATGTAATGGACTACACTGATGTTGTCCTTCTGCACCAGCAGATGGCTTGGGGACAGCTGGGTCTGGACGACTTGCAGGGCATATAGAACGGCCCTCCTCTCCAGGATGTTGATGTGAAGGGCGGTCTCCACTTCGGACCACATCCCCCTGAGTTTGATGAGGACCCAGGTGAGCCCCCAGCCCAACCCTGAAGCATCTGTGGTAAGAATTTGCTGAGGGGAGGGAATGAGGAAAGGAGCCCCTTTCAACAGGTTACTGGATTCTGTCCACCAAAGTAACACCTTTCTGAGCGGTGAAGAGACCAGGATTGTTTGTCCTGGGTCGTCAGTGCACTGATCCCACTAGACCCTCGGTGTTCACTGGGGAATCCTCATGTGTAGTCTTGCCAGAGGAACCATGACAGTGGCCATGGCCATCAGGACCAAGAGCCTGAGGAAGGATGTGGCAGAAACAAAGTTGCTGTTGTAAAGTAGGTTGGGCTTGAGCATTCAGGCTTTCTGCCCTGTCCTGAGGCAGGAAAGCCACCTGAGCTGTATCCAGGACTGCCCCCTATATACTGTAGGTGCTGAGATGGGGCCAAGGCTAATTTGAGCCGACGTACGATGATCCCCAGGTCATTGAACAGTTGTGTTGTACTCAAGGGTCTGGAGCAGATGCTCCCTGACTGCGCTTTGAGTAGCCAGTCGGCCAGGTTGGGGAAGATATAGTCCCTCCCTCCAGAGGGCTGCCACCACTACTGCCAGGTGTTTGACAAACACTTGAGTGGCCGAGGACAAGATAAATGGCAAGAAGCACGAACTGGAAGTGTGCTCCCTGAAACTGAAATCTGAGGTACTGTCAGTGGTAGGCACATCACCGCAGTTATGCAGGTATATATCCTGCATGTCGAGGACCATATCCAATTTCCCTGATGCAGAAAAGATGGCAGGCCCTTGAATGGCACCATCCGAACATCTTGTACTGGATAGTCCAGGATGGGCCGTAGATCCCCTGTGTTTGGGAAACAGGAACCAGGGTTGACTTACGTGATTCCCTTCACAAAAGTGGGAGCAAGGCAGAGGCAGAAACTACAGACCTGGTAGCTTTACCTCAGTGGTAGGAAAATGATGGAATCACTTCTGAAGAAAAGAATTGTTGAGTACCTAGAGGCCAGAGGGACACAGGACCCAAGGCAGCATGGATTCACAGCGGAAGGTCATGTCAGAAGAATCTAATAAATTTCTTTGGGTGACCAAAATAGTAGACCAAGGAGGGCTATGGACATGGCCTACCTAGACTTTGTAAGGTATTTTACAGTCACACACAAAGATTAATGAGCAGAATTAGCCAGCCTGGGAGTGGGTCCCAGGGTGGTAGCCTAGTAAAAATTGTCTGGACAACAGGACACAGGGTAATAATAAACAGAGTCCCTCCGAAGAAAGGGTTACTAGTAGGGTACCATGAGGGTTCAGTACTGGATCCGGTCCCTTTTAATGTCTTTGTAAGTGACATTGCAGAGGGACTGGAAGGAAAAGTATGCCTCTTTGCAGATGACACACAGATCTGCAACAGGGTTGATGCAGGGGGGGTGGAAAAAGATGAGAAGGGACTTGGCAAAGTTTGGATGGAAGCGGTCAAAGTATGGCAGCTTAGATTCAGTGCAATGAAGTGCAAGGTAATGCTGGGAAACAAAAACCGGGAAGAGTACACAATGGGAGTGGGTTATTAAAAACAAAAATGGAAAGGGGCCTGGGGATAGTCATATCAAATGACCTAAAGGTAAGCAAGCAATGTGAGAAGGCAGTAAGGAGGGCTGAGGGGATACTGGGATGTATAGGGGGAGGCATCACCAGTAGAAAACAGGAAGTTGTTATTCCTCGGTACAGCCAGTTGGTGAGACACCAGACCCCATCTCTGCAAGGACATAGACAGGATGGAGGCAGTCCAGAGGAAGGCAACTAAAATGGTGCAGGGTCTGCAACAGAAGCCATACAAAGAGAGACTAAGGAGCTTAATATGTATATCCTTGAGGAAAGGAGGAGATGATAGAAACTTTCAAGTACCTCAGGAATCAACAAAGCCAAGAGGGTAGCTTCTTTAAGAAAAAGAGAGATGCAAGAACAAGGGGACACAATTTGAAGATAATAGGGGGATGGCTCAGGGGCAATGTGAGGGAGTATTTGTTCACAGAGAGGGTGGTAGATGCATGGAATGGCCTTCCTGAGGAGGTCATGGGGTCAAAAACAGTGGGGGAATTCAAGAATGCTTGGGGTAGACATAAGGCAATTCTGGTGGGGCTTAGGAAGAAGTAGGCTGTTAGTTAACCAGGATCTGCAGCTTGTTCAGTAGGTAGGGGAATGGGCAGACTAGATGGGCCAAGCTGTCCTTATCTCTCATCAAAGTCTGTTTCTATGTAAATGGGAGTAGAACACTCTGTCTCTCAGAGCATTGGGAACTGGTTCTGTGGCTCTTTTTTGCAGCAATGTGTGAATCCCCCCCCCCCCGAGCACTGGGACGTGGTGGGGGAGGGGGGACTGTAGGGACTGGACTGAACTGAAGGTTGCTCTGAAGGCCACTCCAGAAGTTCTAGGGTGTGGCCCTGTGACCTGCAGGACCCAAGCATCAGAGTGAGTTCCCATCACGGGTCGAGTGCATAGAGAAACAGCCCCCACCGCCACTTCCTATAGCTGCTAGTGGGGGGTTGGAGTAAGGAATCATGCTGAAGTAGCACCTGTGACCTGGGCTGCACCACCTCCTCTGTGGTGTCTTCACAGAGGTGGAAGAAGGGTAGGCAGGGCAGAAGCTTGATCTATGTTTGCCCTGGGACTTGGAATCTGGCTGAGGCCTGGAATGACATGATGAAAGGGCACCTATGTCCACTTTTTGGTTGGGTGGATACAAGGAGTGAGCTGACCTAGAAGTCCAACTGGATGCCCAAGTCCAAAATATGTATGTACAAAGTTAGAGGTGCATCTCAGGATTCTTCCCAGATGCTGAAACAGTTAGAGAAGGCAACTCCCAAATACATAAACGAGGTGACAAACTTATCGCTCTGGTCTCCTGGTTGTGAAGAAATAATCGAGCAGACAACAGCAGTCAAAGTATATAGCAGCAGTTTATTCACTGGAGCAAAACTGCTTCCTAACATCTTGGCTGTACAATCAGGCCTTCGGATGGGGAAAGTATGTCTTGGACATCCGCCCCGAAGAGTTTGTAAACTCTGAAGGGGGCATTAAAGATTGACTTGTACGTCCTAGGCAAAGACTGATGCTCTGAGCCAAGAATGACTCTGAAGGCAAATGCCAGCTGCAGCTGCCCCAGTGGAGGCATCCGCGGCAGCAAAAGCAGATCTCAGCAGGTGCTCTCTGATGTCGGCGCCAGACTGAAAGACCTGAAGCAATTCCTGTGTCCAGGGGTCCTCTGGGAGAGCCCTGGCCTCCTCTTTGGCCTGTTTTCAGAGCTGAATTTGAAATCTGACCATATGGGCAGTATAATTTAGGACCCTAATAGACAGAGTAGCTGAGACAAAGGTCCTTTTGCCAGTCAGGTCCAGCTTTCTGGACTCCTTGTCGAGGAAGAGAGCTAAGGTATTTAGGCTTCTTAGTCCGATTGTGGACAGTGTTAATGACCACAGAGTCGGGCTGAGGTTGCTCAGCAAAAATGGCTTCCCTTTGGGGGCATGATGCAACCTGTCTGCCTTCCTGGGCATGGTAGGGACTAAGTTGGGTCTGTACCAGATGGCCATGATGGCATCCTCGAAAGGCTCCATCAGGGGAGGTATGATGAGAGGAGGAGAGTCTGGCAACTTCAGGTGGTGTATCAGACGTCATTGGGCAGGGTCCTGTTCCTCTGCGTCAAACTCTATTGCAGTCTGCAACTGTCGCATGAACGAGACAAAAAAGGGTAATCCGGGGGAAACTGAGGGATATACCTTGGACTCTCCTTGCCCCCTGAAGACACCATGGAGGTGGAGTGGGATGGGCTGGCATTCCCCCTCATCCCCACCTATGCCTTCCTCATCATCATTGGGAGGATAGAGGTCTGAGTGATATCTGTTGTCGCCCTTTCCAATAAGAAGCACTGATGGCGTTGAGGTACGAGGGCCAGGCTGCAGCCCCAAGGAGTGAGAAGGTGTGGGGGCAGGCATAGTAGGCTTCTGTGGCGCCAACCCCTGTGGTGGGGCAAGACAAGTTTGCATGAAGTCTCAAAGGGAATAGAGCATAGACCGACAGTCCACCAAAATTAGCGTTGGGACGCCAAACAGCGGTGGCTACAGAGGCTGAGGGGTCAGCATAGGTGGTGGGGCTGGGAAGAGCGACAGAGCAGGCTGAGACACTGGTGTCAGCCCTATGGCCTGTGTGTTCAGCAGGTTCTTGAGAGGGAGACGACAATGGAGAAGTGGCCAGGGTGACACTGGTGGAGACCGGAACCCCGAGACCAAGACATGGACTGTAGAAACCATTCAGATGAGTCATTAGGGGAGTTGGCTTGATCCCTGAAAATTCCAAGCTGGCACCGGCCGAGGCCATACTGGCAGAACCGCCTGACTGATGGCCCATGGAGAATAAGGGCACGAACAGCAGTGGCTGAAAGATCGGTGGGGCTGGGGAGGAGCCTGTTGCAGGAAAACCCACACCCGCCAGGATAAGACGGCGAGGGGCAGCTGCACACTGAACCCTATGGAAGAGAGGGTGTGAGTGGCAGGGGAACCTCCCCCAAAATGGAAAACGGACCCACCCAATCACCGCTCAACGCAGCAACCAGGAACACACTGGGGGAGGACTGTTCCTTGGCCAGGTCCTTATCCTGGTGCTTGTGCTTCCCGGCTGACTTGTCTCAGGCTTTGGACGAATGGGAACCCGAAGACAAGGCTGGGGAAGCAGAGGAACTCCTGGCCTGAAGCTCCCTCTCCATGTGGGCAACCTTCTGTACGAACAGGAATGTTTCTAAGGTCTTCTGGTGGCACCTCCTGGTAGACGGGTTGAAGCCACGACACATTTCACATGCCTGCATGTCGTGGTGTGGGCCTGGACAGCGGACGCAGGTGTCATGGCTATCCTTCTCGAGGATCTTCTCACTGCAGGCACAGATCCAAAAAAGCTTCTTGGAGACAGAGTTTGGCATAAAAAGAGGAAAATCACTTTTGGAAACTAAGTGGACGCATGAGCAAAGGAGAAAGGAAAATAAAAGTTTAGGAAATGGCGGTGCGACTGAAGCTGGCAGAATCTGGTGAAGTCCGAGGTGGGTGGTGGTGGAACAGAACTGAGGTTGGCGCAGGGCTATCCATGCTAGATATGAAGGACGTTGTCGTTGTGAGATGACAGCATGGATGGCCCCTGGTAGATCAAGTCTTGCTAGAACAGTTTCTGTGGTCCTAGTGCCTGGCAGCTGTAGTTCTATAGGTGTGGCTTGCCGCAAGAGATACCCTCGATGAAGATAATTAGTTTTCCATTAACTGCTGCCGTTAAATGACAGTGTTGTACTGATCTGCAGCATTGATCATGGAAGTCTCCTCCCTCACCCTGTCACGATGTTTTGAGTGGCAGATTGGTATGAAACAGAGCTAGACTGAGCACTGAGGTCATGACACCAGCTGTTTTATCATGGAACTGCAAGGGGAGTGAGTGATGAAGCTGCATAAAGCTGCTCTTCATTACAGAGCACTGGTGAGAAGGTGGCTGCGCTTAGATTACAGAAGTCCAGTACTGAGACCACACTTGAAGAGGGACATAGAGCTCCTGGAGAGGGGTACAGAGAAGGGCAGCTAAGATGATACGAGGCCTAGGGATTTGACCCATGAGGACAGACTTGAGAAGCCTGCCTGTTTCTCATTGGAGGAGAGACGGAGAGACATGATTGAGGTCTTCAAGTACCTCAAGGAATAAATAGGGTAAACATGGAGGGATCTTTAGACTAAAGCAGGAGGTATCACCAGAGGGCATGGTTTGAAGTTGAAGGTGAAGGGTGAGGGGAAAAGAGGAGGAGGTTTTTCACTGAGAGGGTGGTGGACCCTTGGAATGCACTGCCTGGCGAGCTGGTTCAGAAACCACAGTGGAGGGCTTCAGAGAGGGTGGGACAGACACAGAAAGTGGATGTATCAGATGATGACCTGGCCCAGGGGTGGGGTGGATGATAGGGGTTTCTGGAACACAAAGGGGGGGGGGCTCGGCACCCAACTAGGGATCTGCGGTTCGAGCAGACTCGATAGACCGTAAGGCCTAATCTGCTGGCAATTAGTATGTTAGTAAATCACATGAGACATGTTTTTTCTCTCCCCCTCCTTCTAATGTGCCAAGTGGCAGATTTCTTGGAACAGATGGAAGGACGAAGGGAGAACTAAAGATATGCACGGACTGGCTGTTCATCACAGAGCAGCAGGCGGGAGCACTGAAGCCTCACAGAGTGACAGTTTGAGAAACATGCTAAGTCTACTACTACCATCAAGTAAATGCTGATGTTTACAGTATCTACCGAAACCATGTAATTTTTCATATCATGAGGGAGGTGTTACGCGGCTGGCAGCTCTGTTCAGTCTATCATCAGAGATGGGGAGGTGCCAGATGACTGGAGGGGCTGATGTGGTCCCACCATAGAAGAGTGGTAGCAAGGAAGAGGCAGGAAACTACAGGCCAGTAAGCCTAACATCGGTGGCATGTAAATTAATAGAAAAACTGCTAGGGAAAGGATAGTGGACCACCTGGCAGCGAATGGTCTTCAAGACTCAAGACAGCACAGTTTCACTTAGGGCAAGTCATGCCAAACGAATCTTATGGAATTCTTCAGCTCTGTAAACAGAGAGGTGGACCATGGCAGGGCAGGGCAGTGGATGTGATATACCTGGATTTTAGCAAGGCTTTCGATACAGTACCATACAGAAGGTTGCTAAATAAACTAGGGAGCCTAGAGGTAGGGTGCAAGATACTGAGATGGGTGGGGAACTGGCTAGGCAACAGAACTCAGAGGGTGGTGATAAATGGCGCATGTTCTGCAGAGGGAAGGGTGACCAGCAGAGTATCACAGGGATCAGTGTTGGGCCCAGTTCTTTTCAATGTCTTCATCAGTGACATTGCTGAGGGTCTGGAAGGGAAGGTTTGCCTGTTTGCAGACGACACAAAAATCTGCAACAGGGTGGATACTCTGGATTGAGTGGATAATGTGCAAAGGGACCAGAAACAATTGGATGACTGGTCCAGGGAGTGGCAGCTGGTGTTCAGTGCTAAGAAATGTAAGTATATGCATATGGGTAACAAAAACCCAGGGGCAGTGTACAACCTAGGGGAAGAGCATATTTCAGGTTCTAAACAGGAGCGGGATCTAGATGATATCATCTCAGATGACCTGAAGATGGCCAAACAATGCGGCACAGCAGTAGCAAGAGCCAGCAGGATGCTGGGTCACACATGTAGGGGTATAACTAGCAGAAGGAGGGAGGTTATACTCCCACTGAGTAGATGATTGGTGAGGTCTCACTTCGAGTATTGTGTCCAGTTCTGGACACCCCATCTCCAGGGGGACATAAACAGAGTGGAGGCTGTACAGAGGAGGGCAGCCAAGATGGTGGGAGGCCTACACAGTAAACCCTATGGAGACCGGCTGAGGGAGCTGAACATGTACTTATTGGAGGCAAGGAGAGAGAGGGGGGACATGATTGAAACTAAACACTAGGCACTTGACTGAGTTATAATTTGTTGATTTCGCATGATGACCAGTGACTCTGTTGTACTTAACCACTGTTTGAAATTGGATGTAATTAATTGCTCTACCACTGTGTCACCTTGTTAACTGTTCTTTTCCTAGTTGACATTCTGCCACGTTGTTCCTGTTGCTATGTTGTTCCTGTATAACCCTGTACTACTCTGTATTCACCATGTTGTACTTTCCCGGGTCGTTCCTGAAAATAGGCATATTACTTGTCTAGTGTACTTACCCGCTAACCAAAAGCTAAATAAACAAATATAAATACCTCATGGGAAAAAACAGAGTGCAAGTGGATGACATTTTCCAAAGAAAAAAGTGCTTGAAAACTAGCGGCCATAAGGCCGGCGTGGTAGTGCTGAGGGCTGAGGCACTGGACGCCTTATCTCGCGCTGCACCGGCGACCCGGGTTCGGGAACAACCTGGGGTGCTGCACAAGGTGGAGTTGGAGCAGGCTTGGCGTTGGGTCTCTTCTCAAGGAAGGAGCTTGCCTGTCTGCAGTCCCATTGTCACCGGATGGAAGTCCGTGGCCACATAGGTGGTAAATGGAGTTACCATTAGGTGGGGCTTCCCATAGGGCTTGATGCGCTGTTTCCACACATGTGCACCAGGTCAGTACACGTGAGCTGGACGGGGTGAGGTAAATACCATAAAGTACCTACAGAAAAAAAAAAAAAAAACTACTAGAGACCAAAACATGGGGGGGCTGGCTCAGAAAAGCGGGAGGAAGTACTTTTACACAGAGGGTGGTGGGTAGATGGAACAGTCTGCCAGCTGAGGTGACGAGGGGCAGAAACGGTAACAGGCTTCAAGAAGGCATGGGACAGGCACATAAGAAGCCTGAGGATGCTGAGGGAGTAACCATTTAGACTAATCTGGGATTCACTAGATACAAAACAGGGCAGACGTGGTGGGCCTGTGGCCCTTGTCTGCAGTCAACTTCTATGTTTCTATATAGTCTTTTATTTGGTGGGGCAAATTCTGTACTTTGTACAGTATTTTGCTACTTTAACTGATTGCACTGTCTGTATTTCTAACGTATATTCATGTGGTATGTGTGTGCTATGTAATAGCATTACAATAACCAACCATCACTTTTTCGTAGTGATGATTGAGTCATTATTATATAATAAGCGGCTGGTTATTAGGTAGACAAGCACCTATGAACAAGGAGCTGTGCTCAAGGCTCTTTTCCTGTCTGGTGACTGTCAGTACCTCCCCATCCTATGCTCAGTCCCGGGATTCCTGTGTCATAGGTGCATGATTTTGCACTTTTTGGCATTGAACTCTGATTGCCATGTCTTTGACCACTCCAGACACCTATGCATTCTCTCCACCCCTCCTGAGTGTCTACCCCATTGCAGATTTTGTTGTCTTCTGCAAAAAGTCATACCTTCCTATCAGCTCTCCTACAGTGTCACCTATGAAGATATTGAAAAGGACTGCTCCCCATAACTGAACCCTTTTGTTACTCCACTGGTCTCTCTCTCCCATCCTTAGAGTGAGTGCTGTTAACCACCACCTTCGGTCTCCTATCCGTTAACCTGTTCCGAACCCAGTTTACCAATTTGGACCTCCTCCTAAGCTGGTCGACTTCCTGATCAGCCTCCTGTGCAGCACAGTGTCAAAGTCCTTGCTGAAGACCAGATAGGCTGCATCCACTTCCCTCCCTGATGTCATCTAGCACTTTTAAAGCCTCTCTCCCTTAGGTTAAGATACAGTAGTAGCCATCATAATCTTCTGCACTACCACATTAAGGTACTGCAATACAGCATTTCCCTCTTGCTACATTATCATTCAAGATACCACATAAGCTGAAGTGTTACCTTGTTGTGCTCAGTCAGCACAATAAAGTAACACTTCAGCCAATGTGGCACTGTGAATAATACTGCCGCAAGGGGAAGTGCTGTATTGCAATACCTTAATGTGGTAACCTTTTCCGTGGTAAAATGGAAGATAAGGATGATTGCCGCTGTATTTTAGTGACCAACAGGCTGCAAACAACCCATTAATTGCACACAAACTATGAAAATAGTTTTCATTATTTCAACAGTCTATGTATCATTGTATCGTTTGTGCATCGCCATAGCTAAATATCAGTTTGTGGAGTGGTGTAAAATAGCTGCGTGCAAAGCATCATACTGTAAATGTTGGCACCTGAGTGCAGTGCTAAGGGGATACTATACAGTTGGGTTGGGGCCAGCACAGAAACATAATTTTTGGCAGAAAAGGATGGCTTCACCTGCTCAGATGGTCTCTGCCTAGTCTGTCTCCACTGACCCTAACTGGTCTGTGGTGACCCTCCCTCCTCCTGCCTATTTACTAGTATTCCCCAATGTCTGTCCCATGCATGCTTAAGCCCCTTACTGTTTTCATCTTCACCACTTCTGCTGGCAGTCTGTTCAGGCATCCATCACTCTTTCAGTGAAGTAGTACTTCTTCACATCTCTCCTCCCCGGCTTCATCATATGCCCTCTGGTCCTGGTGCTGTTTCTCATTTGAAAGAAAACTCCCCTCACACTTTGTTCAACACCGTGAGGTACTTGTATGTCTCTATGATCTCCCCTCTTTCCTTTGGATGAGGCATCTAACCGATGTCCTATCGGCCTTTTGTGGTTGTGGTTCAGGTGGACATTAAAAATTACGTGAATAAGAGCAAAGCAACACGGCTCAGGAGATGCCCGTTGGAGCCACACGCTTTTTCAAGCCGTCAGCAGCGACCAGACATCACAGAACTTACAGTATGCCAGTCCAACACCAGTGTAGTGATTTAAAAGGTACCCTGACCCAATAAACTCATTACCTATGGCATCATATACAAACAGTGTTAAAACCACCTACGTAAATAACAGCATATTGATGTAAAATACAAAATACACAAAATCATGATTACTAAATATAACAAGGAGCTTAAAGTTACTATAGTCTATCTCACTATAACTGAAGAGATATCTGGCCTGAAATTAATAAATAAGTAAATATTAGCTAGACCATAATGGTGAATAGATAAATTAATGCTGAATAGCGTATATATACTAAAGTGCTAAGAAAGGTCCATAAAGATGGAGAACCCCCCCCCGGTGAGACTCATTGTATCTAGCATAGGGTCACTTACAGAACCTTTAGCCCAGTTTGTTGATGCACAGATTAAACAAGCAGCCATGAGTGCCAGAACATACCTTAGAGATACAACTCATGTTTTAAATTTGATTTACATTGCTGTTGATTGGCATGCTGTAAGTTCTGTGATGTCTAGTTGCTGCTGACGTCTTGAAAAAGCACCAATGTGACGTGAGGCGTTGACAGGCTTTTGTTGGTGGGGGGGTGCTACATATTTACTTGCTTTTAAACAATAAATTTTACTTATTTATTTATTTTTTGCATTATTTCTTTATCCGCTCCTAGTGCCCGGATCTGCCATTTCCTTCAGGCGTATGATCATGCATCCACCTGTCCTCCATGAGTACCCCTACCTCAAATACTGGCTGACCCTGGGGTAGCTCAGTGTAACCCTTCGCTGGTGGTACCCCTCCTCTGAGGGGAAGGCACCCATTAGAGACAGCCAGCACAACTCTTTCTCGCCCCCAGGGGCACTGCTGAGGTGATCAGGCTCCTCGAGAGTTCTTGATGTGGTGTCGGCAGATCACTCCACCGTCATCCTGGCCAATCCAGGCCATTTTTCTGGCACCCCTGACGTCGCGCCGCATCTTGTAGTGCTCCCGGTCTCCACTGGGGGCCACTGCAGAGAGAGGCATCACCCTAACCCACCCCAGGAGAGGAGAGCAGTCCTTCTGGCGCCGCTCAATCCTCTCCCGACCCCCAGCAACCAGAGTCCGTTCCCGAACCCGGGACGCCGGTGTGGTTTGTGATAAGGTGCCAGCACCTCAGCCCTCTGCGCCACTGGGCTGGCATAAATGTAACTTTTAATTCTGTCCCAGTGTGGGGCTCCTTTCTTGGCGCTATTGAGCCTGCTTTTGCGTATTTTATTTCCAAGGGACATTAAAAATCCCCAGGAACTTCTTGAAGAGAGTATTTGAATTTCCCTGGTGTCCTGGCCAAATGTTCCCTCTTCACTAAATACCATCAGCAGCTTAATCTGGTTCAGTTTCAGTTGGTTTGCATCTATATCTCCCCACCCCCACCCGAACACACACACAAAAATTGTATGGCCCTCCTTTCCCAGTCAGCAAACAAAAAACACAATGCCTGAAAACTAGGCTTGAAAAGACTAGCCCCCTGACTCTTGATGAATCTAGTGTGGTGTTCCTCAGGGTTTGAATTGTCACATGATGCAGCTTAGGCATTATCCTAACTTGCAGCACTGTGCGTCAAGACACAGAAATTTACTCACACACCAGTGTTTTAAGAGAGGGTGCTGAAGTAAGGGTAATACCAGTCCTGCTTCATATGGTCATCCAAACCCCAAGAAATATCATGCCACAGACTCACCAAAGATCAGGGGACTTTTTTAACCATAATGTCACATTCCTGTACATTTGTGGCTTTGTTTTAGAATCTGAACTGTAGCCTAAATGTAGTTTTTTTTTTGCAATAAATGTCTTTACTTTTCCCTCACCCTATGTTTATTCAGTTGCTTCAGCCCTACTCCATCTAGCCAGCACCCCCAATCCCAGCCCCATCATCTCTGCCTTTCTTGGGTACTTGCGGTTTCCTCTTCCCACATGGCATGCCCCATGGCAGGGTCCCCTGATTGTGCAGCTTCCCCAGCAGTGTCTTGTGGAGAGGAATGTCGTTTTCTTCCTCTGAGGGTTGCTAGCATGTACTAATACACGTGTGCATGCTCTAGGCATCTGGTGGCTTCCACTCCTTCAAAATGTGCTGCTGCGCTGTCAGATGAACAGCAGAGGACATAATCCTCACCCTACCCCCCACTCCTTCAAAATGTGCTGCGCTGTCAGATGAACAGTAGAGGACATAATCCTCACCTACCCCCCACTCCTTCAAAATGTGCTGCTGCGCTGTCACATGAACAGCAGAGGACATAATCCTCACCCTACCCCCACTCCTTCAAAATGTGCTGCTGCGCTGTCAGATGAACAGCAGAGGACATAATCCTCACCCTACCCCCACTCCTTCAAAATGTGCTGCTGCGCTGTCAGATGAACAGCAGAGGACATAATCCTCACCCTACCCCCCCACTCCTTCAAAATGTGCTGCTGTGCTGTCAGATGAACAGCAGAGGACATAATCCTCACCCTACCCCCACTCCTTCAAAATGTGCTGCTGCGCTGTCAGATGAACAGCAGAGGACATAATCCTCACCCTACCCCCACTCCTTCAAAATGTGCTGCTGCACTGTCAGATGAACAGCAGAGGGCATAATCCTCACCCTACCCCCCACTCCTTCAAAATGTGCTGCTGCGCTGTCAGATGAACAGCAGAGGACATAATCCTCACCCTACCCCCACTCCTTCAAAATGTGCTGCTGCTGCTGCGCTGTCAGATGAACAGCAGAGGACATAATCCTCACCTACCCCCAACTCCTTCAAAATGTGCGGCTGGGCTGTCAGATGAACAGCAGAGGGTATAATCCTCACCCTACCCCCCACTCCATCAAAATGTGCTGCTCGCTGTCAGATGAACAGCAGAGGTATAATCCTCACCCTACCCCCACTCCTTCAAAATGTGCTGCTGACGCTGTCAGATGAACAGCAGAGGGTATAATCCTCACCCTACCCCCACTCCTTCAAAATGTGCTGCTGCTGCGCTGTCAGATGAACAGCAGAGGACATAATCCTCACCCTACCCCCACTCCTTCAAAATGTGCTGCTGCTGCGCTGTCAGATGAACATCAGAGGACATAATCCTCACCCTACCCCCCACTCCTTCAAAATGTGCTGCTACGCTGTCAGATGAACAGCAGAGGACATAATCCTCACCCTACCCCCACTTCTTCAAAATGTGCTGCTGCGCTGTCAGATGAACAGCAGAGGACATAATCCTCACCCTACCCCCACTCCTTCAAAATGTGCTGCTGCTGCGCTGTCAGATGAACAGCAGAGGTATAATCCTCACCCTACCCCCACTCCTTCAAAATGTGCTGCTGCTGCGCTGTCAGATGAACAGCAGAGGACATAATCCTCACCCTACCCCCACTCCTTCAAAATGTGCTGCTGCGCTGTCAGATGAACAGCAGAGGACATAATCCTCACCCTACCCCCACTCCTTCAAAATGTGCTGCTGCGCTGTCAGATGAATAGCAGAGGGTATAATCCTCACCCTATCCCCACTCCTTCAAAATGTGCTGCTGCTGTCAGATGAACAGCAGAGGACATAATCCTCACCCTACCCCCCACTCCTTCAAAATGTGCTGCTGCGCTGTCAGATGAACAGCAGAGGACATAATCCTCACCCTACCCCACTCCTTCAAAATGTGCTGCTGCGCTGTCAGATGAACAGCAGAGGACATAATCCTCACCCTACCCCCACTCCTTCAAAATGTGCTGCTGCTGCGCTGTCAGATGAACAGCAGAGGACATAATCCTCACCCTACCCCCCACTCCTTCAAAATGTGCTGCTGCGCTGTCAGATGAACAGCAGAGGGCATAATCCTCACCCTACCCCCCACTCCTTCAACATGTGCTGCTGCTGCTGCGCTGTCAGATGAACAGCAGAGGGCATAATCCTCACCCTACCCCCCCACTCCTTCAAAATGTGCTGCTGCTGCTGCGCTGTCAGATGAACAGCAGAGGACATAATCTTCACCGTACCCCCACTCCTTTGAAAAGAGAGCTAGCCTGGGATGCTCATCCATTCTACACAGCTGAATCCCATTACTGAACCAGGTCACCAGAGTAGCAAGCAGTATACCATCACTGCTCTTCCTTGCCAGCAATTCCTTTACTTTTTAAAAAGAAAATTTAATAACAGATGCACCCTGCTTTGTAATGATGCCAGCATTGTCAGTCATTCTAATGGCAAAGCGTCACAGCAATAACCGCACCACTCGGAGATCCAAAAAAAGGCAATATTTAATAATAGAAAACCGCAGTTAACAATACATGCAGGTAAATGAGTAGTACAACCTCTACCGGTTTTGCACGATTTGCGTCATCAGGAGGATGACCATTCATCTTCACAAACCCCTTTTATAGTGAATCAGAGTCCTAAATTTAAAGTGCCAATACAATAATTCAACAAAAATTATATATACAACATACAATCCATGTAATAATAGTTCTGTCTTTGTATATGTAAAGAATAAAAAAATATTAATAAACAATATTACTTAGAGGGGAGCTGAGAAATTAGAACGCTTTCTATAATTACCATTAAACATATAGTATATTCATCTCTGTTATTATGGCATTCATACGTAACTTAGAGACAACTATTTATATATCAATAAAAAGACATAACTACGTCAAGGCATTATATATGGAGCAAAAAACAACAATATTATAATATTGAGTGCATTTAACATTACCACCGTATTTAGAAGTCACTTCTAAGTATTATTATGGATATAAAAATTTATACATGGTGATCACAGTGGTAAATACAAATACTGCTCAATAAAATGATTCTCTGATAGTCTCATAACAACAGAAGTGAATACACTATATGTGTTTAATGGTAATTATAGATAATTCTAATTCTCAGCTCTAACTCTTTGTGTTTGTCTTTACAATTATTTACATATACAAAGACAAAGACTCTTCTGTATGGATGCGTATGTTAGCCATATATAATTTTGTTGAATTGGCTTTTGGTAGGATGCTGGTCACTATAAAATTTTGTAAATGGTCATCTCCCTGATGATACTGTCGTCTGTCTAATACCATTACCTAATAACTCTTGTTCGTAAATATTGCCTTTGGATCTCAGTGGCGCTGATGACATCTCTATTTATACACCTACACTCTGTTCACTGTTTGAGCTGTCTTGCAGTTTTCGCTCTAATGGCAAGCAGTACCACATGTCCAGTGACATTCCTTACTTTAACCCCACACAGTGCTAGGCAGTCCCTTGTATCCAGTGGTACCCTCCTCCCTCACCCTTCTCTAATCCAGTCTGTCTCTGCATCCAGTGACAACCCATCCTTTACCTGTCTCAAACCATCAGTTACTGGTGTTCGGTGGTAACCTCTGTGTCACCTTGACCTAAACCAAGCAGTCCCTGGCATCCAGTGGTACCCTGCTCCCTTCCCCACCCCAATCCCTCTGTCCATGGTGTCCATTGGTACCTCTCATGCTGCCTACCACCCCAGGTGACAATAACTGTCTTCTCCCCTCCTTGGCTGGCAACCATCTGAATAACAATCATAGATGTGAGATAGACTACAGTAGGCTGAGGAGGTGAGGAAGGTGTATTACCAGATGCTGAATGAGGAGGGAGTTTGGGGCTCCATGGTGACAGTGATGATGGAGCACTTTGTTGCCACAGGGAGGGGTTACATTAGAGACAGGAGGCGCAGCAGCTGCCAGTGATTTTTTCATTTTATTTATTTGAGTTTCACCAGGAAGGGCACACTGAAAGACACATTGCTTATCTCACAGCGTGTCCTGGGGGTTGGGGGAGTTGGATGGCACGCAGTGAAATGTCACCAACACAACAGTATACATTGCCAATATATGGGAATTGGAAGACATACAAATAAGTCATAGGCAAACAACAAAACAGTATATAGTGCCAATTATACATAGGGTACGTTACCAAGTAGAGAACAATTAACAAGCAGTAATAGGCAGCAAGAAATTCCAGTTGATATGTATATTCCATTACATCATAGTGAACAGAAGGCCTGCAATTGCGATAATAGGATAACTATTACAGCTCATTTAGTTTAGTTTAGTTTATTGTTCCAGGAATTAATACCTTTGAGCCAAGGCTCTTTTACAAAGGTTCCACGTCATAATAGTACATAACAACAAGACATGTTATAACAAAATGTTCAGCAATTTACAAAGGCAGCAATAAATCAATAATAATTATTTTACAAGAAAGAAAGAAACTCAGAGGCATGTAAGGAAAGATAAGGAGGGAAAAGTAGGAGGAGATAGAGGGAGGAAAAAAAGACTCAGTAGCAGACAGGACCAGTTAGTGGTACTCCGAGTGTCTGTCAAGTGAAGGGCCGTGATGAGGGATGGACAACTGTGAGAGCAGTCAGAGGGAAGAGCCTTTAGTCAAAGCAGTCACTGGAGCTGAAGGCTGAGAGGTGAGCGTAAAGCATGGATTTGAAAGCTCCCAGTGATGTGGAGGATAGAGTGGGTAAGCTAAGGGCATTGTACCAGGTAGGGGCACGGTAGGCAAAAGATCTTTGTCCCTGAGCAGTCCGGCATCTGGGGACCTGAAAAGGTTGGTGCTCAGATCTTCTGGTGGGACGTATGCCGTTATTCAGGCAGAGTAGGTCTTGGATACATGGTGGAGTCAGTCCCAAGACTGATTTTTTTGCCATCAAGCATGTGAGATACATGAGGCGATTAGAGAGTTGTAACCAGCTGGTTTCCATGTAGAGCTCACAGGTGTGGGTCCGTCTCTGTGCTCCAATGAGGAGTCGACAGGCCTTGTTTAGGGTGGTTGAGATGCGCCTTAGTGCGGTGGTAGTGGCTGAGCCATAGATAATTAGGTCATAGTCTATGATTGAGATTACGGAGCTTTGTATAGCAATCCTCAGGGCAGCTTGGTTAAGGAATTGACTGTTCCGAACAGTATTCCAATGCATTGGTTCACTGTTTTCACTGTGTTATCAATGTAGAGTACTGAAAGGTAAGACCATGATCAAAAGTGATGCCAAGGTATTTGAATGTATTCACTTGCTCAAGTGTATTTCCAGGGAATTTTTATTGTGAGTGGAATATGTCTTTTCTGTTTTGATGACTGGTGAAAAGCATGGTTTTTGTGTTTTTGTGATTTAGGACCAACTTGTGATCAAGGAACCACTTTTGACAGGAGAGAAGGTGTTGTGCCCTATTGCAATGGGTCGAACTTTGTGAGAGGAGAGAATTATGGCATCATCAGCATATAAGATAAATTTTTCTGGGCAGGATTCAGGAGAGAGTTTAGGAACAGGCTAAAAGGAGAGGACCTAGGTTGATCCTGAGGACACCTGAGAGGACAGGTTTAGAGTCGGGAGAGTACGTCAGAGACTTTTTACTGCTTGTGAGCTGCCAGTTGTGGTAATCTCAACCCAGGCACATGGTCCTTCAGCGAGCCCAAGCCTGAGCAGTAGTGAGATTAGTAAGCCATGGTGAACAGTATCAAACGCTTTTGTATGGTCAATGAAAACAGCTCCGGTTTGGTATCCTTTGTCCATAGCAGTGTGAACTTCTCCTGAGAAATCTAGTAGGGCCGTCGACGTACTGTGCCCTTTCCTAAATCCGTGTTGCTGCATACAGAGTAAATTATACTTTTGCAGGTAGTCTGAGAGTTGGTCAGCCATGATAATGCTCAAGTGCTTTTGGAGGAGGGAAGTGCATAGATATAGGTCGAGCAGTTCCTGGTATGGATTTGTCACCCTTTGAGCACTGGTGTAACTATAGCAGACTTCCATTTGCTGGGAAATTGACTTTGCAGAGGGAAAGATTGAGAATTTTGGTGAGAGGTGGATCACTTCTTCCAAGGTGAGACAGAATTTTTAGATCAATAGTATCACTGCTTGTTCTGGATTTAGAGCAAGCCTTTTTATATATTTGTAGGCTTCATGTGCTTTAACTATTTTAAAGTAAAATAAGCGGTTGATCAGTTGAGGTGATTTGGGATACTAGATTTGGCAAGGGCAAGTCCGAGAACAAATCTGTCGGGAGGACCCCACTGAGGTCTTTGAAGGTTTTATTTAGGGCATCAGCCATAACCTTTGGGTCAAGGGTAGTGGAGCCATCAACATTCATTATAGTGGGAGAGGATTTTGTCTGCTTACCCATAATATTTCGGATGTTGTCCCAGAAGGATCTCCCATCACCCCAGGTGGTTGCAAGGGCATTTTTGAAATAGGAGCTCTTCATTTGCCTGATTTCTAAGTGCATAGGTTTCGTGCCTGTTTGTACTTCTCTATGTGTCAAAGGAGCCTGTGGCTCTGGCTATGGCCCAGAGATGGTCACGAGGCTTTGAGCTGAGTCAGTAGTTTGGCCGTGAGCCAAGGATTAGAGAGAGCTTTGATTTTACGCTTTTATAATGGTGCATAGTTCACAGGCAGTGTTGAAAGTTGTGATAAAGTATTCTAGAGCAGCATCAACATCTAATGTATTGAAGATTGGGGACCAGTCTTGTTGCAGGAGACAGGTCTTGAGTTTAGTGAGATTTCCTGTGGTAGCACTCTACTTGAGATGATTTTGGGGGTGGTTTAAGGAATTTATTTGACCAGGTACAGATCACAGGGGAGTGGTCACTGAGAGAGTCCGAGAGAACAGTAGTGTTTTTGTCCGGTCCAGGTGACTAGTGAGTATCCAGTCAATGAGAGTGCAAGTTCCAGTCAGAGAAGCGGCGAGGGGCCCCAGGTCTAAACCCTTCCTCAATGGTCTCAGGTGCCACCTGCAGGACGGACCCTCTAATCCACAGATAGAGCTGCCAGGTAGGTGAGGCAGGCCCTCCCCCAGGTGGGGGTGATTGGAGGGGGACCCAGAGGAGGGTCTCGTGGGGAGTAGAGGGCAAGACTGAGTGGTCACTCTGAGAGATGCCTTTGGCCTGAAGGAGATAGTCTACACAAAAAAAAAAAATGTATGGAATGGATGTTTTTATGTTTGCACAGGACAACTTTTAAATAGGTCTTCCTGGCCTAAAGTTCATAGCCAATCAAAAATAATGTTTTAACTAACAAAGTAAGATATAATAAGATCTGAAGCATTAAAAATTGCTTATCTTTTACTGGGTATGCGTTAACATTTTAAATGAAATTTAGCTGCCAGCTGACTCTATGTATAATAAAAGACAGGAAGGTGTAGTAATGATTGCAGTGCCATTGGGGAGCTTTTCTTTAGGGAACAGCAGTGTAAACTGTTGGGAAGGTCGCCAATAAAGAGGGCTACAGGAACCAAGTCCTTCATTTGAACCTTTAGATGCACGTGTGTATCCCTGGGCTGTCTGTGTTAATTCACCTTGTGCTTTTATCACAGTCAGTGAGCTGTTAAATAATGCAAAGCAACGGTGGCACAGTGGAAGCAGGTCTGTTGATGATAGCTCTGAAAGGCCACTACATACCTTTTCCTAGCCGGGTTTGGCACAACTGCCATGTGTTTTTGCCAGCTCGACCCTGCTTGATCCTGCAGTACATTGAAGATTGGCTTGGTGTTTACATTTCTCACTGTGGAGATATTTTTTTCCATCTCTTGCTACATGGCCAGCGTCTGACATTAGGATAAATATAATTCAAGGACTTGGCAGCTTACTCTGCATAGCTTACCAGGTAGCGAACACAGACTCTGCTGATTCGTTTTACCAAAGATGAACTCTGTGTAGCAGCTGAAGGAAAGTTTGGACGTCAAGCCATGAACAGTAATAAACAAGAGGTATAAGTTAAACCTGATGTCTGAAAATTCCCATGTGTTCAGAATCTCTATATAAAAAAAGACAGGAACAACTTAAGAATTACAGTAAGTGGTGCCTGTTTAGTGGGTACTTGTTGGGGTAGTGATTGTTTTTACCATTTTGTATGAAGTGGTGAAATGCTCTTGTAATGGGAAGGGCAGCACACCAGTTGAGAATCTGGAGTTTGTTGTACCAGTAAACAAAGGTCTGACATTCTGTTCCCTGCAGCCTTCCTGCTCAATCAGGAAGGGATTTGCCTGTTGTCAGGAAGACTACTGCAACAGACCAAAATGGTACCTGCAGATTAGGGTACTTAGTTTTGGTGTCCAGCCTCTTGAAAGTTATTACTGCATGACATTACAAAAAAACACACACAGACACAGCCACCTCGAAATGAGGTACAGTAGGTGCACTTAGTATCATGATCAGTTTTGCTGGTTCTAAGTGAAGCACAAAAAAAGGTGGAGGAATTGTTCCATCAAAGCTAGCCTCTCCTAACATACCTGTGAAATCATTTTGTTTACAATGTTGATATTTACCCTTGCCATTTTATTTTAGGCTTTTGACTTTGTTCCACCAGTGATCATTCGAATATTTCACATCAGCTAGTACTAAATCCACTTGTTTCTGAAACCGCTGACTGTTCACAGCTGACCTCACACTTGCTGCATTTGTAGATCTCTGTCTGCTGTCATGCAGACCATTGTGATGTCATAAAGAAGGGTACTGTGAGGCCAGAACATTCTCATGAAAGCTTTTAATACAGGCGTGATGGATAAGTTGGCAAGCGTGTAATGTGCATCGGGTTCCCCATAGCCTGCAGATTTAAGGCGGTAGTTGTGGTGATCAAGGGCCGAGCATATTATCCCTTGGGCTCTATATATATATATATATATATATATATATATATATTTCAAACAACATGAAGTCTTGCTATATTATGACAAGTGCAGTTTGTCCCACCACTAGAACTGCTCCGGAGGTGAAAGAGTTAACTTCCATGCAGAGCATGGAGCTTAGAGCGCGAGCTCAGTTAAAGAAGCTCTGTTAGGGTGGTTTCAAACCGAAACCATCAGATTCTTTACTCCGCCTCACTGAACAGTCGCTCCGGAGATTCCTCCTGCTGCATGGTTCATTTCCTTGGTTTAAAACGCTTTTTCTCGGTTGAATTTAACCGCGATTTATTTATTTTAACCGCAAACCGATCGGTTCAAGCTCTGTCTATGGTATTGTAAGTAATAGATAGGTTTTCTGTGTGGAACTTGTAAATTGTTTATCGGTTCGGTTTGAACCGATCGAATTGTACTTAAACTTAGTTTTAAAGCCTTTTAAGGCTTGTTAGAGTGCGGTTCCCGGTTCTTATCGGTTCTAAAAACCCGGATTTCATTACGTTTTTTTCCACGACCCGTGACACGGTTTGGAACAGATAAGGGTGTCTTGCCTGGCACTGCCATTAAAAGGGCAAGTTTGTTGGTTAGGCTGGCATCATGTCTGAGAAACCCAAAAGAAAAACCGGGCCCACTGGGTTTCAGCATTGTAGTGTCTGTGGGGAAGCCTTTGCCAAGGCTGACCCACACACTACATATGTCTATTGTCTGGGGTTTGACCACCTCAATTCAGACTGCCAGATTTGTAAAAATTTCCCTGCAGCCACCCTGGACAAGAGAGTGGGCAGGCTCAGGGAACGAGAGGCCAAAAAGTCCGCTGACCCGGATGGCCAGCCCGGTTCGGTGCCAACCGAACCGGAGAGAGTGCCCTCTGACAGGGCGAGACTTCCTCGGGCAAACGAAAAGCTGGCTCTGAGGAGCCAGTTCCAGCAAAGAAAACTAAAAAATCAGCAGGTTTGGAGTCCAAAATTCCTTCTCCAACTGCTGCAGAGATAGCCAGGGCAATATAGATTGTCCAGTCACTGTCCCCGGTTCCCTCCGAACCGCCACTATCTGGCAAAAGGTCGGTTCGGTTGGTTCCACCGGTTCAGGAATATGATATAGAAGAGTTTTATGAACCAGAGGAGGAGAGGAGGATTATGATCAGTGTGAATGTGACTTTGAAAGTCTGGATGTGCCCATTGAACCGGACATCTCCCCAGACAGACCTTTAGGTGAATCTCCCCCTAGGCTTTCTGAGTCCCCTTCTCATTTTTTGTTTTATAAAAAAGTTGCTGAGACCCTCCAGCTTCCCTTAGAGGAGACTTTGGATGAGCAAGAGGAGCCTGACTTTGTAGAGATGATGAATATCCCAGAGTCCAGGAGATTGTCCATCCCTTTGCATAAATCTTTTAGGAAACAAACAATAAAAGTTTTAGAAGCTCCTAATTCTGTGCCTCCTGTAGATAAAAAGATGGACAGGAGGTACACTTTGTCAGGTCCTGATACAGATTTTCTTTCACAGCAATGCAGTCATGTTGGGGTAGTTCAGGCCGCAGCCTGTGATAAAGCTAATATTCCCCTGGCTTCACATCCTCCTGACAAGGACTCCAGGAAGATTGATGCCATGGCCAAAAAACAATACATGGCAGCATCCTTGGACTCAGACAAGCAAACTATATGGCTTATGTTGCGATATACCAGAAATCTAGATGGGATACTGTCATGGCCTTAGCCAAACAGGTCCCTGGCCAGCTCGCAAAGGAGCTGGAGCAGGTGGCTCTTGATGGTATTGAGGCATCTAAGTGCAATTCCATGCTGCAGTGGATTCTAATGATGTATCCTCTAGAGTCATGGCTACATCTGTGGCTTTTCGGAGATTGGCCTGGCTCAGGTGTACTACTTTGTCACAGGATACCCAGTCTAAGGCTATGGATTTTCCTGTGGTGGGAAATTCTCTGTTTGGGGTGCAGACAGAGAATTATATGAAGAAAATGGATGAATATAGAACCACTTATAGGAGTGCACAAGCCAAGGAACGGCAAGCCACTCCTCAGAGGCAGTCCCCAGGGGTAGGGGCAGGCCTTTTCACAGGCCTTTTTACCAGACCCAGGCTCCTCCTCCTCTTCAGCCTATGCTCAGAGGGGGTTCTTCAGAGGGAGAGGCAGACTGGGTACGAGCAGGCCTGCTCCCACCCCTCAACCTAAAAGCCCCTGCCAAACAGGCACCCTGATGGGATGCCCAGGGTCGGCTCTCCATTACCTGTAGGGGGCAGACTGGCTTACTTCGTCCAGGACTGGGAGTCTTTAACATCAGACAGGTGGGTCCTGGAAGTAGTGAGCCAGGGTCTGGTTCTCAGCTTCAAAAATTTCCAAAGATGAGAGCCAGATCTTTTCCACCTGCAAACCCTTTAGAGACTCTTGCTTTGAAACAGAAGTCTCAACCCTCCTGGCTCTCAGAGCTGTAGAAAGGGTTTCTCCCCACACCAGGGCAAGGGTCTGTACTCCAGGTACTTCCTTACCCCAAAAAGACAGGAGGTGTGGCTATCCTGGATCTAAGATATCTAAACAAGCACCTTTTAAAACCAAAGTTCAAAATGGTGACACTGGGCATGATTTTACCTCCCAAGGCCAGGGGACTGGCTAGCTTCCTGGACCTCAAGGATGCCTACTTCCATGTTCTTATCAGAAGCTCCCATCGAAAGTACCTCAGATTCGAACTGCCCTCAGGCCATTATCAGTTCAGAGCAATGCCCTTCGGCCTCACTTCTGCCCCAAGGGTGTTCACAGAATGTCTGGCAGTAGCAGTTGCTCATCTAAGAAGGCAAAAGATTGCCATTTTTCCCTACCTGGATGACTGGCTCATTGTGGGTCAGTCTCCAGACCAGGTCAAATCACACCTGCTAGTTACCCAGCAGCTGCTTACCTCTCTGGGCTTTCTTCTCAATCTTCCAAAGTCAGTTTTGGAACCTGTCCAGGTACTCACCTTTATAGGCGCAGAACTGGACACAAAGCAGGCCAGAGCCTTCCTTCCCTTGGAAAGGGTAAGGACCTTAGTGGCCCTGGCCTCGTCCTTCACTCTGCAGGTCTCTCGACCAGCAAGGCATTTCCTGCAGCTCTTAGGACACATGGCTGCTTCCACAGCTGTAGTGCAAGGAGCAAGATTTCAGATGAGGGACATTCAGTTCCATTTGAGAGCTTTCTGGTCTCAAAGAAGAGATCCCCTATCCAAGTTAATCCCAGTGACTCGAATCCTGATCCAGGCCCTTCAGTGGTGGCAGGATCAAACAATCTGAGACAAGGGTGCCTTTCATCCCTCTGTCCCACCTTGACCCTTACTACAGATGCATCCCTCTTGGGATGGGGAGCTCACATGGGCGACCTCTCCACCCAGGGTTATGGTCCCTCAGGAATCTCTGCTCCACATCAATCTGTTGGAACTCAGAGCCGTTTTTCTAGCACTTCAGGTTTTTTCTGCATCTGTTCAGAACAAGGTGGTACAGGTCAGAACAGACAACACCACTACAATGTGGTACATCAACAAACAAGAGGGCACTCGGTCTTCGGCCTTGTGCACCGAGGCAATGAAGTTGTGGTCTCTGGCTTATTCCCTGAACACTTCCCTCATAGCAGTTCACCTCCCAGGCATGGGCAATGTCCTGGCAGATGCTCTCAACAGGATTTCCCAGGGCCATCACGAATGGTCACTGGATCCCCTAGTACTGGGGATAGTGTTTGCCAGATGGGGCACTCCTCAGATAGATCTTTTTGCAGCCCCAGACAATCAACTTCCACTTTTTTGTTGCAGGCCCCCAGTGTTGGGTTCAGTCCCCCTGGATGCCTTTCTCCTCGATTGGGAAGGGAAGTTTCTTTATGCCTTTCCCCCCTTCCCTCTCCTGTTCAAAGTACTAGTCAGAATCAGGTCTCAGCCCTGCAAGATGATCCTGATTGCTCCAGACTGGGCCAGGCAGCCCTGGTACCTCTCCTTCTGTCCTTAGCAGTCCATCTTCCTGTGTCTCCCCAGGAACCACAATCTGTTAACCTGTGCTCAGGGAGAGTTTGGTATCGAATCTCAATCCCTCAACCTCAAGGCTTGGCTCTTGAGCAGTTAGAGTTGCTGATCTACAACTTTCTCAAAGTGTTCTCGAAATCCTGAAGGCTGCTAGGAAGCCTTCCACCAGGGCTGCCTATAACTCAAAGTGGAAAAGGTTTTCCATATGGTGTTCTGGGAAGCATATTTCCCGAATCTGCTGATCTACCCACTGTATTGGACTATATGGTCCATCTTAATTCTTTGGGACTGAGACCAGCTACCCTGAAAGTGCACTTGGCAGCTGTCTCTGCCTTCATTTCAGCAGGAAGCCTCTCTTTCTGCTCACCCTGTATTTTCCAAGTTTTTAAGGGATTGCTTCATACCAATCCTCCATTCAGGGACCCTGCCCCTGCTTGGGATCTTAATGTTTGCATTGCTCAGCTGATGCAACCCCCCTTTGAGCCTCTGTCTTTGGCAGAGCTTAAGTATTTGACTTGGAAAACTGTATTTCTAGTAGCCATCACTTCTGCCAGGCGCATAAGTGAGTTACAGGCTTTATCAGTAGAGACTGACTTTGTTTCCTTTCACAGGGATAAAGTAGTCCTCAGGACTAACAGGAAGTTTTTGCCTAAGGTGGTTTCGGATTTCCACCTTAACCAATCTATTTCACTTCCAGTGTCCTTCACTGACCATTCCTCCTCTGGTGAGAGGAGGCTGCACAGCCTAGATGTTAAGAGGGCCCTAAGTTACTACATAGAGTGTACCAAGGGTCACAGGTTTGACTCCCTCCAACTATTTCTCACTTATGGTGAGGTTGGGAAAGAGAGAGACCTGCCACTAAGAGATCCATTGCCAGGTGGATCGTTTCTTGTATCCAATTTTGCTATCAAAAGCTGGGTAAGGTTCCCCCTCAGGCCTGAGGGCTCACTCTACCAGAGGTACAGCTGCATCTCTAGCTGCTGCTGGAGACATCTATCTTGGAGATATGTCAAGCAGCTACTTGGAAAACAGTACACACTTTCACCAAGCATTACTCCCTGGATATTCAGGCCAGGAGGGATGCTCGGTTTAACACAGCCATGCTTGAGACCCTATTCCCTAAGTAGGTTCTGTCCCTCCTCCATGGAGGTACTGCTGTGTAGTCTGCACTTGTCATAATATAGCAAGACTTCATGTTGTTTGAAGAAAAAATTACTCACCTTAGTAATGTTGTTTCTTCTAATGGAGTCTTGCTATATTATGACCTCCCCCCCAGCCTGCCCCTCTCAGAACTTCTACTTTGGGTATGGGGTGGGCAGTCCACTGTTGGCATTTATTGATGCCCTCTTTCATGTTTGGGTGTTGTGTTTATTTAGTTATTTTATCTTGTTTTTCTGGTCCACTGACTTGAGTCTTGGTGTTGGGACCAGGAAAATGTGTAATGTTAGTAGCCAGTTGGCTAGTGTAGGTTACAGCTTCCACACAGAACCTTAGTGAGTTTTGCTCAGAAGATCTGACTGTTTCGGTTTGAAACCACCTCCAACAGAGCTTCTTTAACCAAGCTCGTGCTCTAAGCTCCATGCTCTGCATGGAAGTTAACTCTTTCACCTCCGAGCAGTTCTAGTGGAGGGACAAACTGCACTTGTCATAATATAGCAAGACTCCATTAGAAGAAACAATATTACTAAGGTGAGTAATTTTTCATATATGCATGCATGACATAGGTTTAGAGTACCGTGATAAAACAACGGTAACAGTCAATAAAGGATGGTGGTAAAAAGGCAATTATGGAGGATTTTATAAAACTAATTAGGCCAATGGCTACAAATACAGGGTGGAGCTAAACAATGTAATGGTAGTAGAAAATTGAGTGGTGGCCCACCATGCTAAAATAATGAATGGGGAGCACTGAAATATTTGGAAGGACAATTGAAATTAAAAATGTAATTTCTACTGTATGTTAATAGTGCCCACAGAGACCTTTCTTACGGTTGTAAGAGTGGTCTCACGCACATTCTTAGGGTATGAGATAGTTCCGATGCTCTTAATAACGTAAGTGAGATCATGGTTTTTCTTCTTCAGATATACTTCATGCACCCATTGCTGGCGTATTTAGATGGATATATGGTCTGTCAGGTTGCCCAATTTGGCATCTGTCATACTGCTGACGGTGGTGGATTTACCAATTAGTTTCCCTTGCCCACTTCCCCTCCACCAAGGATGCCAGCACAAGGATGTATGTTCAGGCTGTCGGCATACTGACACATGCCCCGTCTAGCTCTAATGGCTTGCTCCCCTCCTCCACTGCTGACCCTGCACTTACACCCATGCATTCTCCAGTGACAGAGCAGTATGATGGCCCTTACTTCCGGAGAAGACCCTTCCTGCGATGCTCAATCCTCCTCCTTGCCTATCCCGACGAACAGGCTCACTTTGAACCGGTTTCCAGCACAGCAAGCGGTAATGCTATCGCCGCACTGATGGGCCACTTTCAGTCATCACTTTTATACACACATAGCTGCATTATTACTCGTGTCTCCCTTTATCAGCCTGTTTTCAGGTTCATAAAATGCTGTAATAACTGGGTATGACATCACACCCTGCTAGTATGTCATTCCTTCAGCCGTACTTTGCTTCTTAGCATGAAACGCACAGTGCAAGCTGTGATCTCTTTGTCAAGCAAGTTGGCAAAATTCTTCAAACAGCTGTCAATCTTCTTTGTGAATAATTCTGTACATCAGCAGACTCGAAACCACAAGGCATTGCCCTGTTTTCACTAAGAGGCTTTTAAATGTTTCACTGGTGCTTTGTGTAGCTTATTTTATTGCTAAAATGACACCTCTCTACTTTTAAGATGCTATTTACAGCTGTTTCCTGCCAGTTCAGCTTGTTGGAATATTTGCCAGCAATTGTAAAAAAATAAAATATGTGCAGATGTATTGCTCTTTTTCTTATTTTTTTCCACACCTATGGTGTGTGAATCAATGCCTAGTTATAACCCATCTTGCTTCACTATCGGGGTTTATGGCAGTACACACCTCAGGTGTGTGAATAAAATAACTTGTAATGCACATCTGCACATACATTATTCTATTTGTAATTATTTGTTACAATTGTCCATGAGTAGTCGAGCTGTCAGTAAGACATGCTGCTCTCAAAGTGTGCAGCGTGAACTTCGTGGGGGGCAGAGCCCACGCTTCTTCACACAAACACTCACTGAGCAAGCAGGCCATGGCTGACCCCATACCCCTCAGCACACAGTCAGGCACTGCCCTCCTTCCAGCTGAAGCAAGCCTTCCCAACTGGATGGCCTCGAGTGGCAGGGGACAACTTTAGTCAGTGGGACCAGCAATTAAAAACGAAAACAAGGGCAGGTATAATCCAGAATTATATGCACACCCCTAGTGTGTGATGTGTCATAAATCCCTTGAGTTTGCTCTCTGGGTTCATGTAGCATCACACACCTCGGGAAGGGGGATGTATAAAATTCTGGTTACAAACACCAACTCATGTATTATTCTGTATTTTATTCAGGTTTAATCCAAGCCCATTTCCAAGGCTCCTGCATGTGAGAGACTCTTTACAGAATAAGTGTGTCTCACGTGGAGGGAATGTAACCTTTCGATTGGTTTCAGGCAGTCCCTCGATCCATAATGAATGTTAGTAACGGAATAAATGACCCTTAGAAAAGTACTCTCTATTAGGTCCCTCATTGAGAGACCTACCGCTGAGATCCCATTACGCAAAATTCTAGAATTTTTCCACTTTGCTCTGGAAGGCAGGGCCCCTCTGACACACATAATATCCCTGTACCGTGGTATCATTTGTTCTAGGGGTGATCCTTTGCAGAAACTCAAGGTGACATGGGAATTGGATCTTGGTATTACTTTAGATGAGGACATTTGGAATACCCATTATTTTTTACTTTCGGGGACAGCCTCACTATCTTGGAAAGAGGTTTTTTTTTTAAACTCACTCTTAGGTTTTTTAAGACCCCGGCCATACAGGCGAAATATACTGAACAGAGAGATGCCTCGTGTTGGAGGCATTGCGTCAGTCCTCTAGCCACACATGGCCATATTTCTTTGGCATTGCCCAAACCTGCAGCCTTTTATAATTGATGTTTTCAAGGCCTTATCTGAAATCTTTACACCCTTGCCCCAACCTACACCTCACCTTTTTTTCCCCTTACCCCCAAAACTAGGAAACTATTAACCATATGTACATTAACTGTGAAGAAAGTTGTCAATAAAAACTGGCTTTCTCAGCCCCATTAACTCTGCATCAGTGGCATGACTTAAGAGTTAGTGGAGCCAAAACAAGCAGACAGGAAAATAATACAAATGTTAAGTAGTAGTTATTTTCATTTTCCTTTGCTCATCAGCAAGTCTTCTATGTGATAATATTGTAATGGATGTGAAACAGATCTTAGCCTGGCAGCTGACTTGCCTAACTCTGCTACCCCACACTACATCATCAGCATTATGATCTCACTGACAGTGACAAAACAGGAATGACCTGACAGTCACTCCTTGCTGTTCCTAGTAGCAGTGATGTCACAGTCAGTGAGGTCACAATCCTGATGATGTAGTGTGGGCAGTAGAGCAAGATACGCAGCTGCCAGGCTAGAGCTGTTCCACTCATCGCACCTACTAACATCAGGTAAGCAATCTTCTAATTAAACAAAGGAAAATAAAAAGTACCTTAGCTATAAAGGTAATGGTTTGTTGCTTTGAAAATCTAATATTAGTTTTAGGCAGTACTCTAGTTCTTTAATGATATGAGTATATAAAATGGAACATAAGTTTAAAAAAAAAAGTACTCTCTAGGCGGATACCTGGTTTTCATGGTTTCGCTGTGAGTGCCATGGGAGAGTAGGAGCTCATTTGTTCTCTCCAGGACCCTCCAGCTCCCTGCTTTCTGTGGTTCATATGTATAATAGCATTGGTGATTAGTGCCATTTTTAGTTTGCCTCACTTTTTCGAGCCTCGCTAGTGCTGACCACAACTCCAGTCAAGTATGCTAGTTTCTGACTTTGGTTTTGTCTTAACGTAACCATTGCAGAATCCCATACCCCACTTGCCTGCTGAGTTGAGATCAGAAATGCTACAGTTACATTTTTTCCTTGAGGATTGTTCCAGAACATTGATGGTACTACTACACCCTGTATATTTAAGAGGTGTCTAGTACAGCTTCAGGGAGCAGATTGTAAAATTGTTGTGGTCACGCCCCCCCCCTTTTTTTTTTTTCTTCCTTGGTCCAGATTGTCAAGATGTTTCTACGTGTCACTTGTGGAAGTGCACCTTTTGTGTTGTAATTAATGTGTTGATGGTTAATCTTGTGTTGGTCATCCTGCTGCCAGAATTGGACAGTAGTGATGATGTGATCGGTCAAGTCACATTGTCTGGCATCGTGCGTGTGTGTGTGTGTGTGTGTGCCGTGTTTTCATCACTGTGTCCACATCCAGGTAGAACACTGCCCCTCAAATGATGGCATCACCGAACAGGTGAACACCCAGTTCCTGGCTAAACCAGCATAGGAGCTGGCTGCTCCAATGGACGATACTGTAGGTTAGACAATGAACATAGAAGTGGACTCTGGCAGCGGATATGTATAAATATTGATAAAGGGGCGAGCCAGGCAAGCTGACACTGTTTCACAGAGCATTAAAGAAGGATGCATCACAAGCCTCTTAAAGGCGCCACTATGTTAGCCAAGTACAAGGATCATCATTAACTCAAAGTGAATTTGGCCACAAAACCGTGTCTCTCTAGCAAGGTGGCATTGTGAATTCCAAAAAAAAAAAAAAAAAATTCATTAACTAAAAAGAACAGAACTTTCTCTTTCTTGAATCATCACTAAACTGATGGCAAGTGAAAAGGGACCTTATGTCATTATAAAGCGTTTGAATTAATAAGAAATAGCCCCTGGAAGCAGCACATGGAGTAGCAGAAAAAAAACCTTGAAACTGCTGACATTCAAACCAACTGTTTGCGTTGCCAGCATAACCTGCTGATCAGGTGCTCTGATTGGCTAGAACACACATTTAATTACATGCATAGTTAGACACGGTAAATCCTTGGGCATACATGTGGTATGTTTCCAAGGAGGTCCTGTTGCACTGGGACTTCAGATCTAAATTGAAATACTACCATGATACAAATACGGTAAAACATATTGCACACAACAACAAGATACAGTGCACACCTTGTATCATAAGGCCCTTGGTAGTACTTCAGTATATCGTCAGCGTGAACTGTTCATGAACCTGATCTGGGTTTAGGATCACAGATTGCTGTAGGCATTTATTTTGGAAATACTTTCAGGGACAGGTAAATGTACTTCTTAACTGCATTTGCACTGGGGATCCCCCCCAAAACAAAACAAACAAAATTGCCACCAAAGACACTAGTTCCAGTTCATTAGAAATGGCTTTCTGATATACACAGGGTTCCCCACTCTCTGAAAATATAGGGCGGTGGCAATGGTGATCGGGTCAAATGGTGAGTTATTTTTCGGGACCTCCTATATGCACTGTACATGTGCATAAGTAGCTTTTAAGTAACATATAGTGTGCTGGTATTAAATGGGTAGTATTGCAATAAAGGATGTCAATAAAAGACAATTTTGGAGGATTTTATAAAAAAATGGATAAAAATATAGGGTGGTGGTAAAAAATATAGAGCGGTGGTAAAAAAATATAGGGTGGTGGCCCACTGCCTTAAAACAATGAATGGGGAACACTGATACATGTTGTACCAAACCATTTGTTCATGTAGTTCTTGAGCCCCAGTTAATATTCTGGAGACATAATTGTATGGCGAGAACAAAAGGAATAATGCTCACTGGTAGAGATGAGCTGGGGAAAGGAGTAGGAAGAGACTGATGGGGAGGGTTAGAATCCTGGATCAGCACAAGGCTGTGGGGTTGTAGAGGGCCTGGTGGGCAGACTTGCTGGACCATTGGCCTTTTTCTGCCATCATTGTCTGTGTTTCTGTGCAGTACTGGTTTATTGTGCAGATGCTTCTGGAGGGATGGCCCTACTTCTTCTGTTGAAAGGCTGAGAGATAAGGGGAGCGGGGACTGATTTTGCAACCCAGCTTGGAACTGAATTACAACAGTGTTATGAGAGATGTTTTGACCTTTACCAGTTGCAGCCTCTCAGAAACGTGTGCTGTGAGGTCTGGATAATAACAGGATTATACACTTGACTTTTCAATTACCACTTACCCTCAATCTGTTCCTTCAGGTAGACACAGACTGTGTAGCTTCCAAGTAACACCTTTTAGTAGACTAACCAGAAGACTGTTGTACACACAAGCTTTCCAGACGAACACAGGGTCCTCCTACAGGTGAACTGAAAACTAATCAGCATGCAGTGTTGGGTAAGTTACTTTTTCTATTACTTATTTTTTAGAAACTTGATCCTGGAAGCTCGTGCAGTCACTAACAAGGATGGAGAGTACTAGAAAAGTAATACACCTTCAATTATAGTTACTTATTTCTTTTATACAAAACAATACAAAATAATAAAAACTAACAGATGATATTTATTTGAAAGTAATAGGTTAGTTACTAGTTACTTTCAAATAAATGTAATCAGTTACAGTTACGTTTTACTTTTGTATAAAAAGACATAAGTAATTGTAACTGTAGGGCATATTACTTCTTCCAGTACATCTCCATCCTTGCTGGTAACTGCACAGAGCTTTCTGGAACAAGTTTCCAAAAGTAATAGAAAGTAATAGAAAAAGTAACTTACCCAACACTGTCAGCATGTCCGCTTGTATAGCAGTCTTTTGGTTAGTCTGGTAAAATGTATTGTTGGAAAACTGCAGTCTTACTTTGACCATAACTAACACAGCACCACAGAATTTGTTTAGGTACATAGTGAAACTTAACCAAGCTCCATTTGTTCTCCTTGTCTAGTTAAACATCCAGCCTCATTTCTGTTGTATCTGTTGCCCACATCCTGTTAAAGGGCTACTGCAGGATTCCCATCAGTTACATGTTGTGTTACAAAATGTCTTCTGTCCTGACTCAGATCAAGGTGGGGATGCGAGGCTCATCCCTGTTGTGTGACTTTGGGTGGGGGATAAGTTCCCCATTGTAAGGTGAATCCTAGTGGCCCATTGCAACAGGTCTTGTAGCTTGCTTTACCTAGGAGCCATGATGATAGAAACATAGACTTTGACAGCAGATAAGGACTGCTTGGCCCACCCAGTCTGCCCATTTCTCTACCTATTGGATAAGCTGCAGATCTTAGTTAACCAACAGCCTACTTCCTCCTACCCCCACTAGAATTGCCTTATGTCTATCCCATGCATTCATGAATTCCCCCCACTTTTGACCCCATGACCTCCTCAGGAAGACAGTTCCATGCATCCACCACCCTCTCCGTGAAAAAATACTTCCTCTTGTTGCCCTTGAGCCGTTCCCCCCTCTTATCTTCAGATTGTGCCCCATTGTTCTTGCACATCTCTTTTCGGAAAGCTGCTACCCTCCTGGACTTTGTTGATTCCCTTGAGGTACTTGAAAGTTTCTGTCATTTCCCCCTCCTCTTCCTTTCCTCGAGGGTACACATATTAAGCTCCTTTAGTCTCTCTTCATATGGCTTCTGGTTCAGACCCTGTACCATTTTAGTTGCCTTCCTCTGGACTGCCTCCATTCTATCTGTGGGGTCTCCAGAACTGCATGCAGTACTCCAGATGGGGTATCACCAACTGTCTGTACTAAAGGATAACAACTTCCTGTTTTCTACTGGTGATGCCTCTTCCTAGACATCCCAATATCCCCCCCCCCACCAGCCTTCCTTACTGCTTTCTTGCATTGTTTGCTTATCTTTACATCATCTGATATGACTACCCCCAGGTCCCTTTCCATTTTTTTTTTTGTTAGTACTCTCTCCCCCACCACCAATTGTGTATTGTGTGTATAAAAAGAAATATACTGTAGATTAGACACTAGTAGAGACTGCACCTCTACGGGGGGGGGGCACCACCACTAGCCTCCCACACAAAACACCTCTCTTTCCCATGACCACTGGGTGTGACTCAGTGCCTCGCGGTCTACAGTGAGCTGACTGTGAAGGGACATCTTTCTAATGGGGCTCATTTCTTAAGGGTGAAGGAATACTAGCTCTGGCTTGCTGAACATGTTCCTGTGTGCTTCCCTGCCACCGCCCTGCTCCCCCAGCTGTGCTTAGCCAGGTGGCAGTGCGATGAGGAGTGAATCCCGTGGGATGCAGCTTGCTCCTCCTGTTGCCCCTTCCAGACTAGGGCTGTCCGCCTTGCAGACAGTGCCACCTGCTTCATCACTCTTGGATAGTAAAATGCACAAGTTTGAATGTTTTAGACTAGTAAAGCATTACTTTAGGCTATGTAAAATAAAAATGATTTAAGCACCAGTAGACAACATAATGCATTTAGATAATGGGATCTAATTATCCAGTGAGCGCATTGTAGGGCACATGGTGCACCAATGGCCTTAACTTAATCTACCCTAGAACTGACAATATTCACACCTGGAGGGTATTTACTGCAGTTATGAAATGGGCCACAAGTATTCAGATACGGCTGAGCATTAGTTCTGGCCTGAGATAATAGATATCACCACGAGTCATACTTTTATGCAGCTTACAGCATGCAGGATTTCTCGTTTCCAGTTATTCATGAGAAACAGCCTGATGATTTGGAATATGCCATCTCTTTTCATGAGTGAGGGGACAGATACACCCATGAATGAGTTATGCAAGGCCTGCTCACTCACAGGTGACGTGTGGCATATTCTGAGCCGGACCCATTCTGTGTCCGACTCATGTCATATTTAAATAGCAACGCTTTTATACATGTTCTTTTCATGGAGCTGCAACGTTTTCTGTTTGGTTTCACTGCTGTGTTCTGGGTGCAGCCGAGGCCATTGTGATATCATCAGGAATTGCCCAAGATGTTCTCCCATTTGTTGTGTTCCTTTATGACATGTTATCAACCCATGGAATTCACTACCCCTCGAAAGAATTATTAGTAATAAATCAAAAATCAAATTCAAACATAAACTGGATATCTACATTCTAAATGGAGGGAAATTAAGTACTTTGATTAGAAGGAGCATACATGGGCTTATGAGATGGGCTCAAGATTTTGAGCCTTGTGATCGGTTGATAGCCATGCGTTAGAAGTGTCTGACGCACAACTATGACTACTCTGGGCAAAGAGGATGCAGTACCCATTTTAAAATCCTTGTGCCTGCCTGCTCGTTCAACTGTCCGCTCACTTGCTCCATCTCACCTGCCTGTCTCTCAAGCCTGCCACATCTCTGCCGTTGCAGACCACTCACTCGCTATCATCCTGAAAGGCCGTTCGCCCGATAGTTCCCTCACTTACTCCTCACATTTCCCTTTTCACAAAATAACAAAACATACCTACAGAACATAAAAAAGAAACTCCTGCCAGCCACGACCTCTCCCGCACCTGGCAGCCTGCTTGTTTGCTCTCCTCGTGTACAGAGGCTCTACCCAGTGCTTAGCAGTTACCTCAGCCTCTCGTTCTTCCATTTTTTTTTCCCTCAGGGAAGAACTTTAAACTGTTCCCTTCAAACAACTTGCCCACATTTTTACCTTTCATACCGGCAACTGATCCTCACTGTAGTCTCGCACCAATTGCCCCTGCCACACAGAAACATTGTTGCCATTTCCACAGCAGCTCTGCCAGCTGTCTTAATTTGTTACATTACAATAAAAAGGCACCTTGTTTTACTCCCATGTACAAATACTGGTTTTTTCCCCCCATAACTAAATCAAAGGGACTGGCACTGCTTGGGAGTGTTGTACTGTGACAACCACATAAAAAAAGTACAAGTACAGAATCCTTACAAGTACAAAAGTCCTTGACTCAATAAAAAAGAAAACACTAAACTGAAAGCGGAGGGACTATTTTATTTAAAATAAAACAAAGATTGAAGTTTTCTATTACTAATAGAATTATTACTTTCCAAAGCTTCTATAATGTAGATGACATTTCATAAGCCAATAAGCCACGACTTGTGTGTTCGTTAAACAGTTGTATCACATGGCTAGAAGGCAGGACGCACTCGGCCCTCACTACGCTCCCTAGCCGTGCGTTAGAACTGCCTAATGCACACACCATCATGGCTTATTGCTTACTTATCACTTCCTTAGTATGAATATGTCAGAGTGCAGATAATGCCCAACATCAAAATACATAATTTTTCTTCATTTAGAATGTTTTGGTGGCTAAAGTAAATAATTTATCTGTAAGGTTTGAGTCTTGCCTGCATTGTAAGGTTTGAGTCTTGCCTGCATTGTATAAGTAGAAAGATCCCAGAGCAGTGCTCAGTGGGAGCTTGTATTCTGTGCTCAGAACCATCTGCTGAAACTGCTGCCGTTACTCTTAGTAAGCATAAGACAAGGTTTGGGTTAATTATATTTATTCTAAGATGGATCTTCCAGTGCATTTTGGTTCTAAATTTCAGAATCCTAATCTAGTAAGGTGTGTCTGTTCATCAATCAGAATAAGGAAATCTGTTCCCTTTGACAGCGGGATCCCTGCTTTTGTATTGGTATGTACTGATGTAAGGGCTGAATTCCTGTGGGGATGTAGAGGTGCTGACGACTCAGTTGTGCCTTGTCGCAGTGTCCCATAGCACTCCCATTTTCCTTCTCCTTCTTATTATAATCCCTTTAGTTGCACTTCTTGAAAGCAGGATTGTGCAAGTGAGCGAGTGGGTGGGTGAGACAGCTGTATGATCATGCTTACTATCCCTCTTTTTGGTTGGAAACTACTTCTGATTTTGACAGTAAGTGTGCTGTATCATTAGAGTGTTATTCAGTAACAGTTTGCCCTACATTTAACCTTTGCAGATGGAAGGTGTCTCCCCCCCACCCCATCAGAAACATGCTCCAGAAAAGGAAAGGAAAATGTCTGACTGCCTTTACATTTTAAGACCTTGCATTTTGATACTGCAGCACTCTTTCAGCCATCAAAGGCATCTAAGGGAATTTGGAAACCACTGCAGAAAAGTTCTTGGACTTTTTGCTTCAGTGATTCTAATCCAATTTATGCTGCAGCTGCAGTGTCAGTTTGATAGCAACACACACATACACACACACACACACACTACCCACTCCTAGCAGCTTTGGGATTGAAATAGATTGAATGACTTCGTCTGCATTATTTCTGATTTGCAGACCCCTACTGTGATCCAGATCATAATACATTGTGAATTTTGATCCGTACCAGTGTTTACCTGCTGTCTATGTGTTCTGTGTTTCATCATTTCCCTACTCTCCATTCCAGCCCGATGACATTGGTACCTGTTGGTATATCCTCCTGTCTGGTTCAGTGTTCATCAAAGAATCCATGTTTCTGCCAAGGAGCAGGTATGTTTTGCATCAATAAACGCATGTACTTTGCTGTACCTGAGATAGTGAGGCCTCTGTAGTAAGGATGTGGTATGCCTTTTGTCTCCAGCTGTTAAAGTTGTACCAGTACATGGCAATGGATCTGATCCAGCCGAACTGCGAGGAGTACGGCTGTACCTCTTATTCTGTGTACAGCCATCTCCTTGTGCTGCTCCTCTGCCGTGCTTGACATTGGCCAATCCACTGCAGCACATCGGGGGAGCACAAAAACAAAAACGGTAGAAATCTCGAGCAAAAGGAAGTTTCCAGTAACCTCATAACCATTTCATGGTGCTCCATTGCCATGTAATATGATTAAGGGTATACTAATTGCTTCTTACTGTTTCACAATTGTCTCTCATGCTGGTTGGGCAAACAGAACCGCTCAGCTTCTCAGTCCTCTTGCCCAACCAGCGTGAGAGACTCAATAAGGAGCAGTAGTTACTAGACCCATAATCCTGTAGTACATGACCACCGGGTAGCAACTGGCACCAATTCCCTCAGTTAAGAGGAGGTTGCAGAATTGTGAATCGTCACGCTGTGGTTAGTTGTCAGATTGGCTCACAGAATTAAATGTCAACAGCCTAGTCTGTATTCTGTTGCTTGAACAGAGACAGAAATTCTCCCCCTAAAAAGTACAGCGGGGGAGGCGGAATTACAAAAACCTAAATCTGCATTTCTGCTTTGGATTCTGGTTCTTTATAGTTCAAAGATGCAGCAGCAGCAAAAAAAAAAAACCTGTTTAAAATGAAAGTGCAGGGATTGCCCATTGGCACAGTGGCAAGCGGATGCTCTTGACTTTGGTGGCCCAGGTTTGGGAATGAGTCCAGGCCACTGGAGAGATGGGGTAGGTGGATGAAGGATGAAGTGACCAAGAGGACATGCTCCTTCAGGAAGGTTGGCTTGTTGCGTATGCAGCAGCACCACCTGAGTGACTGGCAGTGCATGCAGAGCTCTCTCACTGGAGGGAGGATGTCAACCAGGTTTCACATTGGAGTACTTACTGGTACATGCTTGTTTGCATCCTGAGGGCTGGGGAAGCAACATAAAAAAAAAAAAATCAGAATGACATAGAGCACACCCCTCGACAACCCTCCTCCTTCATTGGGGAGACATTTCCAGAAATGCTCTCCCCGGGCCAGGACAACCTTACTGGTAAGTGTAGGGGAGTCCGTGTGGTGCTGTGGGATAGCCCGTTGGAAGGGTCAGCACTAATGATACAGGATAGAAGATGTCTATTGTAAATAACTAAATAAAACTGCAGAGCAGTACGCATGTATAAATTCCAGCATATCAGTTCTGTTTTGTCTTGAAATTTGTTTTGAAAAGCAGGGTGGCTTGGCATTCATGTCAGACCACATGGAATCTGTGAGTCTGTCATACTCTCATAAACCACGTGTTTTAAATGGTTTGAAAAAAAATGACCACAATTTACAAACTGATGAAAAAGAATTCAGTCTTGTGGACTTTTACACACTCAAATGCAGACTAAATTTTAGAGAAGTACAGTTTTGACTACTTTAAAATGGCCGCTCCCTGCAGTCGAGGGAAAACGAGGGTCTTGTACAAAATGCTTCTTGTTATGCCGATTTATTTTTTGTTACTTTTCATCTTGATGTCACCACAGTGGTTTGTACAGAAACGCTTGGAAGCATGGACCAACATCCTAGAGCTTCAGCCTCACTCCAAGTCTTCCTCAGGAGGCATCGTTTGATTACTGGGTGGTAAAGCACCTGACCATCACCAAGAAAAATGCCTCTTTGCTTCTCCTTGACAGAAAGCAAGCCAAATAAAGTAATACGATGCAGGAAACAGTTTTACTCGATAGGGATAATTCTGATAAAATATCAAAATTGATAGACAACACTTACACATAGCTAAGTCTGAGTACTCTAAAGAATCCCTGACATTATTGGAGAACCTTTGAAAATGTAATATTTAGGCACAATCCAGGTTATATTAAAGATTTTATTCTGTGATTCTCACCCTTTGTTATTACTAGGAACATTTGTATGGAACTAGTAGCTCTGCCCTGTGGGCTTCATCAACTCAGGCTGCCTGTCTACAGCTAAGACTACAAAGCTCTGCTTCTGCGCTCACAGTCTGTTGCTGTGGAATAATTATGATGTCACAAACAGATGATTATGATATTAAGACAAACTGCAAGGTGGCATGAAGTCTAAGGGTCTGTAATTCAGTTTCAGAAACGTGGATTCAGTTCAGTATCCACACTCTGACAGTTCTGCTGGAGACGGGCAGTCATGGAAGTCTTCAGACTAAGCTCCCTCACCACCTGTGTGGTATATCCTCCGGCTCTGCCCCATAACATCAGATCTTCCTTTCCTCTTAATGGGAAAGGTCTCTTCTTTTACAGCTCCACAGCACTGACGGAATTACAGTTATTCAAGTGATTTTTCAGATGATTGTTCAACTGTTTCAGTCTGTATTCATCTTTACAGTTGCTCCACTGTCATCCGGCTCCCTTTCTATGATCACTGATAGAGAGCAAGAAACTGTGTTTTAAGTTCTGAACCTGTTGCAGGCAGAAAATGTTGTCCACAGATCCACACGACATGTGTCTTAACTGCCTAGGCGATCTGCATAATGTCAAAGGACGAAGTTTGTGTTGTGCCATGCTGCTCTCATCCATTGAAGATCAGAAGGTTCTGCGGGCCCTTGGTAGGCGGAAAGACTGCAAGACCTCTGCTGGTCAGCTTGCAGTCATGGAAAAAGAGGCAGCTGCAGTGAGTTACTTGCTGGTCTTGGCACTGTTCCTTGCTGTGTCCAGCGTCAGTGTCCTTCACTGATGAATTCAGGGAAATGTGTCTGGCCTTCCAGATCTTTCAGGAGAGCCCATCTCACCACTGCAGAAAACACAAAAAATTTTGTGGGACTAGGATCATGCTCTTCCCACTTCAGCTCTTCCGACCGCTTGGCCTTGGTCGAGCTTCCTACAGTCGAGGGTTCCTCAGTAACCATGTCGGGCTGGTAAGCCTAAACTCCAGTGGAGCAGGTGGTGGAGATTTTTCTCAAGCCTGTCGACCCGCTGTCAGAGGAGACTGATGCGTCAATCTCCCAGAGCACGATGCTCCCCATCCCAATCAGTACCCCCATCTGAGTTGCTTTGGGAGCGGCCTCCACCGGTGGTCATGCCTCCAAAGCCCTTTGTGATTAACCTGGCCAGGCAGGTGGCTTAAATAAACTCTCCAAGCTGGCCCAGTGGTGCTGAGGGTTGAGGCGCTGGATGCCACACCTTGCTCCACAGTGGCAACCTGGGTTCGAGAATGAGCCGTGGTCGTCAGGATTCGGCTGGGGAGGACTAGGATTGAGCATCTGACAGCTGTCCTAGTCCTGGGGACAGGGGTGGATGCACACCACGCTCCTGGTGGTCCCTGGGGTGCCGGGGAGGGGCATGGCAGCGTCTGCACTTTGTGCATGGACATTATTACATGTCTGTGCTCATCGGAAAATAAGAAAATAGGAAAAATGGCAGCATAGTCTGCGGCAGCTTGATGGGCGCAGCTTCACGGCGGTGATGCCTGGAACAAGGCGTGTGCGGTACTGGAATCCAGGCCGGGCAGGGGGGCATGGGGGTGCCCTTCGGGACGGCCAGCTGCAGCGTGCCAGCTGGGCACGCCAGCCTGGGTCGGTGGTGAAGGTGGAGCGTGGCTGGAAATTGGCAGGACTGTGGCTGCAAGGTGAGAAATAGAGATGTAAAAAAAAAACTCCAGAAGGTACCTGTGGATAGCGACGTTCAGATTACTGCTCTTGCACTTCAACTGGTTTGGCTTGAGAAATTCGATGCTACCTGGGCAAGGAGAAGCACTGATGAAATATATGTCAGCACCACAAGAGCTCCTGTGGTAACAGTGGTCTCTTGCTGGAAAGGTAGATCTCTGCCCCTGGGCCTTTTGTCCCTTGCCTTTGCCAGTCATTCCCACATTGGTCAGTGCTTATTAGCAGTCCTCAGCATGCTTCTCCACCTCTTCAGGTGGAGCCATGTCCACTACATTCTTTGTCTGGGGCTCTGACCAAGGAGTCTCACCATGGCCGGCTTGCCAGGCCGGCTCTGATGGAGAACACCCTGGATGAGGATACCGTGGTGGTCCACAGTGGCAAATGATCAAGCTCTGTCTTTGAGGAATCCTCTGACTCTAGGTGAATCATCGATGGTCTGACCAGGACTTATAATGTTCGACTGGCAGTCGGTTGGGGTGCTGACCACTGGCCATGGGCTGGTGTCATTTGGGGTTCTGGTCCAACTTATGTTGAAGTTCATGAAGGTTCCTTTAGTGGCGGTTCAGAAGCTGGCTAGATACCTTTTTACTGATATACTGGACAGGAACAATTCCCCGGTGATTGCCTTTCATGTGACTGAGGCCATCTTGGGACCAGCCTTGAAGCTTTTGCAGTATCCAGCATCCTGCCCGGCACCCTCTATCCTTATGGTCCGCAAGTGGGCTGATCCCCAGACTACTAAATGATGCGACCCCTGCCATAGCCACTCTGATCACCTGGCTAATCAACAGATCCCTACGAGAAAGAGTTGTTCCGGCCAAATAGAAAGAGGCCTATGTAGTCCCAGTACACAAAAGAGGTCCCAAGGAACCTATTGGCCAATGTCGCTACTCTGTATCCTGTCCCAAGATACAGGAGAGGCTCATCTATAACCAACTCTGTGACTACTTGGAAACAAACTAACAGCTGGTACTCAATCAGCATGGATTCAGATGGAATCATGGAACCGACACGGCGCTCATCAGATTCACTACCGATACCCTCAAGGTCCTCGACAGTGGCATTACCACTGGCACCATATTCATCAACCTTACCAAGGCCTTTGATTTGGTTCACTACAACCTTCTGATAGGCAAGCTAAAACTTACTGGCCTTGACCACCACTCCCTGACCTGGTTTGAGAATTACCTGTCCCACCGGACCCAATAAATCAAGTGGAAGGGATCCATATCAGATCAACTAACCATTAAGAAAGGAGTACCCCAATGTTCTGTTTGGGGCCCTCCTGTTTACCTTGTTCATAAATGACCTCAGCAATAACTGGTGGTGGTAGCTCAGTAATGCAATATAGTGACAATGCTGTGCTGTACAGCACCTCGGACAGCATATCAACCCTAGGGCCTCAGCTACAGGAGGACTTTGCAACCCTAGAAAAGTGGCTGCTAGCTAACAGGCTACTGTTAAACAATAAGAAAACGAAAGCCATGTTGTACCAACTCAGAACTCTAGGCTCAGACAGAACCCATTTGCTCCCCCAGTATCCTCGGCAGGTACACCCATAGAAGTTGGGAGATCCTTAATGTTCCTGGGCCTTGTCCTTAACCAAGGCTTCACTTTCATATGCCATGTGGACCATGTGACCAGAGCAATACATTGAAAGCTAGGTCTACTCTAAAGGCCAAACTCCCATTTCATCCCTGAAACCAGGGTAGCGATTGCAAATACAATCTTCCTACCCAAACTTAGCTATGCTGCTCCAGTCATACAGTCCCTTACCAGAAAGGAGCTGGGCAGGGTGCAGATACTTTACAACAAGATAGCTCTATTCACAACCAGATCACCGGTGTCACCACTGTAAGTGCCAGCTCTGACAACTGGCCATCCCTTTCTCATGGCTTCAATACCTCTCCTGTTCACCGCCTAGAAACTAGTACATAGCCCCCCACATGACAGGCATTGCTGGGCTGCTGTGCCCCAGTCGCCCAGGCAGGCTGCTCTGCACCTCTTCTCAGAAGCTCCTGGAGGTTCCTAGGGTGTGGATGACAGCAGGAAACGAAGTCCTTCTCCTGTGCGGCCTGACTCTCTGGAACAGTTTCCCTGACTGGTTGCATAATACCGGCACACAGGTCTCCTTAGAAAAAGGATCAGCGTATATCTGCTGGAAAACAACCTATGCATGTGCCAGAGATGACCCCTGCAACTCAAACCACAGGTAACCTATCCTGCCTGTGAGGGAAAAGCCCCAGCATAAAACACACTACTTCTTAAGCTGAACAATATGTAACCATAGTAATTTGTAGATGACCATTTCATAAGTGCAATAAGCCATGACGGGGTGTTTGTTATAACACTTGTAATAACACTTTGTAAATGTTAGTAGCTCCACTGTCTAAATACATGTGCTTGCAAAAGCGCCTATGTATGCTCCTCCAACGGTAAGTAAGTCTTCTGGAATTTCAGTGATTGTCTAGAGGTACTCTGATTGTTCTGTTCACCTGTCACTGTATCCTTGACTGGGTCAGTATGTCTATATTGACTGTTAATTGTGAAATGACATGTATGTATTTTGTTATGTTTACAGGTGTATATAAATAATTCCGTGTCACCCCTGAAAAAGGGACTGTTTAGGTCTCAGTGGGCCTACCGGTCACCAAAATTTAAATAAATAAATGTATCCTACAGGTTTCTATGTAACTAAATCTGGATACCCCTGAAAAAGGACCATTTGAGCCCAGTGGCCTACCGTTAAACAGAAATAAATAACAAATAAGTGTCGACCTCACAAGCACCTTTTCTGGGTTCAACCATCTCTCTCGGTTGAGGCTTGGTCTTGAATTAGACCTTCTGTGAATCTGGAGGCCAAGAGACATGAACAAGCCTCCAGACAGAGTCCAAGAAGACTGACTGTGCAAATGAAAGGGGTACAGTGCTGTGTCATGGAGTCTCCCATCAGGACAGCAGTGCTTTCAGATTTAGATTCTAGGGCGTGGATATGGTGTACTATCCACACTTTGGCAGTCTTCCTTTCCCCTTAAAATCCTGCTGGAACATCTTCAAGCTAAGCTCCTCCCACTCACTCGAGTGGTATCCTCCTCAGCTCTGTCTCATGATGTCAGATCTTACATTCTGCTGGAAGTATCAGGTCTTTTTCGCAGCTCCTCTGCGTGGCATAGGCCCATTTTTCTTGTCTGTTTTCAGGCTTTTTTACGGTAGTTTCTACCATTCTTGGGTTTGAATGGAGCATGACAACAGAAATCTGGTCCTGGGTTCAAGCGGTGCATAAGCTTGTAACCAGAAGTGGTGTGCACCAATCCTCATGTCTCGTGCTTATATTGCCTAATGGCTTAGTATGATCTGCAGGCTTTCAGCCTGTGCCAGTCCCTGCAGCCCTCTATGTTAGAGGACCTTTGCGCCCACCTTTGATGTATATATTTTTTTTTTTTCAATTCTCTCTATCTTCCCCAGGCACGGAAGTCTCTTGGGCCTCTCCACTTGCCTATGCTGCTCTACCGCCCACTGTGAACCCTGTCCTCTTCAATGGCGTTACTTTTTTCCTGAGCCCCGAGGGGCATGAAGGCCCCGAGGAGTCTGGAAGGGCAGTGGCAGGGCTCCAGTGTTGGGCATGTGGCGGTTCGGCACTGGGATGACTGTCGCCTTTTCGGGCTGGTGGGGCTTTTTACATAGAGTTTATGCCCCAGACGTGCAGTGCTCTCTAGCCTGCAGTGTGGGTGCTCCTACTCAAGTCCGGAAGGCAGTTGCCCAGCGTCTTCCCCGTTTGTGAGCCCCTGTGCGCTCCAGTGCTGCCGGTCTCCACCGGGGGCCACTGCTGCGCAACAGTTACCACTGGATCCCTCCCGAGAGGAGAGCAATCAACGGATGCTCAATCCTCTCTCCCCAGCTGACCCATGGCGGTCGGGCTTGTTCCCAAACCTGGGTTGCCAGCATGGCGCAGGTGTGGTGTCCAGTGCCTCAACCCTCAGCGCCACCGGGCTGGCGCCCACCTTTTATTGTGCTGCTTGGACGAATGGGACCCACCCTGCTGGTCCAAGGATGTCCACAGGGCCATTTCAGTGGCAGCGGGCTTGGTGTCTCAGCTTGCCATGCTCGAAGAGGCGGTGGCCCAGGCCATAACAGGGACAATTTCTGTGTTGCTGTCGGTATGATAGGGAGCTTTCTTTGCTGGAGCAGTTCAGGACTTTTGCCAGTCTCCTCTGACCCTCAGGGAGGACCCTTCCCAGGGGCCAAAATCATTGAAGTCCTTGAAATCTAAGAGGACCCATCACAGGTCATGAGACCTGGAGTGGGCTCACTCTTCCCGCAGTTCTGCAACTGGCTCAATGGCTGTCAAGCTGTCTGCTTTGGTTGATCCCCTTGGAGTCCCTGTCCAAGCTGCTGGCCCCTCTGTGTCCCCATTGGGCTTGCCGGCCAAGACGTAGGCTAACCTGCTGGCTGAGATTTTTCTCAACCCTGTCAACCCATTATCGGAGGATGGCGAGGATGACTCATTTTCTCAGACTTCAGTCCTCTCTGCACTCTCTCAAGAGGGACGGACAAACCAGCTGATCTGTCAGTCTCCCCTCTGGGGTTCCATGGGCTCTGATCTGTGCCGAGTACTCTGTCTCCTCCCCACGACCTGAGTGTCGTTGGTCGAGGTCTTAGTCAAGGACTTGGTCCCATCCAAGATAGAGATCTTGGGAATCTTGGCTTTCCCACTCTCAGCCATCAACTAAGAAGTGCCATCGATACTGCTCTTCATCCTTGTCTTTGGACGAAGACAGGCTCCGCTGCAAATTGTGACATCATTACGAGGAGTTGATGGTGGTAACATTGGATCCTCTGTCACAGTTGTGCTACTCCGCAGCCTTTGGTGCTCCCCTGATCACCACCATGGCCCATTCAGATTCCCCTGGCTGGGCTGATGCTAGCTACTCCTCCCAATTGGGTGGAGCCCACCTCCACAGCCCTTACATGGGGCTCTGTTCAAGGCTGCCCAACCTGCTTACAATCTCCCTGGACAGTTTTTCATCAATATCACTCATTCGGACGAGCCCTGATTGGTCCATTGGGAGCCTGGGTCAAAGGCAGTGTTCAAGAAGTCCTCGGTTCTGAGGAGTCCTCCATGCATTTCATTCAGTTCTAGTCTTTGTTCAAGAGTTCACCAAGTAGCTCACCACTGAGCACCGGTTGGTCTCCTTTGGAGCCTTGTTCCGCCTCATCTCTTAACGTATGGGGATACTGTTGGTGCCGGTCCAAAAGTGGGCTGAATACCTCCTGATGGAAATCCTCGACAGGAATGACTCCATGGGGTTTGCCTTCCCAGTGGCGAAAGCCATTTGTGGTCCCACTCTGGAGCTTTGGCAGTGTCTAGCCTCTTGCCCAGTGTCTTCAGCCTGTATGGTCCACAAGTAACGAGTAGTTGGAGTAACAAGCTGTGAATGAACTTGGTACATCCAGCAGACCTGGGTTTGATTCCCTCAACGTCCACTTGCATACTGTGTGACCCTGAGCAAGTTACTTGATCTCCCCAGTGCTCCCAGGTCGCCCCGGAAAACAGGCACTTGTGCCTAGTGGGCCTTACCTAGTTACCAAAGACTATTTAAAAAAAAAAAAAAAAGTATGCAGTGCCCTCCAAGTCTCTTCCCAGTTTCACCGACCATCCTTCGGCTGAAGGATTGGTGGCAGATTCATTTTTTTGGCAGACAGGCAAAGTCGGGGATGTCAGCAAACCTCCTGAGAAGGAATCTAAGAAGCTGGACCATGCGGCAAAGAAGGTCTGTGCCGCCGCCTCCCTTGGCCTTAGACAGGTGAGTTCTGCCATCTTGATGGCCAACTTCATCCATGCCCTCGTGATTGTCCTGGACCAGGTTCTTACCTGCCTTCCTGAAGAGCTACAGTTGGCAGTTAAGATGGTCCAGGACCAGGGGTGTTTGGTTGCCAAGCAGCAGCTCCAGACATCCTTGAACATAGGTGACTCCTGTGCCTGGTCTGTGGTCGTTGCAATCGCCGTGTAGCGTAGGGCCTGGTTAAGGATCTCCACATTTACAGCAGATACCCAACATAAGTTAGCGGATGTCCCCTTCTTGGGTACTAACCTGTTTGATCCGGAGCTGAACGGCCATCTCACTAGAACTGAGAAATCCAGTGTCACTTTGGATTCTATGTTCTCTCAGAAGAAACCCTCCTAATTTTGGCCCTACCCATCACCACAGCCCAAGCTGCTGCAGCCCAGGTCAGGGCAGTCCTGTGCTGTAGCCTCCGCCAATCCTGCTCAGTGATGGGTTGCGGGGTGTCTCCCTCCCACCTGTCCTGCATCAGCCTTGGGTTCCCGTGCGGGGTCGGCTTCACCATTTTTGGCACGCCTGATCCGTTAGCACATCAGATAAATGGGTGCTCGACGTGGTGGGTCATGGTCTGCCTCTAGACTTTGGGGTTCTCACACCCTACTGAGCACATGCCCTACAGGAGGCCATGGTGTCTCCAGACATGCTGTCTGTCCATTGGGGGAACATCGCTCAGCTCCTTCAGAAAGACACTGTAGCCCTTATCCAGGATACCCTGGCCGGTTAGGGCTTCGTATCCAGATAAGTTCTGGCCCCAAAAAGGGGGCTGGGGAGAGTTATGGGTGGGGGCATGTGGTTCTGCTCTCTGGACCTCCAGGATGCCTTCTTCCACATCCCAGTTTGCCCATCCCGCTGGCAGTTCCTTCAGTTCCGTGCAGATGGGATGCTTTACGAGTTCCAAGTGATGCCATTCGATCTCTCCTCTGCCTCCAGGGTCTTCATTAAGTGCATGGCAGTAGTGGTAGCATTCCTGCAGACCACAGGGTTTGGGTGTGCCCCTACCTGGACGACTGACTGATCACTGGTTCTTCTTGGGAGGAAATGGAACACTCCAGGGGTCTGGCCCTCCAGACTTGCTGGGCCTTGGGCCTTCTAATCAACCAGGCCAAGTTGGAACCTCACCCCAACAGATCATCCACTTCATCAGGGCAGAGCTCGACTCCCTTCAGGCCACGGCCTGACTCCCAGTGGACTGGGGGGCAGCAGATCTTACCTCCTTTGCCCAATCATGTAATGTTAGGCACTTGTGCCCTGCTCAGGACAAAGAGGCTGCGTGGGTACATGGCATCCTGCACCAATGTGGTCTGATAGGCCTGCTGGCGGATGCAACCCCTGCAGTGGGGGCTGGCCCACGAGTGGTCTGAGCACCTTGGTCACCTTGACTAGCTGGTCACGGTGACACAGCCGGTGTGGGATGCCATCTAGTGGTGGCTCATCCCAGAACACCTGCAGAATAGAGTCCCATTGGTTCACCGAGAGCCGATGGTTATTCTGACGACTGGGGCATCTCTGGTGTAATAGGGAGCACATCTGGGGGACCACAGGGCCTGTTGACTCTGGACCACCAGGGAGTTCCACTACCACATCAACTCACTGGAGCTGCGTCTTGCTCTGATAGCCTTCGCTCCATTTGTTTGGAGTCGGGTTGTGTAGGTCCAGAAGGACAACACCACGACCATGTACTACCTCAACAGGCAAGGTGAAATGCATTCCCTCTGGTTGTGTCAGGAAACCCTCCACACCTGGACCCTCACACGCAGCTTGCGTGCCGATCTCCTGGGGATTCATGTGACCAGAGCCCCCAAGCTCTGGCAGACGCCCTCAGCTGAGAGTGCGAGGTGTCTCACAAGTGTCTCTCCACCAAGAAGTGGTGAATCACCTGTTCTCCCAGTGGGGCACTCCCCAGTTGACCTGTTTGCCTCCTGGAGAATGCAGAGCTGAGACTGTTCTGTGCCCACCCCCCCCAACCCCACCCAAACAGTGCGAACGGATGGGTATACCTTGCAAAACCCTGGACCCTGAGTTTCTGGTACGCCTTTCGTCCTTTTCCCGATCCACAAGGTGTGTTGGTCAAGGCATGGATGATCTTGATTGCCCCAGACTAGCCGTGCCAGTTTTGGTACTTCGATCTCCTCAGCCTCAGCAGAAGGCCTCCGTGTTGCTTGTCTCTGCACCCTGATCTGCTCCCTTGCCATCAGGGAAATCGGTCTTGCACCTGGACCTTCACTTGCTGCACCTGACAGATTGGTTCCTGAGCAGTTAGAGTTCCAGGCTTTGTATCTTTCTGATGAGGTCCTCCATATTGTAAAGACCTCTCTGAAGGAGTTGACTCACCAGTGCTATGCCTTCAAGTGGAAACGCGTTTTCATTTGGTGCCAGGGAAGGGAATTAGACCCTGTCTTGCCCTGTGGCTAGAATCCTGGACTACTTGTGGTCCCTTTCTCAGTTGGGCCTAAGGTCGATGACCCTCAAGGTGCACATGGCAGCCATCTCTGCATACAGGATATGGTCTGGTATGTCAACTATAGCACAGGAAAATGTGGTCAAGCACTTTTTTTTTTTTAAAGTCTTGACCACCTCTCCCTGCCAGTGCATGAGCCTCCACCACCTTGGGAACTGTTCTGGTACTGATGGTGCTCACCGCACTCCATTTGAACCAATGTACAAGTGTGACATTTCTCACCTGTCATGGAAGACCACCTTCTAGGTGGCTATCCCCTCCGCCAGAAGGATCAGCGAGCTTCAGGTGCACTTGATGGAGTCTCCATATTTGGTTTTCCACAGGGGATAAGGTTGTCGTCTACCCCAAGCTGAAGTTCATTCCGAAGGTTGTTTCGGAGTTTCGCCTTAACCAGGTGATCAGCCTCTCTGTGTACTGCACAAATCCAACCTCTGAGGCCGAGCACAGGCTCCACATGTTGGACCTGAGGCACGCGCTTGCTTATTACACAGAGTGCATGGCTGGAGTTGAGAGAGAGGTTTGCCAGCTCTTTTTGAGACTAGCAGCAAAGCAGACAACTGGCAGGTGGGTTGTCTCCAGCATCGACTTCTGCTATAGGTTGGCTGGGAGGGAGCCTCCTGTTGGGTTAAGGGCTCATTACACCAGACATACCACTGCCTCGGTGGCTGCTTCCAGGGATTTCTGTATCAGGAAATCTCAGGGCTGCTACCTGGAGTCAACACACCTTCATCCCCCATTACCACACTGACCTTAAGTCACGCCAGGATGCTGGTTTTGGGCCTCAGTTCTCTCCTTCCTGTTTATAAAGTAGTGGGTGTGCCCCTTGCCCCCACCTCCCAGAGAACTGCTAGGAGTCTGCCCAAGTGTGGATAATACACCATATCCACGCCCCTAGAAATGAGGGTTAATCACCTATAGCCATAATTCTAGGAGTGGTATATGGTGCACTTCCACATGACCCACCCAACCTCCCTTGGCAAGTGGCACATGAATCCCTGCTTCCAGCATACAAGATCTGACGTCATGAGGCAGAGCTGAGGAGGATACCACTCGGGTGGGTGGGAGATTAGCTTGAAGACATTCTGGCAGGATTTAAAGGGGAAAGAAGATTGCCTAAGTATGGATGTGCACCATATACCACTCCTAGAACTATGGCTACAGGTGAATAACCCTCATTTTTGGCCATTCCCTGTTTGCAGTATTAGGGGACCTTCTTCCCCACCTTCCAGCCAATGGGCAGCTTCCTGTTCAGGTTATCAGGGGCCAGGGTCAATCGCTGACTAAACAGCAGCTCCAGATGGCTTTAGACGTGGGCGACTCCTGCACCCATGCCATGGCTACGGCCATTGCCATGTGTCAGAGGGCCTGACTAAGGCTGTCCACCTTCATGGTGGACATTCAGGATAAGATGGTCAGTGTTTCCTTCTTGGGCACCAACCTCTTTAGCCCTGGTGTGGAAGGACAGCTCATGCTCATTGAGAAGTCCGGTACCATCCTAGATTCTATGGCTTCATCCCAGAAGGACAAAAAGGCCCAAAAGCCTAAGAGGAAGGTCTTTCATTTTTGATCCTTTCAGCCACAACCATCCCAGCAATAGCCCCAGCAGGGGCAGTTTCAGTGCTGGCGTTCGAAAGCCAAGTTAGGCGGCCAGGGGGTAGAAAAGGCGATGCAGGCAAAGGTGGTGGTGCTTCCATGGCATCTGTGGCCAGAGCCCCTCAAAGGCTGCATAGTGACAGGTTGTTGGGTGTCATCCCTCTCTGATCTAGTTCATGTCCCAGCTCCTGGTTGGGGCTAGGTTTTCCACTTCATGCCACTTTGGTCCCCATTACCACAGAAAACTGGGTTCTAGAAGTGATGAGCAGGTTTGCATCCAGATTTCTAGGCTGTACCACCATACCAATTAAGAGCTTCTCTGGGTCCAGGGTGTCGAAGGATAAATCCGTACTTCAAGTCAGCATCATTCAAGTTTTAGAGTGTGGAGCAATAGCCCATGATCCTGACCCTTCAGGGATATATGTATAGGTACTTCATGGTTCTGAAATGGACAGGGGGCTGATGCCCCATACTAGATTAGCATAATCATATAACCAGTTCATGTGGAAGAGTAAGTTCCAGATGGGCAATCTGAATCATATAATTCAATCTCTGGAGCAGGGTATGTGGTTTCCTTCCTGGAGGACCTCCAGGGTGCATTTTCCACATCCCAGTCTGTCCATTTCATGCCAATACCTTGGTTCCACACAGAGCAGATTCTGTACTAATTCCAGTCTTGTCCTTTGGCCTCTAGATCCATGACCATGGCTTTCACCAAGTGCGTGGCTGTGGTGGCAGCCTTCCTGTGGCGTCAGGGTGTTGCCCTACCTGGATAACTGGCTGATAGCCAAGTTGTCCAAAGAGGCTGTGGAGATATCCAGGGATCTGGCCATCCAGACCTGTCAATTCTTGTGCCTTCTGGTCAACATGGCCAAGTTGGAGCTGTTCTCCTACGTGGTGATCAAGTTTATTGGGGTAGAATTAGACTCCCTGCAATGGGGGTCATTGGATTTACCCCTTTGCCTGATCATTTCAGGTAGGGTACTAGTGCCCTGTCTTCGACTTCCTGTGGCTAGTGGAGCACATGGCATCTTCTACCAGTGTTATCACTTGAGCTCGCTGGTGGATGTGCGCCCTTTAGTGGGAGTTGTGCTGCCAGTTGTCCCAGTGCCCAGGTCAGTTGGACCAGCTGGTTGTAGTGACCTAGATGATGTGAGATGCTTTCCAGTAACATCTGAAGAAGGGGATACTGTTTTTCTGCCCAGAACTTGGTCATCTTGGGAGTCCCATTTCTGTAGCTCCGTGCAGTGCTCCTGGCACAGAATTTGCTTTACTGATCTGGGATTAGGTCATAAGAGGTCCAGAAGGACAAGACTATCACCATGTTCTACCTGAACAGGCAGGGTAGGATACACTCCCTTCCATTGTGTCGTAAGACTCTGCACCTGGACACTCATGCACAGCCTAGATGTAGAGCTCCTGGTGATCTGCATCGTAGGAGAAAATGGTCAGCTGGCAGATGCTCTCAGCCAGGTCAGAGAGAGATCGCACTAGTGGCTCCTGAATCAGGAGAGGATAGACCCCATGTTCTCCTAGTGGGACACTCCTCTGGTGGACCTGTTTGCGTCATGGAAAACAGAAAACTGAGGCTGTTTTGTGTCCTTCCACCACATTCCAGGACACATTTTGGATGGATGAATCTGATAGCCCTAGACTGGCCAAGACCATTCTGGTACCTGGATCTCCTCAGCCTCAACAGCAGACCTCTTTGAGGTTGCCTCTCTGTCAATCTGCTGACCAAACCTCAAGGGAAAGGTCCTGAACCCAGACCTTCAGTTCCTGCACCTCTCAGCCTGGTTTCTGAGCTGCTAGATTTCATGCTCTGGGCCTTTCGGAAGAGCGTCTTCTGTGTTGTGGAGGCATCCCATGAAGAGTCAGCCGTAAATGCTATGTATTTAAGTGGAAGAGGTCCTTGATTTGGATCCAGGATAAAAACTTGATCCTGTTACCTGCCCCATGGCGGCATCCTTGACTACTTTTTGGCCTCTCTCTCTCAGGACTGTGAGTGACATCCTTAAAGGTTACCTGGCAGCCATAGCTGCATACCGGGCATGGGCTGGAATGCCAGTGGGGCCCAGGAAGTGGTAGTTGGGCTCTTTTTCAAAGGTCTGGATCACTTGTTCCCTCCAGTGCAGGAACCTCTGTCTCCAAGGGACTTACTGCTGGTGTTGACAGTGTTCATGGGCAAGGCTTTTGAGCAAGTGCTCAGGTGTGAGATGTCACATTAGTTGTGGAAGACTGCCTTTTTGGTGGCCATAGCATCAGCCAGAAGGATCATTGAGCTCCAGGTGCTCTTGGTGGAGTCTTCTCATCTGGTCTTCCTCAAGGATAAGGTCATCCTTTGTCCCCACTTGAGTCCCTTCTAAAGGTAGTAGTTTCACCTTAACCAGGTGATTCACTTTCTGGTATACTTTGCTAACCTGACCTTGGGGCCGATTACAGGCTCCATACTCTGAGAACATTTGGGGCATCCTCTTATTAGGAGTACACTGCTGGGGTTCTGGGTGAGGCTGCCTGCTGTTTGTGATGTGTGCTGAAGTCGGTCGGCTGCACAGTGGATGGTTGGAATTACATCCTGTATTGACCTCTGCCATAGGTTAACTGGAAGGACGACGCCCAAGGGGCTAAGGTTCATTACACCAGACATAACCACTGCCTCCGTACCTGCGTCCAGGTCATCTCCATTACGGAGATATGCAGGGCTGCAACCTGGAACTTCCTGTCCCTTTACAGTATCGACATCATGAGTCGTCGGGATACTGCTTTTAGGTCCTCAGTCCTCCAGTCTGTTTGTGCCAATCACGGGTGCACGCCTTGCACCCCCCCCCCCACAGAGGACTGCAAGGAGCCTCCCATAGTGTGAATAGTGAACTAAATTCATCTTACTAGAAGTAAAGATTACTCACCTGTAACTGTATTTCTACTAGTGGTATTCAGTTCCCATCCACACAACCTCTCCTGGCATGTAGTGCCCAGATCCCCCCTTCCAGAATGCAGATGATTTGTCATCACAGGATGGAGCCAAAGGAATATGCCACCCAGGTGGTGGGAGAAGCTTAGCTTGAAAACTTTCGATGACTCCGCTGTCACCAGCAGAACTGCCAGAGTGTGGTGTGAACTGAATACAAGTAGAACTATGGTTATGGGTGAGTAAACCATATTTTCATGCAAATGTCCTCAGTGGTAAAGCAAGCGTTAAAAAATAAATAAATAAATAAATAAAAAAATACGAAATGTTGGAAATACAAGTTGAATTGTGTCTACCTATTAAATTTTTCAGAGTGTTCCCAACTGTGTCAGTAGCTATTTAAATGCTGTAGCAAAGTCTGCTGAGTTTGAAGAAATCCGCACTGAAGATGAATTTAAAGAACAAAAAAAAAAAAGAAAAATGTGATGGTCCAGGCAGAATTGCAGCTACCTTCCCCGCATGCCATATAATGGGGGTGGACAGTAACAAAATTTTAAATATGTTCTGTATCTATACGATTAATGCTTAAACTGTAGTTGTGTGTTGGCTTATAAAAAATATAAGCAAGATTTGCCCTAATGTTGGCCAGTGAGCCAGCACTAACACCACCCCAGCTGAGCAGAGCTAAGGAGTCAAATGCAGCTTACATGATGTTCTGTGTTTCTTCTACTTGCTTAGGTCAAACAGTTCTTCTCTGTCTAATGTCGGATTGTCAGGACCAGCATTGTAACAGGACATAACAGAGATCAGTCATATTTCATACAAAGATTTAATAAGCACAGCGGGGTGGAACGGTATACAGATCTTCACTGTGAAAATCTTATCCATTAGGCAACACCTTTGGAACTGTAAGCCGTCACGGCCAGGACCACTTGGAAACTTTTTGGTAGCTGGGAGCTGCCCACAATGACGTGCAGTGTCGATGTGATATAACATGGGTGGCCCAGTCACTCCTTAGTTCTTCCACCGTCTGCCATCCTCATTGGACCTGCTGAAGGAAACAATGTAGAAAAAGTTGTTGCCTTTTGTTAGTCGTTGCCGTATGTTACTTTATTGTCTAAAGTTTAACATTGTTGTCTCTGTATGCCGCCAAAATCTAAAGAACCTTTATTTTGTTATTGTAGGTTTGGTCACAAAATTTACAACAGACACTCTGTTTGTGTGTGTTGTTTGGCTTTTCTCACAACATGGGCGCTTGTGAAATTTGCCAGAGTTTCAACCAGGCTACAAGGCAATGCTGTAAGAAAGCTCTAGAAAATGCCTTTGCCTTCAAAGCCATGGAAAAGGGCTGAAAATTTGCTTCTCCCTCATCTCCTGAGAAACAGTTGTCGAAATCTAAGGACAAGGAAGGGGCGTCAGAGGCAGGGACTGTAGACGGGTTCAAGAGGGGCTGGGACAGGTATAGGGGGAGGGTGAAGCTGAGAAGTCCAATACAAGGGAACATCTTGGACTGAGTAGAGAAGCCCAAGGGGTGGGGGACAGCAAAGTCTGCACCCAGTATGGGTGCTGACTATCGAGCAGACACAAATGACCATTAGGCCTACTCTGCTGGCATTTTAGTATGTCACTGATTTCCTCCTCATGTAGACATAAGCACAGACACAAGGACAAAGATAAGTCTGCTTTGCTGCAAGGTACTGGTCACCATTGAGAAACTGGTACATCTTCGTCAGTACCACTCCAGCAGCATCATAAGCCTCCAGTGGTTGCTGAGACACCCAAGGTCAGGGCTTAGATTAGGCAGCGCCGTAACTACTATGGATGGTATGACATCATTGTTGGGCTCCAGCCCTTTGATGCAGGTAGTCGGACCCTTTTCACTGCCCTGTCAACTTCCAAGCTCTGTTCGCATCGTTTTCTAAAATGATTTGGCACATTCTGCCAGTGTTGCCATTGTAGCCAGTTGTTCTGCTGATGGGGCCTGCTGGTACGCTGTCTCCGTGATGATTCCAGTAGCACATCGTGGATTCCTGCCTCTCAGCCATTGCTTTAGTGGCTCCCATTGTTATGACAACGATGAGGTGGAATACAATCCTGACCTCATGGATTGAGAGGAGGAATATGAGGGTGAGGTAGTTTGAAAGAAATCTGCCCTCTAGCTGTACCTTCTTGTCCTAAGTGAGGACATAGTGGTATATACCCATGGTCTCCTCCTGAGGACCCCTCTTTCCAGGCCATGATGCAGCAGATGCAGTCTGTCATGGGCTTTGATGTGGAACAGGAAGATTCCACTAAGAGGAATCAACAGGGTTTTTAGAGGTGCCTTATTCGTCCTTCAGTATTATTCCACCTATTTATCGTGCTCTAGAAGATGCTACGTTTGCTGCGTGGCATAGACCTAACTCGTTGCCTGTGGTCCCTCAGAAATTTTAATAAGCATTATCCTGCCCCATCTGTGAAGCCAGATTATGCTAACTAGACTGAAACTGACCCTATAGTCATCATGGCTGCTTATAATAGGTCTAGAACTCCTAGACATATGAGTACTTTACCTTCTGATAAGGAATCCAGGAAGTTGGATGTTCTAGGGACGTGGATATGTTGTTCATCCACACTTACTGGCAGGTTCCTTGCCGCTTTAAATCTTGCCGGAAGGTCTTCAAGCTGGCTCCTCCCACCCTCTCGGGTGGTAAAACTCTCGGCTCTGCCCCATGATGCCAGATCTTCCTTACCGCTTGGAAGCTCAGGTTCCCTCTTTAGCGCTCTGCGTTTTAGGCCTGGATCCACACTCTTCGGTTAAAGCGAAACTCATTCTAAAGTTTAAAGACTTGGTCTTCTTTTCCCTCGCGGCTGCGATGGACAAATAGACTCCTGGATTTCGCCGGTGCCCTGTGAATCGGATGATGTCCCAGACTAAGCCGCACTCCGTCGTTTTATTGCCTGGACTCTGCCATGACTCACAGGCTTGTGAGTTATGCAAATCCTTTGGCTTCAAGTCTTGGAGGACTGCACTGCCCGATTGCTCTTGGGGCGACCTGAAAAGCGTTATCCTCCGGTCAAGTCGAAGGAGGCCTGTTAGGCGGTGTCGGGCAGTGGGCTAGCAGAACAGCTAGAGCAGATGATTGCCCTCGAGGAGGGCAGCCCAGGCCGCATCATCATCATCCTCGGTGCGGCATTTATCGCTCTCCTTGGGCTCTTCCTATACAGCTTCTTTTAAGGAGCTTGCCAATCCCTCTCCTCCAAGGGAGAATGGCCATCGGACATTCCTCTCGGTCCAAAAGAAGGACTCAAAGAGTAAGTCCCACCGTCTACGTTCGTGGGGCGGGAGGTCCCCTTCCCGGATAGTCGACTCTCGACTTGGTCGAGGTTGCGGCTAAGGCCGCTGGCTTCATAGTGTCCCCGTCAGGTCTGCTGGCTGAGACAACTGTCGGCGTGATCGAGATTTTCTTGACCCACTTTGGGCCCGGTTTGTCGACTGGGAGGCCAAAACAACCCCTCGTGGTGGTCGAGGCGAAGCCGGCACGATTTGTTCGGCCAAAACCATCTGCACCACCACTGTGGTGGAACCTCCGCCTCCACAAGCCGAAGACTGGTGCCCCGACCAAGGATTCTCGGTTGGGTCAGGGTTGCCCATAGGTTGCTCGGTCACCTCACTCCTGATCGACCTCGGCAGGTGGAGGGGTGGCTCAAGCGCTCGGCAGCTGTTCGCAGACTCCTTGGAGTCTGACGGCGACTCCTCCTTGTTCTCCAGGCCGCTTGACTTGGAGTCCACTGGGGGTTAGTCGGTGGACGAGAGCCCATCCTCGTTCCTTGGAATGCTTCGGCTCATCTCAGAGTCAACTGGGATGAAGCTCGAACTCGTTCCAAAAAGGGCCAAGTATCCCCTCACGGAGATACTAGACCGAGGGGATTCCCCTACGGAGGCCTTCCTGGTGGCCGAAGTCATTGTTGGCCCAGCTCTGGAGCTGTGGCAGCGGCTAGCTTCTTGTCCAGCGCCTTCGTCCAGGATGGCTCGGAAGTATGCTGTCCCTGCCGGTTCACTCTCCGGTTTCTCGGAGCACCCCTCTGCGGAGGGGTTAGTGACCGACAGCGTTTTACGGCGTTTCGGGAACGTTCGGGATGTGGACAAGCCACCCGATAAGGAGTCCAAGAAAAGGGCGGAAAGTCTATGCTGCTTCCTCCTTAGGCCTTCATCAGGCTAGCTCGGCCGTCCTGATGGCACACTTTTCACACGCACTTTTGGGCTCCCTGGATGAGGTGATTCCTTATCTCCCGGCTGACCTTTAAAAGACAGTCAAGCAGGTGCGAGACCAGGGAAGGTGGTGGCCAAACAGCAGCTCCAAACTTCCTTGGACAGCCAGCTGACTCATGTGCCCGGTCAGTAGTGGCCGCGGTGGCCATGCGCCGCAGAGCAGCTGCGGATCTCCACCTTACGGCGGATACCCAGCACAAGCTGGTAGAGCGTTCCCTTCCTAGCTACTGACTTGTTGATCCGGGTGGAGGATCATCTTTAACGGATCGAGAAGTCCAGCGCCACCTTGGACTCGGTCACGTCTGCCCAGAAGGACAAAGGCCACCAGCAGCAGCGTAAGCCCTTTCGTCCGGCTCAGCAACACTAGCATCAGGGCCAGCAGGCTGGCGCGGCACTCAAAGCCAAGCCTACTGCTTCCTCCAGCAGGAAGCTGGGAGAAAAGGTCCATGCAACTCCTCGGCCGGCCCTTCCTCCAAGCCTGCCCAGTGATGGGTTGAGGGGTGTCACCCCCAACCTCGTCACTCCTCCCTGGGTTCCCCCCGTTGGGGACGGCTCCGCCACTTCCTTTCCGCCTGGTCTGTTATCACCATGGACCGCTGGGTGTTGGAAGTGGTAGGCAGGGGTCTGCCTCTGGAATTCGAGCAGTCCCCACCCTATCGAGCCGTCGCCCCATGGGAGGCTACGGGTTCCACAGCCTCTCTGTCGGCTCGTCGAGCCGACATTGCCCTGCTCCTCCAGAAGGAAGTGATCAGGGAGGTGGCGGACTCTCCTCCAGACTTGGTTTATGTCCCAGTACTTCCTGGTCCCAAAACAGACGGGGGGGCTGGTGCCCCATTCTCGACCTACATGACCTAAACAAGTTCCTAAGGTCTCGCACCTTCAGGATGGTCACTCTGGCTCAGATCATTCCATCCTTGGAACGAGGCGTGTGGTTCTGTTCTCTGGATCTTCAGGATGCGTTCTTTCATGTCCCAATCCATCTGTCCCACCAGCGATTCCTCCACTTCAGGGCAGAGGGATCCCTTTACGAGTTCCGGGCCATGCCCTTCGGCCTCTCTCCAGCTCCCAGGGTCTTCACCAAATGCATGGCAGTGGTGACAGCATTCCTGCAGTGCCGAAGGTTCCGGGTGTACCCTTACTTGGACGACTGGCTGATTGCAGCCCCCTCCAGGTTGGAGGTGGAGCGGTCAAGGGGTCTGGCCCTCCAGGTCTGCTCTCAGATTGGCCTCCTCAATGAGGCCAAATTGGAACTTGTGCCATCGTGGGTGATTCAGTTCATCAGGGCAGAGCTCGACTCTCTTGAGCCAGAGCCCGGCTCCTGGCGGACAGGGCGAGGTCCTTTCCTCCTTTGCACAATCATTTCTGGTTGGCCAATCACGCCCTGCCTGGGACTTCCCTGACCCTTCTGGGCCTCATGGCAGCCTGCACCAGTATGGTCTCTTGGGCCCACTGGCATGTCGTCCCTGCAATGGGGCTGGCCTGCCAGTGGTCACAGCGCTCCGGTCCTCTGGACCAGGCAGTGACAGTGACCCAGGAGATGTGGAACGGCCTCCAGTGGTGGCTCGTTTCAGCTCATCTGCAGGAGAGTATCCTGTTTGTCCGCCCTGAGCCGATGGTCACTCTGACGACCGATGCCTCTCTGATAGGTTGGAGTGCCCATGTGGGGGAGCTCAGAGCTCATGGTCTCTGGTCCCCTCAGGAGTCTCGATGCCACATCAACCTGCTGGAGCTTCGAGCAGTCCGACTAGTCCTCACCGCCTTCACTCCGTTTGTATGGGGTCAAGTGGTCCAGGTCCAGACGGACAACACCACAACCATGTACTACCTTAACCGTCGGGACGGGATGCACTCCTTGCCTTTGTGCAAGGAGGCTCTCCACTAGTCTCTCATAATCAGCCTGGAGGTGGATCTCCTTGCCATCCATGTGGCAGGAGCCTCCAACACTCTGGCCGATGCCCTCAGCCGGATAGGTGCTGCATCTCACAGTGGTCTCTCCTGCTGGAGTTGGTACAAGATCTGTTCTCCCAGTGGGGCACCCTTCAGGTGGACCTGTTTGCCTCCAGGAGAATGCAAAGCTGAGGCTGTTGACCCGGGCCTCTTCTCGCCTTCCCTCCATTTCCCCTTGATCCACAAGGTGCTTCTCAAGGTGAAGAGGGAAAAGGCGCAGGTGATTCTGGTAGCCCCAGACTGGCCCCATCAGTTCTGGTATCCAGATCTCCTCAGCCTTAGCTCCAGTCTCCGGCGGCTTCCAGCCGCCCGGACCTGATCTCCGTCAACAAGGAAGGTACTCCACCCAGACCTTCAATCCCTGCACCTGACAGCCTGGTTCCTGAGTGGCTAGAGTTCCAGGCCTTGGGTCTTTCCTACGAGGTCCTCAGCATTGTTGAGGCATCCCATAAGGAGTCGACCAGAAAATGCTGTGCCTTCAAATGGAAGAGATTCTCCATTTGGTGTCAGGATAAGGGGTTGGACCCTTCCTCCTGTTCTTTGGCTAGCATTCTGGACTACCTGTGGACCCTTTCTCAGCTAGGGCTTCGGTCGACGACCCTTAAGGTGCACCTGGCAGCCATCTCTGCTTACCGGGCGTGGGCAGAAAAGCAGTCGGTGGTGCAGGAGAAGGTGGTCGGGTGCTTTTTCAAAGGCCCTGATCACATATCCCCTCCGGTGTGAGAACATCCACCACCGTGGGATCTACTGCTGGTATTGGCTAAGCTAATGGGCAAGCCATTTGAACCGATGCACAGGTGTGACATCTCTCACCTGTCGCTGAAGACCGCCTTCTTGGTGGGTATCACATCAGCCAGAGGGATGGGAGAGCTCCAGGTGCTTTCCATCGAGTCTCCTTATCTGGTCTTCCACAGGGACAGGTTGTCCTCGCCCCCCACCGAAATTCCTTTTGAAGGTGGTGTCTGAGTTTCACTTTAACCAAGTGTTGACTCTGCGGTGTTCTACCCCAGTCACACCTCGGAGGCGAATATGGGCTCTATGCTTTGGACCCTAGAGCGCTCTCCTATTATAAGGAGCGGACGGCTGAAGTTCGGGGAGAGGTTCGCCAGCTGTTTGTGACCTACACTGAAGCCGCACCTGGCAGACCTGCAGCCAAGTGGACGATAGGCAGGTGGTTTACCTCCTTCATAGATCTCTGCTATAGGTTGGTGGGCATGGAGCCTCCCAAAGGGATAAGAGCTCATTCTACCTACCATACCGTTGCTTCGGTGGCTGCTTCCAGGGACGTCCCTATCCAGGAAATCTGCAGGGCTGCTACCTGGAAGTCAGCTGCACCTTCATTACCACTACCACATCGACCTTGAGTCACGCCCGGATGCTGGTTTGGGACCTCAGTTCTCAGTCCTTATTCCCTAAGTAGGGTATGCGCCTTGCCTCCCTCCTCCCAGGAGAACTGCTAGGAGTGTGCCAGTAAGTGTGGATTGAACAACATATCCACGTCCCTAAATACAGGTTACTCACGTGTAACAGGAGTTCTAGGGAGTGGTATATGTTGTTCATCCACTAGCCCCTCGACCTCCCTGGCTTCGCACAACCTGGCTTCCAGCAGGCCAGATCTGGCATCATGGGCTGGAGCCAAAGGTTTTACCACCTGGGTGGGTGGGAGGAGCCAGCTTGAAGACCTTCCGGACCAACTTAAAGTGGCAAGGTACCTGCAAGAAATGTGGATGAACAACATATACCACTCCTAGAACTCCTTTTGAGGTGAGTAACCTGTATATCCCCACCATCTAATGATAGCCTTTTTGCAGCTAAAATGTATATAGGAAGTAAAGTTCAATACCAGGAGGGTCTGTGAGGAGAAATATACTTAAAAGAACCAGTTCGACGTAAATTCAACCTGTTCTCCTAAACAAGCGAAGATCTCTTGCTGTAGTGCACACCAGTATGGAGTTAATCGAGGGCATGTCCAAAAGACAAGGCTGAAGTCAGCATGTAAACATGTACATATCCTCCAGCATCTGCCATACTGGGCAAGTAAATATTTAGCAAGAACTGCCGGTGCACGAAAAAAAACTGCTACGACATTTCTAAGCAAATTCACGCCATTTAGTAGAGCGGGTTACTTTACAGGCCAGAGGAGATGCCTGCAACCAGTCCTGTTCGGGAATGTCTGATTCTAAATCCTTACCCCAGCTAAGTAAAATTGAAAGTAAAGAGTCACCCATCCCTTCTCTAAGAATTTTATGGATATTTCCCTCATGGTGACCCCACAAGTGCCCATTTATATGATCCTCGAGGTACGTCCAAGCCATTGTGATGGGGTCTGGCAACCCCGCCAACACTTCACTTTGTCGTAAAATATAGTTTTTAACCTGGGTGTATCTATAAATATCAGTATCCACCAAATCATATGTTACTTTGAGGGTTTCAAATGGAATGATACCAGTCTGGGAGAGGAATTGCCTGAAAATCGTAGAACCTATTCTCCTCCATCTTGAGAAGGTGTGATCTGTGGAGAATGGAAAAAATCTATCATCTCCCAAAATGTGTGTATATAAAAAAAAAAAAAAAAGCTCTAAAACCTTTGTGTATTTTTAACTTATACCATAATTTCAAAATTTGAGTCGTGAACGGCATATATTCCTTCATGGGTGGTATCCTGGCTCGTGTAGAAAGAGTTATTGTAATAATATTGTAAAGATCATTAATTGCAAATTCTAATTCTTTCCAGGGGCGCCTCATATGTTGGAGACAACCATAAAAACAGTATTTTGAAAAATACTGCCAAGGCATAACATTTCAAATTTGGTAGAGTGGCACCCCCAAGAGAAAGTGGGAGTTGTAGTAATGACATTCTGATTCTCAGCCGCTGGCCATTCCAAGTAAAGTTTGATATAATTTTGACCCATGATTGGAAATAAAATTTAGATGTAGAGGTGGGGATATTTTGAAATAGATATAATAGTTTGGGCAATATTATCATACGAATGGTTTCAGTCCTTTGGCAAAAAATGTAGTCGTAATTTGGACCAGCAGACCAGATCAGATTGGATCTGGGTAGACAAAGGTTCATAGTTTAACAATTCCAGATTATCTAAACTCTTTGGGATATGTATTCCCAAGTATTTAAACTTTGTTTGGTGCCATTTTATGGGATCTTTTTTTTTTTTATATTTGGGGATGGGGTAAAAAATAATGAAAGAGATCTGTTTTTGCTATATTTACTTGAAATCCTGATATGAGTGTAAAATGCTCTGCTTCCCTAGCACAAGAGAGGAGGTCTCTGGCGAAATAATTGTTAATAGAATGTCGTCGGCAAACAGAAGTGCCTTGTGCGCTCTCTGGCCTACTGGAATTCCCTCAATCAGATCATTCCTATATAGGCTCGGCCAAAGGCTCGATATAAAGGGCAAAGAGTGGGGATAGAGGACACCCTGTCTTGTTCCTCTTTGTATTACTATTGGATGTGACAGGGTGTCATTGACTCTTATATAGGCCTTGGGATGGGAGTAAATATTTTTCATGCAGGAGAGAAAGAGTCTGGGAAAGAAAATTTAGAAAGGGTGGCCCACAAATAGTCTGTTCACCTTATCAGATGCTTTGTCAGCATCTAAACTTATTATAGTGGAGTGGATCTTTCTGGTATGGATATATTCCAGTAAGACCATGGTTCGCATAAATTATCAGAGGTATTCCTCGACTTTATAAATCCTGATTGGTCCCTATGTATAAGTTGTAGTAGTATTGGTTCTAACGTTTGGCCACACAGCCATGAATATTTTGTAGTCCACGTTTAAAATGGAGATGGGACAGTCTGACGATGGGAGGGTGGGATCTTTTTGGGCTTTAGCAGAGGAGATAGAACCGCATAGCTTCAGGAGGGTGGAGGTGTCTCGCCCTTGTGTCACTGCACGACATGCCGGTAATAAACTAGGCAGGAGCTATGGTGCAAAGGCCTTTGTACCACTCTGGGTAAAACCATCTGGGCCAGGACATTTTAATGGTTTTAAACTTTGATCTGCTGTAATATCTCTTCAGGTCTTATTGGATGTTCCAGCGTACTAACTTGTTCTGACAGCTTTGGTAAATGAAGCTTGTCCAAAAAAGCACATATCCCCTCTAATTGACTCTGGGATGGCTGGGTTTTTTTATATAAGGTTTCATAAAATTGTGTAAAGGCTTGTTTAATTTTTTGTTCTTTATATGTCCTTGTGCCAGAAATATTAGATTTTATTTTTAATATCGTCGAGGCTCGTTTATTGGCTCTTAAGTTTCCTTGCCAAAGCCCGAGGTCCCCTTGCTCCCCCTTCATAATTATATTGTTTTAAGTAATCCAGGCTTTGGAGAGTTCTATAGTCTGAAATTTGTTGCATTTCTTGTTTTAGGCTTCTGATTCGCAGAAGGGCGAGTCACCCTCTCTGTATAAATTGATATGAAGCCAGATGATCTGTCAATAAATTGTCTGGCTTTCATTTTGTTTCTGAGAAGCATATTCCAATACTTCCCAACGAAGAACTGCTTTTAAAGCATCCCATTGGATTGGATGAGAAATTTCTGGGGACACATTTTTTGTATTGCTTGTGAGATCGCTTCTTAAAATGATCTTGAAATGTTTGGTCTCTAAGAATGGACACTTTGAATTGCCAGAGCCTGAATTTCTTTTGTTTACCCAGGTCTATTTTTAAAATTATGGGAGTGTGGTCAGAGAGGTAGCCTAGGCTCGATTAATATATCCTGTGTTAATGTGTAAGGTGTTCTCCAGTTATAAAAAAAATATTCCAGCCTAGAATAGGTGTTATGCTTCCCCGAAAAATATGTATATCCTGGAACTGATGGGAAAAGTCTACACCAGGTGTCCTCTATACCCAGGCGGGCACAGTTCCCTTTCAAATATTTAGCAGCCCCAGAGAGTCTGTTCAGGTTGAGATTAGAGGAATTGAGGTGAGAGTGGAAGGGGACATTAAAATCCCTGCCCATAATTAAAATCCCCTTGAGCCTCTCCATCACACTATATATAGGAAGGTTCGAACCACTGGAAGTGACATCTGTGGGGGAAGGTAGGTATTAAACACAGTCACCATTTGAAAATAAAGTGACCCTTTAAGGCTCACATATCTACCCTGGGGTCTAGATAGGTTTCTTTCATCTCAGAGGGGTTGAAGGTGGAACTAAAATCAGCACTCCCTTTACGAGCCCTCGGATGAGAAGAGGGTATTATAGAATATCTACCTCCCCAGTGTAATTTAGAATGTTCAGACACTGAGAGGTGAGATTTCTGCAAAAAATATGTATCTGCCTTCTGCTTCCCTAAATATTGCATAATCTTGTAACGTTTTACTGGGGTGCAAGCCACTCACATTCTTGGAAAAGATTTTAGCAGGAACATTAACCATTGTCCCATAGAGAAAACAGTGTAACTATATGTTTAGAAGACTGCTGAGTCTCACCAGGACAGAAAAACCCAAAGAAAAGTATCTGTCATCCCACCTCACGTCCGGGCCTTATTAGACCATACCTAGCAGTGCCGGACTTAGTGGTAGTTTTAGGTAATAGCCCGGAAGAACAGCCTCCCCAACTTTTTCAGGGGTATCATAATTCCTTTGCAAAAATGTGTCACCATCCATTTTTAAAAGTAACAGAACATTAACCGATATTAACCCAAGTTGTTGCAACCAAAATCTTTTGACTAATGTCTGTGCCTGCACTGATTCCCCTGTAACAGGGGACTGGCTTTGTTCGCTGGACATTAAGAATGCATACCTTCATATAAAAATCAGGAAGTCTCTCAGACAGTACTGCCACTTTATGCTGGAGGGCAAGCATTATCATTTCAAGATATTGCTCTTTGGCTTATCTGCAACATGGGTCTTTTACAGAATGCATAGCAGTAGTCACAGCAGCCTTTCGCTGGGAAGGCCTGTATGTTTTCCCTTATCTGGACGACTGGCTGCTGAAGGCCATCTCCAGGGAAGCTGTGCAACATACCTTGTCTTGGACACATCAGTTGTTCAACAACTTGGGGGTTACAGTAAATGTGCCAAAGTCGGTACTGACTTCATGCCAAAGACTGCAGTACATAGGGGTAGTCTTGGACACTGAAAAGGGGTAAGCCATCCTGCCTCAGGACAGGGCAGACACTTTAATGTTGAGGCACACTTGGTGCGCAGGAGCCACTCTGTCTCTGCACAAACAATGTTACGTCTCCTGGGCCTCATGGCTGTTAGTTACTGCGCCACTAGCCCAACTTCATACGCCGATACCTCAGTGGACCACAGGGTCCAGTGGGATGAGTTGACAGATGAGTTGGAACAAATGGTTCTCGTCACATCTCCACTATGCAGAGCATTATTCTGGTGGATGGCTTGCAACAGTCTACTAAAAGGCATTCAATTCCTTGTTCAGCTCCTGTGCAGGTCCTCACCATGGATGCCTTAGGCTCCAGTTTTTTGGCACGACGCATTGTTCCTCTCTTGGAAAGGGAAATTCCTGTATGCATTTCCCCCATTGCTCAAATACAGAGGGTTCTGCTGAAGCTGCAGGTGGGAAGTGCCAGTCTTATCCTCATTGTTCTGTTCTGGCTTTGCCAGAGATGGTTTCCTCTCTTTCAGCCTATGGCGGTGGAGCATCCTGTCCCTTTATCTCTGTGTAGGGGCTGTTGTCACAGGGCAAGGAGTCTCTGGTCAGTTCGGACCTGAAGTACTCTACATCTGCATGCATGGCTCCTCAAAACACAGCTGTTGCATGTTTTGGTGGCCACAGAGATACAGTATTGATTGCACCAAGGACTGCAGACAGTTCTTTCAGATTTTTGTTTAATTGGCTCCTGGGAAAGAACAATGCCTGTCCACATGGTTGGCCTATTGTATGACATTCTGTCATAGGAAGTACGGTAGGGAACTTCCTGGTGGTGTTCGTGGTCACTCCACAAGGAGTATGGCCACTTCAGTTTCTTATATAAAGAATACACCTGCTGCTGACATATGTGCTGCAGCCACATGGAGCACTGTTCACTAAACATTGCAGTCGGGATATTGTCTCTTGTAGATGTGCTGGGTTTGGGCTTGCTGCACTGCAAGGTCTCTGGTCCTGATCCATCACACTATGCCATTCTCCTTGGGAGTCATTTCAAATGTGTGGCCTAATAGAGGAGATATCCTCAGTGACACTAGAATAGTTATGCAACAACTTACTGCAACAGTAGCTCTTTGAAAGAATCCTCCATTAGGCCATGCCATACCCTCCCTCCCTCCTTCCTCCTTTTTGATTTCCTTGAGGGTTATATCACATGCTGTGCCCAAAGCCTTCCTCAGTGCATCTTGTTGCCATCCTATGCCTCTCCGTCTTCTTGGTACCGGTATAATGTCCTGGTTCCTCACAGTAAGATACCCTCCGAGGCTAATCTACGGTGGGGAACTGAGGAGTGATGGGCCACCCACGTTATATATGCGCCAACACTGCGCTTCATTGTAGGCAGCCCCCAGCTAGCAAAAATTTTCCTTGTGGTCCTGACGCTGATGGCTTTACAGTTCCAAAAGTATGGCCTAATGGAGCAAATTCTTTTGAAGATATACTGGTAATACTGCTATGGTAAGTTCTTGCGTAACTGTTCGTTTTGGTTGTAAACATGCTCAGCAGTATAACGGTGGGGCGGTGAGAAAAAAACAAAACTGGCAGTCCTGTCTGGGAAAGGTACAGATGATGGCCTCTGCACATGCTTCTTCATACCACCCTTCCCTACAGGGTGGCATGCCTGCTACCAGCCTGCTCCAGATCCCAAGACACTTCTTTTCCTTCCAGTGGACAAGAAGAGAGAGGAGAGGCCCTGTCACTCCCCTCCGGGGAGGACAGACCCGGAGCTAGAGTGTGGGACAACCTCGGGTCTGAAAACTGGCAAGGCCCACATGAGGTGAATCTGGTGGGCAGAAGGGGCAACCACTCTGAGGGTCCGAAGGAGAGGCCCACCCAGGGGTGAAGGAGGTGAAAAGAATGGTAATAAAAAAAAAAAAAATCCCTTAGCCTTTACCAGATCTCATACCAGTGCTACAGAGCTCTTCTTTGGGTGGGGGTACCGTATATTAATTAGTCTCCCTGCATCGAATGATGCTCAGCTTCTCTTGGTGCCACCTATCATCTGGGACATGTAGTTATTACTCCTGTTCTGCCTTTGGTGCCAAATTGAATCAGTGGGGTTCTAATTATCTTTTTAGAAGGCTGCAAATTGCTAATCTACTGGCTGGCAGACTGCCTTAGTTTCGTCATTCTTTTGTATTCTGTAATTTACACTGGTAGATTCTCTGAGATACCCGTCTCAATACAGTGGAGTCCTACTATCAGCAGTGTTACAGCTGAGAGGCTTGATTCACAGGATAATCATGTGACATACAGTGAGCCTGTTGCTTTGGTGGGATTTGAACCTGGGATCCTTTTGTATGCAGTTCTGCTATCTAAATATGACACTAAACATGTCATCTTACTGTGTGGGATTATCAAGATTGCTGGGCATTTAACTCTACAGTTCGGTAACTAGAGACTATTTGGGTATCCCAACTCCTGAATAAGACCGCACGCATGAGTGTGATGGTCAAGCATTGTGCTTTAATGAAAAGGCTGGAGAAATTTCAGAATATAAATTGTTTGCGTAAGGGGAAAGGGACAGCCTTCAGCACTGGTGGAGGACTATGGACCAGCTTAAAGGAGATAGGAAATGATTTTTACATATTTAACTGCCTTTCCGTCTTCCCTTCCATGCCAGTTATGTATTCTGATATGCTTTGATAAATACATAATCTAGCTTTGGGGTGCCCTCAGATCTACATAGAGTTCCACTCTCCTCACTAGCTACTGCCCTGGATTTTCATATTTCTAAGACATTCTATGACATCACAAACTCCCATTCCATGCTATTCATCTGAATGGCCTGGAATGGGATTTCTAATGTCATAGAATATTCAAGCAATAGAAAATGGCAGCAACTACTGATCATATAGAGGATAAAATATGGTAGGCTATCCATAACAAGTGTGGGTAGCCATCGAGGAGAGTTGCCAGTGGCGACTGTTTTAAACCTTGAGCGAGTTCAGGGGTTTTGGTTGCCATGGCAACCTCGAGACGGCGACTACTCTAGTTAGTGGAGTAGCCGACCATACATTGTCTTGTATAGTGTATGGTCTGCTATCCTATTGAAACTGAGCCATTTATAATGAATTTCTTCTTTCTTTGTTGTTTTTCTTTGCAACTTCTGTCTTTCTCTCACTGCCACGTCTCCATCTGAATCAGGGGACGTTCGCTTATCGCACATGCTCAACTGCATTCTGAGTTGTTACGCTTCACTAACCACGTAGCTAGTGAAGCAAAACCATGTTTTTGAAGGGTGGATTTCCATCCCTAACAATGTTCCACTATACACTATAGAGGGATTCAGGGTAGTTACAAAGGCAACACAGTTACAGTAGATTATTAATATAACAAGGTCAAAAATATATTAGAATAGTGGGTAGCCGATAAAAGAACAACTGGAGGGCTTCTAGACATGTAAAAACTGTTTCCTTTCACCTTTAACTAGCATAGCATGTTACGCTATGTTATTTATTCCACTTAGAATAAAGAAAGGTATGGTTGCAGTGTTCTATTAATTTTTTGGAGTTGGGGGGCTCTGCCTCTAACACACCCCTTTTTTTATTTAACATGGGTGTGTATGTGGAATTAATAAAATAAACATCACAACATTACAAGCTAACCCGAATAGTGCAGATAGCTTAGCATAACATAACGCCCCCCAAATTTGAGCCTGGAGATAACATTGCATTTCTAGGGACATGGATATGTTGTTCATCCACACTCATTGGCAGGTATCCTTGCCGCTTTAAATCTTGCGGAAGGTCTTCAAGCTTGCTCCTCCACCACCGGGTGGTATAACTCGGCTCTGCCCCATGACGCCAGATCTTCCTTACCGCTTGGAAGCTCAGGTTCCCTCCTTAACGCTCCACGTTTGAGGACTGGTTCCTATTTCTCCGTTTTGGATTAAAAATAAATTTGCGAAAAGACTTCAGTCTTCTATCCCCGCGCATGGCGGATGGAAATCGACTCCGGATTTCGGAGATGCCCATGCGGGCAGAAGATGTCTCGGACGGATCCACACTCCACGTGTAATCTACTGCTTAGGCGCCAGGCGCGGCCGCGAAAGCACGACCTGTGCTCATCGCCGAGAGACCGTGCTGCCCGATTGCATCTGGGCCGTCCCGAGAGCGCTTCTCCGGTGAAGTCCAAGGAGGCCCGTTGGCGGTGTCTCACATGCGGCTCCGGGCGGATCAGCTCGAGTGGATGGTCGCCTCAAGAGGAGGCGGCGCTGGTCAGATCTTCCTCGGCCGCGCATTTATCCCGCCTCTCTGGGCTCTTCTTACGGCTTCTTTTAAGGAGCTTTGTCTGTCCTCTCCACTAAAGGAGAAGGGCCTACGTTAGCGGGACCTTATTCGGTCAAAAGAGGGACAAAGGTAAGTCCCTCCGTCGGCTCTTGGAGGCAGAAGGTCCCTCTCCCGGGCCGTCGACCGTCGGCTGATCGACCACTCGGCCGGCCACTGGCCTCACGGTGTCCCCTGGCCAGGTCAGTTGACCGAGACTCCCACCGATAAAATCCAGATTTTTCTCGACCCATTAGACAGGCTGTCGCCTTTAGCAGCCGAGATTCCCCTCTCCCGGTTCCCCGGGAGGAGTGAGGATCCCGTGGGCTCGCCTGTGCCTCCGGTTCCGGAGCCCTCGGATGCACCATCGAGCGAAGGAGTGCAGTTCGGCCGACACCTCCCGCACCCGACCTCGGAAATTCCGGGACTCGGTCCGGACCTCTTAGCCGGTCCAGCCGATCCCACCGTCATAGGCGGTCTCCGATCTCGGCTACTGGGCTGGTAAGCGGCTGCCGCTGGCTGGTCTCGGCCCTCCCTCCTCGGATGAGGGGAGGCTTCAAGAATTACGCCGACGGTGCACGAGGACCTTATGTTGCAACAGCTCCTCCTGGCCGGGAGTAAGCCGACCCCGTCGCCTTCCCCGGCCATTAAGTGGCTGTCACCGGAGCGGCCGACACAACCCCTCGACTTATCCGAGGAGCCTATACCCAGGCCGGTTGTTCGGCCAAAACCAGCTGCTCCACCGATTCCGGTGGAACCTCCGCCTCCACAGCCACCAATTGGGGCTCCGACCAAGGATTCTCGGTCGGCTAAAGGTCTACCCCATCGGCTGTCAGTTACCCTCACTCCCGACCGACCTCGGCAGGTGAAGGGTGGCTCAGGCCAGAGGCAGCTCTTCGAGGACTCTTCCGAGTCCGAAGATGATTCCTCCTTTTTCTCCAAGCGACTGGACTTGGAGTCTTCAGGAGGTCAGTCAATGGACGATAGCCCGTCGTCCTTCCTAGGACTACTTCGGCTCATCTCGGAGTCACCGGGATGGAGCCCGAACCCGTTTCCAAACAGGCCGGTATCCCTCACGGAGATTCTGGACGGGGATTCTCCGGCGGAGGCCTTTCCGGTGGCGAGGCCATAGTGGGTCCGGCACTGGAGCTTTGGCAGCGCCCTGCTTCCTGCCCTGTGCCTTGACCAGGATGGCCAGGAAGTATCGCGGTCCACGGTTCCTTGTCCGGTTTTCGGAACACCCCTCTGCTGAGGGTTGGTTACACCGACAGCGTTTTCGGCGTGCCCGTAGCGCCAGGGATGTGGACAAACCTCCTGACAAGGAGTCCAAGAGATGGACTATGTCGGGCGAAAAGTCGGCTCACGTCCTCTCTCGGACCCGTCAGGCCAGTTCGGCCGTCCTCATGGCACATTTTCTCATGCCCTGTTGGGCTCCCTGGATGAGGTCATCCTCATCTTCCGCCGATCTGCAGACTACGGTTAGCAGGTGCGGGACCAGGAGAACGCAGTGGCCAAACAGCAGCTCAGACTGCTTTGGATATAGGGACTCATGTGCCAGATCGGTGGCGGCCGCAGTGGCTATCGCACGGCCGCGGCTTAGCTGAGGATATCCACCTTTACGCCGGATACCCAGCACAAGTTGGCGGATGTTCCTTTTTGGGGACTGACCTCTTGACCCTGGGGTGGAAGGTCACCTGCAGAGGATCGAGAGTCCAATGCTACCTTGAACTCGGTCTCTTCCGCTCAGAAGGACAAAGGCCTGCAAACCACAGCCTAAGCCCTTCCGTCGCTTCTGCCTTTGAGCGCCCGTGCCCAGCAACGTCAGGGCCAGCAGGCTCGGCCTTGGCATCCCAAACCCAAGCCGCCGGCTTCCTCTAACAGGAGGCAGGGAGGAAAAGGCCCAGGAGGTCCCTCGGCCGGTTCCTCCTCCAAGCCTGCCCAGTGACGGGCTGAGGGGTGTCGCCCATTCCGTCCACCTTACCCTGGGTCCCCGTGGGGGCGGCTCCAGCCTTCCGTTCTGCCTGGTCCGCTGTTTCCACGACAGGTGGGTCTTGAGGTGGTGGGAAGAGGCCTGCCTCTGGAATTCGAGCAGGCACCACTCTTCAGAGCCGCGCCCTCGGGGCTTCGGGATCCCCAGCCTCACTGGCAGCTCGTCGAAATGACATGTCGCCTCCTCCAGAAGGAGGTGATAAGAGGTGGTGGACCCTCCTTCAGACCCATGGTTTGTGTCCAGGTACTTCCTGGTTCCGAAGCGACGGGGGCTGGCGCCCATTCTCGACCTACACGACCTAAACAAGTTCCTAAGGTCTCGAACTTCAGGATGGTCACTCTGGCTCAGATAATACCATCCTTGGAGCGTGTGGTTCTGCTCTCTGGACTTGCAGGGCGCGTTTTTCCGTCCCTATCCGTCCGTCTCACCAGAGATTCCTTTGCTTCAGCGGAAGGATCCCTCTTGAGTTCCAAGCCATGCCTTCGGCTTGTCTCCAGCTCCCAGGGTCTTCACCAAATGCATGGCAGTGGTGACAGCATTCCTCTCGGTGCCGAGGGTCGGTGTACCCTTACCTGGACGACTGGCTGATAGCAGCTCCCTCAGGAAGGAGGCGGAGTGGTCAGAGATCTGGCCCTCCAGGTCTGCTCTCAACTGGGCCTCCTTATCAACGAGGCCAAGTCGGAACTTCGAGCGAAGCAGGTGATTCTATTCATCGGGCGCAGCTCGACTCTCTTGAGCCAGGCGCGGCTCCGCGGACAGGGCCGAGGTTCTTTCCTCCTTTGCCCGATCATTTCTGGTTGGGCAATTGCGCCTGCCGGGACTTCCTGCGCCTCCTGGGTCTCATGGCGGCCTGCACCAGCGTGGTCCGTTGGGCCCGCTGGAACATGCGTCCCCTTCAGTGGGGACTGGCCAGCCAGTGGTCCACAGCTGCGATCCTTTGGACCAGCGTAGCCGGTGACACAGGGATGTGGCAGCTCTCAGTGGTGGACCGTTCCAGATCATTTGCAGGAGGGCATCCCGTTCGTCCGCCCGAGCGGCGGTCTCTCTATCGACCGATGCCTCTCTGATGGGTTGGGGTGCCCATCTGGGGAACACCGGGCTCATGGCCTCCTGGTCCCAGCGGGGTCGATGCCACATCAACCTGCTGGAGCTCCGGCGGTCCGCCTAGCTCTCACGCCTTTGCTCCGTTCCTCCGGGGTCAAGTGGTCCGAGTCCAGACGGACAATACCACGACCATGTACTATCTAAACCGCCAGGCGGGCCACGCTCCATGCTTCTATGCAAGGCTCTCTCGCATTTGGTCACTCGTCGCAGCCTGGAGGCGGATCTCCTAGCCATTCCGTGGCAGGGCCTCCAACACCCTGGCGCGATGCCCTGAGCGGATAGGGGCTGCATCCCACGAGTGGTCTCTCCTGCGGAGGTAGTACAGCATCTGTTCTCCCATTGGGGCACACCTCAGGTGGACCTGTTTGCCTCCAGGGAGAGCAGGCTGAGTCTGTTCCATGCCCGCCCCCTCAGCAGGGCTCGCTGCAGGGGATGCCTTCGAGGCAGTGGACCCCGGCCTCTTTTCGCCTTTCCCCATTTCCCTTGATCCACAAGGTGCTTCTCAAGGCGAGGAGGGACAAGGCGCAGGTGATTCTGATAGCCCCAGACTGGCCTCGCCAGTTCTGGTACCAGATCTCCTCAGTCTCAGCTCCAGGTCTCGCGGCAGCTTCCAGCTCGCCCGGACCTGCTCTCAGTCAATCGGGGAAGGTGTTCCATCGGACCTTCAATCCCTGCACCTGGGCCTGGTTCCTGAGCGGCTAGAGTTCCAGGCCTTGGGTCTTTCCGACGAGGTCCTCAGTGTAGTTGAGGCGTCCCGTAAGGAGTCGACCAGAAAATGCTATGCCTTCAAATGGAAAAGGTTTTCCATTTGGTGTCAGGGCAAGGGCTTGGACCCTTCCTCCTGTTCCTTGGGAAGCATCTTGGACTATTTATGGTCCCTTTCTAGTCAAGGGCTTAGGTCGACGACCTAAGGGTGCACCTGGCAGCCATCTCTGCTTACAGGCGCGGGCCGGAAGCAGTGATGGCGCAGGAGAAGGTGGTCAGGCGCTTTTCAAGGCCTTGATCACATTTCCCCTCAGTCTCGAGACCCCACCTCCGTGGGATCTACTGCTGGCATTGGCAAAGCTCATGGGCAAGCTTATTCAACCTATGCACAGGTGTGCCTCTCACCTGTCGTGGAAGACCGCCTTCTTGGTGGCTATCACGTCAGCCAGAAGGATGGGAGAGCTCCAGGCGCTTTCCATCGAGTCTCCTTACCTGGTCTTCCACAGGGACAAGGTTGTCCTGCGCCCACCCAAATTCCTTCCAAGGTGGTGTCGAGTTTCACCTTAACCAGGTGTTGACTCTGCGGTGTTCTACCCCAATCACCCGGAGGTCGAATATAGGCTCCATACTCTGGACCCTAGAAGGGCGCTCGCTTATTATAAGGAGCGCACGGCTGAAATTCGGGGAGAGGTTCGCCAGCTGTTTGTCACCTACGCTGAAGCCGCATCTGGCAGACCTGCAGCCAAGCGGACGATAAGCAGGTGGGTAACCTCCTGCACAGATCTCTGCATAAGTTGGCGGGCATGGAGCCTCCCAGAGGGATAAGAGCTCATTCTACCCGCCATACTGCTGCAACGGTGGCTGCTTCCAGGGACGTCCTATCCAGGAAATCTGCAGGGCTGCTACCTGAAGTCAGCAAACACCTTCATTACCCATTACCACATCGACCTTGAGTCACGCCGGGATGCTGGTTTGGGGCCTCTGTTCTCCAGTCTCTCTTCCCAAGTAAGTATTGGGGTGTCGTCTTGCCTCCCTCCTCGGAGAACTGCTAGGAGTCTGCCAATGAGTGTGGATGAACAACATATCCATGTCCCTAGAAATACAGGTTACTCACCTGTAACAGGGTTCTAGGAATGGTATATGTTGTTCATCCCTACGACCACCGACACCTCAACCCGACGCACAACCTGAGCTTCCAGCGGCCAGATCTGGCGCCATGGGGCGGAGCCCAGAGTTATACCACCCGGGTGGGTGGGAGGAGCAAGCTTGAAGACCTTCCGGCAAGATTTAAAGCGGCAAGGATACCTGCCAATGAGTGTGGATGAACAACATATACCATTCCTAGAACTCCTGTTACAGGTGAGTAACCTGTATTTTGTTAGTGAACTAGAAATTGTTTGCGACATAGGGGAAGTTATTTTTATGGGTGATCTTAATTATGGGGATATCAACTGGGTATAGCAGACAGCCTCCACTGCTCCCAGCAGGCATTTTTTGGCTGCACGTGAACAGGTTTTCAAAAAACAATATGTACTGGAACCAACAAGAAGAACTAATATATTAGATATTGTCTTGGCCAGATCAAATTTGAATATCAAAAACTGTAAAATAGGTCCCCCTATAGGTACTAGTGATAATAAATCGGTACGCTTTAGAACTGATTTTTCCTACAGATTATGTGCAAAAAGGACTCCTATTTTTATAATTCTAAAGCTGCTAATATAGAAAATATAAACACTGCTTTCTCACACTTGGCTTGGGAACAACAATTGGCAGACTGTAATACTGAAGAGGTGTGAGGTAAAATAAAAATACGATATTCAATACTTGCAATAAACATATTCCTAAATACAAAAAGTCAAACAGTAATAAAAAGAGACACAAATTGCTTAATAACAAAATTATTAAACTTCTAAAAAAGAAGCGTAAGATATTTAGTATTTATAAAAAAAAAAACACCCACTTCATATCATACAGATAAGTTAATACACATACAAAAAAATGTAAGCAGGTGATAAACAAGGCAAAAAGAAAACGGCTTCACTTGGCAAAAACCACTAGAAAAAAAAGGTAAAGCTTTGTTGGGTATATTAACTCATTGAAAAAACTAAGGTGCGAAGTGGGACCTCTGATGTGTGGAGATTCAGCCATACATGATTTAGGTGAGATGGCCAACCTATTTAATGCACTGTTTTGTAATATTTATGGTAACAAATACCAATCACCACTAAGTTCAGCAAGAAGCACTACTGAATATACAACAATTTCAGAAGAAATGATAAATAAGATATTGGGTATAAAATCAGACTGCTCCCCCGACCTGGATATGATCATGGGCAGTAAGCTTAAGATTATGCAAGAACATCTCCTCTACCCTCTTAAAGGTGACACGTAAAGAACACTGCAGCCGCTCCTGTTCCACATACCTTGCAATGCTACTGCAGGGTCTGGGGCTGCAGTGATCTTATTAAATCCACTGTATGTGTTGCTACAAACTGCTGAAACTTTTATAACACAGAAGCGCCGTGCGGTTCCCAGTTGAGCGGGCGCAAAGAGTCTGGGTATTACACCCATTTAGTGACGTTGCTGCCACCACTGCTCTTATAGTAGCAGTGGCGGTACTTTATTATGTTTAATTTATGGCTTCTAAAGGGTTTCATACATGTAATGTTACTTAACAGCAACAACCTGTCAGGTGTTGCTGTAAATCTTTATGCGAGTATGACGACCACATGAGCCATAAATTAAACATAACGCCCCCTACTACTAACTTGCATGATGGTGGTAGAGACATCACAGGTGTAACTACCATGATACTACCGCTCTTAAAACTGCATGGCGCTTCTATTTAACCTTCGGTTGTAACAAACTACCTGATGGTTAAAGGGACAAGACTGCAGTAGAGCCCTGTGAGTTGATTCCTGCAGTCCAGCATATTTACTAGTTCTAGTGCATATGGGGGGCCTGTTAAATAAAATAAAAAAACCTCACTAACTTAATAAACAAAAAGAGTTTAGTGTTCCTAATTTTTGGGAGGTTTGTATTGTTGATTCTTTCTACAGTGGTATCCTGCCATGTTGTGGGACTGGGGCATGGCTCTCCATGCTTCTACACCATAGGATTCCTGCCTTTCTAACCTAGAAATATAGTATTGTAGTGATGAAAGGACTTTGGGCCTGTCTGGTTTGCACAACCTACTGCACGGTAGTGACTATTATCAGATTTGATGTTGGACACAGCCTTGCTTTTCAGCGGAATTCCACCCTACTTATACAGTATAACCATCATTGCCATCCTTCATCTGGAATCTTCCTGTCATTTCTTTGGAAGCCTGGACAGGGATACTTTTTACAACCTCACTGGATTGTCGGGTCCATGCGTTTAACCACCTTCTGCATGAAGTAATGCATTCCAGTGTTTTTCCTTATCCTGCTCCTCCCCCAGTTGGAGCGCTTGGCCTTCAGTTCTGCTAGTACTCGCGTGGTCAGAAGTCTGATTTATACTCTACCCTGTGCGATTACATTACTGTTTGGAACACTTTGATGTGGCCTGATCAAGACCTTGTACGGGTGGAGAATCACTTCCTTTGACCTGCTGCTTACTCCATTTTAATGCATTGCTCTCTGGACTGTGGCAGCACATTGCCTGACTGGCTTTAGTTTACTGTCTACAATTACCTCTCGTTCCCTCTCCTTGGGTTTTACTGTCTGCTGTTGTACCACTCTGGGTGTGTGTGCAACCCATTGTCTATGCCCCTAGGTGCAGTAAATTCCAGTGTTGCCTGATATCATAGCAGGACCTGCCCATTCAGTGGGTTGGGGTGCTCCTTTTTTCCTCTTCCCCTTCCTCCTGCTGGATGACAGCGCACACAGAGCTCCCAAGTCACCACTCAGAGAGCATTAGATCATTATTATGTGGCGTACCAGCCCAAGGCAGGCTCCATCATTTCCATTTTTAGATGGGCAGACCCTTTGATTAAATGGAGTAATTGATGCTTACTTGTCAGCATTGTTCATCTTATAATTTGGCTGTCTGATGTAGGACAATCACATGAGTGCTAGGGAGTAGCAACCTGCCTTTCAACTCAATGAAACATTTAAAAAGACAGGCTGCTACTTCCCTAGCACTCGTGTGATTGTCCTACTTGAGTGCTAGGGAAGTATCAGCCTGCCTTTTAAATCAGTGAATGAGTTATTGAAGTGGGAATCAAAACAACATACAGTACATGAATTTAAAGATTAATTTCTCTCAGGTATTTTTTTCCATTTCTTCTTCACTGCCATCCTCCCAGTCATTGGGCCTGGAGATGTACTTGCCCAGCAATACCTCGGTCCTGGCCAACACTAACCCCACAGTCTCTGTGCAGGTCCATGATGCTCTGCCGAAGAGCATTGCTGTCCGTTATCCTGATGTGGGGTGTCTTCCCCCCCCTCCCAGACTGCTGTTTTCTCCATTAGCCACCTACCTTCCTGCTGCCTGTGGTTGCTGCCTGTCAGCTTCACATCCACACAGATGACATCCCATGTGGGTTCTAGCTTCCAGGCACTCCATAGGTGCTGCTGACTCTTGGCGCCGACTGACGGAACCCGCGGGCGCCTGTTGCAGTTCGGACCGAAAAGTTTCGCATTTTATTACTTAAAACACACTGATTGTAAATTAAATTCACTGCAGCCCCAGACCCCGCGTAGCAGCATTTTAAGGTATGTGGGAATGGGATCGGGCTGCAGTATTTCCTTACAGGTCACCTTTAACGGGCAGCACTGAAGGCACATATTTATCAGCCCTTCAGTTCACAAACCACTTGGTATCTGTCAACCTCACGTTTAAGCTTACTTTAAAAGACTAACTTTGTTCACACTGTATTGTTGGTTTTCTAACAACTGTCATCATGAAGCAGCTGCATCAATGGTGGTGAGGAGTCATGAGCGGTTATGCAAACTTAAGCAAAGAGGCATGACAGAGCGTGGGTTGTTGTGAAATGTACCTACGACTCATGTGGTGTGGCACAAAGTGTAGCCAAGTGCCTTAAACCACACGAGAAGTGGGTAAATACTGGAATGACCCATACCCTGGAGTGTCATAGTGTGACTGTAAAATTGACCCTTTTGTGAAAAACACAACAGTGCAAAATAAATAAAAATGAAAAATATCTTCTCTTCCTGACTGGCCTCATTCCAGACCTGTCCCCCCCAAGCCCCATTACCTGGCTTCTCTGGGACTCACCAGTTGTCCATCCATCCTCTGCCAGAGGAGTAGGTAGCCAGTCACGGGTATGAGGCCAGCGGGGGTGTGGTCCTTCATGCTGCAGCACTGTTTTTTCCCTTCTGTTTCCTCCCTGGTCCCATGGTGTGTGCAGTGATGCACTGTGTGAGCTAAGCCTCCGGAGTTGCTCTCTGTTAATTGGGTAGGACACCTTCCCCAGTGTCTGGCTGTGCTGCCACGTAGAACCTCCAGGTGGCAGTCACCTAGTGGACACACAGACCCCCTACCTAAGGGAGGAGAGCTGTCCTTGGGATGCTCTAGTCTCCTTCCCACTGAACGGCCCCTGAGCAACCCACGTCTTATTTCCGAACCAGAGTTGCCGGCATTGTGGGGAAGCGAGGCGCCTCAGCCCTCCATGCCCACGAGACTGATTTTAATTCAGTATCTGATTTAAAAATGTTATAAAAAGCTGGCACTTTAGTGCAGCAGTAGTGATGCCACTTGTTACACTAGCAACCTGAGTTTGGGAATGGACTTTGGGCACTTGGGTGCTGACCGGGGTGGGAGAATTGGGCATCCCTTGGACTGCTCTCCTCCATTGGTTTGGGGGGGTGGGAGGAGGTGTAGCATGTCCCACTGGTCATCTGACACTTGGAGGAATCTGGGTGGCAGCGCAGTGGGTAGTGGACTGCATGAGGGGGTGATAAGGGAAAAACATTTAATTAATTTGTTTTTCAGTTTAAGTGTTTTAATGCCTAGTTGAACGTTTTTAGTAAGGGGGAGAACCATGGCTGCAGTTTGAAAGTTCTTATAAGTAGAGGTTCTTAGAGGTAGGTGTAAGGATTTTAATGCAGGTAATAAGGCTGACTGGTCCTTTTGCCGTTGGTTGCAGCTCATTGCAAGATTTGCCCACAGGTAATGACCCAGACTGACCAATCGGATTTCAGGATTTTTCCTACCTATTTTATAATGTATCAGAATGTGCAGACCCTACCATTTTTATAAATGTCCAGGTATGCTCTTGTACCACCAAGATGTCACCCCCTCCCAACTTTCAGGTTCTTTAGGAACTAATTTTTTTAGTACAGCTTTGAAGATGGCAAGTTTGGTTCCATTGTTATGCATGGTGTAAAAAAAAAAAAACACAAACCTACGTCAGTGGCATAATTTCACCAGAATCATAAGGGTTGCAAAGCTCCTTCATTCAGCTTTCTTTATATAAATACATTCTAGGGTGACCTTGTTTTTCGGGGGTTGCAGGGGGTGTCATAGGGGTTGTAAAGAAATCATAGGGGCCTGAACCGCAACCCTTGGCAACCCCTGAATAACATCCCTGTTATAAGAATAACATAATTGCTGTGCTTTTACTGTTTTAAAACTGTTTTCTTATCGGCAGTGGGATGTGGTTTCTAAGCTGAGGTACTCTGCCAGAACACTGTTGGTTGCAGCAGCTTTGAGAACGGAAATATGATGGCTTGTTATGTTTTTATTGATTTGATCTACCCCAACAATGCAGCTGGAAATAAGCTGAAAGAATGTGTTTCAGAGATGCGGTCTGCATATTATTGTTATTCTGCTTAAGAGTCGTTTGCTTTATTAAAAATTTAGGTGTGTTGAGGATCACACATACACCCAAAAAAACGAAATACTGCTATTTAAGTAAGCTGAGAATGGTTTCCTCCCTATCTTGGATTTCAAGTCCATGTTAGACTAGTACTTTTTAAGATGCATTTATACAGCCAACCCGTTTAGGGAAACACAATCTTAAACTGGGCTAGACACTTTTTTTTCAAGGTTGTATGCCAAGTTTTCCAGTCAATCTATTATTTAAAAAAAAAAAATAAAAAAGGTTAAGATGAGCACACTCAGGGCTTCTTATCTGTTTCAAGAGCAGTTTGTTGTTTTGTTTAAAGGGACCGGAAAATTATAAGTGGGATTTAGCAATTTTGCAGTACATAACCCATTCATAGTCCGTGCTGTTGTGGGTCATCCCAGTTTCTTTCCGTTTGTATTTACAAGAAGAAAAAACAACTAAAATGACATTTTACATTGTAAGTGCAAATATGGCCATTTCAGCAGTCCTTTGAGGCTGCTACATAGACCCCGTCCACACTATACCCGAAAGGTCTGAAAACAGTACAGACTGAAACTGTTACAGTGTGTCCACACTAGAAGTGGAAATGGTTCCAAAACACTACAGCCTGTCCACACTGCTAGTGGAGCTCAAACAGTTACCAACCCATGTAGAGCTAGCCATATCCCATGATGCAGCAGTATGCAGAGAACCATTCCCACTCTCGGTATGTCCTCCCCAGCACAATATCACCACTGAGAGCCAAGCATGTGAATGCCGCAGTGCCATGGTGTGGTATTGAGTGCGGCAGCCACAGTGCAGTGTCCTGGCAGCAGAACATACAGCATGTTTTGTACAGTGGGCTGCTTGGGGCACTGCCCCCCAAACATCAGGCACCAATCCATGCTGCCACCGGACATCCTGCAGATAGGTCATGATCCAGAAGTGCAGGCAATAAACAGTATAGTGCTCTCCTGTGGTGTGGGACATGGCTGCACGGTGCTGCAGTCGCTCCTCCGCTGCAGGCCCTGACACTAGGCATGTTCCACACCGCACCACACGTCCATGTGCCTGTGGCAGTGGAGCTGCAGAGATGTGCAGAAGTGCCCCCACACCACAGAAGGGTGCCAAACTGTGTAATGCCTGCACTTACTGCGATGGACTGTACTGCAAGACGTCCCATGGCTGCAGTGGGTCCATGACATGTTGCAGCTGCCCAACCACATCCCATGGACCCACTCCCAGTAATCTGCCCTGGTGCCACCCCACTCCAGTACTGTACGTGCTGGGCGATATGCCCCTGCAGGATATGTGGTGCAGGGACATACAGATCATATCGGGCATGGTGTCCAGGGGAGCACTGTGCGGCATGTGAGTCTGGTTCCCGATCTACCCACGCTGGCCCCTGCCTACTCGCAGTCTGCCCCCAGCCCACCCAGGTCCCTGGCCACAGCTGCTGCATACCAAGCCTGCCCCCCTACCCTCCACCCGTGACAACCATCCCAGGCTCTGGATGCTGGGAAAGAGCATGTGTGACCGCGTACAGTGGTGTGGATTGGAGCTGTGTAGTCGTCCCCATGTACTGATCTCCCACGATCGCGCATGTCACAGTGTTGAACCACACCTGTACGGGACATATGTACTGTGGGGGAAAAGTCACAGCCCCATGTCTGTGAGGTTTGGGGACATCACGTTGTCTGTTGTAACCATGGCTGTTAGGGCGCTACTACACACAGACAGGCATATTGTGACATATGACGGGCATTACAGCCTGGGAGGGCGAGGGGTGTTAGGGGGCAGCAGACGGCAGGCCTCCCTGTGTGGCACGGCAGTTGTCTGTTAGGGTCTAGTACCAATACCTGCCATATACCGTTCCGAATATTAATATCCCACCTCCGAATACCTGCATTGCGGCGTACTATCGGGTCATTCCTGTTGAAACACATACCCGCCCCACTGGTCCATTACACTTGCAAAGTATTTCCGTACACACTGGGTGCATGTACAGTCACCATTCCATCATGTTCAGACCATCACTACAGGTTCAGATTGCAATAGTTTGGATGGCAGTGGGGTACTACCCCGATGCATGCGCAATAGACACATATTTGTAACGCATCAAGACAGTGATGTTGAGCATAATCATACCAGAGCACGGAGCTTTCATATCCACATACACGTATTTGCACTGATACAGTCCGGAGTCAAACAGATGACATAGCATGTACCTGCATTTAACCGCCCCGTGCAGTACCCTGACAGCCTGACACCTCACATGTAGTTAATCTGTGCCCACCTCCCACGTCTCCGTTCGTGGAACAGCACACAACATGTTGTGGTGCTGCAGTGCACGTATATGATGTGCACTTGGTGATTTGAACGTCATGTACCTTACTATTGCCATGGTGTCATACAGTAGTATGACCCAGGATACACCTAAGGAATGGCAGTCGACACCTTTTGGAATATGTGCCATGTCAAACTGCCGTGCCTGGGTATCATCATCCTCGATAACATGGAACATGGCTTATTCTATATTGGGCTATCGAGGAGGGGCATGTGGAGCTTACGCACAGGCACATGCCTTTCCATCAGTTGCCCACCTGCCTGTATATGTGTAATTCCTTTCACTGCAGGTGATCCCTCTGTGCATAGGTCTGCTGTCCTGAATCTGTGCCACTCTGTATCTGTGACCTGTGAACTGTTCTTGTGCGTGCAACTGAGTATTGGCACATTGTAGTCCCAGCTCTGGTAACTGATGACTGCTCTACGTACATAGTACCTCTAGTATCACCCTGCTTCACAATGTCGGGCACACTACCATCGGGTTACTTGCAGTCTGTTACATACTTGACGGGATACACACCTTGTTGGGCAAATGGAGTCAAGGTACGATTTGGTGGGCATACGCATGTCTGGGATATGTATGGTCCCATCAGTTCTTCATACGTGTCTTTGGGGGCTGCTGCGGTACTTGTTCTAGGATGGCTGCATGGGGTGTCTTACGGGGGGGGGCGGACATCTGTGGAGTGTGATGCTGTGGGCATGCATTGTCTGGTGCGGCTTGCTGTGCTCCTCTCCCTGGTTGCCTCCTGTGCTGGGTGCTGGCATCATCGAGCTGCTGCACGGCATTATGGTATACCGGCGGGCAGGAGGGGACCTGGGGCTACAAGGCAGTCCATTTACACAGCGTTCTGTAACGTTATAGCAGTGCAAACATTATGGAAACCGTTGTTGAAACCACCTCCCAACAGGTTTCCACAACGGTTTCAGAAACGCCTGCTGTAACGTTACCAGTGTAAATGCTAGCCGTTACGGTACCATTATAGGCACTCTGTAACGTTACAGCGGGTGTTTTCCAGTGTAGTGTGGACAGGGCCTAATTGTTCTCCTGAGTGCTGCCCCTGGTTAGTTTTCCCGTTCTAGTCCACGTGCACCAAGTCCTTTAAGTGGGAGTTTACTGTAACACCACGCTGCAATGGAGCACCACTCCAGTGACTTTTAGGATAAGCAACATGATAATTTAGTTCAGGGATCCAAACCCTGATTTCCTGATTTGCTATGCTCTAATCATCAGGCTACAGCAGCTAATAAGTTGACAGGTTGCTGCGGCAGTCTTCAAAAGGAAGCACCGTTCGGGAGTTTGGGGAGCAGCAAGCACGTATACTGTGATGGCTCTTCACTGTCTTTGGGGGCGGGGCGACATTTCTGTCATGCTCGACCACTGTACCCTGCTTCCTGTCTTTGGGATACAGGTAGTCGTGGTTGACTGTTGGGAAAGGGAATTTTTTTTTTTAATAAATAAAACTGATTTGATTTGACTGTTTAACCAGGAGAGGCACACGAAGCCGAAGCTTGTTGCCAGATGCACCTTGGGAGCACAAGGAAGTTAAGTGACTTGCTCAGGATCACACAGGATGAACCTAGGCGGCTCTGGGATTCAAACCCAGCTCTCCAGATCTGCAGCTCAGAGCCTTAACCCACTGCGCTATACTGCCGCCAAGCTAATGATGTCCCATATATATGCCTGCAGTTTTGCTCCAGATTTATTTATTTAGTTTTTGTTTACCAGGTAAGTGCACTAGCCAACAGGTGACTATTTTCAGGCACAACCCGGGAGATACAGGAACAAAACATAGTGAAGATGATAACAAAACAGTACAGTTACAAAGACAATGAAGCAGGGTTACAGGTCAAAGGTACAACGAATATAGCATTGTTCTTTGATGGTAGATAGCAAGAGAAAACTGGTACTGGTGCCAGGACAGACCTCAGATTGTTCCAGGCAGACATGGTGTAAGAAAGAAAGGAGGGGGGAGACATGGTGGAGGAGGGGGGGCTAAGGATCCGAGAGAGCAGGTTTAGAACTAAGCTGAGAGAACCACTGTCTGCAGCACCGAGCACAGAAACGCTTTTACGGCTTCAGCGGCTCAGGGTACTGTCATGCAGCTGGGCTCATGGAACTCCTGCTTGGGCACGAAACATGGCCAGCAGCCTCTGGGAAGCGGACCTATAGGGACTGTGGCAGCAGGTTACGGATTTCGCGGTAGGAGGTAGGGACAAGCAGCCGGATTCTTGGTTCCGAGGCTGGGCAGACTAACGGCATACGGTCAGGACTGTACGGGCAAGGACATTACAGCAGCACAGAAGTGACTCGGCCAAAATTACGGATTAGCGGCTAGAGAGCATTGACAATCAACCAGCCACCTGGTCCCAAAGACGGGTATGGGAGCGACAAGTTGACAGGGTTAGAGTTTAGAAGAGACATGATCTGACGGCTCTGGTGGCAGAGAACGGGGACTTGTAGCCGGACTCATGGGTCAGTTCTCCGGCTAGAGAGTGCTCAAAAGTGGGTCGGAGGTGTAGTACGGCAACCATGCGCATCGGATGGTCAGTGGCGGGAAGAGTGCCCGGCTCATGGTTCTGTTGCCGGGCACAGGAGCTGTATTCTGTCGGGTGCGGAGGGGCTATACGCTTTAGCGGCAGAAAGCGGGGATTTGTAACCGGGCTCATGGATCCGCTCACCGGTTTGAAAGTGTCAAAAGGCAGGGGTTGGAGGTGTTTTACGGCAGTTTAGCGGCTTCAGTGGCCGAAAGTGTGGAAAGTGCCCAGGCTTACGGTTCTGTTACCGGGTGTGGGAGCTGTACTCTGTTGGGGTATATGGAGGGGGGGGGGGGTTACGGTAGTCCAGCGGCTATGGTAGCTGAAATGTGGGGACAAGTCACCATTGTCACGGGTCCGTAGCGGGGCGTAGGAACGGCGCACAGACAGGTTTAAGAGGGAAATTATAGGAAGGATTGGTGACTAAAAAATAGGCAAGCGTAGCCAGGCGAGCAATCCCGGACAAACCCAGGGAGGTACATACAGGGGTAGGGAGGGGAGAGGCTAAGACCTTGATTGTACCAGTACCCAAATACACAAAAATCAGTCCTGTTATATATACCAGTACAAGCTGAAACAGCAGTTTATAAGCAAACAACGTGAAGGGCAAAAGGCAAGGTGCAGATGCAGGCACTCTCATTCTGAGCACACATTTCTCCTACCCATTTGTTTTGCTGGTGCCTCATAATTGTAGAAGAAAGTGCTCTTCTGCAAAGACAATCATTATTTGTAACTGGTCCCTTAGCAATAATCCAACACCTTCAGTCAGGCTATGAAGCATATGTTAATCATTTTTTTCCTGACTCTGTAAACTGCCTCAGTCTTGCCGGGTGATCCCCTTCATGTGTGTCGGCTGATTTTGCTGCCATCACAGTGAAGCCTGTTTCACTGGCTTCTGTTTTCTGTGGCTGAAGTTCGTATGCTACAACCCTCACAGATGCACACGTGCAGATATGCTGTATTGGTACTTAAAGACCATCTGTCCTGCTTAATGTAAAATTCCACTCCCTCCTCCTCCTCTCCCCCAGACTCAGATCGCCTTCCCTTATAGAAAAGCTACTAGGATAATAGAAACATTTTCTCAGGATGGCACTGTAGGAAGGGAAGGGATTTCAGTTTGGCTGCATGAGCCTGTTACCTGATCTTTTCCACCTCCTTACTTCACCCGATCCCGAGTGTCTGCATTCTGTTATGTAATTATTTGGAGTGTGCTTCATCACTGCCTTCACTTCGGATGCCAGTGCCCACCCCACTTTGTGGGTCAGCAAGGGGGGTGCCCATGTGCCAGGCAGCCCACTCCCTCCCTTCCTGAGAGCCGAGCATCTTACCTCCACAAATGTGCTCAGCCCCAGTGTGGGGTCATTACGCAGGTCACACACTGACACTAGTCTCTCAGTTGGCTGTGAAGCACACTGCCCCCACACCCCTGGTCTGGCTGCCATGCAGTTGTGATGAGTAAGTAGCAGCTCAGCACTAGACCTAACAAAGTAGTCTGCACTTAAAACCAAAAAACCTTGAAACTCTATATTTTACCTTGGGAAAGCTATGATTGTCTTTTTTTTTGTGTGTGTTCTAACTGCTGATAGGATTATTATAAGTTGTTTTTTTGTTTTTAATATTTAGGTGCTGCTGCTTTTATGTAAAATGCGAGCCCTACTGTCTTGATCATTCTTAGAAACAGAAATTTTGCAGAAAAAGTCATAGGTGTCCATCAGATCTGCCCAGTTCTACCTCCGAGTCTGTCTAGTTCTCCTTGCCGATGGAGGTTGCACCTTTTCTCTGCGTATGCAGTGTAGTTCACGGATGTGCAGCATTTCATTTTCAGGAGCAGCATGCGTGACAGCATCTGCTGTTACAATGCACACTGCACAGTTCACCAGATTTGCTCCAGTGGTTCGAGTAGGAAATCTGGGAACCAGGAGATTCCAAGTGAAAATGCCCACAAGCGTGTCACTGGCATCAAGCATATGGAGCCCATTCTGCTCTTTCTGATAGAAACCAGATGGGTTTGTTTCTTCTAGCAAGCCCAAGATAATATTAGGTGCGCCTTGCATTTTCTACCCCATGCCATGTGGTCGCGGGACCCTTTTTTGTTCCTTGGTTTGGAATGCTGAGAAGGCTTTCAACAAGGAGGCATGACCCTTTTTATTTGCAGTTCTTTCCAAGATGGACCTTCTGGAGTCATACATCCAATTGCTTAGAACATTGTAAGATACCCCCACAGCTTATGTCAAGCTTACTGGCCAAGTATCTCCTATGTTTACTCTAGGAAGGAGGCACCAGACAAGGTTGTCCCATGTCACCACACCAATTTGTCCTCTGTTTAGAGCCGTTGGTCCAGGCCTTGCTGCAGAACCCATTTATTTCTGGAATATCTGTGTGAAACTGGCAATAAAAATTGGCATTGTATGCTGGTGACCTTTTAATTTGACACAGTCTGAACGATCACTACCCCCTTTACGGGCAGACTCTAGACCAGTTTGAACAGGTGTCGCATTACCAATTAAATGCAACTAAAACATAAATTCTACAACTGAATTATGCCACCTCCCCAGATATTACTCGGCAATTTGCTTTCAGCTGGAGGTTCCCTGACTTTAAATATACATGTGTTGCTGGGATTTGTTTGACAATGCCCAGATGATCTCTCTTAATTCTGCCCCTCTATCGCACACTACTTGTAAAACCTTGACACTAGGGACAGTACGATAGTTTAGAAAATGAGTAGGGAGAATTCATGATTTCAGTTGGCTAAGACCACCAACCAGCCAGTCCGGTATCAGGCCTGAACCAGAGTTCCTTTATCAGGCTCGGCCAAAAACATGGTAAGCATAAAAAATATGTACAATTTCAGTAGATGCAATACAAAACATATTCTACACAGTTACAAACATTTTGAGACATCAAATATTAATGCAAGCATTTTTTTAGGAAAATGACTCATGAATGGTTTCAGGTAGCTTGAGTTGAGATGTTGCTTGAGTTGGACTAGGTAAATAAAGAGTGTGTGTGTGTGTATCCTTGCAAGTTTTTCTGGGACAAACACAACATTTGTTGGCAGAAGATGACCGCTTGGCCCACCTAGTCTGTTTAGATGGTCCCTGTCTAGTCTGTCTCCGCAGACCCTACACAGGTCTCTGGCGACCCTTGCTCCTCCCTGCCTATATACTGATTTTCCCCTTTGTCAGTCCCATGCATGCTTGAAACTCCTACCATTTTCATCTTCACCTCTTTTGCTGGCAGTGTGTTCCAAGCATCTTATCACTCTTTCAGTGAAGTGGTACTTCCCCATATCCCTCTTACCCCTCCCCCTCACTTTAATCCCATACCTTCTGGTCCTGGTTCTCTTTCATTTTAAAACAACTTCCCTCCTGCACCCTAGTCTCTCCTGTGAGCTATGTGTAGGTCTCTGTCATGTCGTCTCTCCTCATGGGGCTTTTGGTGCAACCCCTGTACCATTTTAGTTTCACCTTCCCTGGACTGCCTCCCTCTTGCCTATGTCCTTATGAGGTGTGGCCTTAAGAACTGGACACATTACTCCATGTGGGGTCTCACCAGCAAGCGATACAGTGGCAACACTACCTTCCTCCTCCTGCTGGAGATACCATTCTCTGTGCATCCTAGCGGCCCTAATAACTGCTTTGTAACACTACCATGCCACTTTTGTTTTTTAAATGTCTTTTTCCGGGCCGACCCGGTGGTGCTGAGGGTTGAGACACTGGACGTCACACTGGTGACCTGGGTTCGGGAACAAGCCCAGGCCGTCTGAGGTCGGCAGGGGAGGGAGAGGATTGAGCGTCCGATGGACAGCTCTCCTCTCCCAGGAGGGAGGGGGGCACTCGCACGGTGCTTGGCTGGCCTCTGGTGGAAGCCGGAGGTACAGCAAGCACTGGAACACACAAAGAGGGTTGGGAGTGGCAGACGTCGGCGAGAACACCTTGACGTCAGGGCGCCGGCCACTTCCTCAGAAGAGGAAAAACACATCGCTGGAGCACGGGTAGATGGAGCACTGGTACCGACCCTAATTACAACTGCCTGCCTGACCACCCGACGAGACATTGAAAGTTATGGGGTGTTGGGGGTCCCGTCCTGTACGGGGGGGTATATCCACGGCTCCATGGGGGAACCCCTGGGGAGTCAGGTAAGGCATGTCGGGTGGTACCTAGGTGTCTCCTGGAGAAGCGTAGCTCCGAGGTGAGGGAGGTGGATAAATAGAAAGTAAAATAAATAAATGTCTTTTTCTCCTCTGGTTGCAGCCTGCAGGGACTCTCTCAGGCATCCTGGCCCGATCCTGCCCGCCTGAGGTCTCCTCATCCCGAGCCTTCTCTACCCCCTCCCCTCCTGCAGCCAGTACCCCCGGCTTGACCCCTCCTGGGTGGGGCCACCTTCCTCTTGAGTGCTGTCTTAGACTGGCCAAGTTGCAGGTGAGGGCCCTGGTGGAGGAACTGGAAGGCTGGATGGGTGAGATCCAGTGGTGGGCATGGGAGCCAGGTGCCATCGCCTACCCTACAGAGCTGGTTGTTTCCTTGATCTGTAGTGCCCTCCCCCCCGCGCACGTGGTGTGCAGTGAGCCCGTGGCGCGTGGCAACCCTGCTGGTGTTTGCCATGCTCCCCCACATCACCAGTCAGCACGCCATTCCATCACGGAGTCAAGGGCCTCACCTCAGTGAACACAGTTGGCCCACTGTCATCCTCGAGGATGTAGATTCTGGTGATCGCATGCCAGTCCCAGTCTCCCAGGTGGCAGCCCAGTGAGCTGCCCCAACACCATTAGGCTAGCCTGGTGTATTTCTGGTTCAGTATCTATCCTTGTTCTGTGCCTGGCAAGTTGTACACAGTCTCACTTTCAGACAAATTCCATTTTTATATATATATATATATATGCGCAGCTATTTGGCTCTCTCCTATCAGTACCTCCCTCCTTGGCGATGGGGGAGGCACATAATAGCTACCTTGAGGGGCTTGGTCTCAGAACACAACCTTCCCAACCCTCTTGGTAATCCCCTATGGGTACCCCTCCCCGTGGCAGGGCCGAGTGCGAAGCCGACTCCCCCTCCCCGAGACCAACATCTGGATTCAGTAGGGGGGCTGGCTCAGGTGCTGTTGGTGCCGCATGGAGCCTGCCAGCTCCAATATTTTGCTGGTTTTCTCCCCACCCCTTGCTGTGGTTGTCCTCACGCGTGTGGAGGTACACGCATGCAGTGACCCACGGCACCCTCCCGATTAGAGTTGCTCCTTAACTACACTACCACTAGGCCTCCACCCAGGAGCAGCCCTTCAGTGGGAGCGTCTGGATCCTCTCCCCCCCCCGAGAGTGGAAAACTGCCTGATGGCCTCTCAATCCATCTCTCTGCCACCACCACCACCACCACCACGCCTGCCAGCCCTCGACAGCCCACGCTCATTCCCTAACCTGCTGTCGAGAGTGCGAGTGTGCCCAGCACCTCAACTCTCAGTGCCACCAGGCCAGCCCCACAAATTCCAGTTTTGAAGTAAGCAAACTTGTTTTAAACACATTATGAAATGGGAGGAGAGAGAAATCCTGTACTGCAATAGGAGGAATCCAGTCCCATGACCATGTATTACTTTCACACAACCACACAGTGGCCAAAATCTACATTTCCTGTCTCACACACACACACAAAAAAAAATGTTTTTATTTCATATTTTTGTTCCTTTACTTTTAAGAATGGTGACCCATTTTATGCTAAACGAATGCACTTCCAGGATACGTGACGGCACAAGGCACTCACTGTTGTTGGTAATGACGTACTTTTAATCTTTTTATCTGCCAGTTTACAAGATTATACAACTGCTGAACAGGACAGAGGAAAAGACTGTTGGAAATTACTAAAGCATCTGCAGTATGTGGTGGGGGTATGGTTTCATTAGGTATAAAGGCCTCTTCAGCAATCAGATTGGGAGGAGGAGAAGAAGATAATATTTTGCTGAGAGCTTTTAATTGTTCTTGCAGACTGCAAACAAAAACTGCAGTGTTGGCCATTCCAGTCATACGAATGATACAGTGAGGTTTATAATACGTTGACTGAAGTGAACCAAGACTATTAGCAGCAGCTTTGTGTGGATAAAGTCAGCTGATCTGTCTGGAGCGGTGCCCAGGGAAGTGCGCTTCTAGCCTTTTTAGTTAGATGCTACAGCATCTGTAAGACCAGTTGTTCAACTTGTCTTGTGTATTTTAGTGAATTCCCTCTTCAGAAAAACAATACTGTGATGCCTTGAAACATTTCTCCTTCCTTTGCTGCCTTGATTATTATTAAGCATGTCTTCTATTGTTTCTCAATAAACTCCCCCTAGCCAAACAACAATACAGAGCGGCCTTGAAATGTTTCTTTTTCCTTTGTTGCCTTGTTCGTTGTCATTGCAGGTCCTCAAGACAGAGGAGTATACCATATTGTGCCTTAGCTGATTACTTTATGTAATGTGCTTTCTTTTAGGTACAATCCATTTGTATTATTTAAAGAACGCACCAGGAACAGCACAATACAAACTGTAAATCCTGTGTCTCTTAATGGAAGAAGAACTTGTTTTCCTCAATCAGTATTTCATCCACCTATGGGTCTGCCTGGCGCCCCCTCCTCCAGTCCTGTCACCAGCCTTCTCGCTGACTTGATGGTTATCCACTGCTTGCCCAAGAACATAGTATTGTGGGTGGCCAGCCTTGTCAGTTGTGAGAAAGCCTGTGTGTGTTGAAGGGGGCGCTGACATACAGCAGCTCATCCATTTTCCTCCCAGGGATGCTGTGTATGGTGACGCAAGCATGCATGTGTGCAGTGGCATGTATCCACACCAAAATGTCTTGCAGACCCTCCCCTTTTGTGGCCCCCCCGACTGTGCTGCCTCCTGGTCTGCACTAGGCAGCAATTCTGCAGTGGGAGTCTTGTCTCTTCCCCCTTGAGAAAGGAGAGCAGTCATTGAGACCCTCAATCCTTCCTCTCCCTGCTGGCACCCAGCGGTCTGTGCTCGTTCCCAGACGTGGATTGCCAGCGGTACTAGGAGTAATGCTACCACTGTGCCAACGGGCTGGCTTAAAATGTTAATTTAGACTGTGTTTCATGCTTCACCTCAAACACTTTAGAAAGTAATTAATATCATACCAGTAGTGCAGCAACTCTGTATGAAGGCATATGCTTCAGTGGCAAAGTCCAACAGCGAGAAGGGAGTCCGGTTGATTTCCTTTCTTCCATAAATGCATCTGCAGCCCAGGTCTCCCCTCCCCCAACTGAAATCTTATTTTGTTGTTGCTCCCATCCTCTACTTCTTTAAGTCAGCTGAAGCAGCTGAACAGGCTGTTCCAGCCAGGCTTGCTTTCGCTTGCAGTGGCACAGATAGCTGTAACAGGCTTCCACAGATCCTTAGAGCAACCCAGGCTGGGCCTCACTTTAAATCATTGGCTCTGAGACGCCATTTTGAGTTGAGGTTAAGCAGTGGAATCCTTGGACTTTGAAAAGCACTGTTGCAGCCAGTGAGTTTTAAAACAGTCCAGCTTGCCCAGTGGCACTGAAGATTGAGGTGCTGGACGCCACACCTCATGCCATGCTGGCGACCTGGGGTCGGGAGCGACCTCTGGTTGTCACTGCTGCAGGGAAGGGAGAGGATTGAGCGTCCGATGGACTGCTCATCTCTCCCAGGGAAGGGGGAGCTGTCATCTTGCTCCTTGGCTGCTCCTATTGGAGGTCAGAGGGCAGCACCGGAGGTCGGGAGACACAGAAGCGCGGCGACATGACATGCGTAGTCTCTGACACATGCACGCCCACGGGGGCGTGTATGGGGAGAAAATGGAAAAACCAAAGGTAAAAAGTAATATGAAAAAGAATGTCCTGCTGAGGCAGTGCACAGACTTGTCCCATGCCACTACAATCATCTGCACAGCTGAGGGCCCAGAATATAGTTACAGTAGCGGTGGCACAAATTTGAGTTGCAAATGGAAGGGGCTGAAACAAAATGTTGCCACCAGTAGCCATCAGGGTTAATTACTGAGAAAATCCACTAGCCCCATGGACATTCCATTGACCCGGCAGGGGTAGTTAAAGCAAACTTTTACTTGCCTGATTAAGAAATCTGCCAGTATTTTGTAGGTGGGCCATTGCCAGGTGTGAACCCTGAAACAGACTCCCTGTTGAATAACCACCAAATACTGCCTTTGGCAAAACTCTGTCTTGGTTACATGTGTGGGGAGAAGAGGAGGAGTCAGCACAGTGACTGAGATGCAGTACAAATATGTCTTGACAGATGTTATTGGGAACAAACAGGGTTTCCAACCGTTACCATACTGGCTTGCACCACTGACAGGTGGGTATGATAATGCACCAGTTGTGTGATGCAATACATCTCTGATTTTCTGCCTTTGCTGGCAGCCACCCCTGATGGTCCAGTGGCCCCAACCACCCCCCAAAACTATTAGCTTTCCCCTGGCGTCAGGTGGACCCCCTCCCCAGCCCCATAATCCAGTGCTGCTGCTCAGTACCGTGGTCCCTCACTGATTACTGTCCACCACCGTCTTCAGGAAAAGCCACTGTAACTTTGTGGCCCCCAGTCAAGCCCTCCATAGCCAGCCCATAGTAGTTCTTTTTCTTTTTCTATAGAGTTTTTTTCTGGTGGAGTTAGCAGGCGGTTATGGCCCCGGAGCTCATCTCTCCAGCCTGATCCTCTGCAAAATCCCCACGGTTCTCTCCCCATGACAGGGCTGGGGGCCAGGAGTGCCGACGTTCTCCCCTCCCCCAGGTAGCCAACATCCAGACCCTGGGGCTTGGTGCAGGTGCCGTCTGGGCCATTACGGAACCTGCCAGCTCCATTTTTTCCAAGTTTATGCCCATCCCTCGTCCCCGTCTGGCATCAGCAATGTGCCATCTGACCTGTATCCCCCTCCAGCCATCGCTAGAAGGCGATCAGTGGGTGGGACGACAGTCCCTCCCTCCCCCGAGAGAGAAGAGCAGTCCTCTGGAAGCTCAGTCCTCTCTCGCCCCTACTGACTCCCAGCAACCCTGGCTCGTTCCTGAACTCTGATCTCTGGCGTGGCGTGAGGTGTGGTGTCCTGCGCCTCAACCCTCAGTGCTACCGGGCCGGTAGCCCTTAGCAGTTATAAGGGGAGGAGGTGTCACATAACTGTGCAGTGGCCTCTGCAATTGTTACCATACTTTTTCAAGGGAACCACACCCATTTGCCTGTATTCTCCCAGTGTCACCATCGACTCTGCAGGGGACAACTTGCCCTCCCATTCTGCATTGTGCAAGGGTGCTGCTCTTGAGGGACTGACACCAAGTGGTTGTTGTGACCACATGGCCACAGTCCCAAGAGAGTGTGTTTGGGGCCCCTATTGCCTGTGGAAAATGTCTGTATATTCAAGGTGCAGGTAAATAGCCCTTTACTTAGAATTTTTCTGGAAAGTTCCGACAATTATTGTGCACCTCCTTCCCTTGTAATTAGAAGTGTCTTTAACCGTAGAACTGCAATGCATAGTGTTGCCAGCTTGAGCTTGTGTCTGTGAATTACTTTACCTTCAGACTGCACCTGCACAGAAACAAAAAGCGCCACAGGCTGTCCTGATGGCCCAGCGGCAGCATGTTGTGCTGCCGTGCAGATGACCAGAGTTCAGGAGTGGATTCCGGTCGCTGCATCGCCAGTCTGTAGGCGGCTGCTTCAGGGCAACGTTCCTCAGCTGGGGATGGCTGGCAGTGGGTTCCGGTGCGTTCTGACTCCTTTAGGTGGAACAGGAAGTGTATTCCTTCTGCAGGGGTATGCCATGTTGCCAAGGTGGTCGGGCATGTCCCATGCCAGGGAGGAGGGAGGATAAGGGAGAAGCATGAACGGAAGACCTTCTGATGTCCATATGACGGCGACTGCCTGAACAGGGTATATCCTTGGGCGACAGTAGTGAGGAGTTAAAAAAAAAAATGTATTTTGCCGGTGGGGGAATGGCCATAATATTACATGTATTCAGTTCAGTTTATTTGTTAACCTGGAGAGTACATTGAGCATATGGGCACTTCTTCTCAGGAAGGAGCTGGACTAGGTGGTATAGAATAAGTGTACAGAAGTCAGCATTTACAGTTTACAGATAGTGGGCTATCTGTTGATCCTGTTGGTTGCAAACTTGAAAGAGAGAGAGAAGAGGTGGGGAGAAAAAGAAACTTTTCATACTTACTGGTGACCCCATTTAATGACTGTCCCAAATTCCTGTTTCAAATGCCGTAATAACTGGGCAGCCAGGTTATTACAGCGTTCTGTTGACATGTGCTAGTTCTAAATTCTTACCAGCACTCGGCTGTCTTGAGCTGATGGATGCAGTGCAACTGCCGTTAGCGCCACGGAGCATTCAACAATCACAGCGAGTGGCACTGTCTCTTGACTTGACGGCAGCTTCTGTTTGTTCTCCCTGTATTTTTTTGGGTTTCCTCACTGATTAGCACCGGAACCAGCACCAGGAGGACCCTCTTGGACAAAAACGGAAATAGATACAGATAAAAATTTAAATAATTTATGCTCAAATGAACTTTTAGTTGTTTTACAGTCTTTAGTTGACTCCGGATTCCATTCTTCACTGGCCAGTCAATATTGCCATCTCTGTTGAAGTCACAGCGTAATAAGTATTTAAATTACTTGAGTCTTTCCTGCTTTAACTGTTTGAAAATCGCAAGTCTTTTCTGGCTTACTTTCATCGCACATGTTGATGTACTGCTTGGATTGTCTCAGTAAACACACTGTGCAAGACTGACCCATAGTCTGTTGTTTTCTCTTCTGCTCTTGACTAAACTCCTTGCACCAGCAAATTATAAAAAATACTAGCTATGCTGAGTCCGCGTTTTTGGTTTTATTTTTACACACCCTTATTGTGTGATGACCAGGTAAACCTCTCGAGCTTCGCTCTTGAGGTTTACAGGGTCATCACACAACTTGGGTGTGTGTATGTGTGTGTGTGTGTGTGTGTGTGTGTGTGTATATATATAAAATTGAAATAACGCACACTCGCATAGCCATTATTCTCTATATAATAACTGGTTAGTGATGATTATCAACTGTGGGCAGAAGCTGTCTAACTCTGTTATACACGGGAGATTATACATATATATATGTATAACAGAGTTTGATTACACACGTGCATAATGACCCATGTATAACAGAATTCGGTTAAGCACCTTTTGCAAAAATTTTAAAATAAAAAAATAGAAAAATCAAAAGAACCAGTTATTATAAAAAATAAAACATGGGGACGTGTGTGTCAACTCGGATTTGATGCACACACTCAGTATGCAATGCCTTCATAGCCCCCTTGAGCTTCGCTCTCAGGGTTTATGGGACATCACACACCTCGGGTGTGCATAAAATCCTCGTTATACACATTTCCCCATGCATTATTCTAAATATTATGCACCAGTACATCTCTCTCAGCCACAGATTGTCCCAGTTACAGTAAATGAGGAAGGGAGTGTTAGGACACTGGGTTAATGTCCTCATTCTTCATTTGAACAGGTACCACAATATGAACTACCAGCACAGATGGGTGGGCAGCAGAGTCCTCTGTTTTGTTTTGTTTTTTAAATAGATTTTTATCCTTCCAGGCCTGAGCGGGCAGCTGTCGGCCCTGTCCCTTCATCCTCCCAACCGATCACCTCCCACCGCCCCCTGAGGACATACCGGACCTCAGATAATGGGGGGGAGGGTCTAGCAGGCGGGACTTGCAGGCAGGACTTTTTAGCCTTCTCAGCCTATTTTCCTCTCTTTCTCACCAGGCAAGGATGCCAGTGCATACAGTGTGGAGACACACAAGCGCTTGCATCAAATCTGCACCTCATTTTTATTCTCGTCCTCCAGCCTGCACTTCCAGGCCTTCATTCACCTAGTGGTAATCGGTGGCAGAGTGCGGATTGGGGAATCCTTCTCCCCCTGGGAGGGGAGAGAAATCCAGCGGAAGCTAGATTCTCCCCCAGCTAAACAACCCCAAGCAAATCAAGTCTGCTCTTGAAACTGGGTTACTGGCATGGCCAGTGGTAGCACTGCTGTCGCGTTACTGGATCACCTAAGAGTCCTCTGTTTAATGTCCCATTTGGAGGAGCAGCAGGATTGTTCTAAAGCAAGGAAGTATTGTAACGTGTCGTTACCCCTTGTACTGCATGGATTTCCTTCTTAACAGCTGTTGTACCATGGTTCAAAGGCCACAGAATGATGTGCACCCTTCTGTGGCACAATAGCTTTTTGAATTAGAAAGGAAACTCATGTCACCTGCTGTTTTTAGTTTGATTTTTCCCCCCACTCAAAAAACACAGAGTCTCCTCTAGCATAAAATCTCCTTTTTCTCTTCTTGCCCTGGCCACCGCAGCCCCACTTCTTCGGGCTCAATACTGGACCTCACCCTGTCCTATCCAAGCAGCGGCAGCTATCACTGCATATCGCCCATCAGACCTCTGGAGGTCTGAGCTGTCAGGCACACCTGTTGCTCCAGCTAACCCTGGCGGGGGGGCTGAACCGAGGCCGCTGGCAGGAGGGGCAGGAGCAATCTGTCGCGGTGTGGCTTGGAGTGGCATAGTAGAGCCAGCCCAAGAGCCGTCATCCAGTGCCATGGTGGCCACTCTTTCCTCACGTTTTCTCCCCAGGAGGCAGGCGCATGCACCAATGTCTGCGATGTCTCCCCACCTGCTAGGCTTGGGCTGCCTTGCCTGTGGTTTTCGCCAGTGGCCAGTCGCGCACTGAGCCTCCCTCGGAGAAGGATAGTGGTCCTTTGGATGCTCGACGGCGGCACAAGCAGTAGTGCTACTGCTCCCACCAGTGGGCCAGCTACAAAATCTTCCTTTAACTAAAAATAAACAGCTACGTCTTACCCAGCTGGGTTTTCATCAGTTGAGTGAGGTTTCTGTTTTTTTTGTTTTTTTTTTCTTTTTTTGTGTTAAACAGTGCAGAATTAAACTAAAGATTTCCTGGGAGGAAAAAAACATTTTTATGTTATGTTCCAAGCCACATACTTTACAAAATAGCACATAAGCAGTTACACACAACTCTGCTGTGCTTTCTCAGGCTTCACTCTCAAGGTCCCTACGATGTCATCAGAACCCCTCGATGGAAATACAGCCTTGTTGTGCACGGTTGCCCGCGCACTATTCTCTGTATAGTCTTGCAGTCAGGGGATGGAGCTGAATAGCAGTTACCAGGATTATGTGAGCTATGAACAGTAGCCCATCCTGTTGATGATTTCCTAGGAAAACATCCTATGGATGTCCAGTCTGAAAATAAGTGATTAACGTTTTTTCTTTTGGATCTGATCAGAGCTGGAGCCAATGAACAGGAAGAGATAAAACTTGTCAACAGGAAATATGTGCTAACAAAAAAAAAAAAAAAAAAAGACATTTGCAGGGAAATGGAGAGGAAGCTTTGTGTTTGAATAGTCTGTTTGATCAATTGTGTACACAGAAATTCTGAAAATATTAGTATTTGCAGTACTTGTTACTATTTCCTGTACCAGTTCCTAATACAAGTAGGGATGTTGTGATAACTTTCTACCTGATGATGATTTATCTTTGTCAAAAGAACAGTTCCATGGACCGCCCCCATGGCCCACTGGTCCTGCGATATCCTGCTGTACAGGTGACCCGTGTACAGGAGTGAGCTTGGGTCGCTGCATCGGTAGGCGGGCCAGGCCAAGGCAGCTGCCGCATGGCAGTGCACCTTAGTCATGGAGGGTTGGTGACGAGCTCTGCTGCCACGGCAACCTGTACAGCTGGTCTGGGGAGCTTGCTCCTGCTGCAAGGCTAGCTGTGAACATTAGAGGCCACAAGGTTCTGCTCATGTCAGGGAGGAGAGAGGGGAGACCTAGTGGGATAAAAACCACTGTAACCGTCTGAATGATGAGCTGAGCCTAGACAGCTTCCTAGGTCCTAGTGTCGTCTGGCACTGGATCCTGATCCACACGGAAGAGTGTGTGTGTAATGTCTGGAGGGTTGGAGATGGCCGTGCCCCTGGAGCCCTTGCCATAGAAGGAAAGCCCAGTTTGGGGGGGGGGGTAGCTGGCGGGTTACTGGGGTTGGGGACAGGAAACTCTGGATCTGACTGGGTTCATCCCTGGGATCTAAATATATTCCTGGAGTAACGGCTGTGGTGGAGGGAAAAAAGAACCACTGTGGGGGATGGGGGACACAATACCACGTATATCGTGCATCATGATATACCACCGCAGTATACTGGGATAAACTGGATTGTCTCATTTCTGCTGTTGGATGTAACCAACATTTCTGACCACCACCAAATCAGATTTGTACTTCTTTTCCTAAAACTAGAAATGGTAGTAATTATCATTATAATCAAGATATTTGTAAAACAAAAGCACAGTACTCGAACTTCATATTGTTTGACACCACTCGTTAGAAGTGACTTTTAGTGAATGAACACTAAGGAACAACAGTTTTTTGTTATATATGGGGCTTGGGGAAACCTTTGGATTCAAGTCTGGGCTCTTCTGAACTGGGATGTTGATAAACTGGTATCGAATTTTGACTGGATATCTGATCTCGATACCCTGTGACTACTGTCCAGTCGGACCAAGTTCAGATCAGGTTGGATAGTAGTGTGTGAAAAAAGGAGCGCTTCCCACACTACAGACCCAATAAAGTCCAAGACCCAAGTCCAAGTTCTTATTGTCAATAAACGACCTCTTTATGATCCTTCTTTCAAAACCTGCATTAGTTGTAAATAATCCAGATGGTTTAGCATGCTGACATATAAATTGTTTCCCCAGGTACAACGGTGAGAGTTAGACCGTTAAGAAGTGCTGTAACAGGGAGCTCGTGATTGTGCTGAGTGCAGAATTTAAAGTAAAAAATGCCCAGAACTATCCTCCACTCCCTGGCACCCAGAAGGCAAAAATATACCCACAGCTCAAAAAGCCTCCTCTCGCTACAGAATAAATTCAGTTGGCACGAAACAATCAAATCAGCCTCCTATTTATTTTTTTATTTTATTTATTTTGAAAGTCGGATTTACAACCTTTGAGTCAGGGACTAATTTACAAAGGCACCTCGTCGCAGGGAGAGTAGACATGATTACAGTGTGAGATCCAACAGTGGTAACATAGAGGTGCAATACAGATAACAAAAAGAACACAATATGACAGTGGTTTATGGGATAAAGTTACATGTAGTGAATAGCAATCTTATACAAAAAAAGGGGGGGGGACAGTCCAACTGACATTGTCAAGGCTATGGGCAAGAAACGGGGAGGGACCCCAACATTAAGTTGATTAAGGGCAACTACAGCTTTGGGCACCAAAGAGGTGGTTATGGAGAGCGACTTTCAAGGGACCAATGTTGTTAGACTTAGTGACAGAGAGCAGGAGGGAGTTGAACCATGTGGGGGCGCGGTAGTGGAAGACCTTTGGGCTAGGGAGGTCTTGGTATGGGGCACCAGAAAGGTGGCCTTAACTGAGCTACAGATGGCAATGGATGGGGATGCAAGCCACAGGGATGCGGTGACCCCTGGGGGAGAGAGTCCTAGCAGGGATTGTTTGGCAAGTAAGCAGGTTTGGAAACGCAGGCGCTCCTCCAAGGTGAGCAGATTTGTGGTGGAATAGAGCAGGCAAGTATGGGTGCTGAGGGATGCATCAGTCAGGAGCCTGCAGGCCTTGTTTATATAGGTCTGGATTCTAGTGAGGGCGATATTGTCAGCCACTGCGTAGATAGGTAGGCCATCGTCCACTAGGGACAGGACGGAGGAGTTGACCAGTCGGGAGAAGCGGTTTGGGGAGGCAATCTCTATGGCGATAGAGAAGGCCAATCTGAGAGTTTATGGCTGAGGACAGGGTATTGATGTGGGTGTGGAATGTAAGAGCCGAGTCGAAGGTGGTGCCCAGGTACTTGTAGGATGACACTTCCTTGAGAGGGTGAGCATTACTGGGGAGAATGCAGAGGGGGGCATTTTTGGCCTTATTCTGGTGATGCGAAAAAAGCATTGAATTTTTTTTTTTTTTGAGGTTAATGACCAGCCGGTGGTCAAGGAACCACTTTTTGGCTTGGTTGAATGTGTGCTGCAGGGATTCCTGTAGAGATGCAGGGTCAGAGTGGGAGGCAAGGAGAACCGCATCATCTGCATAGAGTACCATATTGCCCGAGCAGGACCTGGGGAGGGTGTTGAGAAATAGGCTGAACAGAACGGGGCCCAGGATGGAACCCTGAGCGAATTAGCAGGGTACTGGACAGGTTGCCATTTACCGTCACACGCTGTGATCTGGCAGAGAGGTAACTGGTGAACCAAGCCAGTGGGCCAGGGGAGAAGCCAAGTTGGTGGAGGGAGTCAAGTAGGAGGGGGTGACAGACAGTGTCTGAGTCCTTGGAGAGGTCAATGAACACTACACCCGCAACATGACCAGAGTCGAGAGCAGAGTGGAAGTGCTGGGAGAACTCCAGGAGGGCTGTAGTGGTGCTGCTGTGTCCAGGGCAGAATCCATGTTGTTCTGGACATAGCAGGTCATACTTGGTCAGATACTCTGAAAGCTGAATGGCCACTATTTTTTCTAGTGCTTTGGAGAGAGGGGTGAGAATGGAGATGGGCCTGAAATTGTTAGGGGAGGTTCTGTCTCCACTGTTATGGATAGGGGTGATTTCTGCAATTTTCCAGGCACTGGGAAATTGACCAAGACATAGTGACCAGTTTAAAAGGTTGGTGAGAGGGGCTAGTACAGTATCTAGGACTAATTGGAGAATCCCGGAGTCCAGGGGATCACAGCTGGGGTTGTTGCTAGATGAGGCTTTTTGCAGATGAGGCCTGGCTTCAAGGGGTGATATGGCATGCAGGTAGAAAGAGGGGCGATCCGAGGTGGGGAGTGGAGGCAGGGATAGGGTCGAAAAAGTAGTTGGAGAGGACAGAGCTTAGATCTGAGAAAGCCATATTGAGGCACTCAGCTATGCGGGGAGGATCAGTAGTGACTGTACCATCTGTGGAGAGTAGTGATGGTGGGGGGAGAGAGGGTCTTTCCATTGAGTTCTTTAATATTGTCCCAGAAGGCACGGGATGAGCCCCAAGTGGATTCAACAGCAGCTTGATAATATTCTGCCTTAGCCTGCCTTGTAGCCCAGGTGCACTTGTTACATGCTACATTATAGGCTTGTCTGTCAGCCAGTTTGCCTGTATCGACAGCAATATGCCAGAGATTATCTCTTTGTTTCAGTGTTTGAATAGGGGATGGGGAGATCTATGGGGCGTTGTGTTTCTTGGTATGGATTCTGGTCAGGGGGGCGAAAAGGTTGAAGGCCTTGGAGAAATAGGCTAGGGCAGAGTCAATATCCATTACGAGTAGGATTGGGGGTCAAGCTAATACCACCTCCTCTGAAAAAGAGTGCCAGTAATCTGTACAAGCATAATAAAACCTTCCCCATTACATTAGGTTTCTTCCACCTTTCCTCTTTTTGGTGGCTGTAGAGCTGTGTGGAGTCTTAGGCTATTAAATTCTGTGCATGTACTACACATCGGTGCAAGACAAACTGATGTGTGCCTTTGCAAAGATACAGTGTCTCTTTGCACGGAGCCGGGACCCTCATTTAGTAAACAAAAAAAATTGTTAAACCACGATGGATCACTGCTCTGCTTTCCGGAAAGATCTGACCCGATTCTGAAGCCGTATCCGATCAGGTCGGATTGGAACACAGAAGTCAAAAATCCAACAGATTCGATTTATTGGGTTGCGTATCCGCCCATTCCTAAATGTTACATTCATTTGGTATTCTGAACACAGCCAGAATTATGGGTGGAATAACCATTTCTGTATGCTGATACTCCATTTTAAAAGCCTGATTTTTAACAAAAAGATGTTTTTCAGTGTGTATCCAAGAATGCTGCAGAACTGTAAAATGTCAGTGTGGTATATCAGATTTTTAAACAGAATGCTGAAACGAGAGTTGGTATTCTGTCTAAAACGACAACTTCAAAACTAAATTTCTGGCCCATATTGTTTTGATTTAGTTAGGTCTGAGTATGGAGAGGTTTGCTGGTCTGTCATAGGGACTTCTGTCTTCTCATATAGTATACTTGGAAGGGGTTTCGACAGTAGGAGAAAGGAAGTGATACAACCTACGTTACTTGAGAGGCCTCATCTAGAATAGTGTGTTCTGTTATGGAGGTCTCACCTGAGAAAGGACATACATGGACTGGAGTCTGTGCAGGGAAGGGTCACCAAGGTGATTTACGGCCAGCAGGGTGCATCCTCTGAAGAACAGCTAGATGCTCTAAACAAGTGCTCGCTGGAGGCCAGAATAGAGAGGGGCGACATAAGTGAGCTGCAAGTTCCTAAGTGGAATAAACTGAATCAACAGCGAGGACCTAACAGCAGTAGGGGTGCAGTAACGAGGGTGCATGAGTGGAGGCCAGTAATGGAAAATTCAGGAGAGATGTGAGGAAGTTCCATATCTCTGAGAGCGTCGTTGAGCTATGGAACACGTTAATAGCAGAAAGGATGGAGGCAGGGACTGTAAACTGATCCAAGCACTGCTGGGACAAGGTAAGGAGACTGACTGATCCACTAGGGCGGTCTGGGAGGGTAGGGGATAAATAGGAAGGGGGTACCTTCCCATCAAGACATCAGGTTGGGTGAGGCAGGGATACCTGTTTGGGCAGACTGGATGGACCAGTGGTCTTTGTCTACCGGCAGTGTCTGTATTTCTGTGTTACAGTACAATAGAGACAGAAGGAGACATGCCCACCTAATTTATCTCCCTGCCATATGAGCGGGAATATCTTCTTCTTCCTTCCCCTTTAAGGTACCTAGCCAACCCCTCCTTAAATGACCTCATACTGTTTGCCTCAGTAGCTTCACTTGGCAGTCTGTTCTGTAGCCTAACCACTCTGTTTTCAAGTGAAAACATAATTAGCTCCCTCCTAAAATTCTGTGCCACCAGCTTGAATCTATGCCCTTTTGTTCGGCTACTCTCTGAAATAGTCCAGAATTCGTTTGAATATTCCTAGTTCCTCTCAGAATTTTAAATACCGTGATCTCGCCCTCATCCTTTTGTGTTCCGGTGTGTACATATCCAGACTAGTCAATCTCTCTTCGTAGTTGATTCCCCATCCCTGCAGCTACCATCCTTGCCGCTCTCCACTGCGCCTTCTCCAGTACCTCCATATCTTGCCTCATATGGAGGCTGTATAGCGCAGTGGTCTAGGGCTCTGAGCTGCAAATCTGGTGACATCCAGCAGACCAGACCTGGGTTTGAATCCCACAGCTTCCACTTGCACACTGTGTGACCCTGAGCAAGTCACTTAACCTCCTTGTGCTCCCAGGTCGCTCCTGTAAAAAAGCTTTCAGCTTAGTGTGCTATACCTGGTTAAACAACTAAATTAAATTAATTTTAAAATTAATATATGGAGATCACACCTGTACGTAGTATTCCAGGTGCAGCATATGTTCTATAAAGGGGAACCATCATCTCCCTCAATCTATTTACAGGCACCTTCCTGATACTATTCAACACCATATTAGCCACTTGGCAAGCTTTACCATATTGCTTTGTGGATCGTAGGTCCTAGCTGATTCTAACTTCCAAATCCTTCTCATGTTCCATCTCCTACAGTATATTTCCTTCAGGCACATATTTTTCTCAGATGTTTCCCTTAAGGCCTGCCATACTGTCATTCACTGGTCCTAGTGCCATGGCTGCTGCACCTGTAGACGTCAGGTGTACACAGAGCTGGTTGTAGCAAACATCCCTTTTATTCAGCTGCAGGGGGCTTAAGTACACCATTAGTGCATTTACTAATGTGCATGGCAGTGAATATTCTGGTCTTACTCAGAATACTAGTATTCCAAATAAGTATTTCAGCCATGTAAATATAAGTATTCCAAATATTGAGTGAATCTGTATTCTGAATAACACAGGAGGGATATTCAGCTTGTATTCTGAAAACTAGTGGAATATTGTGCCAAATAAATGCAAAATGCTCTGTATTTAGAATGTACCACAGCCTAAATGCACTGAGGAGAACTTCTGACACATTTGTCTCAGGGTGCCATGTAAACACTAGGAGGTGAACTGAGCATGCTTGAAGTTCTGCTTATTCCCAAATACTGCAGTTTACGGGTAAACTGAGACTACAGGGGGAATATATATTCTAGTCCCAAGAAAACACGGTATTCTGAATACTTAGGCCATGTAAAGGCACTGCCTCAGACTGTCTGAGATTTCTGCACTGCCATGCAGTGAAACAGTTTGTTACAACAGTGTTCTAAGGGACAGCAATTAAAAGTAGCCTCATGCTTAAATGTCTCCACAGAACACTGCTTCTTTTGTCTATATAGCGTTTTATGCCCCAGAGTTTTTTCACCATTTTCACCCCATGCGTGTCGAGGCACGCCCATGCTGCGTCACTGAAGTGCCCTCCTCTACCTGCCAGCCCCGCACCCTAGCTGTCCATCAGACCTCCACCCGATGGCAGTGGAACAGGGGGAACGATGGAGATCCTCCTGGGGGAGAGAGCTGCCATTACGACTGCTCAATCCTGCTCCCCCGCGGCCGGCTCTCAGATGACCCTGGCTCGTTCCCGAACCCAGGTTGCCAAACAGAACACTGCTTCTGAGGTTTCAGCAGCTCATCACCTGCTGTCTTCACAAGTAATGCTGAATTGTTAAACATTAAAGGTAAAGTTCAGCAGCAAGTCTGACTTTTTTCAATTTGAGAAAAAAACATTGCAAGGGATAGTCTGCCACCTGGGGGTCAGACTCATTTTAGATGTCGGTGTGGCTCAATTGGTAGCACATCTCCTCTGGACCAGAAGGTTGTGGGTTCTAGTTCCCCACTGGGATTGGGTGCGTACCATTGGAAAAGTTGGCATCCGAGTGCGGTACTAAGGCGATGCTGTACTGTCTGGGTGTGCTGTCTTTCAGATCTTAAACCACGGTCTCGTCTGCCTGTTCTGGTGATTTTGGCTGGACGTTGAAGATCCCGTGGCACTTCTTGATAAGAATAGAGGAATGTCCCTACTGTTCAAGCCAAATTTCCCCATTTATCCTGGCACAATTTCTCAATTTCACTAAAACACCACCAACAGCTTAATCTGGTTCAGTTTCATTTGGTTTACATCTATAGTGTCCCCCGCCTGGCTGAGAATAGCTGTGTCATCTAGCCCTACTTACCTGGTCGACAAAATTAATACATTTTAAGGTTTCTTTTGAAGCTCAGTGCTGTGATAACAAGAATTGTACATGACTATATTTCTTTAGGCCTTGCAGAGGCAGTATAGCAAAGCTTTGAGAAGGCACTCTGTGAAGTGCGAAAACTTTCAGCTACTCTAAGGGAGGGTGCATCTAGCATATTGCCTACTGAAGTTTGCTGTTTTTATACAGTCGAGTATTATCCCAGACACATTTGTGTAATTCTTCATGGAGAAGTGGAGACTGAGGAAACCAAGCTTTTGAGAGACTGCAAGTTCAGTTGTTTGCTTGTGGCACCAGTCCTTTGCCATTTTGAGCTACCGTGGTGTGATTTGTAAAATAAGGTGTGCTGCAGACTGTCTTGGGGAGCTCGTGATTCTGCAGCACACGGCCACTCAAGTAAACAGAAGCAGTTCATCCAAAAAAACAAGCAGTTCCTGGTTCGCCTGGCCACTTGCAGGCACCGAACCCACTGAGCACCCAGGCCATGCAGTGTAAGCGTGACTGTAAGTCCCAGTGGAAAGCCAGGATGACAGAGTTAGGGTCGTTCAGCTGTGCCGGGGACTGGTGAAGGAGATGGAAACTAAGGGCAAAAAAAAAAAAATAATTCTTGCGTACATTAACCTGTAATATCAATATGGTAGGACTAGTTGGTTAGTCTGTGGTCAGAGTACTTTGCCAGAATTGAACTTGTGCTGTGAAAACAAAAGGTTTTCCTCCATTTTCTCCCTTTAAGGGAGTGGGCATGCAGTGCAACCCAACATGGCCCTGTGCACACTCCCTCATGCAGGATGTCAGCGGCCGCCACTCCCCATGTCCCCTGTGTAATGGTACCTGACTGCCATGCCCCCAGCCATCTATGGGGGCCAGGCTTACAAGAGAGGAGAGCTGTCCCCTGGATGCTTAATCCTCTCCCTCCATGGCCAACCCCCATCAGCCCTGGTCTGCTCCTCAGCCAGTGTCACCGGTGTGCCGGCAGGTGTGGCATCCAGTGCCTCAAACCTTCATGCCACTGGGCTGGCAAAGAAGTAAAGAACTGTACTTTTTTAATGTTTTTTGAGACGAAGGTTCAACAAAGACCTGACAGAAGACAGCCATGCCTGTCTGACAGAAAATGCGGCACACAGCAGTTTTACCGGCAAAAGAGGTAACCGTGGACTACTATGGATGATGCTTTGAGGAGAGTGCGGATTCTTTAGGGGGCTTTAAAGCACTTTCTCCTCCATCATCAGGAAAGTACCTACTTCATAGCCAGAAGAATGAAAGCAGTGGAGTATTCTAAGCTAATAAATCTGACTGAAATGACCACAGTAACTACTGCCTGATGCAAGAGAGGATCTGGGCTCAGAAGGGGTATGATGATCCAAGCTTTGGGGGGAGGAGCGAGGGATAATAACATACTAAAAGCCAGCAGAATAGGCCAAATGGTCTGCGTTGTCTTCTCAAAAGCCAGCAACCTAATGATGGTAAGTAAGCAATAAGACACAACAGGGTGTGCGTTAGACAGTTCTAACGCTCGGCTAGGGGGCGTAGTGAGGCGCAGCCCCCTAGCTGTGCGTTAGAACTATCTAACGCACACCCTGGAGTGGCTTATTGTGCTTATGAAATGGGCACTTTAGCTGTTAATAAGAGACAAAATTAAAATTAAACGACTAAGTAGAAAAAAAATGATATGTTGTCATTTGAAATAAAATGGGTCATCTGCCTGCATCAGTGTACTTTTTTTTTTTTTTTTTGAGTTGAGGTAGTTGCAGGTTTCCTAAAGTGGTTGCTGTGGCACTTGGCTGTGTCCCCCCACACACACACACTTGTTTTGGCAAAGTTTGAATGCGTGTGATAAAATGGAGTTAATATGCTTCAGGTTTTTAGTTGTGTTGTCAGTGTGGGTGTAGAGAAGCTGATGATGTCTGTGTAGTGGTCAAGGAGGGGATGCGAAAGTGCTGAAGGAGCTGTCTCCGCACAGAGAAGAGAAGCTGATGATGGCTCTGTGTAGTGGCCAAGGAGGGATGCGAAAGTGCTGAAGGAGCTGTCTCCGCACAGAGAAGAATCTGAGTGGAGTGTGAAAAATAAATAAAACAAGGTTAGTGACCGTCATGTCAAAGTAGTGAATGGGTGGGAGCAAGGGAGTGGCCGGCTGATAAAGATGACAGCGGGGGAGAGCAAGTGGACGGAAGAGCGGCTGGTGGGCTGCCTAGTGGCTGACATCAGTAGAAGAAAGAATGAGGTACTGAATTAATTCGTTTTTTTTCAAGGGGACTAGTAGGAAAAAAAAATTAAAATGAAAGAGTTTAGAGGCTGAAGGACCTGTAGAGAGCAGCCAGCAGGTTTGTCCCCTGAGGAAATAGAAGAGTGAGCAAGCAGATAGCATGAAAGATCGTGGCAAGTGTATTTTATTTTGTTTTTTTGGGGGGGGGGGGTTGTTGGTGCTTCGATCTTGTTTATTAAGAAAATTCAAAAGTGAGGGCAAGTGGGAATCGGCTCAAAGGTCAAGTAACGGATTGAGTGAGCGGTAGTAAGAGAGCAAGGTGGCTGGCGAGAGAAAGATCCTGCCAGACTGGCACAAGATTTAAAAAGTGGGCACTGCGTCCTGTTTGTCAGGACTAGTTGTAGCCATGCATTACACTTGTAACACATGGCTATCAACCAGTCACAGGGCTGAATATCGTAAACCCATTTCATAAAGACCTTTACGGCCTGTGTTTAAACTATTGCTTATCTGGAGGGAGGGTCATTTACTTTTCTTAACATATTTGAAATAAACAATTTTATTTATTCATAACATTTGTCAGGATAATGCTGGGAAGTGCAGGTGCCTGCCCTTGACATGCGTTGACAGTGGAACTGTAACTGTGTGCCTTATTTTACAGTATAGCTGCTATGTTTTCATTCGATTTGTTTTTATGAGATGATTTTAGTTTAGTAACAGGGTTTTAAATAATTGATTAGCAGTTTTTTTCTTGGGATGATACTAACAGTACAGAACGTATTTATATAGATTTTCTAGAAGTGCTGTTTGTTAAACTCATTGAGGCAAGAGCTATGCATTTTCACAAAGTTTTAGCACTTTTATGAGCAAAACGCTAATCAATTTTTAGAATTAAATAAAACCCTGAATAAGAAACTAAATGCTTGTTTAATTTTGGTTTGGGCATTTTCCCTTGTGTCTCCTACCTTTGGTCCTGAAATTAACTTATAAAATAGGTTACTGCATAACATTTTCCCCCTGTAGCTCAGAACTAGATCAGAATTAACAATAAACAAGTCTGGCATTTGAATTATGTTCAGGAGATTTTTTTTAATACAGACGTATCCATGGTGACGACTAGTGAAGATGATGGTTCACTCTAAAGTGACTTGACGCTCAAACTAACTCATTAATTATGGAGTGCCACAAGAAGTTTTAGATGATTGTCTAACCCTTGGTATATGCCACAAAATTAAAACAAAAAATTGTCTTGCCATGTTCAATTATGATTTGCCCAACATTAATTTTCAGTGCCTTTTAACCCAAAATATTAAGTCCCCTTTCCGTGCTTTAAAAGAATTTCTTGCTTTTTAATTTGCCTCGTTTGTCATGGGAGGCCCATTTGTCTAAAGCTGACCGTAGATTGTCCTTGATGTCCAAACAAGAAAGTAGGGCACAGGACATAATGGACACTGCACAGTTGTTCATTAATAATAGCAAGTGCTTGGACACTGAAGCTTCTGAGCAGAATACGATTGACAAAAAGAAGAGTTCCAGGCATAGCATTAGCAAGGACTTGAAGTTGCTGTCTGCAGAACAGCTGATTCAGCCCAGTTTCTAATTGGAGGAGTTCACTTCCTGTGGTTTAATTTGGGATTGCATTGCACTATTTCATAGGCCTTTTTGTTCTTCATCTTTTAGGGCCGTACTGTTTTCAGCTTTCACTAACATGAAACCAAAGCTGCCATAAATCAAGGTCACTTTACTGGGGCCATCTTTATCAACTTGTCCGAGGACTTCAGCCTGGTTGATCAGTTTTTTGTGTGCTAAACAGCAGGTCCTGAGCGTATCACAACATGCTGTCTCCTGGTTCCTTTACTACTTGTGCAGTCATCAAGTGGTCTAGTTTGATGGAGTCATTTCCAACCCAGGCTCTGTTAGGCTTGGAGTTCCCCAGGGCTGTATACTTGGGTCTTGTCATTTCTCACTGTTAACACAAATTACCGATCTTCTTTGGGGGTATCTCAGTCATCAGGTCACACCACAGGAACTTAACCGTCGGTGAAGCAGGATCCACACGAAAGATTTTCAGCAGTACCTCTGGGACCACCCACACTGACGTAATCTGTCAACATCACCACCCCTATAAAGGTGTGAGTGGCCCTGCTCCCTCCTCAGTTCTTTCCCGTCATCAGCTCTGTTCGCATGGGTCTCCGCAGAAGCTCCAAGGCAGTTTCACGCAGCATGATCCTGATCGCACCATTCTGGCCGCAACAGATTTGGTTTCCATTACTGCAACAGTTAGCAGAGGAACCCCCCGGACCCTCTGCAGGGATCTGCTGACACAGGCTTAGGGGACCCTGGTCCATCCCAATCTCAAATCTCTTCCTCTGCATGCCTGGCTCCTGAGGACATGGCCTTCTCATGGTTTGGGGTGTCCCAGAGAGTGGCGTGTGTCCTGCCATGAAGTGGAAGAGGCTTGCCATCTGGGCTGCCAATCATCATCTGGACCCTTTCACTTTCCTGGTGAGCCAGGTTCTGGAATGCCTGATATCGCTCGTTAGACTTGGGTTTCCAGCACTCCTCCCTCAAGGTGCACCTTTTGGCTATTTGTGCCTTTCATGAGCTTGTGGGCAGTCGCACCGTGGCTCAGTTGGATGTGTCCCGTACCCTTCTCAGGGGCATCCTGCATCTGAAACCTCCAGTCCATTCCACTGTACCAGCTTGGGATTTAAATTTTGTTGTGGAGACGTTGACCCTGTCTCCATTTGAGCCAGCTGCGACTTGTGAGCTACGCTTTCTCTCTTGGAAAGTGTTATTTTTGGTTGCTATTACCTCTGCTCAAAGGATTTCAGAGCTTCAGGTTCTCTGATGTGAGGAGCCTTATTTGATTTTTCATAAAGATAGGGTGTCTTTGTGCACAAATCGTAAGGTGGTATGGTGTCTGAGTTTACCCTGAACCAGTCTATCCGCCTTCCGTTTTCTTTTCCTGAGCATGCCAATCCAGGGGAAGCACTGCTCCATACGTTAGAAGTGCATGGAATTTTGAAGTATTTTCTGCACTGAACTAAGTAATGCAGGAAGTCAAAACATCGATTTGTTTCTTTTGCCCCAGGTAGAGAGGGCGTTCAGGTTTCTGAAACCGTGTTTGTTCAAATGGTTGGCACATTGTATTGTGTTCTCCTACAGTAAGTATGGCAAAGAGTTGATGGGTGGAAAAAGCTCATTCCTCAAGGGGCATGGCTACCTCTGTGGCCTGTTTCCAGCCACTTGACATTTGCGCTGCTGCCACTGGGAGTACCGTCCATACTTTCACCAAGCACTACAGTCTGGACATTGCTTCTAGAACCTGTGCAGGTCTTGACAGGGTGGTTCTGCAGGGCCTCTTGTCCTAAGCTTTTTCTGGCCTTCCTCCCTGCCTGTTCTGTTGCATCTTTAACTGCTTGGGACTCATTCCTACAGTGTGACCTGATGACTGAGATACCCCCAAAGAAGACAGAACAGTTATGTAAGAACTTACCGTAACTGTAGATCTTCGAGGGGATCTCAGTCATCAGGTCTGTTTTCCCTCCCAGCATCCCCCTTTTTGTGGGGTTCTCTCAGAACTAGTTAACTGGTATATCCAGACTTTTATTTTGGCCTGGGCACCTCTCTCTCTCCTCAGTCCTCCATGGCACGGGTGTGCTCCCTTAGTCTTAGGGGGAAAGAACTAAGGAGGGAGCTGTGCTGCTCATGCCTTTATAGGGTTGGTGACGTTGGTGTGGGTGGCCCCAGTGGCACTGTTAAAAATATTCTGTGTGAAATTTGTTTCACCAATGGTGAAGTTCCTACAGTGTGACCTGATGACTGAGATCCCCTCGACGATTAACTGTTATGGTAAGTTCTTACATAACTGTTCTTACCCACACCTTGAAAAACATCAACATTATTGAGGATGGGTGCTTTGTTGGGGGTTAGGAGGAGAAATCACAGAGGACAGAGTGAGGGAAGTCCTATGGGTGCTGAAAACTGACAAGGCACCGGGACGGGATGGGCTGCATCCGAGAGTTCTGAAGGAACTGGTGGACAAACTAGCAGCTCCATTAACTGCGCTTTTCCACGCCTCTCTGCAGACAGGTGCCTCAGGACTGGAGGGTGGCCCATGTGGTGCCTATCCACAAAGGGGGGTCTAGGGAGGAGATGGGGAAATTATAGGCCTGTCAGCCTAACGACAGTGGTAGGCAGACTAATGGAGGGCTTCATCAAAGGGAAGCTTGGGAGGCATCTGGAAAGGCTGGGGCACATGGATGACAAACAGTATGGTTTTGTCCTGGGGAGATAGTGCCAGAGCAGCCTCATAGATTTTTACGACTGGGTGACAGGGGCCCTGGACCGACAAAGACCGGTGGATGTCCTATATCCGGATTTCAGTAAGGCGTTTGACTTGGTACCCCATATTGGGTTGTTGTCAAAGTTGGGGGGATGGGGGTGGGAAGACAGTTGCTTAGATGGTTAGAAAACTGGCTTACGGATAGAACACAGAGGGTAGTGGTTGGTGGGATAGACTCCTCCCCTTGGAAGGTCGTCAGTGGAGTTCCCCAAGGTTCGGTACTGGAGCCACTCCTGTTAAATGCCTATGTCTCTGATATAGGGAGGGGGGTTAGGAGTAGGATTAGCTTCTTCGTGGATGACTCACAACTGGGAGCACTGGCTGATGGGGAGGAAGCGAGAAAGACCGTCCAGAGGGATCTGGATACCCTGGAGGGTTGGTCAAGGAGGTGGGGACTGAGGTTTAATCCGGGGAAGTGTAGTGTGTTGCATCTGGACTTCAGAAACCCAGGTCATGTATACACCCTGGGAGGGGTCTCGCTGCAAGCCACAACGAGTGAACGGGACCTGGGGGTGGTGGTAGACACCAGAATGAACAACACTGAGAACTTCAGAAGATCGACGGCAAAGGCAAACAGGATTCTGGGCTGCATAGCCCGGGGAATAACGTCCTGGAGGAGGGAGGTGATCCTGCCTCTGTATAAAGCCTTGGTCAGGCCACATCTTGAGTACTGCGTGCAGTTCTGGAGACCTCATCTTAGGAAGGACATAGCATTGTTGGAGAGGGTTCAGAGGGGGGCAACCAGGATGATCCAGGGCATGAGTGAAAGGACCTTTGAGGAAAGGCTGGAAGTCCTTGGGCTGTACTCGGTGGAGGAGAGGAGAGGGGGGGTGACATGATTGAGGTATTCAGATACACGAAAAGGGTTAACGGGGCAGAGCCAGAGAAATAAATGTTCAGGCTAAGGAAAGGGGGCACACCAAGGGGTCACGAGTGGAAGTTGGAGGGGGGAACCTACAGGGGAGAACTTAGAATGCATTACTTCACTGAGAGGGTGGTGGAGCCATGGAATGCAGTGCCCGGTCTAGTCGGCAGGGCATGATGGGAGCTTTAAGAGGGGGTGGGACAGATGCATGGGTGTACTGAAGCCGAAGTTGACCTTCTCTGGGGCAAGGGGAGGAGGAGCTAGCACCCGATAGGATCTGGCTACTGAGCAGACATGATAGACCGTTAGGCCTATTCTGCTGGATTTTAGTATGTTAATATATTATTAACTCCCAGTTTGCCACTGACTTAACAGATCTTGCTTGGCCTGGTAGCAATAAACTTGCAGTAAACATTAAGAAGACCCAAGTAGTGTTACTTGGGCCCCCTTCCAAGCTAAGGACATATCCTACCCCCTATCCATATCTTATAGTGATAGGATGCCTCTGAAGTTGGTATCATTCTTCAGATACCTGGGAGTCCCACTGGACCCGCTCCTCAGCTTCTCCCTCGCTAATGTGTGCAAGAGAGCGAATGTTGAGCTTTGTTTGGCGTGCAGGGCCAGACACTAACACCTGATGCCTGTCTCGCCCTTGCTGGGGGGGGGGTACTCCCCTCTCTCAATTATAGGTTCTTCTCCTTTGCAGATGTCTCAGTCCTCGATCTCCAAATGTGATGTTGCCTGCAATAACATCTGCAGATTTGCTGTCTCACTAAATCGTGCAACCCATCACTGTGACCTTTACAACTGTCTTGGCTGGTTGTCACCCTCGTATATTTGCTCCTTTGTCCTAAGTTGTTTTACTGACAAAACTGTAAGGCTGGGTGCTCCTGCTTCCTTTGTGGTCCTATTCTCCCAACTATTATACCCCCTTAAGATCAAATGAACAATCCCTACTTGTCCCCAAGACCTCCATGAACATGGGTGACCAGGCCTTCAGTGTTACTGCCCCTAAACTCTGGAATTCCATGCCACCCTCCATTCGTATTTCCTTTTCTCACTCCGTGTTCAGCAGGTCCCTTTGGGCACATCTTTTGGTGAAGTCAGTTGTGCCTGTACATTATTTCGTGTAATTTTTCTTGCTCATTTGTTACACTTTATCTTGGACTGTTAATTGCACCATTGTTTGCTTAACCTGTGTGTACTTGTTAAATACTTGACCTCAGTTTGTGTTTCTTGTGGTTGTATGTAATGCTTTTCTCTCATCGTCTCTATATTTATATTGCTTATGGTTTTTACTGTTCCAGTTATTGTATTGTATTACTGCTCATGTAACCTCCCGTGTCGTACTTGAAAATAGATGCACTTGACATCTAGTGTACTCAACGGTAGTAATTAAAGTAAGCCTGTATTTGTTTACACTGCATTTATGCTGTTATTTTGTTTTTACCTATTTGATGTATTCTCCTGAGTATCTGGCTTGCACCTGGAAATGAGCTTTGGCTCAGTGTTCCTTTCCCGGTTACACATTTCTAAATCAATGAATAAATAAAAAAGGTTCATCCTTTTGGACACATTTTATAAAATTTATATACAGATATTTTTCTTTGAATGTGTTTTGTATGTGTGAATGTTTGCCAGATTTGTGTCCACAAAAATGTTTTATGTCGTCGTCCTGTTTTTAATCATCAGTATACAATGTGTGGACCCTTGCCTCCATTCTGAATACAGAGGGACCCTTACCTCCAGTCTGAATGCAGAGCTACAATCTGTTTATCCTACAGCAAGCTTGCAACTGTCATTTTATTCTCACTAAAATTACATTAGTGACATCATCTTACCTTGTATTCTGATTGATGGGGTGGTAAAGAAAAAATGTGTTTTGAAAAGCACTTTTATTTTAATCATATTACTTAACAGTAGTATGACAGTATGATACCCATGGCAAAAAAATCCAATTGCCTCATGGAAATAATTTCATGGCCTCATACTTCATTCACCCCACAGTCAGACTGTTGCCTTGTATACCGATACCACTGTCCCTTTATCACTTAATTGCTGCTGTTAGATTGTTGTACGCTCTTATGTCCTGACGTATGTAGCCTGATGCCAGTATTCCTGTATTTATTATCCCTGTATGTAAAAATGTTTGACTTCTGCTTAATTTGTAATATTTCTGTGCCTTGTAATTTGTAACTGTCGTTTAACATTGCCATGTTTTATGGCTCAGGTCGTGCCTGAAAACGGCCCCTCGGATCAGTGCACCTACCCGGCAATCAAAGTCTTAAATAAAATAAATTGTAGTTGGTGTGAATTATCTGTTTGTCTGTATTATTGTGGCCTCGAGTGGGGAACTGGAGTTTTTGACTCTAATTTTGCCCTCTGAATCTCGAGCTGTTTTTTTTTTTTTTTTTTTTCTCACTGTAGCTATTTTAAGCCTGTTGAGGTTAAAATCAACATAAAAAACATTTGTTTGCTGCTTTAGAAAAATGCCCTGGAAAAAAAATCAGAGGATCGACATGTTTTATATTTTTTGTATTAGTAATTTATCTCCTGTTTCCCCCAACCTGTCCCCTTCTTGTCTGGTCCCCAAGCCCCATGACCCAGCTTCCCTGGGAAGTACCATCGTGCTCCTGTTGTCCTCTGCCACAGGATCTTTGGAGGTATCCAGTCGCTAAACTAGGGCCTGTGGGGGATTGGGCTGTCCATCGAGCCGTGGTGATTTTTTTTTTCCACTGTTTTTTCTTCATAGGGACCCCAGTGCATGCAGTGACGTATTTGTCTATACCCTGCCTCTGCAGAGAGACACCCACCGGTATCCATGCGGGTCAGATTCCATTCCCTTGTGTCCCGCTGCGCTGCCACACAGATTCTTTGGGACACTGTCTTTCCTCCTTTGGAGAGCCTCTAGTGACCCTGTCCATTCCTGAACCTGGGTTGCTGGTGTGGCAGTCAGTGCCTCAGCCCATCACACCACTGGCCCTACTGGATCAATAAATTTATTGTTTTTGGTCTCTTGTATGTTACCTTGGATACCTTGACTCTGGAGAAAAGCAACAAAAGTGAGCCTGGGAGTGCTGGGAAGAACCTCTGTAGAGTGAGATTAAAGGGATACGTGATGGTTACGTATGTGATAGCTGATATATCCGCACGAGTGACAAGTGAGCTCGGGGTTACCACGAGTGGCATAGCCATGAGTGACTGACCCCCGAGCTCACTTGCCAAGAGTGCTGATATTCAGCTATCACATACGTAACCATCACGTATCTCTCTTATATAATAGGAGTTTGCTGCTTATTAATTTGTATTTTGGCTGTATATTTATGTGATATGCTGTTTACCTCTGTGGGCGGGGAACAGAGCACCATAAAAATCTAGTGTGCCTTTTTTTTTTTTTTTCTTTTACGTCTTGATGTGTACACAGTGGAGATATCAGGTGTTGCGTAGAGAGAGTACTGATAATCTTTCCGTTTTCCACTGTGTACACGTCATTCATTGATTATTGCTCTGTAGTGGTGATCTGGGGATTTATCAGATGGCTTATCAGCAAACTCCTATTATATAATAATAGATCTCAATATGTGCGCTCTAGATGTAGAGGGTGGGGTGATGTGATAAGACATGCAGCTGAGGTTTTTTTGGAGCTGCTGTGATCCAGGGGCCTCATCGGCGGTGGGAGGGAGAGCAGAGGACCACATCGGTGGTCACAGGAGTCCGGGAGGCGCGAAAGCCGCGTAGGCGGCAGAGGAATAATCAGATGGGCACGCGCTCAGTTCAAGGAGGCGGTGGGGCCAGTCAGTGCCAAGCACACGATTTTCGCAGAGCGACTGAGCTATAAAGGCCATTAGCCCAGTCGCAAAGAGCTACAGAGGTTTTTCTTCACACCACCCACCCCGCCCCGACCGCTATTATATAGGTGGAGGGGGTGGAGCCTTGGAGGAGGAAGGGCTGTGAATGAGTAGCCTGGACTGCTGTGGGTGTCCTGGATTGCTGCTGATGCTGACTGGAGCTGGGAGGAGCAAGTAGAGTGGGTGAGGACTGAAAAATATTGAACAGTTGACTATCTGAGGCTGAAAGGCATGGAGTGTGGATCCTGCTAATGAGCTGTGCTGTTTTTACTGCTACTGAACTTGGGTGGGAGGCAAAATAGTATGCTGGGTATGCTTGGGCACCATAAGGTACATGCTAGTCGCATAGGGAGGTGGGTTTGAGAGTCGTGAGCTGGGAAACTGCTGACAATACTGTGTATACTGTTTTAACTGCTGATCATAGTACTGTTCTTCGATAGTGCTGCCTTATATGTGACCTGATAACTGCTGATTATATATTGCTGAGGGATTTTGGAACCTGTCAAAGGGAATATCTGTGGTTAAACAGTTGCTCAAGTGAGGTGGGCAAAAGCTATTGGGCTGCAAGTGGCTAGGCCTGCTCACACCAAAATGAAGGGGGATTTGGGCAGATCAGAGCAGGCATCTTTGGCAGGGTGGTTGGGTGTTCGGGGTGTGGGACAGCAATAATCCTAAAGTGGGCATGGAAGAACGGAGGGTGCCCAGTGTGTTCCCAGCTGGCAGGACTTAGGGCGGAGGTAGAGGTGATCAGAAGAGCTAGAAGACATGGGGGGGGGTTGGGAGGAAATCAGTCCCAGGGAGGTTGGAGAGGCCACTACAGCATACCCCAGGGTGCAGGTAGAAACGGGCCCCATGTGACTATGGAGGGGGAGGGCATTTTACATGCAACTCAAAAGGAGTAGGACGTATCACAAGAAACAAATGGATAACACCCCACAGCAGGGGGGCCAGCCAGAGGGAGAAAAAGAGGGTGGAGGAGGCAGGTGACAACACGCCAGGGGCAGGCATTACCCTTAGCAACAGATACACCATGCTCTACCCAGGAGAGGAGATAGTTTTTGGGTGGGGGGGGCAGGAGGACAGAGAACATTTGGTTGGGCTGCGGGAGGGGGAGGAGGGAGTAGGAGGGGAAATGCAACTGGAGAGAAGAAGGCAGTCCGTGAGGGTGAACCAGTGAGACAGACGGGGTGGGAGGTGGAGGGGGACCGGGGGCTGAGCAGACACCCAGGCTGGGGAGTCAGCCAAGGGAGAGGCGGTGGTAGAAGGCACTCTACATGAGTCAGGAGGTGGTATCTGCCGAGGTGGGAAGGAGGAGGTAGGGTAGGAAAATTATGTCAGAAGGAGGAGAGATAAGATCTGAAGGGGAGGGAGGCAGATGGAGGGGGAGCTGTGGACTCTGGCCCTAAAAGGGAGGCTGGTGGGGGCCAGCTGTGCTGGTCAGGAGGTTGTGGGGGAGAAGAGTAAACCGGAAGTCGCATGCGGAAGGAAGAGCATGGCAGGTCACGTACAGACTAGTGAACCCAGGACAAATGGGAGTGCGAAGAGTAAGCTGGGGGCGGAAGAAAAAAGGAAGAGCCTAGAAGGGATCAAAAGGGCCATGGGGGGGGTTAAGGTGATCCTGCTGGGGGATTCCATGACCAGGGGTATCCAGTGGGAGGGAGTAGGGGAAGGTACAAGCAGCAAAGTAAGGGTTAAATGTAACCCGGGACTGTCCATTCACAAGGCCAAATTCCAGCTATATTCCTTAGCTCTGGAATGCGGGAGAACCCCTGATTTTCTGGTACACCTGGGCACAAATGACTTGGAAGGGAACAGCGACCTGGAAATCCAGGCGAGGTTTCGGGAGCTAGCCAGGGTCTGCCATTCTATTGGGAGTTCAGTCTCTTTCTCGGAAATCCTGCTGGTGCCTAGGGCACCCGGGGAGGCCAAGCACAAACTAAGAAGTTTAAATCAGTGGCTCAGGGAGTGGTGCAGGGAGGAAGGGTTTGGACTGGAGGGGGAGTGGGGGGGGGGCACATGGGAAGATGAGGAGTTGTATGCTAGGGATAGGTTACATCTTAACCTGGAGGGGAAGGAGATCCTAAAGCTGAAGCTCACCAAATTCATAAACATGAAATGGGGGTTAAACTTGTGAAGGGGGGAGGACTAGTGCAGGACTGGGGACGGGAGGACTGACCGTGGTACCTGGTCTACAGCGGCAAATAAGGGCCGGGGACTCCGATGGACACAATGCAAGAGCTGTGAAGGAGGGGACAAATAGGGAGTGTGCAGGGCCAAATCAGCTGTGCTGGGGGGGGTAGTGGAGTGGAGGACGGTCCTGGTAAACGCCAGGAGTGTGGGCAACAAAATGCCCGAGCTACAGGCGATGTTGACCGAAGGATCAGCGGATGTGGCAGCGACTACGGAAACATTGGCCACCCACAAAAATGACTGGGACCTAAATTTGGAGGGCTATAAAAATATTCAGGAGGGATAGAGAAGTGGGTAGAGGAGGAGGAGGCGTAGCACTGATGGGGATGGAATAATGGTAAGTGGAGTAGAAGAGGCAGAGGGGGGAGTGGAAGCTTTCTGAGTAACCCTAAAATGGGGAGGAAAAAGATTAAAAGTGGGGTGGTTTACAGACCACCCACATTGGATGAGGATCAGGAGGAAAAATTGGTAGAACACATCAAGGTGCACTGTGACCGGGGAAAGGGTAGGGTGGTGGTCATGGGGGACCTGAATATGCCGAGGGCAGACTGGGACACCATGACATCAGCGGTGGCCAGGGAGCAGAGGCTGATGGATGTGTTTCAGGATGCCTTTCTGGCCCAACAGGTAGGGGAGCCTACTTGTGGGGGGAGGATACAGGACATTGTTCTTGCAGACAGCGACCGGATAAGGGATCTGGAGGCGAGTAGCCACGCTGGCAGGAGGGACCATGACACGGTCTGGTTTATGCTGCTGGGGGGTGGGGGAGAAACGCTCAAACATAGTGGTAATGGATTTCAGGGGCGGATTTCATGGGCATGGGCAGGATACTAAGGGGGAGCTTGAGCCAGATCAAGCCAGACATGGATGTAGGTAGTTCGTGGGAATCCATTAAAAAAGGGATATAGGAGGCTACGAGCTTGTGTGCAAGGGTATGGAGCAAAAAAGGCAGTACCAACAAGCTGTGCTGGTGGACCAGGGAGGTGCAAGAATCAGTAAGAGGTAAGAAGACTGCCTACACATGTTTTAAGCATACCAGGGGGAAGTGGGAGAGAGGGGAATACAAGCTGGCGTAGGGTCACAGGGGTGGTGAGGGGATCGAAGGCGAGGATGGAGTACAACCTGGCTAGGGATAGATGGGGGAAGGGTTTTACAGATACGTAGGGAAAGAGGAGGAGAGCACAGATCCCCAGGATTAGGACTGGGGGTGGATGGACTCAGGAGGCGGGCGAGCAGGCAGAGGTACTGAATAAGTATTTTGCCTCGGTTTTTAGGGAGGAGACATGCCTACATTAAATCAGGAAACTGGGGGGCAGCTGAGAGGATAGGAGATGAGAGGATTGAAAGAGGCCGGGGGCACCAGGCGGGCCAGGTCCGAAAGGGGATGGGGCCTTTTCTGAAGAGAGGACTAGGGAAGGGGAAATCACAGAGGACAGCGTGAGGAAGGCCCTATGGGCACCAAAAACTGACAAGGCACCAGGACCGGATGGGCTGCATCCAAGGGTACTGAAGGAGTTGGCAGACGAACTAGCAGCTCCACTAGCTGGGCTGTTCAGTGCTTTCTTCCAGGCAGGAAGGGTGCCCCAGGATTGGAGGGTGGCTCAAGTGGTGCCCATCCAGAAAGGGGGGGAATCTAGGGAGAAGATGGGGAATTACAGTCCTGTCAGCCTAACATTAGTGGTAGGCAAGCTAAGGGAGGGCTTCATCAAAGGGTTGCTCGGGAGGCAACTGGAAAGGCTGGGACGCATGGATAAAAAGCAGTATGGTTTCGTCCCAGCTAGATCGTGCCAGATCAACCTCATAGTTTTCTATGACTGGGTGACGGGGACCCTGTACAGACAGAGTACAGTGGACGTCTTATATGTGGACTTTAGTAAGGCGTTCATCTTGGTTCCCCATTGTGGAGTGTTGGCAAAGTTGGGGGAGATGGGAGTGGGAAGACAGTTGCTTAGATGGGTGGGAAACTGGCTTACAGATGGAACACAGAGGGTGGTGGTGAGAGGGACTGTCTTCTCCCCTAGGAAGGTAGTCATTGGGGTGCCACAGGGGTTGGTACTGGGGCCACTCCTGTTCAACGCCTATGTCTCCGATATAGGGACAGGAGTTAGGAGTAGGATGAGCCTTTTCACGGACGACTCTAAGCTGGGAGCATTGGCTGACAGAGAGGAAGCAAGGGTGGCAGTTCAGAGGGATCTGGACACCCTGAGGGCTGGGCAAGGATGTGGGGGCTTGGGTTTAACCTGGAGAAGTGTAGGGTGTTGCATCTGGGGGTCAGAAACCCAGGGCATGTTTATACCTTGGGATGTTCAGGCTCGAGCAAAAGGGCAAAACCTGGGGGCATAAAAGGAAACCGGAGGGAGGAACCTATAGGGGAGAACGTAGAAGACATTACTTCACAGAGAGGGTGGTGGAACTGTGGAATGCATTGCCCGGGAGCCTGGTTGAACAAGACACTGTGGAGGGCTTCAAGAAGGGGTGGGACAGATGTATGGGGGTACTGAAACCAAGATTGACCCTCATGGGGGGGAGCGCCCCCTAAGGGCTGGATACGAAAAACCGACAGGCCAATTCTGCTGGCTTTTAGTATGCATCAGGAGTACAGTGGGGTGGATTACATGCAGAATTGTTCAAAATAAATAACATTCCAACCACTAGGGAACACAATCTCAAGTTTTACAGGAGAGGATTTTACAAAGGATATCGGGAAGCATTTTTCCCAGAAAGGCCTGTCGACAAGTGGAATGGCTTGCTTAGCACTGTAATTAATTCAGAGACTATATAAATGGTTTCAAGACACAGTGGGACAAATTCAAGAGGCACATTTGTAGAGGGAGGGTAGATACTGGTATGAGGGTATTTGGATAGAGTATGGTTAACAGTAGGGAATCGGGACAGACCCAATGTAATCTATAGTCATTTTTTTGCTGTCCTTTCTTTCTGAGTTTCTGTATTCCTTTTTGGCTGCACTGTGATTCTGGTGATTGTTCAGTGTGGGAGTCATTGCTTTTAGTTCTAGTTGTACAGTTGGGATTTATCAAGTAGGATAAGCTGGTATGTAGGTGTTGGCAGCCAGATCAACGGTCTAGGCATCCAGATCAACACTGGGGGGGGGCACTGTGGAGCCAGAGCAAAATGGTGCTTATTTGATTAACTTGCTCAGCTTGGATTGGCAAACTTCATAGAAGTGGACGTTTTAAACAAATGTATTTTGCCAAAAGAGATAAGAAACGGTAGCTGAAAGCCTCCTGATCAACATGGGCAACCCACGTAAGGATCAGCATTCTGGAGTGGGAGCAAAAAGTAAAAATGCTCTGTCTGTTCTGGCGACTCGCTCTACTCAAAGCAGGCCTGAAGAGCACGCAGGGGAAGCAGCCCGAGGAAATTCTCCAAACTATTGGGGCAAAGCTGTCCAAGTTGATCAAATCTGTAACCATGCCATTGGATAAATTTGATGGACTAGCTACCAGGGTCACTGCATTGGAGGCAACAATGGAGGGAGCACAGATGACAGCTTTAGATGCCTCCAAAAGAGCGGACGTCGCTGCAGGAGCGGTGTCATCCCTGATTAAAGAGAGTTGGCACTGGAAAGCCCGTATTGAAACTTTGGAGAATCAAATCAAGGCCCCTAACATCAGAATCTTGGGCATCTAAGAGGGCAGTGAAGGGGACAACCTTCTGTTGTTTTTTACAGGACTGGTTTGGTCAACAGCTGGGGAGTGAAGTGCGACCTAAACTTCAGCTGTTCCAACAGGCCTACAGTTATGCCACGTGGGCGATTGGAAGATCAAGGTCTCCCCAGAACCATCATCTTGGTCACGGACTCGAGCTGGGACCAGGGACTACTTCTTGGCGCTCACCAGACATAAAGGAACTCTCTGTCAGGCTGAACAATGAGTCAGCCTCTTTCCGGACATCAGGTACGTCACCCGCCAGAAATGGAGAAGATTCGATGGCGTTCGAACGATGCTGCGGGAGGTCTCAATCCCGCATGGCATGATTTTCCCAGCGCGACTTTGTATCGCACATCACAGGAAGGTTTATTTGTTTTCTGATCCAGCTGAAGCTCTGAAGTGGGGCCGCAAGAACGCTATCCCTCCTGCTCGCTAGTCCGACTCTGACCACCAGTCCTCAGAGGATCGGAGGACTCATGAATCCCTGCCTCTTTGCTCTGAGGAGTGGTGGGTGAAGCCATATCAGGTACTTTTGGCAGTTTATTGATAATACCATTTGGTATACTGTTCTAAGTGAATGGTAATTTCACCTGAAAGGCTCACCGCCTCATGTTTGGGGGTAAAGTTGTGTTCAGGACATTTGTTCTTATTCTTATCAGGTTGAAATCTGGACTGATTCTTCTAATACTAGAGACCAATTCTTCCAGCTCCTAGACTCAAGGGGTAGGAAACTAAGGTTTGGGGTGGTATACATGCCGCCATCCCAGTTTGAGGAGCTTGACAGGGAGCAAGCGGGACAAATCAAAAAGGTATGTAAAAAAGGGAAGGTGGTCATTGGGGGGGATTTCAATTTGCCGGGGGTTGACTGGAGCATTCCAGTCACTTCCAGTGCTAGGGAGCAAGTGCCCCTGGATGCAATCCAGTGGGGGATTTCAACTTGCCAGGGGTTGACTGGAGCATTCCGGTCACTTCCAGTGCTAGGGAGCAAGTGTTTCTGGATGCGATCCAGGAGGGTCTCCTGACACGGTTACTGTACTTACTAGGCTAAAGAACACTTTAGATCTGGTATTGTCGAATGGAGAGGCAGTGAGGCAGATAAAGGTAGACGACCCACTATCCGGCAGCAATCACCAAACGGTGTGGTTTAATATTGCGATGTGTGGGAAGCCAGAGAAATCAGTTACTCGGATGGTAAACTTCAGGGAGGTGGACTTTGGGAGGATGCAGGAAGTACTGAACGAGAAAGTGGAGGGCATAAGGCGTGAGATGGATGTGGAGCTGAAATGGGATATTATTAAATGGGGGGGGAGGGGGTCACAGAGGCAATAGAAGCCTGCACCAAGGCACAGAGGAAGAGAACCAGAGCAAGAAAATCATGCTGGTTGAACAGTGAGGTTGTGGAGGTGGTGAGGGCAAAATGAGTGGCTCACCAGAGGTTTAGGAAGACAGGGAAGGAAGTGGACAGGGAGGAGTACACAAGATGGTCCAGGGAGGTGACCAGAAAAATGAGAGAAGCCAAGGCCCAGAGGGAGGTGAGATTAGCACAGGGAATTAATGGGGGGGGGGGGGAATTCTTCAGATACATCGGGGAGAAAAGAAAGTGCAAGGAGACAGAAGTGAGGATGAAAAGGGGTGGGGAGTGCATGGAAAAGGGGGAGGAGCAGGCAGAATCACTGAATGAATACTTTTGTTCCGTGTTCACGGAAGAAAAGGGGGGACCGCTACCAGCATGGTCTGGGAGGGTGGGGATAGATGGAAGAATTGAGGCAAGTAAAGTCCTAGAGGGATTGAGGGCACTGAAGGTAGACAAGGCACCAGGGCCGGATGGTATCCACCCAAGGGGGCTTAGGGAAATGTCGGAGGTGTTGGTGGAACCACTGGCGGGTCTGTACAGCACCTCATTGGAGTCTGGGATGTGTGCCACTGGACTGGAGGATGGCACATGTGGTACTATTACACAAGAGCAGGCCAAGGGATGAACTGGGTAATTATCGTCCAGCAAGTCTCACATCCATAGTGTGCAAACTCATGGAAACTATACTAAAGGAAAGACTGGTGTCGTACCTGGAGGACAGTGGTCTCCAGGATGTGAGGCAGCATGGGTTTGTTTCAGGGAAGTCTTGTCAAACCAACCTGATACAATATTATGACTGTGTGACAGGTGAACTGGATAAGGGTCATGCAGTGGATGTTCTTTACTTGGACTTCAGCAAGGCCTTTGATTTGGTGCCTCATGGGCGGCTTGGGGGGAAGTTAACTATTGTAGGTGTAGGGGCAAAAATGATGAACTGGATTACAAGCTGGCTGAATGGGAGGCTGCAACGGGTGGTGGTGGTGAGAGGTGAGCTCTCAACTCCAAGGTCGGTGATGAGTGGGGTACCACAGGGCTCTGTGTTGGTGCCAGTATTGTTTGGGCTCTTCATATCAGACATTGGACATGGGGTGGTGAGCAAGGCAAGTCTGTTTGCTGACAACACCAAAATTGGAACAGTGGTGGCTGGAGAGGGGGGTTGGAAGCAGCTGCAGGGTGACCTAAACAAGCTCGTGGAGTGGTCAGAGAGGTGGCAGCTGGGGTTCAATGCAAAGAAGTGTGAGGTTATGCACTTTGGGGTGAAGAACCCAAGGAGAGAATACTGGCTGGGGGGGTTAAGCTGGGGATCACTGAGGAGGAGAAAGACCTTGGGGTAATAACGGGGACCATGAACAACACTGCCCAGTGCAGGAAAGCGGCTGCAAAAGCAAACAAAATGCTGGGGTGCATAGCTAGAGGTTTTTCATCCAGGTGAAGTGAGGTGATCTTGCCCCTCTACAGGTCACTGGTAAGGCTGCACTTAGAGTATTGTGTGCAGTTTTGGAGGCCATACCTGAAGCGTGATATCAGGTTGCTGGAGAGGGTGCAGAGGAAGGCAATAAAGATGATATGTGGAGTGGAGGGGAGAGACTGACAGCAGGCTGGGAGACCTGAATATGTACACCCTGGAGGATAGAAGGGATGGGGGGACATGATAGAGACATTCAAATATCTGAGGAGAATTGATAAGGATGTGGCAGATGGGGGTCTTTAAGTTAAGGAGGGGGAGGGTCCCCAGGGGTTACGGGCTAAGAATGGAGGGGGGAAGATTTAGGAAGCAAATGAGGAGACACTGTTTCACAGAGAGGGTGGTAGCAAAATGGAAAGCCCTACCAGAATGGATGATGTCATGTAAATCTGTGAACAGATTCAAAAGGGCATGGGACAGGGGAGAGTGAGGGTGGGGGGTGGCAGTGGGATGACAGAAGGAAGGGAGGTTGGGGCAGCTGCAAACTAGGGGTGTTGGCTGCACACTCGAGCAGACTTAGACAGACTGGGTGGTCTGTTTCTGCTGGCACATTTGCACATCCGTATGATAGATAAGAGACCTGATGTTAATGGGTTTAATGTTCTCCTTTCATTATTCTCTTTTGGCATGTTGTTAAAGTTTGTCAAGTAAGCGTTTGAATGTTTACATTTAAATTGATCAAAAAATGGTTTGCACAGGCTCTGTTCTCTCACTAGCAACTGCATGGCATCCACTACCATAATTTATGGTGAAGGACTTTGGACTTTAGTTTTATATTTTATCATACAATAATTTCCATGCAGCTCATGGGTTTCATTACAGCAGTGGTATTTTACTGCTCTGCTGTTTTATGAGAATATAATAATTATTTTTATCTCTATTGATTTCCTCCAAGATGATGTATCTATAAAGCATTAGATGGTCTATATCGTTTGTATTAAAAGGAGTGGCGTCCTCTATGGATGTAAGCTATGTATATCTGTAATATCTGTGCTTGATAAACTGTATGTTTGTTTTGCTACAAAATCAAACAAAAAAAAAAAAAAAAACTTGGACAACGAGCACTTAACTGTATATTGGTTCTAGTTAAGGGGCAGCCTTTGAGAGAAGCTTTTTTTGCTATATGTTTTCTGCTTCCTAGGAAGTCTAAGACTGAAGAATCGAGCTTCATTTTAGGGTTTTTAGCAAACTACATCTAAGAATCAATTTCTCGTCATTTCATAGTCATAACTGATAATGGGTGAATGCTGGGACACCTTTGCAGATGAACATTTTTTAATTGTTTTATGTCCTATAATAAAACTGAATTCATTTCATAGTCAGCGCTGTTTATATGGACAATAGGTTTCTATGCCTTTACTGCAGATGTTTCTGCACTGTAGGGAGTGACCACTGTCTGGCCTGCATCCCTATCTCATAAGATTCACCATCCCCCACAGTAACCATGGCTGGGCTCTTTGAACTGTATGGGGATGGACAACAATATGGAGCGGACAGTACTGCACGAGTACTAACAGTTCTGCCATCTTCCCTAGCTGTCCTTCCCACTGCTACCACAGACCACCTAACATCTGCTGTGCCCCCTGCAGAGGAAGTGAAAACACATGCGTCCTTGACTTTCCATGGCTTGCCACAGTGGTTAGTATGGGAGCAGCACAATAGCTCTCAAACCACAGACAGTTGCTGAATGGCAGTTCTGTCTCTAGGCAGCAGCCTGACATACAGGAACACTGACTTCCTCTTGTACCTGGCTCTCCTGCAGTGGGTGGCATGGCACGCTACAGCTGCTGGGCTTTCTGGGCAGCCCAGTTTCAATTCCTTGAAAAAGTTACCATGTTTAGTTTCAGGATATATAGTCATGTCATATCTTTACATGTGCTGAACCACATCAACCAGGTCTGTCGAACTGGGGGTTGAGGAACCTCAAATATTTAAAAAAAAAAAAAAAAAAAAAAGGCCCGTTTAGGTTAACATTCATTGGAAGCAAAGCCGCTGGGGTGCTCTGCCACATTCCAGAATCCCACATGGCTGATCTCAAGGCCCAGGGATTGGCCACGGGAGGTTCAGTGTGCTGTAATGAGTAATGAAGCGTTCAAAAGTTCTGTTCTGCCAGTCGCGTGACCCACTGTTCTCACGAGGTTATGTGTAGGCCTGTAAGTAGCCTCAGGAGTACAGCGATACCGATGTAGCCGAGCTTTTCAAAGCCCAGTTACTGTTACCTTACCTTGAATTTCCCATGCTTGATCTTCAGATATGACTTCAGCTGTGGGGGAATGTGGGATGCCACCAAGTGGGTTTGTTTATAGTTTTACAATCATTGTTGGGAGGGGAGGAGTTGGTAAGATCAGTCGGATTTAAAATGAAACCAGGTGGGGAAAATGAATTTTGCACTAAAAGTGCAGCGTCTGTGGCTCTGTGGGTTGCACGCTTATTTCTGGGTCCAGATGGTCGAAAGGCCCTGGGATCTAATCCCACAACAGGAACTTGGGCAAGTGCCCATTACAGGATGATATTTTTGTTTCCTCATCATACTTTCTTGTGTTACTGGCTTCATCACTTTGACTAAGTAGCCTGACCCACCTGCTACCATCCCTACACTGCCTGCAATGTCTTGGGAGCCTCTGGTATCACTAATGCAGTGCATGATGGTCTGCCTTCCTCCTAAGGAGGAGTGCATCCTCTAATGCTCAGTCCTCCACCCATTAAGTCAGGCTTGTTCCCGAGCCCAGCTCGCCAGTGTCGTAAGCGGATGTGCTTCACTGCACCATTGAGCCAGCCCTGTACTGATGCTGTAGTGCAACACTACAGGATGCCACACTGTTGAGGTGCAACTTTTGGATGAGGCATTCAAGTAAGGTCCCTTCTAACCATCTCTGGCAGTCCAGATAGAAGTAAAAGAGCCCATGATATTTACCTTAAGAGTAGGGTTTCCAGTTTCCTATCCAACATTCCCTTTGTCAGTAAAATCATGCAACACCCCCTCCCAGCCCCAGTAGAAATGGGTAAGCTACAGCATGCTGGATCCTGGTGCATGGCACTGGCTTAGCTCGACCTCCATAGGCAGTTGAGAGCCAAGGTCACGCTGAGTCAGTTAAGATCAAAGCAAGCATTTTTGTCAGACTGAACAGTTAGTGCAGTGGCCAGAAGTTTGAACTCCTCTTGTGCAGGTCTCAGTGTCGTAGATGGAGCCTGCAGTAGCCATGGCTTAGCTCAGGCTTTGACTTGTTGAGTAAAGCCAGACTCTTGGCTCGGCCCTGGCTTGGCTGTAGGTGAAAATCCCCCCAAATCCGGATGCACTTGCAAAAAAGCTTGCACAGTTGACTGTGCTTTTACTGATCAGTGGTCAGTGGACCTGGCTGTGTGGATGTTCCCTTTTACCAAAAGACTCAGGATGACCCTCTGTGCCTCTTCAAAGTGTTTTTTTTTTTTGTCCCTTCTGTGGTCTTATTCTCTTTGTCAAAGTAGTGGCAGGCCTTGTGTCTAATTTACCAGTGGTCAGTTTGGTAATTCTACCAAAACAGTTAGCCAGGACCGTGATAATGATAAGCCAACTGTACAATTTTTATTAGGAGAAAAATCAATTCTCTGTTAAATTTTTTTTTTTTTTTTTATGTTGTCATAGGACCATAACTTACTCTCTTAAATTTTATGATTAGTCTCGAGGAACCTTGTATTTTTTTTAGTTCTAAAATCAAAGCAGTAAAATAGAAAGGGATATATTATGGGAAAGGCTGTGGACAGAGTTTAAAACCTGTGCAAACTGGACTGGAAATACTAGAAGCCATAGCAGTTAATCTCTTGAATCCCAGTTAGCCTAATCGGAGTCAGTTGGTAAACAGCGCTAGACAATACAGTAGTCCTGGGCAGCACTGCTTCTTTCTGTACTGCATTGTTTCGTGGTGCTGTTTTCTCATTTATTAGACGTACCTTGCCTTGTGCAAAAATCCAAGAAAATGAATTGCTGATGGTGGGTCGAAGGCAGCTGACAAAGCATGACCTCACAGACTAGGGCAATGTGCTGGAATGGCTTAGTAGCACAATAAAGGAAATGGGGATTGGCAGTCACACTTCAGATCGCTTTTAATAAAGGCTGTTCTCCAGAACTGCAAAAGGGAAGACAGCCAAGAACATTCACAAAATGGAGTAGAGGAGGCGGTTGTTGTTGGCTTGTCAAATGTGTTGAAGGACAGTCTTGGAATGGTTCAGGAAAACTCTATAGCTTCAAAGTGCTGGAGAAGGAAGAGAATGGGGTGATGATGTAACTGGGGTACATTGCAAGTGCTTGATGCCAGTGCACTTACCCAGTCATCAAAATAAATGACTAAAAAAAGAAAAGGTTGAATGGCCTTTTGGTAGGAGTTCTTGCAGAACAGATTGTTGAGGAGTTCTGTGGGTGTTGCAGCTTGGGTTTCAGGGATGTGGTTTAAGATTGTTTGCACGGTGTTTGGATAGATTTGTAGCAGAGTCATTCTGTTCAGAATGACTGGTTGGACTCGATGGCCAAGCTGCTAATCAGTCCATCACATCTCTATAAATAGCACACTTAGAAGACAGTTGAAGTAAATAATCAGGGTATGGATTGTACCAGCAGGCCAAGGACCAGACATATTAGAAAGAAACTATGACTAATTGAATCTAAAACCATTACACATCACGTGGCGAGTCCAGGCTTAATCCTTATTAGCCTTCCCACTAATGACGGGTTGTTTTGCTTGGTAACCTAGTGCAGGAGATAACAAACTGAGTATAACACACTAATATACTAAAAGCCAGCAGAATAGGTCTGATGGGCTGCCGTTTCTGCTCGGTAGCCAGCCACCTAGTGGGTGCTAATAACAGAATTATGATTGTAAATGCTTGCTTCCCTTGTAGGCTGGTAAGCTGTCACATTTTCCAGAGTATGGGTTTTCTTTCCAAGAGTGCTGTAGTGTATTTATCACAGGTTTGGGTGAAGGCTAGCATCCAAACAAGGCAGCAAAGTGGTCATTATATTTCTGTTAGATAACTGACGTTTCAGGACAGTTGGGTACTTGTGGAAGCTTCTAATTTGTTGTCAGAGAGAGTTGTATTTGCCCTGTCCGACTTGTCTCTTGAAATATGCACAATACATGATACACTACTTATCCTTCGTTTTGTCAACTTTAATCTCTCAACTAGTCGTAGATAATTTGTAATGTATATGCTAGTGGTACCTGCTGCTGTAACCGAGCCATGAACCCTTCTGAAAAGTAGGCTTGTAGTCTTAAGTGTGAATATCCCATGTGCAGAATTCTATATACACATACACACACATATACACATATATACGTGTATACTTTTTCTCCCTCACTGGCAGAGCGGCTGTATCCCATTCTGGCCTCATAGGCTGTCATGCTGCACAGTGGAGGGGGATTTACACCTTAAGCCCACCCCCACTCGAGGATGTGAGTTCAGGCTGTGGGTGTGCAGTGGCACACTGCTGCCAAGTACCTAACAGTGTCCGTCCCTCCCTACACGTCACCTACCAGCTGCGCACCCACAGATGGCAGTAACTGAGCAAGATGCTACATCCCGCCATCCCTGTAGGAAGAGAGCATCCTCTTGGATGCTTGATTCCCCCCTCCAGCCAGCCCCCTATGACCCCAGTCACCGGTGTCATGAGAGGTAGCGATATCTGCTCTGACAGGCCGACTTGTGCGAAACAAATTGTAAACAGAATGAACCAGTGCAGCTGCTGTTTTTTTTTTTTTTTTTATTTATCTTAATGTGCTAGATACCATACCCCCTCCTTATGTCTCTTCCCGTTTTCCCAATCATTGGGACTATCATGGCTGTACTTTGACCTTCAGACAGGGAGGATGAACTAGCAGCTGTCATCACAGCTAATGCCACATCAGTAAATGGGGGATGTTTAAGCCCTAGAAAACCTCCTAGGTCCCCCTGCTGGAGGTGGACCCCTCACTTTCACAATGTGCCAGCCCCCCTGCTAGGCCCAGGCCTAGAACCCATAGTCTGAAGTGAACCAGAGTGTCTCAGCTGGCAGCACAGAATGACGTCGATATGACATTGGACCAATCAGTTGAATTGCTGTTCCGATGAATGCTGATGAAGAATCTTAAAGTATACATTTTCAGTCTCGTTTTTTATTCTTCTTTGGCCAGATGGCTTCTTGACCATCGGCACCATATAGCTACAGCTAACAGTGCACATGGGACCACTTACTGAAGTGGAAAAATGCCTTTGAAAATTAGCCATTTTGACCTCAAAATAATAAACTGCTGTGTTTACCTACAAAATTGATAGTTCATGAAAGGTGGTAATTACCAGCAGTACAGATTTTTTCTGTTTTACAGTAATACTGATTTTTCTTGTTGTTTAGTGATGCCTTCTAGAAATAAGAGTTCATTATCTCAAGCCATAGTTTATGACTTGCTGGGTAGGGCAAGGGGGTTCTGATATGGTCACGTAGTCATCATCACCAGCTATTCCATTTACTCCATGTGTGCTGTTCCTAGCATGATGGTATCAACTGCATTTGCCTGCCTCGTGTAGCTCCATTATGGTACTGCTGCTGAATGCTTTAGGTATTTTTCATTTTCTTTGTGTAGACTTGTGCGAGCATGATCTGAATGAGTGAAACAAAACCATTTCAGCAGTAAAATTGGGGGCGGGGGGGGGACACACAGGCAGGCAAGCTCTGGTCAATGTTTTTTTTATCATTTAAAAATTTAAATGTCAGTGTGACTGGATTAAGAACCGGTTCCATTTGTTATGCAGAAGGAGTTAAAAACAAGGATATATATTGTTCTCTCCTGTTCTGCCAGATTGTGCAGTCAGAAATTTCTTGTGGCACCTAGGAATTGGCCAGTCCGAGGATCCAGCAATCCACCGTTATCTCTCTTCTTTCACTTGCAGTTTATTTACTTCTCCCCTTGCTTCTTTGTGGTTAAAAAAATAAATGTGACTCTTCATGTGAAACTAGGATCCCTTGGTTTGCAAATGTATTATATTGTTGAAATGATTGCAGAAAGCTATTTGAGTTTCTTAAACAACAGTCTGGAACATAGGGGTTAACCTTGAGATGTATTTTGACCTCCACAAGCTTGTTTACAGAACTGCCAACAGGAGACCGAATGTTCTATTTTGCTGCACCTGTTAAAGACTAGGGGTGGGATATTCAGACTACGCCAGGCAGGAGCGCAAGCCTGGGCGCAGCGCAGCTGGGCTGCGCCAGGGCAGGGACCAGGCGATATTCAGTGGTGCTGTGCCATGGCTCAGCACCGTTGAATATGGCACTGAGGACGCACGCACTATGCATGGCGCAGTGGCACTGTGCCAGCGCAAGTGGCAGAAGGGGAGCAGGGGGATGCACAAGCGCAAGTGCCGTTGCGCTGGGCACATCAACCGCGATATTCAGCGCTGGGCATGCAAATGAGGCCATTGTGAAAGCAAGGTGCAAATGGGGCCATTTGCATGTCATTATGGCCCCATTTGCATGTGGTGTGCTGATCCTTGGCGACTTGCGCCTGGCGCCCTGCCAGGCTGCAGCTGTTGGGGATTGACGCCCTGCTGACCCTTGGCGGTCTCCGCACCAATCCGCCCAATCACGGGCATATGTTTTTATATCCCTGGTGGTCCAGTGGACCATTTTCCAATACGGATCGTGGGCATATGATAATCATATCCTTGGTGGTCCAATGGAACCCCACCAGTGCCCGTGGCGGGCGGGAAGTGCAGATGATACCCTGGTGGTCAGTGGTACCCCACTTCCCCGGCATCCACCCTGGACCCATGCACCCAGCACCCCCCAGTCCAGTGGCGGGGCGGCAGCACCCTGCTCACATGCTGCCCGCTGACTGACAGAGTACAGTAGGGTCTGTACGCCTATTGATCCACTATGGGGCCAATGGGCATGCAGACCATACTGTACTACACAGGCCCGATACGTGAATGAACATCCATTCACATTTCAGGCCTATGTAGTACAGTATGGTCTGCACACCCATTGGCCCATGCAGCACCCATAGGCATACAGACCCCACCGTACACTGTCAGTTGGCGGCAAGGCGGGCGTGGGGTGCCGCTGGGGGTGCTGGGTGGCGGGGCCTCAGTAGGCGGGTGGGGAGGGGTACCACTGACCACCAGGGTGTCACTGGGTATTTCCACCTGCTATCGGCGCTGAGGGGTGTTCCACTGGACCACCAGGATATTTCATTATATGCCCGCGATCGGTGCGCTGGGGGTTCCACTGGACCACCAGGGATATAATTCACCGAAGCCTGCGATCGGGCATTGGGCAGCGGTCCACATGGCCACCAGGGATATGATTGTCATATGCCCGTGATCGGGCGTTGGAATGCGGTCCTCTGGCCCACCAGGGATATAATACTCATATGCCCGTGATCAGGCGTGTTTTTTTTTGGGGCACAACGCTCCCTGGGTAGGAAGCATCTGGGCAGTGTTCTGGGTTGCTGGCAGCTGCCTTGTTGCGCCCTGCAATACGGCAGCTTGCCTGTGGGTGGCCAGGACTTGCTCCTGGTTTTACCAGGCACATCTTTGCACCCCCCTGAGTGACGCAAGGCAGGTTTGTGCCAGCATATGCTCCACACATCCTGGGCTGAATATCGGGATGTGCCGATATGCGTACGGGCACGCCCGCACTTGCACCACATATAATACCGATGCAGCACGGTGCATCGAGTTGCACAGCGCACTTGCCCTTTGAATATCACGCCGACACATTGTGGGTTGCGCATGGCGCAGCTCTTTTGACTATCCCACCCTAGATGTGTTCTTCATGCCGGCCTCAGTGAAGAAATTGACAAAGTTCTGGTGCATTTTATGAGAAACAGGAGATGCAGTTTACAACAGTCAGGATGCAGAGATTAAATTGCCAGGAAAAAACATCTTATAAAAGTGAATGTTGTTTTATACTGAGAGGTGGAAGGTTTGAGATTTAGAGAGAGACTCTCAGATGCAGGGCGTTCTTAGTTTTTACTACCTGTAAGAAGAGCTATCCTGTACAGTTTTATTTTTCTTTCTTGTTATGGATGATAATAAAATGCTACTTGTGAATTTTGTACCTTTTCCTGATCTACCTATGCTTCCTGACCTAAGCCCCTATGGCAGTCGGGCCGCCTGATGGCTCAGCAGAAGCCCATTGTGCTTGGTGCCAGTGACCGGGGTTCAGGAATGAACACGGGACCTGTGAGCTGGGTGGCCAGGCTGGGTGAAGTGCTGTCTAGTCTAGTGCAGAACATGCCAGCCTAGGTAGCAGAGACTTGCTAGCCTTTCAGCGTAGTTGTAGGCCTGCTGCTTGAGCTTGGGTCATCAAAGGACCAGCCTGGAGGGGAGGGAGGGAGCACTGTTCCAGAGGATGCTCTTCTCCAGGGAAGGTGGCTTGGTCTCCTGCAATACTGCCAACTGATTTGTCACTGGTAGCAGTGCAGTCTGGAGCAGTTGCATGAGCGGGAGAATGCTGGCTGGTGTGACACTCTCTGCACACCCTCACTTCTGCCATCCTGTGGGAGTGGGATGGAAATTGGAAAGCAGTGGGACCAGGCAGGATGAATTCTGGTCTCCTGCAGGCCCTGCTCTGGTAACCTTGTCCCCTCCTCTGGAATCTGGATCCTCGCTGAGGCATAGATGGGGAGCACTGATGACCAGGCAGATGGGGACAAGCTATGGAGGGGTGTTGAAGTGATGGGTAAACCCAGGAGAAGACAGGTGACGGGGCTGGGGATGCTGGCATGAAGGAGGCCTAGTCAGAGATCCTGGACATTTAATAAAATAACGAAAAGAAGGGGGAGACATTGTTGCCAGCCACCACACCAACTCCTTGTGGTGAGCTGGGGTACCTACTCTGTTGCTGGGGGGGGGGGACCCAGTGCCAAGACTCTTTGGTGGGCAAGACTGCCATGGGTGCTGCTTGACACCTCTGAGGTTGGGTGGGGTCAGGAGCCAGAATGTAGCACAGGCAAGCATGGTTAGGCCCATTCTTGGTGAGTCTGTGGGGGAAAACATTCCCTACACCCTCTATATGACAGTGTGACGCCCTCGTGTCCCTCATCACAACAGCCAGCCCCCACCACCACCACCTAGATGTTGCCTGTTAGAAGTGTGAAAGTTTCCCTGCCTTGAGAGCCCCACAGTGAGGGGCAAATTGTGGAGGAATAAGAAGGCCGGTGACTGCTGGGACTGGGTCGTCACCTTCAGAAGCCAATGGGAATCTGGAGTCGAGAAAAAAATTTGGAATGTCATGAACCTAATCTTAAACATGTATGTTCCCTGTGATTTGATGTTGACGTTATTTTAATTTCATTTAATTTAATAACAAGTTTACTGACTCCAGCTTGCTGTCCTGATATATCTAGAAGTTTGTTTTTTTTTAAACTACAAGTTGTTTTTTTTTTTTTTTTAGATTGCATGTGGGTTTTCTCATTATAAAGTGCCTGTAGCTTAAGACTGTTCTTGAAGTTGATGGGTAGTGACTCCCAAGTTCAGTTTTCTTTTCAGTATACATTTTCTGCACTCCTGTCACCGGTGCTGCTCCCTTCAGCCCTGACTTCCAGCCAGAGCCCATCCCTTCTGTGGCACTCACCTCTAATTTCTGTTGCCAGAGTGCAGCTTCTGCCCTGTGGTGGTTCTTGAGGGGTCTTTGACTGGCCAGTCTGGAGGGCAGGGTCTGAAAGCGCCTGGCATCACTCTGTAACTTTCTGTTTTCCCTGATTGTGGCACCCATTCCCCCTGTCACGGATGGCAAGGGCTCCATGTGCACGTGTGGACACTAAGGTGTGGCTGCGCATGGCACCAGTTGGCAGCCTTTCTACTGCAAGCAGCTCCAGATGGCACCGCCGTGTGTGGTCACCCAAGTGGTGATGTTAGTCAAGCATGCGTCCCTCCCTCTCCAGAGACGGTGAACATCCTCTGAGGCATTGTCTCCCCCCCCCCCTTTTGTTGGCATCATGAGCAGTGGCTCTACGGTTGCTGTAACAAGCAGGCAGTCAAGTTCAGTTTTACTCCCAGTGATTCTGCCTTAGGGTCATTAGAAAAAAAACTGTTGAGTTTCCAGCTTGATTGCCTCTTATTTAGGGTGTGTGAATACTTTTTTTTGTTTACTTGTCAAAGTATTCATATTGCACCTATTTTAACAGTTCTGGACCCTGTAAATGCAGAAGCATAGGCCATATAGTCCAGACTGCATTATTTCCTGCTGGACATTTCAGCTCGTGCCGTTGAGTCTTCTCGGCTCATTTGCTGAATTTGTACTCTGCTTTTTGAGATACAGGGACCCTAGTTAAATGACTCTGCCACATTGAAGAGTTTGAGGGTCCAGCGCAGGGCCACCAAACTGATAAGGGGCTTAGGGTGCTAGAGCTAGAAGGAGAGAATGGTCACACTCCGATTATTTAGGCTAGAGAAGAGAGGGCTGTGAGGGGACATGATCACGTAGTTCTAAATACTAAAAGGGGGATGGACAAGGTATTACAATGTGTAAGCTGGCTGAGTGTTACTAGAACTAGAGGACATACACTCAAATTGAGGGGGAGCAGGATAAGGGGGAAAACAGAAGGTGTTCCTCCACACAGAGAGTGGTGAACATTTGGAGTGGCTGCTATGTGAGGTTGTGGGAACAAGTACTGTTCAGCTTTTCAAAGTAGGATTAGACAGATTCCCGAGGGGGAATGTCAGTGAGGATTGCACAGCTTGAGGGAGCTAGTGCAGATCGCGCCTCTCTACAATATGATAGACACAATTTGTAGCTGAAGTCTTATTTTCTGGTTAAATCATTTTTGTGTGGTGCAGAGGGCTGAGGCGCTGGACGCCACACCTCAGACCACATCGTCGACCCTGGTTCGGGAACGGACTCTGGTGCCGGGGGTCGGCAGGGGAAGAGGTAGGATCGAGCGTCTATAGGACTGCTCTCCTCCCTTGGGGTGGGTTAGGGATGCATGGTTGCTCTGCAGCTGCCCCCGGTGGAGACTGGGAGCACAGCAGAGGGATCGCATTAAGGGGGAACACCAGAAAAACGGAAATACTGCTCTGGGACTTGCTGGATGACGGCTGCTGGCCCCGGACACCACCGAAGACTCCCAAGAAGCCACGGAAAGCCTCAGTACCCGGGACCGAGGAAAAATAGTGTGCCGGTCTTCTGCCCCGCCGGTGCCTTCCCCCTCGGAAGAGAGGGACCCGTCCAGTATAGGGTTACTCCAGGCCTCCCAAGGATAGCTGCAGATCTGAGATAAGATGGTTTGGGGGAGCTAGTAGGAGGGTATCTGAGGGTCATGGCAGACCAAAGGAGAGGCAGCTCCAGAGCACTACGGGGGTATAAATAGAATATACAAAAAAAAAAAATCATTTTTGTATGTTCAGGGCTCCAGATAAAATTTTTTGGGATGAGTACTGTATTCCTCACTTTGAAAGTGAGGTGATTGAAACCAAATTCAGATGCGTACGAATGTCTGGACAGAGTGCAGTGAGGAGTAATTTTTTTTTTTTAAAACAATGTCGTCTTTTTCTAGATCAGAGTTGATCAGGTACCAACAGTACTCCAGATAATGTTGGCAGATAGGAGTAATTTACTCATCGGTTTTAAAATATAGTGAGTAAAACAAAATTGGAATGCACACGAGTGCTGAAATCTGGAAAAAACTGCTACTTTTGATCACCGGTTATGTTGTGAAGCACTATTCTGTGGAGTGTGGAGCATTTAGAAATGTTGGGTGAGTATTTGTACTCATTAAAACATTTTTCTAAAGAGTGTTTCCTAAAATGAGGTGACTAAAATAGGTCGGTACTCGCCTTATCTGGAGCCCTGTGTATGCTAACATGGGGGCATCGCATTCCTCATTTTAAAAGTATTCCAGCAGTTATGGTGTAGCTAATTCAAAGAACCTACCAAAAAGGGGGAAAAAACGAACAAAACAAAAACCTGGTATCAGATGTTCTCACTCTCCTCCAATCTCAGCCCAAAACTTGTCCACCATTTTGATAGGCATGTTCTGCACTAAGCCCCAGCATGAGTAAGACCCTGTCCACACTGCCTTCTCTGTAATGTTACAGAGCAGCTAAACCGTTACGGGGTTTTGTTAAAATGGTTCACGTCTGCATCTGTAACGTTGCCGCTACTGTTTTTGGATCCGATCTCAAGACCTGTTCGGAGGTAGTCTTGAGATCGCAATGAGAGCCGATACACAGTTGGTAACGGTTTGCTTAGCAGTGCGGTTGCTCATCTGCTAGGTGAAATGGTCCTCCTTGCTACCAGAATACCGCAGAACGTGAAATACAGTTCTTAAAACCGGTAGCAAACATGGATAATGTTCATCAATACGGATGCAACAGCACCAGCTTGTAACATTTTCAAAAACGTTGACGTCGCTGTACGGATGCATCGTAACGGTAAGGACAGTAATGTTTTTGAGAAAGTTACAGCACAAAACGATGTAGTGTGGACAGGGCCTAACAGTGATAAGTCTGTATGTATGTCTGTAGTTAAATCAGATAAGTGACTGCCATGTGTCAGGAGGAGCGGTGGATAAGATGCACTCCAAGCCCCTGCTGTCACCACAGTGCTAAGTTGCTGTATTGCTCTCTGTCTTGGGCCCTGAGGGAGTCAGAGTGGTCATCTTGCTACAGTGAAGTGTTAACCCCTCAGGTTCTTGGTTGAATCTAGATGAAACAGCAGTTTTTTCCAGTAGTAGAAGTAGTAGTACTAGTAGTAGTCACTGCTGGAAAAAGAAGCCAACTCTAGTGAGCTTGCCTGGCTATCAAAAGAAACGAAGCTGCCGTATTTGACTGATTAGAAGCCATGTATTTCTGAAATGTTGCCACTGTTTTTAATTGGGGGCGACTTTTATTTATTGGGGCTAATGACGGTTAGGTCTGGTACCCCAATACCACCTATATATACCTTTCTGTTCTTAATACTGTAGGTTGTAGTTGGAGTAGGCTGTGATTCCCCATTTCACTAGTCTCAGTACTGTGTATGGGCCTGTCTGACACCTGCTTTCTCATCATCTTTTCTTATTCTAGGTTATGAAATCATAAAACTTCTTAAAGCAGCAGCCCCTTCTCTCTGCACTATTGGTCATTCGGAGATCCCACTCCTCCCCCTATCGCAGACAGGCAGCACATCAATGAAAGCCACTGAGCGCACTACGTAAGACCCCTCCTTAGCTCCTTAAACTCCCCCTGCACTATCCCAGCCCCGTCCCTAGTCAGGTCATTAGTCTGCAGGTGGACAGTGATATCCAGCTCTACCTTCCATCCTACTGCCCTTGGATCGACTTCCCATCCCTATGGTTCGGGCCATGGCACAGCGTAGACACAAACCCTCCCTCTCCCCCCCCTTTTCTATTCTCAAAGCTTTATCCCCCTCTCAATCGAGACCCCCACCAGGAGTTGCTTCCTTCTCCTTTGGCGTTCTCTTACTCCCACCTTGGGGTCCCTGCTCTGGAGAAACCCCACATCTTTAATGCCACTACCATGGGTGCCTCCTTCTGGCAGTCGTGCCTCACCAGATTGACGTAGGAACTATGTACTGGTACCGGTTGAGGAACGTGCCTCTGACAGACCCCCACACACACACACACACCGTTCCAGAGCCCACCGTAGTCCAGCCGTTCCTCCCTCCCTCAAGCTGCAAACAACATACATAAAGGACTCTGAGACGAGTCCTATACAGGAATCATAAATAAGTACCAAACATAAGGCATAATATATTAGGGAGTCGAGATGTAGGGTGGAATGTGAGAAGGCATATCAAATTATGTAGCAGCGGCACACAAACCGGGACATTCAGAAGATGCTTAGGCCCTGCTTAAGGTTCGTAAAGATGGGGGCCTTAGTTCACATGGTAGGCAATTGTATAATTTGGGGGAAGTTACTTGGAAAGCTTTTTTTTTTTTAAATTTATTTGAATCTAGGATTACAAGTACCTTTGAGCCAAGGCTCTTTTACAAAGGTTCCACATCAGTTGCAGTACAATACAAAAAAAAAACAAGTAACAAAAGCAGGATACCAGGTTAACAATCAGTTACATGCATATGAATGCATACATTTGGGTTAAACTAAAGCCAGAGGCATTAACGGGGTAAATAGTGTTACAAGACATGGCAAGGACACAAAAGGTAAGAGCAGCCAGAGGCATTGTCACTCACAGAGAGAACAGGCGGTGGAGCGGGGGTTGGGGGAGGGGGTTGTAGGAGGTATGGGGGTAGATAATAGAAGGGCTATGTAGAAAGAGCCGAGACAAGGATTGGGTAATGGTAAGGAGGCCCATGGTACTGGTTGTGCGGGGTTCAGAGAGTGGTTTGTTTGATCTTCAGTCTTTACTGTTCCTTTCGGCACAAGCTCTGAAATGAACGGCTGATCTCTACCTGCCTAGCTGCAGTGAGGAGATCATGATAAGCCACGATGAAATGATGTTGTTATAACTGTCTCAAAAAATATTGTGATCATGCTTCTACGACTTTTGTTCATTACCTTTATTTTTTTTTTATTTGTTACTAGGATTACAAATACCTTTGAACCAAGGGTTCTTTTACAAAAAGTCCACGTCAGCAGTGGGTGCAAGCAAACCAGTGGTAAGATACAGTACCGGTCAGGAGGTTAACTTAGTTGCAAAAGACAGTACATGTGTATAGACTAGCACAGTAACAGTCAGTCAGTGGCAAATATCAATGCACAATTAACAATACGGGTGGGTGGTGTGTGTGTGTGTGTGTGTGTGTATATATCAGGACACAGATACAAATAAAAACTGTCCTGGGGTGACATAAGTGAATCAAGGGGTGAGGGATAAGAGGGGGAGGGGTGGGGAAAAGGGGGGTAGGCAGTCAAGAATTTGACATTGTCGTAAGTGCAAGAACAGAAAGTTAAGTGCTAGGTAGTCTGGGATGGAGCAACAGGAGATAGAGTAATAGGGAGGAAGACGTTCTTGTACACACTCTTCCTGTGTCTCTCTCTCTCTCGCTCTCTGGTACCATATAATTACAGATTCCTTTCTGTTGGTCCTAACTATCCTGACTCATTTTTTTTTTTTTTTCACAGTTTTGTTTGCATTCTGGTGTTTCCTGCTACCTTCTGCTCATTTGTCTATCACCGTATTGGATACTGCTAGACTGACCTGCTCCTGCTTAGAATATCAACCATCTGATTGTCCCTTTCGTCTTCCCTGCAACTGTACTGGTGTAGGGGTTCAACTGTCAATCCCTGGGATACTAACATACTAAAAGCCAGCAGAATAGGCCTTAACGGTCTTTCGTGTTGCTCGGTAGCCAGCCCCTATTGGGCGCTTGCTCCTCCACCCCCCCCCCAGCCCCCGAGAGGGTTATTTTCGGCTTCAGTATACCCATGCACCTGTCCCACCCCCTCTTAAAGCCAGCGGGGGATGTGAATTACTAATGTACTAATTCTAACTTGTAAATGACTCATTTGGACATGGCTGTCCCTGCCACACTCCCCTTTGTTTTTCTTTTCTTATCACGCCCTCCTCACTTGTTTAGGAGCACCCAACAGTGTCTGACCTTTTTTTGGGTGGGGGGAGGGCCTTAAAAATCATGCAGACATGCAGGATTTCAACCCTGCCAGGCAGAAGGTGGCACTCAAGAGGTGGGGAAGTTGTCTCCCTCTCCCCTCCCCAAAGTCGGAATGTGCTACCTCCGTGCACACTGCATATTCTCGGTTGGGAGTGTAACACAGGATAGGAACTCATTGCTCAGGCACGGTATTGCAGTGCCCACTCCCAAGTGCCAGTGGGCCAGACCCAGTGACCCATCCAGCTGACTAAACACACTGATGTTGTTGATGTAGATGGTTGTCTTGGTTCGCAGGATAATACAAAATGTCGATATGTGCTTGGTCTGGAGTTTAGTATATGAACTCGGGGAGTTTAAAATAGCTGATTCTCAACACCTTCTGTCTTCCCAGGGCTAGCAGTGAACTTCTGCCAGCACTAATCTCAGTGGATCATTTAAGAAATATGTGGGCTGTTTATATCTTTTTGGCAGGGATGGACTTTAGAGCGTAGGGAGTAATACTCCGAAGTGGGTGGATCTTTTCAGAAAACCAAACTGGAACAGTAATTTCTGTAATACTTTATAACCCTTTAGCAGAGCATTCAGCACACACTATTTTTTATCTAAACTTATGTTTTAATAGCTTTTGGCAAAAAATTCCAAACCTATTTCACATCCTGGAAACATCTTACTGAACAATACAAGCAGGGAAACAGATTTCCATACTTACACAGGTAAATTACTATCTCCTGGTAATCGTTAAAATTGAGAGGGCTAAACTAAAAGCATATTGAATGATGCATCGTTATTGCCAGCTAGGTCTGTGGAACTGTAACCCGTGAGCATGCGGTAATGAAAAGCACCAAGAGTAATCCGTAAAGTGTCCAATGACAGGGCTGTGGGTACCACATTCAGACCTAAAGATACAGAGCCTGGTGAAGATGGAAGAAATCCCACTCCCTACATTGTCGTTAAGGAGCACAAGGTTAACACCTTTTTTTTTTTTCTATTGTGTGTGTCATCAGTTTTTCCCCGTTTACGCCCGCCCTCTTCTTTGGCAGCGCACGTGATGAGGCACTTGCACGCGCTCCAAGGCACCTCCGACTTGCCGCCCCTTACCACTCCGCGCTGCCACCGGACCTCCACCAGGTGGCAAGGAACTCTGGGGCGACAACCACCCCAGGAGAGGCGCTGTCATTAGGCTGTTCGATCCTGCACCCCTCCCGCCCCATGCATGCACCCTGATGACCTGAGTTCGTTCCCGAACCCGGGTCGCCGGCAAGGCGTGAGGTGTGGCATCCAGCACCTCAACCTTCAGTGCCACCAGGCCATCCAGTTAACACTTTCTAGCATCTGCAAAAAGCAATTAACTTACCTTAAGGTAACCAGATGGATTTAGTTACCACCCTCAATACTAGAAATATAGTTGACATTTACAGTGGTTTTCTATCAGTATAGCATTATAACTGAACTAAAGGAGGGGAGAAGGTAGTATCATCCATAAGTTATAAGTGTCCCATAGGTATCATATGAAAACCATATTTCCCTAAATGTTACCCCCCTTCATAACATTTGTGAAGTGTTCGTATAGAGTTCTACAACTGTCAGAAGGCATGTGTTAAAGGAAAAACCTGCTGTAGTCCAATCTTTGGGAGGTCAGAAAGTCCTGAGTCTCCACGGCAGCCTTTCAAGTGTCTTCTGTTGGAGCCTCCTGATCAGGGTGTCTCATTGAATGTGCTTCTGTGTTGGCTGCCAACTTAACAGCATTGATCGGATTGGTGAAAATGTATATTCTGGGGACATGGATATGTTGTTCATCCACACTGTCTGGCAGGTATCCTTGCTGCTTTAAATCTTGCCGGAAGGTCTTCAAGCTGGCTCCTCCCACCCACCCGGGTGGTAAAACTCTCGGCTCCGCCCCATGACGCCAGATCTTCTTTACCGCTTGGAAGCTCAGGTTCCCTCCTTAACGCTTCATGATAAGACTGGTTCCTAATTCTTAAAGTTCAAATCAAAAGTTTTTTGCTAAAAGACTTCAGTCTTCTTTTCTCTGCTGCCGCGGTGGACAACTCGACTCGGTTTCTGGAGGTGCCCTGGCGGGCAGAAGATGTCTAGGGACGGATCCGCACTCCACGGCGCTTCACTACTTGGGCCTTGAGCACGACCCGCAGGCCTGCGACTTGTGCTCTTCCTTTCGCCCACGCTCCCTGAAGACCGTATGCCCGACACAACTAAAGTTTCTTGAGAAAGAATTCCACCGTTAAATCTAAAGAGACCCGTTGGCGGTGTCCGCGGCGCAGGCCCGGCGGATCAGCTCGAGCAGATGATCGCCTCGAAGAGGAGGGTGGCGGGGCCGCTTACCTCGGCTACGCATTTGTCCCGCTCTCTCTCTCTCTGGTGCCTCATACCGGGCTTCTTTAAGGAGCTTTGTCTGACCCTCTCGACGAAAGGTGAGGGTCCAACTTTTCTGGACCCTTTTCAGGTCCAAAAGAGCAAAGTAAGTCTCTGTTCACGCCTTGGGAGCAGGAAAGATCCTCCCTTCTTTGTCGACAGTCGACTTCGTTGACCTCAGCTTCGCCACTGGCTTCACGGTGTCCCCTGGCCAGGCCAGTTGATCGAGGCTCCCGCCGACGCCGGGTCGAGATTTTCTCGACCTGCTAGACGGGTTGTCGGCTGGAGAAGCTGAGAATCCCTCTCCCCGGTTCCCCCGGTGGGAGTTGAGGATCCCGTCGGCTCGTCCGTGCCTCCGGTTCCGGAGCCTTCGGTGGAATCGTCTGAGCCGAGGGGAGTGCCGATTCCCGACACTTCCCCTCGCTGTCCTTGGCCTAGCCGAGGGTCTCTGTCTCAGACATCCTCGCGGTCCAGCCGATCCCGCCGTCATAGACGGTCTCGGTCTTGGCACCGCGGCAAGCGGCACCGCCGCTCTTCCTCTTCCTCGGACGAGGGGAGGCTTCGGCGCAAGTTGCGTCGGAGGTGTGAGGAACTCATGTGGCAACAGCTCCTTTTGACCGGGAATAAACCGACCCAGTCGTCTTCCCCGGCCATTAAGTGGCTGTCACCGGAGCGGCTGAAACAACCCCTCGTTGTAGCCGAGGAGCCTGTTCCCAGGCCGGTTGTTCGGCCAATTCCAGCTGCCCCACCGATTCTGGTGGAACCTCCGCCTCCACAGCCGTTAGTTGGGGCTCCGACCAAAAATTCTCGGTCGGCTATGGGTTTGCCCCATAGGCTGTCTGTCACCCTCACTCCCAATAAACCTCAGCAGGTGGAGGGTGGCTCAGGCCCGAGGCAGCTCTTTGAGGACTCTTCCGAGTCCAAGGATGATTCCTCCCTTTTCTCCAAGCGCATGGACTTGGAGTCCTCGGGAGGACAGTCAGTGGACGATAGCCCTTCGTCCTTCTTAGGGTTGTTTCGGCTCATCTCGGAGTCCACCGGGATGAAGCTCGAACCCATTTCTAAACGGGCCAGGTATCCCCTCACGGAGATTCTGGACCGAGGGGATTCTCCTACGGAGGCCTTTCCGGTGGCCGAGGCCATAGTGGGTCCGGCTTTGAACTTTGGCAGCGCCCTGCTTCCTGCCCTGCGCCTTCGGCCAGAATGGCCAGAAGTATGCGGTTCCTACCGGTTCCCTGTCCGGTTTTTTGGAACACCCCTCCGTTGAGGGGTTGGTTACCGACAGCGTTTTCCAGCGTGCCGGGAACGCCAGGGATGTGGACAAACCTCCCGACAAGGAATTGAAGAAATTGGATTATGCCGGTGAGAAAAGTCATGCTGCGTCCTCTCTCGGCTTCGCCAGCCAGTTCGCCGCCCTCATGGCACATTTTTCTCATGCCCTGTTGGGCTCCTGATGAGGTCGTCCTCATCTTCCCGCCGGATCTGCAGACTACGGTCAGGCAGGTGCAGGACCAGGGCAGGGCAGTGGCCAAACAGCAGCTCCAGACTGCTTTAGACATCGGGGACTCATGTGCCAGGTCGGTGGCGGCCGCAGTGGCCATGCGTCGTCGGGCTTGGCTGCGGATATCCACCTTTACCTCGGATACCCAGCACAAGTTGGCTGATGTTCCCTTTTTGGGGACTGACCTCTTCGGCCCTGGGGTGGAAGGTCACCTGCAGAGGATCGAGAAGTTCAATGCTACCTTGGACTGGGTCTCTTCCGCTCAGAAGGACAAAGGCCGCAAGCCACAGCCTAAGCCCTTTCGTCCTTCTGCGCCTGCGCGCCCGGCCCAGCAACGTCAGGGCCAGCAGGCTCGAGCTTGGCATCCCAAACCCAAGCTGTCAGCTTCCTCCAACAGGAAGCAGGGAGGAAAAGGCCCAGGAGGTCCCTCGGCGGTCCCTCCTCCAAGCCTGCCCAGTGACGGGCTGAGGGGTGTCGCCCCCATCCCCGTCACCTCACCCCTGGTTCCCCGTGGGGACGGCTCCGACACTTCCTTTCCGCCTGGTCCGCTGTTACCACGGACAGGTGGGTACTGGAGGTGGTGGGAAAAGGCCTGCCTCTAGAATTCGAGCAGGCCCCGCCTTCAGAGCCGCCGCACTCGGGGCCCTCGGGTCCGCAGTTCACTGGCGCTCAGTCGAGCCGACATCACTCTCTCCTCCAAAAGGAGGTGATCAGGAGGTAGAGGACCCCCTCAGACCTGGGGTTCGTGTCCAGGTATTTCCTGGTTCAACGGACGGGGAGCTGGCGCCCATTCTCGACCTGCACGACCTGAACAAGTTCCTAGGTCTCGAACCTTCAGGATGGTCACTCTATGCAGATAATACCATCTCTGGAACACGGTGTGGTTCTGCTCTCTGGACCACAGGATGCGTTCTTTCCGTCCCTATCCGTCCGTCACATCGAGATTCCTTTAGCCTGGCGAAGGATCCCTCTTCGAGTTCCAAGCCATGCCCTTCGGCTTATCTCCAGCTCCCAGGGTCTTCACCAAATGCATGGCAGTGGTGACAGCATTCCTGCGGCGCCGAGGGGTCCGGGTGTACCCTTACCTGGACGATTGGCTGATAGCAGCCCCCTCCAGACAGGAGGTGGAGCGGTCCAGAGATCTGGCCCTCCAGGTTTGCTCTCAAGTCGGCCTTCTCATCAACAAGGCCAAGTCGGAACTCGAGCCGAAGCAGGTGATCCTGTTCATCGGGGCAGAGCTCGACTCTCTTCGAGCCAGAGCACGGCTCCCGGCGGACAGGGCCGAGGTTCTTACCTCCTTTGCCCAATCATTTCTGGTTGGGCAATCGCGCCCTGCCCGGGACTTCCTGCGCCTCCTGGGTCTCATGGCGGCCTGTACCAGCGTGGTCCATTGGGCACGCTGGCATATGCGCCCCCTTCAGTGGGGACTGGCCAGCCAGTGGTCACAACGCTGCGATCCATTGGACCAGCTAGTGATAGTGACCCAGGAGATGTGGAACACTCTCCAGTGGTGGACCGTTCCATCTCATCTGCAGGAGGGCATCCCGTTTGTCCGCTCCGAGCCAACGGTCTCTATCGACCGATGCCTCTCTGATGGGTTGGGGTGCCCATCTGTGGGAACACCGAGTGCATGGCCTCTGGTCCCCGCGGGAGTCCCGTTGCCACATCAACCTGCTGGAGCTCCGAGCAGTCGGCCTAGCTCTCACCGCCTTTGCTCCGTTTCTCCGGGGTCAAGTGGTCCGAGTCCAGACGGACAATACCACGACCATGTACTACCTGAACTGCCAGGGCGGGACACGCTCCATGCTTCTATGCAAGGAAGCTCTCCGCATTTGGTCACTGCGCAGCCTGGAGGTGGATCTCCTGGCCATTCATGTGGCAGGAGCTCCACACCCTGGCCGATGCCCTGAGCCGGATAGGGGCTGCATCTCACGAGTGGTCTCTCCTGCCGGAGGTAGTACAAGATCTGTTCTCCACTGGGGCACACCTCAGGTGGACCTGTTTGCCTCAGGAGAACGCTGCTGAGGCTGTTTAATGCCCGCCCTCAGCAGGGCTCGCTGCAGGGGGATGCCTTCTCAAGGCTCTGGACCCGGGCTCTTTTTACGCCTTTCCCCCATTTCCCTTGATTCACAAGGTGCTTCTCAAGGCAAGGAGGGACAAGGCGCAGGTGATTCTGATAGCCCCAGACTGGCCCCGCCAGTTCTGGCACCCAGATCTCCTCAGCCTCAGCTCCAGGCTCCCGAGGCAGCTTCCAGCTCGCCCGGACCTGCTCTCAGTCAGTCAGGGGAAGGTGTTCCATCCGGACCTTCAATCCCTGCACCTGACGGCCTGGTTCCTGAGCGGCTAGAGTTCCAGGCCTTGGGTCTTTCCGACGAGGTCCTCAATGTTGTTGAGGCGTCCGTAGTGAGTCGACCAGAAAATGCTACGCCTTCAAATGGAAGAGATTTTCCATTTGGTGTCAGGGCAAGGGCTTGGACCCTTCCTCCTGTTCCTTGGCAAGCATTTTGGACTATTTATGGTCCCTTTCTAGTCAAGGGCTTAGGTCGACGACCCTAAAGGTGCACCTGGCAGCCATCTCTGCTTACCGGGCGCGGGCCGGGGAGAGTCGGTGGCGCAGGAGAAGGTGGTCTGGCGCTTTTTCAAAGGCCTTGATCACATTTCCCCTCAGGTGCGAGAACCTCCACCTCCGTGGGATTTACTGCTGGTACTGGCAAAGCTCATGGGCAAGCCATTCAAACCAGTGCACAGGTGTGATCTCTCTCACCTGTCGTGGAAGACCGCCTTCTTGGTGGCTGTCACGTCAGCCAGAAGGATGGGAGAACTCCAGGCGCTCTGCATTGAATCTCCTTACCTGGTCTTCCACAGGGACAAGGTTGTCCTGCGCCCCCCACCGAAATTCCTTCCGAAGGTGGTGTCGGAGTTTCACCTTAACCAGGTGTTGACTTTGCCAGTGTTCTACCCCAGTCACACCTCGGAGGCCGAATACAGGCTCCATACTTTGGACCCTAGAAGGGCGCTCGCTTATTATAAGGAGCGCACGGCTGAAATTCGGGGAGAGGTTCGCCAGCTGTTGGTCACCTACGCTGAAGCCGCACCTGGCAGACCTGTAGCCAAGCGGACGATAGGCAGGTGGGTCACCTCCTGCATAGATCTCTGCTATAAGTTGGTGGACATGGAGCCTCCCAGAGGGATAAGAGCTCATTCTGCCCGTCATACTGCTGCATCGGTGGCTGCTTCCAGGGACGTCCCTATCCAGGAAATCTGCAGGGCTGCTACCTGGAATTCAGCACACACCTTTATTACCCATTACCACATCGACCTTGAGTCACGCTGGGATGCTGGTTTTGGGGCCTCGGTTCTCCAGTCTCTATTCCCTAAGTAGGGGGTGTGCGCCTTGCCTCCCTCCTCCCGGAGAACTGCTAGGAGTCTGCCAAACAGTGGATGAACAACATATCCATGTCCCTAGAAATACAGGTTACTCACCTGTAACAGGAGTTCTAGGAATGGTATATGTTGTTCATCCACGACCCAACGACCTCTCAGCTCGACGCATAACCTGAGCTTCCAGTGGGCCTGATCTGGCGCCATGGGGCGGAGCTGAGAGTTTTACCACCCGGGTGGGTGGGAGGAGCCAGCTTGAAGACCTTCCGGCAAGATTTAAAGCGGCAAGGATACCTGCCAGACAGTGTGGATGAACAACATATACCATTCCTAGAACTCCTGTTACAGGTGAGTAACCTGTATCTCTGTCCTGGTACTCTAGTCAGAGTTTTGCTGGGAACAAAATGGTGTGTGGTGTGTTCAGCTCTTTCACGTTTCATCCATCGGAGGCAGTATAGCGCAGTGGGTTAAGGCTCTGAGCTGCAGATCTGGAGACCTGGGTTAGAATCCTGCAGCTGCCTAGGTGCATACTGTGTGATCCTGAGCAGGTCACTTAACTTCCTTGTGCTCCCAGGTCGCATCTAGAATAGAAACAAGTTTTGGCTTAGTGTGCTACTCCTGGTTAAAACAATGTTCCCATCCACAACCTATCAGACTTTTTCCGGTGCTAACGGATGGCATAAGAAATGTCTGGAAAGAGGTGTAGCGTGTGCCCCTCCACACTGAGAGGGCTGTGGTGCTTCACCAAATTTAAAATGTTGTCCCGGGTTCCCATGCTATCCACCACTACCATCAAGACATGAGGAACCTCCAATGACACCTGTCCTGTGGTGGACCTTGATGATTCTCCAGTCCAAGGAGTCTCCTTGTACCTCAAACTTCTTCAGCATCAAGTCCTTCATAAAAAGCAGTGGTTTAGGTTCGAGCGTCCCATGACTGCTCACCTACTCCAGGGGGGCGGGGAGGGTAACCACGACCACTGCATGGTACCCCTGGCGGAGGCCGGGGGTCCAGTCGCAGCGAGCCTGGACGTTGGGGGGGCGTGGTGAGCGTCGGCTACGCCTTGACGTTCGTGGCACACCATGCCCCCAGAGAAAAGCAGAAATACCAGCCTCCGGGTTCGCCGGATGATGGCTGCCCGCTCTCGCTGACCCGAAGGGTCCTGTGCCCTCCGATCCCACCTCAGCAGCGCCCAGGGACTGACGCCTAGTACGCTGGGGTCCCACCCCCCCGGTGTCTTTCCCCTCGGAGGAGGGGGACCCACTCAGCAAAGGGATATGCCGGGCCACCCCTGGGTCGGCTGCGATGTGAGGTGAGGGGAAGGGGGACAAGACGAGGGGCTCACGAGTGGCAATGTGCAGCCGGAAGGAGTGGCAAACCCGGAGGCACGACCGGAGGAGAAAAAAAAAAAAAAAACAGTGGTTGATCTCCTTCTGAACCTTCTGGGAGACCTTTAACTCAAATATTAGAGCTCAGAATCTAATTTTCTATTTTTAAATTTTATTATCGCTATACTCGCTTCTCCTGGGTCACACCTGGAAACGAGCCATGGCTCAGTGTCTTTCCTGGTTACCAGTTTTTAATAAATACATTTTCAAGGAGCTCTAATCTGTTAATGATATGCTGCGTTTCTCTTGCCTTACCTTTATCGGTGTTTTTTTTTCAGGTTCTCTACATCTCCCTTGATCTACTCCACAGCTCTTTCACTTAGTGCATGAGCAATACTTTGCAGGTTTTTTTTTTTTCACTTATTCTTTTCTTCTCCTGTCTTGGTCGGTCCATGTTCTTGCCAGTCCTCCCAGCCCCATCAACCCCAACTTCTCCTAGGTCTTACCTCTTTCCCGGAGTTCCCCACTGTGCCCTTTAATGGCGGGGGTGGTGGGGAGTCCTGGTACCCACCAGGACTTCAGTTCTGGAGTCTGAGAGCACCTGAGTCATCGGGTGTGGGGCCTGTGGAGGCTGGCTGTCACCCAGCATGACCAGGACTAGTTTTCCATTCTTTTTTTTTCTCTTCCTTGGGGAAGTTGAGTGCTGATGTCAAGGTACCTGTGTCGATGTCTACCATGTTTCTCCCCCCCCCACCTCCTTGAGCTCAGACTGACTTTTCCCCTGGCTTCCACCAGGGCCAGTACAGTACCAAGCTCATCCCCACCCTCACCGGCTGGCCCTCTAAATCCCAAAGTTGCTTGTGACTGTGGATCGTCAGCACTGCAAGTGGTAGCACTACTGCTGCGCTGGTGGGATGGCTACTGTCTAGTTTTGTATCCATGTTTGTCATCGATGTAAGGAGCATTTCTAGGGACACTGATATGTTGTTCATCCACACTGTCTGGCAGGTTCCTTGCCACTTTAAATCTTGCCGGAAGGTCTTCAAGCTGGCTCTTCCCACCCACCCAGGTGGTAAAACTCTCGGCTCCGCCCCATGACGCCAGATCTTTCTTACTGCTTGGAAGCTCAGGTTCCCTCCTTAACGCTCTGCGTGATAGACTGGATCCTAACTCTTAGGTTCGTCCGAAACTCGTTTTAAAATTCTCAAGACTTTGGTCTTCCTTTTCTCTTGCGGTTGCAATGGACAAATCGACTCCCGGTTTTTGGCAGTGCCCTTGCGGGCAGAAGATGTCCAGGACAGATCCGCACTCCATGTGCGTCTACTGCCTCGGCCTAGAACACGACCCATAGGCCTGCAAGTCTTGTTGTTCGTTCTCGGCCAACATCTTGGAGGACCGCGATGCCCGGTTGAAGCTTGGGTGCCCCGAGGAGCGCTACCCGCCGGTAAAGTCGAAAGAGGCCCGTTGGGCGGTTACCGTGGCGGCTGGCTCGGCTGAGCAGCTCGAGCAGATGATCGCCCTCGAGAAGGAGGCGGCCCAGGCCGCATCTTCCTCCTCCTTGGTCGCGGCATTTATCCCGCTCTCTTTGGGTACCTCGTATTCTGCTTCGTTCAGGGAGCTTTGCCATTTCCTTTCCACGAAGGGAGAGGCCATCGGGACATTCCTCTCGGTCCAAAAAGAAGGATCCCAAGGGTAAGTCCCATTGTCGGCGTTCGTGGGAGCGGGAGAGGTCCCCTTCCCCGGACAGCCGACCGTCGACTTCGGTCGAGGTTGCGGCTAAGGCTGCTGGCTTCACGGCGTCCCAGGTCAGGTCAGACCGGCCGGGCAGCCGCCGACGCGTCGGTTTTCTCGACCCGCAGGACGGATTGTCGACTGGTGAAGCCGACAACCCTTCTTCGCCGGTTCCCCCGGTGGAAACCGAGGATTTGCCTGCGCCATTGGTGCAGCAGTCCCCAGTTAAGGCATCCGAGCCGAGGGAAGAGCTGTTGTCCCCCGCACCCTCCCAGACCCGCCCTCGGACACACTGAGGATCTTGTTCTCGGTCTCAGACCTCTTCTTGGTCCAGCCGATCCCGCCGACATCGGCGGTCTCGGTCTCTGCACCAAGATAAGCGGCGACGCCGCTCGTCCTCGTCTTCCTCCTCAGATAAGGAGAGGCTTCGACGCAAATTGTGTCAGTGCTACGAGGAGCTGATGTGGCAGCAGTTACTTTTGTCTGGGACCAAGTCGACACCAACGCCTTCCCCGGCCATGAAGTGGCTGTCACCCAAACGGCCGAAACAGCCTCTCGCTGCAGTCGAGATGCCCAAGCCTGGGCCGGTTGTTCGACTGAAACCTGCTGCCCCACCGATTGTGGTGGAACCTCCGCCTCCACAACCGAAATCGGGGGCACCGACCAAGGAGACTCTGTCGGGTCAAGGCCTGCCTTGCAGGTTGTCGGTCACCCTTACTCCCGACCGTCCTCGGCAGGTGGACGGTGGCTCAGGCCCTAGGCAGCTCTTCGCGGACTCCTCGGAGTCCAACGACGACTCCTCCCTGTTCTCCAGGCCTGTTGACCTGGAGTCCTTCGGGGGGCAGTCACTGGATGAAAGCCCATTGTCCTTCATGGGTCTGCTTCCGCTCATCTCGGAGTCCACCAGGATGCAGCTCGAACCCGTATCCAAATGGGCCAAGTATCCCCTGACGGAGATACTGGACCGAGGGGATTCACCCACGGAGGCCTTTCCTGTGGCTGAGGCCATTGTCTGCCCAGCCTTGGAGCTTTGACAGTGGCTTGCTTCCTGTCCTGCGCCCTCAGCCAGGATGGCCAGGAAGTATGCGGTCCCTACCGGCTCTCTGGCTTCGTTGGAGCACCCTCTGCCGAGGGGTTGGTCACCGACAGCTTTCCGCTCCGGGAACACTAGGGACGTGGACAAGCCCCCCGACAAGGAGTCCAAAAAGCTGGACTACGCTCGGCGCAAGGTGTACGCTGCGTCCTCCCTTGGCCTCCGCCAGGCCAGCTCGGCCGTGCTGATGGCACACTTCTCCCACGCCCTCATGGGCTCCCTGGATGAGGTGATCCCTCTTCTCCCGGCTGACCTGCAGACCACGGTCTGGCAGGTCCGGGACCAGGGTAGGGCGGTGGCGAAGCAGCAGCTCCAAACAGCTCTGGACATAGGGGACTCCTGTGCCAGATCGGCTGCGGCCGCTGAGGGCATGCGCTGCGGAGCATGGCACCTTCATGGCGGATACCCAGCACAAGTTGGCGGATGTCCCCTTCTTGGGGACCGACCTGTTCGGCCCTGGAGTGGAAGGTCACCTCCAGTGGATCAAAAAGTCCAATGCCACCCTGGACTTGGTCACCTCCGCCCACAAGGACAAAGGCCGCCGTCAGCAGCAGCACAAGCCCTTTCATCCTTCTGCACCTGCGGCACGTCCGGCCCAACAGCACCAGCATCAGGGCCAGCAGGCTTGCGCTTGGCATCCCAAACTCACCCGCGGCTTCCTCCAACAGGAAGCAGGGAGGTAAAGGCCCAGGAGGTCCCTCGGCGGTCCCTCCTCCAAGCCTGCCCAGTGACGGGTTGAGGGGTGTCATCCCCAGCCGTCCTCCCCTGGGTTCCCCGTGGGGACGGCCCGCCTACCTTTCCGCCTGGTCTGCTATCACCATGGACTGCTGGGTGTTGGAGGTGGTAGGAAAGGCCTGCCTCTGAGTTCGAGCAGACCCCACCCTTCGAAGGGCCATGGGTTCCATGCACGCTATCGGCCTGCCGGAGATGACATTGCTCTGTCTCAAAGAGGTGATCAGGAAGGTGGTGGAACCTCCTCCAGACCCGGGTTTGTGTCCAGGTATTTCCTGGTCCCAAAATGGACGGGGGGTGGGGGCTGGCGCCCCAATCTCGACCTGCACAACCTGAACAAGTTCCTTAGGTCTCGGACCTTCAGGATGGTCACTCTGGCTCAGATAATCCCATCCTTGGAATGAGGCGTGTGGTTCTGTTCCCTGGACTTCCAGGACGTGTTCTTTCACGTCCCAATCCATCCGTCCCATCAGAGATTCCTCCACTTTAGAGTGGAGGGATCCCTTTTCGAGTTCCGGGCCATTCCCTTCGGCCTCTCCCTAGCTCCCAGGGTCTTCACCAAATGCATGGCAGTGATGACAGCATTCCTGCGGCGCCGAAGGGTCCGGGTGTACCCCTACCTTGATGACTGGCTGATTGCAGCCCCCTCCAGAGCGGAGGTGGAGCGGTCCAGAGATCTGGCTCTCCAGATTTGCTCTCAGATTGGTCTCCTCATCAACGAGGCCAAGTCGGAACTTGTGCCAAAGCAGGTGATACATTTCATCGGGGCAGTGCTTGACTCTCTTCGAGCCAGAGCATGGCTCCCGGTGGACAGGGCCGAGGTTCTTTCCTCCTTTGCCCAATAATTTCTGGTTGGGCAATCGTGCCCTGCCCGGGACTTCCTCTGCCTCCTGGGCCTCATGGCGGCCTGCACCAGCATGGTCCGTTGGGTCCGCTGGTACATGCGTCCCCTTCAGTGGGGACTGGCCAGTCAGTGGGCACAGCACTTCGATCCGTTGGATCAGCTAGTGACAGTGACCCAGGGGATGTGGAATGCTCTCCAGTGGTGGACCGTTCTGGCACATCTGCAGGAGGGCATCCCGTTTGTCTGCCCCGAGCCGACGGTCTCTCAATCGACCAATGCCTCTCTGATGGGTTGGGGTGCCCATCTGGGGGAGCACAGAGCGCACGGCCTCTGGTCCCCTCGGGAGTCCTGATGCCACTTCAACCTGCTGGAGTTTCAAGTGGTTCGTCTAGCCCTCACCGCCTTTGCTCCGTTTCTACGGGGTCAAGTGGTTCAGGTCAAGACGGACAACACCACGACCATGTACTGCCTAAACTGCCAGGGCGGGACGCGCTCCATGCCTCTGTGCAGGGAAGCTCTCCGCATTTGGTCTCGTGCGCAGCCTGGAGGTGGATCTCCTCGCCATTCACGTGGCAGGAGCCTCCAACACCCTGGCTGTTGCCCTAAGCCGGATAGGGGCTGCGTCTCACGAGTGGTCTCTCCTCCGGAGGTAGTACAAGATCTGTTCTCCCACTGGGGTACGCCTCAGGCAGACCTGTTTGCCTCCAGGGAGAATGCGAAGCTGAGACTGTTTCATGCCCGCCTCAGCAGGGCTCGCTGCAGGGGGATGCCTTCTTGAGGCCATGGACCCCGGGCCTCTTCTACACCTTTCCCCCATTTCCCTTGATCCACAAGGTGCTTCTCAAGGCGCAGGTGATTCTGGTAGCCCCAGACTGGCCCCGTCAGTTCTGGTATCCAGATCTCCTCAGTCTCAGCTCCAGGCTCCCGAGGCGGCTTCCAGCCTGCCCGGACCTGATCTCCGTCAATCAGGGGAAGGTATTCCATCCGGACCTTCAATCCCTGCACCTCACGGCCTGGTTCCTGAGCGGCTAGAGTTCCAGGCCTTGGGTCTTTCCGACAAGGTCCTCAACGCTGTTGAGGCATCCCGTAAGGAGTCGACCAGAAAATGCTATGCCTTCAAATGGAAGAGATTTTCCATTTGGTGTCAGGGCAAGGGCCTGGACCCTTCCTCCTGTTCCTTGGCTAGCATTCTGGACTACCTGTGGTCCCTTTCTCAGCAAGGGCTTCGGTCGACGACCCTTAAGGTGCACCCGGCAGCCATCTCTGCTTACCGGGCGCGGGCGGGGAAGCAGTCGGTGGCGCAGGAAAAGTTGGTCAGGAGCTTTTTCAAAGGCCTTGATCACATATCCCCTCCGGTGCGAGAACCTCCACCTCCGTGGGATCTACTGCTGGTATTGGCTAAGCTCATGGGCAGGCCATTTGAACCAATGCACAGGTGCGACATTTCTCACCTGTCGTGGAAGACCACCTTCTTGGTGGCTATCACGTCAGCCAGAAGGATGGGAGAGCTCCAGGCACTTTCCATCGAGTCTTCTTATCTAGTCTTCCACAGGGACAAGGTTTTCCTGCGTCCCCACCCGAAATTCCTTCTGAAGGTGGTGTCGGAGTTTCACCTTAACCAGGTGTTGACTCTGCCGGTGTTCTACCCCAATCACACCTCGGAGGCCGAATATAGACTCCATACTTTGGACCCTAGAAGAGCGCTTGCTTATTATAAGGAGCGGACGGCTGAAGTTCGAGGAGAGGTTCGCCAGCTGTTTGTCACCTACGCTGAAGCTGCACCTGGCAGTCCTGCAGCCAAGCGAACGATAGGCAGGTGGGTCACCTACTGCATAGATCTCTGCTATAGGTTGGCGGGCATAGAGCCTCCCAGAGGGATAAGAGCTCATTCTACCTGCCATACCGCTGCATCGGTAGCTGCATCCAGGGACGTCCCTATCAAGGAAATCTGCAGGGCTGCTACCTGGAAGTCAGCACATAGCTTCATTACCCACTACCACATCGACCTTGAGTCACGCCGTGATGCTGGTTTTGGGGCCTCGGTTCTCCAGTCTTTATTCCCTAAGTAGGGGGGTGTGCGCCTTGCCTCCATCCTCCCGGAGAACTGCTAGGAGTCTGCCAGACAGTGTGGATGAACAACATATCCATGTCCCTAGAAATACAGGTTACTCACCTGTAACAGGAGTTCTAGGAATGGTATATGTTGTTCATCCACACGACCCACCTGAGCTCCCCGGCTTTGACGCACAACCTGGCTTCCAGCGGGCTAGATCTGGTGTCATGGGGCGGAGCCGAGAGTTTTACCACCCGGGTGGGTGGGAGGAGCCAGGTTGAAGACCTTCCGGCAAGATTTAAAGCGGCAAGGAACCTGCCAGACAGTGTGGATGAACAACATATACCATTCCTAGAACTCCTGTTACAGGTGAGTAACCTGCATTTTCATCGCATACCCCAAGACTTCAGTGTCTCCTTGTCTGCTGGTCCTGTCTGGGACAATCTCGTTGCAGGCCCAACTGCTGCCAACTTGCCCTGCTCTTTATGGGCATCTCTTCTTTGGCTTTCTTTTTTTTTTTTTTTTTTTAGGGTTGCCCATTTAACATCTGCTGCAGAGTGATATTTTTTTTATGTATCCCTTAAGTGGCTTTTTCATGAGTATATGAACAATTTTAGAACTATTTGATGCAGAGCTGTACTTCTTGCGTTTGGGCTGCACAGTGCCCCTTGGCACATACTATGTTCTCTATTCAAACTTGTATAAGCAAATTAAGGGATCAGGTAAGCCGTTGTTTGTTTATTTTTTTATTGAAGTCTCCCTCTATATAATGCCTTGGTCAGGCCGCAGCTCGAGTACCGTGTACAGTTCTGGAGACCTTATCTGAAGAAGGACATAGTGCTGCTGGAGAGAGTCCAGAGGAGAGTGACCAGGATGATTCAGGGCATGGAGGGGTGGCCTTATGAGGAGAGAACTGGAAGAGCTTGGGCTTTACACACTGGAGGAGAGGAGGGACAGGGGAGACATGATAGAGGTTTTCAAGTATGTTAAAGAAATAACCAGGAGTGGAACCAATGAGCTGCTTAGGCTAAAGAAGGGGGCAATAAAATTTACAAAGTCTCCACATCATAACAGGCGGTAACAGAGGGACAAACAGGAGTGTCAAATACACTGTACAAGGTAGAAAGATTGCACACACAGAGAGCATCCAGTACATCACAACATAAATTATAGTAACCAGAGTATCTTGGGTTAAAAGTTAGTCACATTGCCGGCTCAGTGGCTCTGAGGGCTAGGGTGCTGGATGCCTAACCTTCCATCACGCCGGCGACCTGAGTTCTGGAACGAACCCGTGCCATCGGAGGTCGGCAGGGGGGGGGGTGCTGAATGGAGCTGCCGACAAGCACGCACTCCTCTCCAGGGAGGTGGGATGGCTCCTCTCAGCTGATGGCTGCCACCTGGTGGAATCTGGGGATAGCACGGGCCAAGAGAGGAGCCTGGTGCTAGGCCAGTGGGTGAGGAGGAAGGGCTGTTACTGGGGTCAGGACTGATGCGTGCCCACACATGTGTACCCACCCTGGGCCCTTGGGAGAAAATGGTGGGAAACATCACTGGCATCAGGCACCGCTCCCGGCCGGGCGTAGGTAAGCTCTGTAATGACGGGGGGTCTGATGGGGCTAGCCAGATGGAAAGTGAGAGAGGGAAAAAAAGTTAGTCACATTACACGCTACATAATAGCAACCAGAATGTAACCTTGTTCATAAGTACCACAGGCTGTGGCGTTTGGGGGTTGGGGAGAGAGTCATGATGCTCAACCAGGGAGGACAGATTATAGTCAGCCAGAGGTAGGCATTGTCCTTTGGATGGAACAGGTGTACCCAGTCCCAGGGCAAGAGGGTGGAGATAGGGAGGGGCAACAGGGAGTGGTGCGCGTATCAGTGAAGGTGGGGGGGGGGAGGATGGTGCTCAGAGACCGAGCAGAGGCAGTGAGAGGTATGGGAGTGCAGGGGGAAGGGAAAAGGGTTGGGAAGACAGCTGGAGGAGAGATGTTGTGGGAAAAAGAGAATGGGTTCGTTCTGTGACAATATTCCTTATTAAAAGCATATTACATCGTAGAATATGTTTTTAAAACCTTGACTCAGTGAATGTTTTGCTTCCCTTACTGAATCATTTCTTTAAAGGTATTTTCTAAGCTACTGAGTACTTTCTTTATCCATGAGTAAATAGATTGGACGGACTTGATGGACCTAGTGTTCCTTCCGACCCTTAGTTATTTTGTATGTTACTAGTACAAGGCATTATGCAGGCTATTATGTAAGTTTCTGGGCGCTTATTCTGCATCCAGTGCAGCTGGGCACACTCTGCTTGTCAGAAGCAGAACTCCAGTGATCGTGCAGGGCTGTGTGATAAATTCCATGTACCATGTTTTTTTTTTGGGGTGATGTTGGGAGGAGCAGTTATCATTCCAAAGCCTGACATCATGATCAGTCTGCCCAGAGGTTAACTCACTGGCCAGTGGGACACAGTGGTTCTCTAGTGAGGGATACAGACTCTGCTGCTTCACTGCTACCCTTTGGTGAAGGAGATGGAGCCACGCCTGTAGGACTTTGCCACAGACCAACTCTGACTCCACGCAAATGCTGATGGCTGGGTTACAGAAGCAGCCTTCCCCAGTCCTGTCAGTGCTGTGCAGACAAAGACTATATACTGTATCTAGGCTGGTCATCAATGGATCAAGTGGAAGCCCCCAGCAAGGTAGGTAGGTGTGGTATTGGGGGGGGGGGAGAGACAAACAAAGGAGGCTGGAAGGTGGGGCAAGAGATTTAGATGTAAAAATTGGAATACTTTGGTCACCTTGTTCTGTCTTTGCAAAACGCAGAGAATTTTCAGAACCTGGTAGTATAATCACTAGTCGTCACATCCCAGTACTAGAACGTATCGACCAGTAGTAAATGATAGTTAAATGTACTGAGACAGTCTTTTCAGTAAAGCTTAAGTCACAGGCTTTTTTTTTTTTTTTTAAACAGAGACTTCAAGGGTATATAAATATAGATAGAATACTTGAGGGGGATATGATGGCTTAGGCTGGACTGCTGCATTGAAACAAAAAAAAAAAAACCCCAAAAGAATGTCTGGAATCCCAAGTATGATATTTCTGGTGTATTGTTACAACTCTGTGTTTTGTATTCTGCCACCACAGGAAGTGACAATTATAAATAGGACTTTAACATGATGTAAACATGTGCTGTAGCTCACAGTGCAACGTTTTGCATGTGGTGTTTGCTGCGAGCTGCTAAGAGTATCTGAATTTGGATCAGCCTTAGTATGTAGATGAATGCTGGGTTTCTGGAAATGAGGTTTCTTGGCCATTAGTGGGCCGCAGCATGCAGCAGCTCGATGGCTGAGGCTTTATTATTTCTGTTAGCCTGTCAGCTCATATAAGCAGTCAGCGATAATGGTATGGGCTGTCCTCTACTAGCTGGCACATTTAGAACAGTCTGAGAGATCTCGCAGGACACGTCTCTTCCCAGGATTCCTCAGGCTTTTCCAGTCTGCCCTAGTGGGTAGGTAACTCTCTGCTGCAGCGGAGACTTTCAGCTACCGTTCTGCATCATTTTTCGGCATTTCGAACATTTCCATGAAAACGTCTTTTCTCTCCTGAGCTACCCCAAGGCATTTTTTTCAGAAAGTGGAATATTTTTCCTTCCTTACAACAACTCTGCCCTTGGGGGATTGGGGGGAGGGGAAGGGATAGCAGTACCATGGCTGGGCTGCACAAGTCCTTCCTAGCCCTCTGCAGTGCCTGTAGGAGCTGTGTTCTTCCTCTCTCTAGGAGGCAGGTCAGAGCAGGGATTGTTGTTTTGGTTTATTTATCGAAGTCTCAGAATTACAAACCTTTGAGTCAGAGACTCCTTTACAAAGGCTCAACGTCGTAATAGTCAAACAGGAGAACAATGAAAAAAGTGCATTTTATATATTCACAGGCGTCTATTAAAACAGTGTATCAGCAGTTGCAAGTATATATACAGGAGACACAATACAGAGATGCCAGACCACGCAGGCAGGCAGACTTTGCAAAACTGAGTTGGTATACAAAGACACTGAAAACATGGAGAGCGTAATATTAGTAACATAGGTGAGTACTATCTAGGCAAACTTAAGATCCAAGGCCAAGTACCACTAAAAATTACTTGGAGTGACAGTCGAGATGGGGAGTTGCATGTGTAAACTAGGGAATACTGTGACTGGGGAGAAAACACCACAGGCAGCAGGAAACAGGTGGGACGGGGGAGGGGGGGAAGGAATACTGGTAGAGGGGAGGAGTTTTGTGGGGGGGAGGTAGGAGATGGACCAGCCGAAGAGTGAGGCTGAAACAGAAGAATAGCGTATAGCTAGAGGCAGAGGAGATGAGTTGGAGAGGGAGGGGAGAGGGGGCTAAATAGAGGGAGTTGTTTTAAGAAGGATGACTTTTCTCGGGATCATTGCTTTTTGCACTGTGAGTAGCACAGCTGCAAGTGCCATCTTGGATACAGCTTGAAGGTCTGTGCACGTGCACAAACGAGTTGGGTGCTATTTTGGAACAGGGCAGATGGCCTGGGCACTTGCGTATTGGGGCTCAGTGCCATTTAGAAGTAGAAAGAAAGCATGTGTGTCTACTTGTGAGCCCTATTTTAAATTACTAGAGTATAGGCCCACAAAGGGATGCAGAGGCATGTTTTTACATTTAAAAGCAAGCTTAGCATTGTAAAAAGCGAACAAATGTGTGTTTGGTGGCTGAAGAGTCTTATTTTAAATTCACCAATATACACACTCACAAAACGATGCAGAGGTAGCATGCTCTGCATAAGAATGGCCTCCAAGTTCTTACCTAACTGTACTTTCTGCAATTAATCAGGGTCTGTTCAGTTTTTTTTTTTTTTTTTTTTACTTGGAAGTTATTGACTCTTCAGAGGCATTACAGTTCTTCAGGCTTTAATTAGCCAGGTAGGCTCCTGAGCTACCTGCGTAGGGACCCTCCTGTATTATTATGACACCTCTCCTGGGAGGAGAGATGCAGAACATCAAAGACTGTAGCAGCACTTCCAAACAAATTCTTGAATTCCTGCTCGTTCATGGCCATGATAATATAGTACACACTACTGGGCAGTTGCTTGAGATGTTGGTATGTTTAGTTCAGAATACTAGAACCTGTGACGAAAGGGCAGTGCTATAATATTTCACCACTGCAGAGTGCATAACATATGTTCAAGTGTTTTTCATGAATCTGTTAAAAATCTCTGTTTAACACAGCTGGATTAAACTACGTGAGGGAACTTTGGAGGATTATTGGACTTTATTGACTCCATTGTGATTCCATAGACTTGTATGAACACCAGGTTGAAAAACCTAAATGGCAATTTTCTGCAATGTACAGTATGTGAACCTCAGAGTTTCAGTAAAAATCTCTGTGGCAAAAAAAGATGGAGTAGCCCCTCTAAATTCACAATAGTAAGTAGGATTGCCAGATATAAACGGGCTTCACAAAGTAAGAGAAACTGATGCAAACCCCACAGCCTCGCATTTAGGATGACATCCGTAGATCAGTGTTTTGCCATCAGAAGCAACAGGGTCATGGATACATACCTACCCGTCCTGTGGCCCAGAGAAAAAGTTACCAGCAGCAGTACCGGTGCTCACATGGCCATATCTCTGGCCGATCCCTAACTCTTGACACCCATACCTCCGAGGAGAAGGTGAACTGCGTAGCCTCGAGTATGAGACATTCATAGGAGAGACCAGGCAGAGTGTTGGCCTTAGTGGACAGTAACACCTTCATGCAATAAGCAAGCAAGTGGAGGAGGGGGCCACATTTGTTAGCCACAAAGTAGTCCAACCCTCTCAGTAGATCCCAAGGACATAGAGGTTGGTGAGAATGAACTGATCTTCTGTTCTTGTCTGTGTGGCTCAATGAATGACCCATCAGCAGGGAAGGGAGCTTCTTAGACTACATTGCCTTGGCTCTTTGCTTTTGCAAAACCTCTGAGGCAGGCATCTGGGAGGTGACCCCTTCATAAGTTAGCCCCAAGGGGAGATTCTTCTGTCAGCCTGATAATTACAGATGCGTTATAAAAAAAAAAAAAAAAAAAAAAAAAAGAGAGAAAAGCAGGAAGCAACCACCACACAGTATGGTTCCTCCTTAACACAGGGAGGGAGTTGGCCAAGACCAGAACAAGAGTGTTGGACTTCAGGAAGGCAGATTTTGCCAGAATGGGTAGCATCTTAGAGGAGTATTTAGCCAAAATTAACCCAGGGATGGATGCTGCACAGAAGTGGGCAGTCATTAGGAAGGGGCTGAATGAGGCCACGAACACGTGTAGTCCAGGTTATATAAAAAAAAAAAAAAAACTAGATGGCTTAGCAAGGAATTGGAGGGGAAGGTAAGGGGAAAAAGATTGGCCTTCATTAGGTTCAAAAAATTGGGGCATGAGGAGGATAGTGAGGTGTTCACAAAGGCATCTAGGGAGTTGACCAGGTCAGTCAGGGCAGCCAAGGAGCTGAAGTTGGCTCAGGGGATCAGAGAGGGGGAAAAGAGGTTCTTTAAATACATGAGGGAGAAGCCAAGTTGTAGGGATGACATTGTTAGAATCAGAGAGGGGGGATGGGCGGAACAAGGGAATGATCAGGCAGAGGCACTAAGTGAAAATTTCTACTCATTCACGAAAGAAAGGGATGGCCCAATACCAAAGGGGAAAGGGTGGCGGGGGCAGAGATAACAGATGGGGTCATCCAAGAGGATAACGTCTTGAAGGGCCTTAAAGCCTTGCTGGTAGACAAGGCACCAGGACCGGATGATGGTGTACACCGAAGGGTCCTGAAGGAATTGGCAAGGGTGTTGGCAGGCCCTCTGACGGACCTGTTTGACACCTCCTAGGAGATGGGAAATGTACCCAGGGACTGAAGGATGGCTTACATGGTGCCCCTTCACAAGAGTGGACCCAAGGACCAACCAGGCAACTACAGACTGGTGAACTTGATTTCCATAGTGGGGAAGTTGTTGGAGACCATTCTGAAGAATGGGTTGATAACCTTTCTGGATAGCAGTGGTCTGCAGGATGAGAGACGGCATGGGTTTGTCACGGGAAGATCTTGTCAGATTAACCTGATCGACTTCTTCAACTGGGTTACTGGGGCAGCTGACGAAGGCCATGCTGTGTATGTCCTGTATCTGGACTTCAGCAAGGTTTTGGACTCTGTGCCGTACAGGAGGTTAATGAGCAAGCTGAGAGACATGGGGGTGGGGGAAAACTGGTGGGGTGGGTGGAGAGCTGACTGCACGGCAGACAACAGAGAGTAATTGTAGGATGGGAGACATCTAAGCCAAGGCCAGTAATGAGTGGGTTACTGCAGGGTTCAGTGCTGGGCCCTGTTTTGTTCAGTGTCTTTATTGGAGACATTGCCGAAGAGGTCAAAAGTAAGATCAGCTTGTTTGCGTCCGACACTAAGATTTGTGCAAAAGTGGACAGTGAGGAAGGGAGCTAGGCACTCGGGAGAGGATCTAGCTAAACTTGAACACTGGTCTAGGGAGTTGCAGTTGGGGTTTAACGCTAAGAAGTGTAAGGTCATGCATCTCGGAGCCAGAAATTCCAGGAACAGCTACTGGCTGGAGGGAGTGCAGGTAATGGCTTCAGAGGAGGAAAGGGACCTGAGGGTAATAATTACAGGGGATTTGAAGGTATCAACACAGTGTAGGAGGGTGGCAGCAAGGGAAATAGGATGCTGGGGTGTATTGCCAGAGGGGTCACCTCTAGGAAAGAGGAGTTACTCGCTGAAAGGACAGTGGATAGCTTTAAGCGGGGTGGGATTGAGTCAAGGGCAGGGTTAGTACAGACAAGAACACAAGGGGGGAAGGACCGTGAAAGAGGAGGAAGGGAGGGGTTTGGGTGGTGCAGCTGTAGTGATATGAAACTAAGAGCTGCACAGTCGGGCAGACATGATAGACCTGTGGACCTTTTCTGCCGGCAATTTCATATGTATAAAAGAAAATGTAGTACAACTTTTGTTTTCAAAATTATACTTTCTGTTCCCTGGATTTTGTCTGCATATCGAGTACAAAATGCTAGAAATTTTGAGGACAGCAGACATGCTGCTTTTAGTCAGCCTTACATCTTGGACTCAGACTGACATTGGCTGTTTGGGGCAGTGGTGTTGAACTGTAGCAGGTGCTGTGCCTCCAGACGTGTGACAGCCCCCATAACTTTGTTAGCTGGCTACTGGTCCAGACTGATGACTTTCTCCTATGAGCAAGTCAGTAGAGCTTAAACATTGGTTCCGTGAGCAGTGGCATATCTGCAGTAGCAAGCAGTCCACTCACATTTTATTTTCACTGAAGCAGGAAAAAAAAGGTTGTGGGAAGGAATTTTATTGATTTATTTTCCAAACTTGGCCATGCACTTCTGCAGTCACGGTGAACAAGGGTTACACGGACCATGAGTGCGTGTGCACGTGTAATAAATGAAATTACTACTTAAACTCAGGAACACATCAGTAAAGACAGCAAATGTGTTTAACTTTACACTGACCATTTGTATAGCTAATTTTTTGAATAATTAATTTCTCAGTCCAAGCTTCGTATTTTGAACTCAGGCTCCTAAATCTCGAAGTCTATTGCTTAAGGTGCTCTACCACGAAAAGGTGCTAAATTCCTGTTCTTGCATACAGCCCGTTTCATGTTTACTGACATTTATAAGCCTATGATATTTTTAAATAGCTGACTATGGTAAAGGGGGGCTCAGTTGGTACACTGAGAAGTGAAGGGAGGTTACCAGTGATATCCTATTCAGTATAACTTTTATTAAAATATCTCCATGATTAAGCACCTGGTTATGTCCGGTGACCTTTCCACGTTGGTTCACGCCTTTGTGTCCTCGCACTTGGATTATTGCAACTCCCTGTACCAAGGGCTACCTGGGGTGGAAATCCGCGGTTTGCAACTAGTGCAGAATGCAGCGGCCCAGCTTCTGACGGGAACCTCCCGGCCCTGCCATATTTCTCCAGTGCTGCATGGTCTGCTCTGGCTGCCGTAACAGTGGCAGATTACCTTTAAAAACGGTCTTCTGACTTATAAAGCCCTACATGGACAGGGTCCGGGCTACTTGAAAGAGCTTATGGTACCTTACCGCCCCGGGCGATCGCGCCGCTCAGCTGACGAGGGGTTACTAGAGATTCCAAGGGTGTGTTTTAAATCTTCTGGAGCCTGGGCATTTATGCACGTGGCCCCATCCCTCTGGAACTGTCTACCCTGCCAGTTACGTGAGTGCGTGACTGTGGAGGGATTTAAACGAGCTTTGAAAACCCATCTCTGGCACCAAGCATTTGGTGACTGATTGGATGTATTTATTTAATTTTAGGTGCGCTTTCTTATTTATCTAAGCTGCTGTGATATCTGTGATATTTGATATGTTTTTAAACTCTGTTAGGCGCCTTGGTTTTGGAAAGGCACCATAAAATGTTGTTATTCTTATTAAAATGGGTTACAGTGCTGTTGTCTGTTGCTGGGTCACAGTGTGAACGCTGTGTGCGTTTGACAGCTGCATCTGGGTTTGTAAACATTCAGTCCCTGGAGTGCTAGCATAGCTTTCAGTGGTAAATAAACAACTTTTGAGATATAGTGTCTATAAAAGGTGTTAGGAACTTAATAAAATAGAACAGAATTGGTTTCTGTTATGTTTGTTTTTCGAAGTACTTCCTATGCTGCTAGATATCTGTCTTGGCAACCAGTCAGTCCTCCAAATAAATTATAGGTATGATAGCAAATTTCTGGGGTGGGGGTGGGCAACACAATATTCAGAATAGAAAATAATTACTTCTCTTTGACTTGCCGCCACTTCCCCTTTCTCTTATTTAGAACTCGTCTTCCCTTTCTTGATAACATTAATCTAACCCTCTTCAGAGTACATTCCTCAGGTTACTCATTGACTTGGGGAACTGTGGGTTTATTAACTGATCGCTGTGGGCTCTGTAAACCATTTCAGGTTGGCCAGTGTGAACATTAACTCCTCAGCAACTCACTGAATTTTGCTGAAGTTCCTTTTACATGCAGAACATGCAAAGCCCACGGCAGATGCTGGATATAGTGAAAGTAGTTGGAATTTCGACGACTTGCAGCTGCAACCTGCTACTGCTTATAAAATCTGAGGCCCTGAAACTTCCACTGGTATGGAAGTTTTCATGTTTAAAAGTTTCATCCTAGAAAGGGAGCTGTTTTTTTTTTCCTTCTATTGTTGCCATTCCTACCTACTTTAAAAGTGTGTTGTCCTGCAGTAATTATTTTTATGTTTGCTTGTGTGTGCAGCGCAAGAAACATATTGTGGTAGTAGCACATTCAGAGGTGTGTCAGTGTTGTGGCCAGTGCAGCAGGTGCTTTGCTGGGCGTGTCCAGCAGCCACCAATCAATGGGAAGCTGCCGATGACAGCAGCTTCAGAGAGAGCCAAACAGTTGAAACAAATCTACCGCTGCAGTCACGGACAGCTTATTCATTGCAGCGCCCCCAATCTTGTCAGCTCCAGCCGAGCACTCTGTCCCCAGCCCTTGCTCCATGAGCAACTTTTTTGCTCAGCGTGCCTTTCCTGGTGAAATATTTCAGTAAATAAATACGCCGGCTGGTGCGGTTTCCGCCTGCCACACACTCCCTGGAAAAGCCAGTATAGGGGTGCCCAATCCCTGTGTTGGCATGTATACCCCCCCCACATTGTGGTGCATTGGGAGCCCACCCCAGTGTGCCCAGACAATTTTCATAATTTATTATCCTGACACCGGGATACTGACCCGGTGTCTTATGTCCCCCACCCTACAAGCTCAGTTTCTTTGCCGACAGGGGGTGCCCAGTCCCCGTAGGCATCTTGCCCCCCCCAAACTCACATGGCACTCTGGGAGCCCACTCCAGTGTGCCAAAAGCACTCTTTTTTTTGGAACCTGTAAATGAAAACGTTCTTCGTTGTCTCACCCATCCCTCATCCCAACCCTCCCTCTGCGCACTCACCTCCCTCACTCCATACTTACCTTCGGAGGTCAGGATCAGAACACGACTGCAGTCTTCAAAGCCGAATTGAGGAATCGGGTAAGCGCTGTATAATGAGTCAATTTTGGGGAGGGGGGTCCACTTAGGTTGATATCTCAGCCATTTTTAGGACTTTTGGCCCCAAATTTTAAACATGGGGTTCTTGGGACCCCACCTTGAGAACATTGGCACTGTCATTTTGTTTCTCAGTCCCAAAAGATGATTTTGTGGTCACTGCATGGAATCACCTTTTGAGAGTGATTAACAAAACGACAGTGCCATTGTTTATGAGAAGAGGTCCCAAAAAGCCCATGTTGCAAATTTGGTGAAAAAATTCCAAAAAATGACTGTTAACGAGCGTATGTTGCACATGTTTCTGTGCACTCTCGTAACTTCACCAATTTTTTTATATTTTCACTCCATATTTTCAACATTGACATATTTTTTACATGCCCTTATGAACAGTACAGACTGTCATTTTTCACATCCTGCCCGAAACATGTTTTCACAGCTCTGGCACAGAATGGCACAGGTGCTGTGCAAAATCACCTTTCGGGATTGAGTAACGAAATGATAGTGCCACTGTTAATGAGGTGGGATCACAAAAAGGCCATGTTGAAAATTTGAAGTAAAATACCAACAAACGCCTAGGGTGTTAGGACTTCCAACCGTAACGCCCTACCCTTGAGACTGACAGGCTTCGGGGATGTGACTTGGGATCATCTGCCGTAATGCTCATGCCATTCCACCCCCACCCTGCAGCCAGTGACAGGCATAGAAGTGTGTCTTGGGGTCTTCGGCCCCAGTGTTCACCCCATTCTCCTATACTGCACCCATCTGAGCGGATTTCCTCATGGAATGGGGTGAGCGTAAGGCCTGAAGACCCAAGGCACACCGTAACACTTGCTGGTGTCTGCAGGGTAGGGTGTGGTGAAATGGCGTGAGCATTATGGATGACGACCCATAGGTACACCCCCAATGTCTGTCAGTCTCTGCAGGGTGGGGGTGGTGGCATCAGTTCAGTACTTCACTTTAGGGGTGGGTGGATCTCTAATTTTGCTCAGATTTCAGATCCAGATATATGTATCACTGTATCCAACCAGATCCGGATATTTATCGGGTTGGATACAGCAATCGTGGAGCTATCACTACAGCCTTCAAATTCAAAGCCCCACATCCCTCGCAGCCCCACACAATTGTAAAAAATTGTACGATCTAATAATGTCAGAATGGAGTTTTTATTTTTAAAAAGTTGTTACAAAATAAAAATATAATATTGCACTCGCTGAGCTGTATGAGCTTTTTCTCTCTAAAAATAATGTTCTTACTTTCTGGCCTCTCTCTCTTTCCTCAAACAGTAACAGGTCAGTTGGAATGAATGCATCTAGCAGCTTTGTCTCTCTGTGGCACCCTCAGCGACCCGCCCGCCTGTGATTGTTTCTCATCCAGACGCTCACGTGTTCCTGCTTCTGCCAGCTTTTCTACTTTGAGGGAACGAATGCGCCAACCACAGTGCTCATTCTCTGTCTCTCCCCCAAAACCTACTGGCAAGTGAATTCTGGACTTCTTTCACTACCCCAACATGCCAAGACATTTTATGGGCAGCACCTGTGGAGCACCCTGACACAAGACAACACAAAACTGTTATGAGAATGGCATGGCAGAGATGTACTGAGGACGGGACAGCATACTCTACCTATTGATAATACTGTCGCTCCCCCTCTTTCAGCAATACTACACCTCTCCTTCTCGGCTGATATGGTCCCACTCTCCTATAGCTAATCCGATTAATGACTGTTAAAATATCCGATCGGAACAGTTCTGCTCAAAAAAGTCAATATCTGATCGGATCGTTTTATCGGATTGGATATCTGCCCATCCCTACTTCACTGCCATTCCTTTTATGCATCTGTCTAACTCCTGCACTTCCAGTGGCAGAAAGCAAACATTTGGCATTGACAAATGCTTGTTTCTTCAGGGCATGTCTGAAGGGGAGGAGGAAGAGGAACCATATGAGAGTTCCGTGGTAGGACTTGACCATTTTTCTCAGCAGGAAATTTAAAAACAAATACTTTCAGAAGTTTTTTTGGCACAGTGGTGTGAGGTGGGGTTTCTTTTTTAATATTTTAGTTCAGATTGGATTACAAATTAGCAACATTGAAGGTGAACTGCCAATTCTTCAATATCTGGATGCTGTTTGAACTGCATTGGCACACACAGCACTTTGAGGAATTTAAAGTGTTTAGGTTTGTTGGCAAAAATAAAAAAAATCAAAATGCTGGCTTCCAGGCCCAGTTTTAGATTTCCACTTTGAGGGGCCATAAAAGTCTGTCTGAGAATATGGGGAGACTACAGCTGTAAAAAGCATAACAAAAACGTCCCAAACTAAACAATTGCCTTGGGGCTCAAAGGTTGCACTTGCTTACATTTTAATAGCTGGGTTTAAAGTGGGGGTGGGATGGACGTATGTTAAAGCAGAATAAAAATGTATTTAGCCTGGGGCAGTAAACTAGATATTTAGATGGAATAAGTCTCAAACACCAATTTTAAAATTAAATTTCCGCCCTGCCATTGCTCCTGTTTTAGGATGTTTAAGGTGTGTGAAATTTGTAGCATGCAAATTTGAAGCTCGGCACTTTATTCTGCTTTGCCAGTATTGCACACACTTGCAGTTAGTAATATTCTGTCTTTCCAGCTCTCTCTTAAGGAGATAAAATAATGTGGAGTCACGGAACAGCATACAGGCAGCACATTTTTCTGTTTTCATATCATGGACAGCACCATATTTATTTATTTGCTTTTGTTAACCAGGTAGGCACACTAGACAGCCAAGTGCCTATTTTCAGGTGCAACCCAGGAGGGTTACAAGGTAGATACATACAAGAACAGTAAAGAGGAGTCAAATTAAACATTAAGAAAATAACAGGCATAACAGGTATCGAATAGGTAGCTAACAGCATTAGAGACAATTAGGCACATGACGGAACATGTCTGGATAAATACAGAATGGTACATACAGTATGAATTAGGTAGCGAACAGAATAATACATAACAGGTTCGATCAGTGCAAACAGGACTAAAAAATAAGTGCCAGCAGGGGGAGGGTGCACTAGGCAGGTACTCAGGAGGAAGAGAAATAAAAACAAGAGGGAAGAGGCTAGAGCGCCAGGTATTCTAATGGGGCAGGAGGGCAGGGAGTGGGCCCAGTGCAAGGTTGTCAAGTAATAGTTAACTCGACCAGTTACAGGAGGATAAGTGCTAATTAATGCAGAAGCCCCCGCCATACTAGGCTGTGGGGAGAAAGTGGGGCTCCGCTAGTGTGCTACGAGGTGCAGGGACATGTGGAGTATAATTTCAGGAAGTTCCAAAAGGAGGCTTTAAAGCTGGGATGGGAGGAGGAGGACAGAGTTAGGGCAGGGAGCGAGTTCCACATTTTTGGAGCATAGGCGGTAAAAGCCCGATCACCCGCAAGGGTGCGGGTTTTAGGAACCAAGTGATCCAGCGTTGTCCTAGATCTTAGGTGGTAGGATGGGGTGCCGAGTTTGAAGGGAAGGGCGAGGGCAGAAGGGGTGGCCGTATGTGGCAGTATGCTGATACTGCGGTAAGAATGAAGGGAAATGCACCCTATTCAATGAGATGCTACTATTACTTAGAAACAGCAACAGCAATATTTTTCTTTGGAAACATAGACGTTGTCATCAGAAAAAGACCCGGTGGCCAGTCAGGTTTGCCCAGTGTTTCAGGTTCCAGTGCTGTCAATCCAGCACCTTTCACGAGCACTAAATTCACACACAGAAGCAAAAACAAATTATTAAAAAAAAACAAAATGCCACACCCTGTCATTTAATGTTGATTGTGAGGCCTCCCTCCTTACCACTCTTCCATTTTGCTACCATCTTTATAAGCCCCATGTGTCTGTTTCACCCATGTTTGAAGCCCCCAAAAAAAAAAACAAAACAAACAACTGATTATGGAAAGGCAGGATGAGGAGGAGGCTGGCCATTTTACTGAAGCGCATAGCAGCTATAATATTCAGCCAGCTCTTGAACGGGCGTGTACATACAAAAGTGTGGCCTATTGGTTGGAGTGCAGAGCTGTGAACCTGGTGACCCGGGTCAGAATTCTACATTTGCCACTTCCACGCTAGGACTCTGAGCAAGTCATTTAAAGGGGTCCTCCACCTAGCCTGCCATTTACCTTTTTGTTGGGCTACCCTGATTTTTTTAATTTCTAGTGAAAAACCAGAAAAATGGTGTGGTCCTCATTTACAAAAATACCACTAGTATCTTCTGATGAAGTGTCCAATAAAATATATCAATATATGTTGTATATCAACATGTATACCACACTTTGCCATCATTTATTCTCTATATATTGATATAATGCGTTGTAGTGCTGGCAATAAAGAATATATTTAAAGTTCTTAGTCCTAAGAGTTCTAAAGTTACATCCTTCTAAAAGTAATTGGTTCCAAAAAGTATATTTTTAGAATGGTTAGGGCTAGGAACATCATTGTTTTTAAATGAAAGCTTAACGTCCATGCAACGTGTGCCCGTGTATCATATGAACATACATACCAGCATACGAAGAAGCCATCAGAAGAAGGCCATTTGGTCTATCAAATCTGCTCGTATTGTAGGGTCCATAGCTTGAGCTAATGTCCCTGCCCTCCCCACTCCTCCCATCCTCCCTACCCATGACCCTTACCCTTCCCCTACACCTGTCCCAGCCTCTCTTAAAGCTGCCCACTGTCTTCAACGAGAATACCTCTTCTGGCAGCGCATTCTAAGTGTCCACCACCCTCTCTGTGAAGAAGTGCTTCCTGACCTCCCTCCTAAACCTCCCACCCTCCAGCTTAAGACTGTGCCCGTTATGTTATGGTTGCCACTCAGCTTAGAGACTCTCCTTATCAACCTTATTTAGCCCTTTCAAGTACTTGAAGGTCCCAGTCATTTCCCCTCTCTCTCTCTTCTGTCTCCCAGGGAGTACATGTTCAGTGCCCTCAACCTCTCCTCATATGCCTTACCCTACTGACCAGCTGTCATCTTTGTAGCCCTCCTCTGGACCTTCTTCAGCAGGTTAATGTCCTTTTTGAGGTGTGGGCACCAGTACTGAACTCCATACTCTAGATATGGCCTTACCAGTGACCTGTACAAGGGCAGTATAACCTCATCTCTTCTGCTATTGATCCCCCTAGATATGCATCCCAGCATCTTGTTTGCCTTTGCTGCTGCTTTCTTGCACTGCGTGGAGTGCTTCAGGTCACTAGTGATCATCACTCCCAGGTCGTCCTTCTCCTCTGATGCAGATACTTGGACTCCATCCAGGTAGTACTCTGTCCTAGGATTCTTGGCTCCAGTATGCATTTCTTGCCATTGAAGCCAAGCTGCCATATCCTGGACCATCTCCCTAGCTTTTCCAGATCTTCCTGTAGGTCCTGTATCCCTTCAGCTGTGCCCACTCTCCCACAGAGTTTGGCGTCATCCATAAATAGACACATTTTGCCCTTAATGCCATCTCCAATGTCATTAATGAAGACATTGAACAACACTAGCCCCAGCACCGAGCCCTGCAGGACCCCACTGGTTACCTGTCTGGTGCTAGATAACTCTTCCCCCACAACCACCATTTGGGTTCTGCCCTTCAGCCAGATTTCCACCCATCTGGCCATCTTTTCTCCAAACCCAAGATGCACCAACTTCCTGATCAACCTTTTGTGGGGCACAGAGTCAAAGACCTTGCTGAAATCAAGATAGAGGATGTCTACCACTTGGCCTCTGTCTGCTGTCTTAGTAACACAATCAAAGAAGTTGGTCAGATTTGTTTGACACGATCTCCCCCCATGAACCCATGCTGCCTCGCATCCTGGAGGAACATGTTCCTCTAGATAGTCCACCAACCTCTCCTTTAGTATGGTCTCCATGAGCTTGCCCACAGTGGAGGTTAGATTGACTGGTCTATAATTCCCTGGGACTGCTTTTGTGGAGCGGCACTACATGTGCTTTTCTCCAGTCCTGCAGTACTATGCCTGTCTCTAGTGAACTATTAAATAGGTCTGCCAGTGGCCCTGCCAGCTCCTCAGCCAGTTCCTTTATTACCCTTGGATGTACTCCATCTGGGCCTGGTGAGTTGTCCACCTTCAATGCCAGCAGCCCCTCCCTCACTCTACCCTCCTCTGTCACTACATCTGTGTTCCTCTTCCCCCGCTCCTGTTTTCCTTCCTGAAGGCACTGGTCTGTCCTTCCTCCTGGTGAAGGCTGAACAGAGGTATTCATTTAGTATCTCTTCTTTTCCCCCACTGTCCTCCACCTCTTTCTTAAGCCTAACAATCCCTTTCTTCTTGTCCCTTTTCTCACTTATATAGCGAAAAGAAGTCTTCTCTCCCCTTTTAATTCCTTCAGCTATCTGCAGCTCTTTTTGTGCCTTTGCTCTCCTGACTTTATTTGTCTCACTAGCCAACCTTAGGTAATTTTCCCTAGCCACCTCCCTCTTGGCCTTCCTGAATTTTCAGTAGGCCAACCTGTTTTCCCGTACTGCCTGGGCAACCCCAGAACTGAACCAGCTGGGCGCTTTGGCCCTTGTGTTTTTCCTCCTACATGGAAACATAGACATAGAAACATTGAAGTTGATGGCAGATAAGGACTGCAAGGCCCATCCAGTCTACCCATTTTTTTTCCTACTTTATGAATGTGCCATAGGCCTTTACTGTCAATGGCCTATCTATTCATAGTCATCTGTATTGCTCCCTTACCCATATCCTATGCCTGTTTGAAGTCCTGCACTGTATTCATATCCACCACTTCCTGAGGTAGGCTGTTCAACGCATCCACCACCCTTTCTATGAAAAATAACTTCCTCACATTACCCCTTAATCAGCCTTCCTCTAATCTCATGCTTTGTCCTGTTGTCCTGCTATTTTTCTTGTATTGAAACATGTTAGACTCTTTCATCTTGTTAATGCCCTTAAGGTGTTTGAATGTTTCGATCATATCACCTTTCTCCTTCCTTAGCTCTAGGTTATACATATTGATCTCTGTTAATCTGTCCTCGTATGTTTCCTGATGCAGTCCCTGCACCATTTTGGTTGCCCTTCTCTGGACTGCCTCCATTTTGTTAATGTCCTTGTGAAGGTGTGGCCTCCAGTACTGCATGCAGTACTCCAGATGGGGCCTAACCAGTGTCTTGTAAAGAGGGATTATTACCTCCTTCTTATGGCTTTTGATACCCCTACCAATACACCCCAGCATCTCCCTAGTCTTACCTACTGCTTGGATGATTTCAGGTCATCTGTGATGATGATGCCCAGGTCTCTTTCTTCCCTTGTGATTGCCAGCAACTCCCCTCCCAACCTATAAGTGGCTTCAAGGTTTCTCTTCCCTATGTGCATGATCTTGCACTTCTTTGCGTTAAAACCCCTTTCCACTCTTTCGACCATTTTGCCAAATTTTCCAGATCTCTTCTCATTCTGCCCACCCCATCTGGATCATCTACTTTGTTGCAGATCTTGGTGTCATCTGCAGACAGACAAACTATACCCTCTAGTCCATCTGCAATGTCACTGATGAAGATATTGAAGAGGACTGGCCCCAGGACTGATCTCTGAGGTACCCCACTTGCGACTTGCATCTGTTCTGACTATATACCGTTTACCAGCACTCTCTGTTTTCTGCCCGCTAACTAGTTTGCCACCCAGTTGACCTCCTTCTGACCCACCCCAAGCCTAGCCATCTTATTAATCAATCTTCTATATGGAACAGTATCAAAAGCTTTGCTGAAGTCAAGGTAGGCAACATCAACTACACCCCCTTGGTCCACCACTCTGGTTACACACTTAAAGAAATATGTGAGATTTGTTTCACCCACCCTTTCTGCTGTAAACCCATGCTGTCTTGGATCCTGTGCTCCTATGGATTCTAGGTGTTGCACTATCATTTCCTTAAGGAGTGCCTCCATAATCTTGCCCACTAATGAGATGAGACTGACTGGTCTGTAGTTGCCGGCCTCCTCCCTGCTACCACTCTTGTGGAGCGGGATCACATGAGTCTTTCTCCAGTCTTCTGGGACCTCTCCTGTGCTCAGAGACTCACTAAACAATTCTGCTAATGGGGCTGCTAGTTCTACCCTTAGCTCCTTTAGTACTCTGAGATGTCTGTCATCCGGTCCCATTGTCTTGTCCACCTTGAGCTTAGCGAGCTCTTGTAGGACCCTTTCTTTTGTGAAGGGACTTGTGCACACCTTCTTCCCCCCGTGTCCATGGTGCTGAGCTGTGGGCCCTGCCTTATCTTTTCCTCCGTAAATACTGAGCAGAAGTATCTATTTAGGCTAGATGCTTTTCCTTTGTCCTCCTCCGCATACTTCCCCTTATCCACTTTGATCTTAGCAATACCCCTCCTCTGGACTTTCTCCTTTCACTAATGTAGCTATAGAAAGTCTTGTCCCCTTCTTTTACTGTTCGTGCTAGTGTTTTCTCAGTTTGGGCCTTTGCCTGCCTTACTGCCTTCCCTGCTTCCTTTAGGGAAGTTTGGTATGCCTCTCTATCTACGTCCCACTTCGTTCCCTTATATTTCCTGAAGCCAGTCTTTTGGCTCTGACCTTTTCTACTACTGTTTTTGAGAACCAAAGGGGTTTCCTTCTTCTTTTGCACTTCCTTTTCTCTGTAACACAAAGTGATGTTGCTTCAAGTATTGCATCCTTAATGCGTGCTCACTTCTTTTTGCCAGGGCTAGCTTAACTCTGTTGGTCATCTTATCAAAGCCAGCTCCTCTGAAGTCTCATATTTTGCCTTGGAATGGGATGATTTAGTTCTAGTGGCCAAATTGAACCATATCATGCGATGTCACTGGCCCCCAGGTGACCTTCTACCTGGAGATCTGCCATCCTTTCCTTTTTGGTCAGTACTAGATCTAGGATAGCCCTGTCTCTTGCGGGTTATTGTACCAGTTTTGTGAGGCCCTCCCCCTGCAGGGAATCCACCATGTGTCTCGTTCTGGCAGATGTTCCTGCTAGTATTGACCAGTTTGTATCTGGCATGTTGAAGTTTCCCATTATCAGAACCTCCCCTTTGGCTGTCATGTTTGTATGGCTGTCCCATTTCTTGTTTCCAGGGTGACCCACAGTTCTTCTGGCCTTTTATGTGAATTCTAAATTTCTGTAGCTTTGATATTTTCATTGACATACAGGGCCACTCCACCCCCCTTTTTGCACCTTGGTCTCTTTTGAAAAGTACATAGCCAGGTACTGAAGTCTCCCAAGTGTGGCTACTGATAAACCATGTCTCGCTAATTGCTACTATGTCCAGTTTAGCCTCTGTCATTATTGCCCGCAAATCTGGGATCTTGATTCCCAGACTGAGAGCATTTGTGTACATGATTTTCCATTGGCCAGATTTTGGTGTGTGAGTTGTTGGGTGAGGTCTGGCATTTCCCAGCTGTGTCGTATAGGGAGCCGGACCTTTTTCCTTACCTGGTGATGCAAATGAACTGCAATCATGCTGAACTCCTGTTTGACCACTAGCTGAGGAGGGAGGGGTGTTCTTACCATTCGACATATGGGGTGCTGTACCCCTCTCCCCATTTGCTAGTTTGTGTTCTCTAACCTGGGTGCACTGCACTGAATTGATGATGAGTTGTAAACAGAGTCTGGAAGAGACCGGAGTTTGTTGCTGGATTCCAGATAGGTAAGTAGATACTTAACTAGCAGTATTTGTAGACGTTTTGCTGTTGGTCTAGTGCTTTATTTATGCATGTATATACATTTCAGTTGTATGGAATCCTAGCTTTGGAGTGTATTTTTTGTTTCTGCTCCTCAGTTTGTTGGCCTGTTGCCCCTCATAAGACCCTGCAGCACCCCCACCCCAACCCCATCACCCTCACCATCTCCTGGGGCTTACCTTCCTTCCCCCACATTGCTTTTATGGCTTGTCCCCCACAAAGGGCCCCTTGGACTAGACCAGGTCTCTTGGGCACTTAGTCTAGTCAGCAGGGGAGAGCCCAGGATGGTGGGGTGCAGGGTCTAAGGATACCACAATGCAGTCATCCTGCACTGCCGAGGGTTCTGTTTCCTCTTTTCTCCCTCCCCACAGAGACGCAAGGCGGAGGGTGGGTGTGAGCATGGTATGCATCAGTGTCCCACTCCAGCCAATCAGCGTCTTCACCTTCCGTGACTGCACTCGACTTGCACTGCCATCGCATGGCATTAATGAGGGCCTTCCTCTCCGAAGATGCATAGCATTCTGTGGGAGGCTGAATTCTCCTCTGCCCCAGCTGAACCCATACCGCCAGAGTTGCAAGTATTAGCACTGCCAGTGCACCGATGGGAAGGCTATAGTTTGTGTTTTCATTAAAGATTTAAGATGGTATTGATGGGTTGTTTGATTTGCATTGTGACCTTTTACATCTTGAGGGTATGTCATTAGTATATTAACCTTTCTGACCCTGTTGCGTTGTGCTCTCGATTATTGTACCCCTGTCATGCCATTGCAGCTGTGGTGTGGGCTAGGTTAATGCAGTACTGTGTGACAGGGCCCTGAGTAATAAGGAGCCCAAACTGACCAAACTCTGTTTTATAAATAGTGATATACTGAGTTGTAGAGAAATGAGTTCCTAGGCAGCGCTGAAGGGTCCAAAATTAACACTTAATGAAGTAACTGCCATTAAAATAGTACAACCTTGGACCTGTTAGGGCTAGGAACTTAATTATTATTATTTTTTTAAGATGATATTTCTGAGTCAGTGCTACGTGTTCCTTAAATAAGCCAAAAAAATTGATTAGCAGTTTTGCACACTAAAGTACTGCTCGGCTGTAAAAAACACATAGCGATTTGCACAGAATGTTGTCAAAATGTTAAAAATATATAATTCTTTTAAGTTTCTGTATGATGCCATGGACTGACTGAAGTAGTAGTCAGCTGTCTACTGCTACTCATTTCTGAAAATGGTTACCAGTACCCCCTGTTCTGCATGGCAGTTTGCTATGCTGTGCTAGCTCTTTAATACACTGTATCACAATGTACTGATACGTGTTTTTTTGTTTGTGCTGTTCCTGCTTCGATGCAGGTTGTCTTCTGCCCTGATTCCCCAGCCCTGTTGCATGGCTCCTGAGGGACACAGTATCCGTATTCCAGGCTTGTTCTTCCACAGGCTTGTCTCCTTTGGAAAGAGTCAGGCCCCTTCAGCCCATCAGTGAAATGGATCCGGTTTTGCCTGGGAGAGCAGCCTGCCACCGGTGTGGGGCCGGCAAGGGTCGGGTCCTTCTTGTACACTGCCTAAGATTTCTTTTTCCCAGTTTGTGCTGGAATGCCAGCTAGTGATGTCACAAGCTTGTGCATGTGTGCTTACGGCTCATGATGACATCAGTTGTCCCATCCCCAGTTCTGTGTGCTGTCCTGTGCGCACTGCCACCTGCAGTCACCCAGGTGGCAGTATTGCACTGGGACCAGCTGTCCATCCTCCCCAGCGGAAAAGAGCGTCCACTGGGACAGTCAGTCCTCCGCCCCTCAGTCGGCCCTCAACGACCCAGGCTTGTTCCTGAACCTGGATCACTGGCGTGACTGGAAGTAAGGCATCTAGTGCCTCAGCCCTCCATGCCATCGGGCCTGACCGCAATGTATGGATTTAACACCGTCGTAGAACAGTTCTTTAAATGTCACGGGGAAAAGTGTGCGTGTGTGTGTATGTGTGTGTATGTGTATATATATATATATATCTGAGCACACACACACACACACACACACACACACACAGTGGTAGTTATTATACAGACGTTAACTGGTATTGTGGTGACCAGTGCATTTGCATAGGCAAATGCTGTGCGGTACACCGCAGTACAGTTCAAGTTCTGTATAACTGCCACTGTACATTATATCTGTTGGTAAGCAGTAAACCATGGCAGGGCAATCCTGAAGTGATATATTGCATTTAGAAAGTGGAAAACGTTTTTATGTAGTCGGACTGTTGCTAGGAGATTGTTAGAATTTTTTTTTATTGAAAATACAGGATAAGTTCTGTGAGAAACAATTCTCATGTACAGAACAACCCAAGTCATAAAAAAACGAGAACAAAAACAAATGTACACAAATTGATTAATAACAGCTACAAATGGATTGTTCTTGCAGTAGCAGTCTTTTCAAACCATGTTTAAAAGCACCAATGGTGGACAAATTTCTAAGTCGAGGGGACAAGTTATTCCAAGAGAAAGGATAGGTTGGTGACAGAGCGTGCATTTATTGGGAATTTGTGAATGGTCAGGTGATGTTTCGACCCATGAAGATGCTAGGATTCTAGAGAATTCTGAATTTTTATAAATAAATATCTCTCTTTGAAATATAATGACATACGAAATCATAGAGTTGACTCCAAGCTTTAAATTAAACTCATAACACTTAACGGGTCCAAAGTCATCACTTATGGAAATAATTACTTTTAAATAGGTAAACTTTGGAACCTTTAGGATTCAGAAATTAATTTATTTTTAAATGAAAGCTTGTAAGTGTGTAGTTTCAGGAGGGATGTGAGAAAGTACTTCACAGAAGGAATGGTGGATTCCTGGAATAGCCTTCCAGTGGAGGTGGTGGGGGTGAAAACAGTGGTGGGATTCAAGAATGCATGGGATGGTGGTCCATCGGCACAGCAGCTGGATTCTATCTGTTACGCCGGCGACCCAGGTTTGGGAATGGATCTGGGTCATCGGAGAGCTGGCCGGGGGGGAAGGGAGGATCGGCGTCCCACAAACTGCTTTTCTTCTCGGGGGTTCTGTGTGTGACTGGCACTTGAGGGACCCCTGGCGGAGGCCGGGAGCACCACAGTGACTGGCACCTATCACAGTCTGAGGGGCGGGACAGACGCAGGCGTCATTGCACACTCCCGGCCCCGTTTAGCGGGGAAGAAAAGCCTGCCTTCCCACAGCCTTGATGATGCCTGCCCTTGGCTGCACTTGGCTCCCAGGCTGACTCCCGCCCTATCCTGTCGATCGCGGCACCCTTCAGAGAGGTTTGGGTGCCGCGACCCCACCCTGGGGGGTAAGCCAGGGGGTACTGGGAGGGCAGGTAATGTGGGAAGGTGCAGCTGAGGATATGTGACCTGGCAGATGGTGCCAGTGGTGGGAGGCACCAAAAATAGTAAACAAAAAAAACCAAGAAAAGCAATGCATGGGATAGGCACAGGGAAATCATATTGCAAAGGAAGGCGGGGGAGAAAGAGCTTAGATCAAGTAGGGTCAGCAGTGAGAATGCAGGTAGGGAAAAATGGGCAGACTGGGTGGGCTAGGTGGCCCTTAACTGCCGTCAGATTCTATGTTTCTGTGTTTATCCACGTGGCATCAGAGTGCCATAAGGATACTCACCATGGGCCAACCATCTAGCCAAACTGTGGGGGAGGGTAGAGTGGGAAGGAGCCCCTAATAAAAACAAACCTAAGAGCATCACTGCTTCTAGAACATTCTGTGTCAGTTGAGGAAAATGTCTGTCCCTGGTGGAATCCAGGAAATTTTAAGGTTTTTTTTTTTGGAGGGGGGGTACAGATTTAGAAGAGCACAAGACAGTTACTGTATCAGACACCAGTAAATTACTTTCTGATGATTGGATCTTTGTCAAATCATTTCTTGAATATGGTAAACCTTCCAGCAGTATCTTGAGCTGGGGGAGGATATAGTGTGCTTCTGTATTTAGTTGAGGTTCCCTGTTAAAAATAGGCACTCAGGCTGGCCTGTCAGCGCAGCGGTTGGATTTCTGCTTGTGATGCCAGTGACCCGGGTTTGGGAACAAGCCCGGGAGCTGGAGGGGCGGCGGGGGGGAGAAGGCTTGAGCGCTCCCAGGGACAGCTTGTCTTCCTCCAGGGAGGGAGTGGGCTAGCAACTTGGCATTTGACTGTCCCCATGTGGAAGTCTGGGGCATAGCAAGCACTGAGATCAACACAGTGGGGGCGTTACGGACAGCATCAGCAGCTGTGCGCCTTGATGTCAGGGCACATGTGACGCCCACAAGAAAAGAGGAACACCACCACCCTCTAGCCCTGAGAAGATGTAGCGCCGGAGTATGGCCCTGATGTGCTTCTGACTGCCAAGAGCCCACCGAGACAAGAATTGTTTGTGGTGTACGGACCCCACCTCGTCCCTGCCCGGGGGGGGGCCACAGATTGATGGGGGATCTGGTCAGTATGGGTAAGATGGGTAACAGGGGTGAATTCCACTGGCACTCCCGAAGAAGAAATGGAGCTGGAGGAATGAGGGACAGGACAAACAGAAAAAAAAAATAGGCACCCAAGAAAGGAGATTTATCTTTACTGTTGGTTCTAGCTCCCTGTGATGTTTATCTGGGTTAACCCGTTTTGTGTCTAGTTGGGGCCATAGGATCTGGGCCTTGCCATTGCTCATAATTTTTATAAAAGGTGATGGTGGTGGGGGATCATTACTGTATTTGGGTGTATATACAGTACTTCAGAATGCATCGAGCCTTTGCAAGTAATCAAGTGACCACAAACGAGACTGGACTTAATAATTAACCCGCTGGAGAAGGTCCAGAGGAGGGCTACAAAGATGATAGTGGGTCAGCAGGGTGAAGCATACGAGGAGGGGTTGAGGGCACTGATCATTTAGTCCCTGAAACTGAGGAGAGGGGAGGGAGGGGGACAGAATGAGAATGCTTGGGACCCTCAAGTACTTGAAAGGGATAAATAAAGTTTATAAAGAGAGTCTCTTTAAGCTGAGTGGCAACCATAACACTTAAGGAGCACAGTCTTAAGCAGGAGGGTGGGAGGTTTAGGAGGAAGGTCAGGAAGCACTTCCTCACAGAGAGGGTGGTGAACACTTGGAATGCACTGCTAGAAGAGGTCATCTCATTGTTTACAGTGGGCAGCTTTTAGAGAGGCTGGGATAGTCATAGGGGGAAGTAAAGATCATGGGTTTTGGGGAGGGAGGGCAGGGACATTATCTCAAGCTGTGGACCCTGCAGAACGAGCAAACTTGATGGACTAAATGGCCTTATTCTGCTAGCATCTTCGTATGTTCATAGGTATGTATGTATACATTTTCATATTGTTCACAGGTATTCTCCTTCTTGACGAGGTTAGTTACATATTCCTTTCTGGAGGGATAGCATTACCAAACTAGCAAAGGCAGTTGGCCCAGTTTGAAGACCAGTTGGTTTGGCTGCATTCTTTCTAACAAACAGATGATGGAGACCTTAGGAGTCTGAAAGTATTCAGGTAAGTAGGCCAAATATTTTGTGTATCATTCCCTGATTGCTGCCCTTAAAAAAAAAACCAAAAAAAAAAAACTTTCTCGGTGCTTAAGAACAGGGAGCTCCCTTTCCTGAATAGGAGCTCCTCTGTGCTGGAAAATCATATTTTTCTGCAGCCCCTAAAGGAGGGCAAGGGATCATAATGTTTGCCACCGAGGGGCTGGCAGCATGATCCCTTTCCACTTCCTACTAGCCCACTCCTCTGACATTATTAGTTGAACCCTGGCATCATTGTTTCCCAAAACTCAATTTAAAATCTGGAAATCAGCTTTAGAAAGACACTCCATAAAAGTGAATGGAGTGTGCCCTGCGCTCTCCCTGTATAGTCGTCGTAAAACATCAGAGCGCAGGGGAAGAGCAGGCTAGTAGGATGTAGAAAGGGGTCGTGGTGCCAGCCCCTCGGGGGCAAATTACAGTCCCTTTCCTTCCTGTGGGGGCTGCAGAAAATAATTATTTTCACACCACAGAGAAGCTCCTGTTCAGGTAAGGGAGCTCCCTGGGTCTTTGTTAGAAGCACCAAGATATATCTAGGAGGATGCTCTGTAAAGCTACACTTGGGTCTGAAAAGGCATTTTTTAAATCTAGTCTGGCCATACCAGACATGCAAGGGGCAGTGTTTGGCTTTTTCGTAATTGTGGCAACCAGAGAGATAAGGGATCCTGTTTTAGATTCAGGTTTAATCACAACCTAGGCACCCTTGCTAGAAGGCGCACAGGAAGTTCAGGCGGGGGAGGTGGATCTTAAGACCGGAAAAACTCCCCTTTTCAACCAGCAGGCAACAAACTAGATATGTACATACACAGTGCACCAAAACTGGAGGACCAGTATTTATTCTTTAGCTTCCTCAGTGACGATGATGGAGCCAACAGAAAAGGAAATTATGTTAACAATTACTGGAATTGTCCCTTTCCAGACTGTTTTGGCTATGGAAGCATGTTTCAGGTGTTCAAAAGGAAATCTGGAAAATCTTTAAAGTCCCCCCCCCCAACCCCAAAGACTAGCATCCTGATTAATGTTTTCTGTACAAGCGTTTTAATTAACCATGTCCTCCATAGGCCTAAGTAAATCACAGCTCCACAACAGATTGAACGTCCTGCCAGCATCTCAGGGCTGTAAATGTTGCTTCTGCTTCACACTGGATGCAGACCTGCTCTGCAGACCTGGCAGCAAATATCTGCATAGAATGAGTGGCAAAAGCACGCATTGCAGCCCTGGGATGGTAGCGGAGAATGCTGAATATCATTGTGAGTTATAGGGCTGGGATTTGTGTAGTGCTACAGAGGACGTAATAATAATAAAATAACAGAAAATGACTAATGGGTGGGTGGGGGGTCTTTGAGGGGAGGTTTTATTTTAGGATTTTTGCAGTTTTCTTTTCATGGCGGTATAAATGCTGTCATTTTGCATAGCATTTGCTCTTGATTGCTGTAACGAGAGAAGTCCCACGTTACATTAGTCATTTCCTTTTTTTTTTTGTTTAAAATAGTATTTATGTCCCTTGTTCTCTGACCAGCTCACATCTGGCGGTGCCCCAGCCCCATCACCTGCCCCTTCCCACACTTGCCCCTGCCTCCTCCTTCCATAGGTTGCTCTCCCCCATTGGAGACCAAATTTAAGTGGAGGGGGAGTTGAAGTTACTGGCGTGGGGCCTGCAAGGGACCAGCACCATTCTTCTGTGGCTGTGTCTTTCTGCCTTTTCTCTCCCAGCGGGACTGCTTTAGTGTACCGCTTGCAGGAACAGCCCACAGCACTGCAGTGCAGTTGGCGGCATGTGACATTGGCCTTCCCTGAAGGAGAGGCATCCACTGGGATGCTCAGTCCTCCACCCCAGCCAGCCCCTGACGCCTCTGGCTCGTTCCTGAACTCGGGTCGCTGATGTTGTGAATGGTACCTCTGTCGCTGCTCTGACGGTCAGCTACACCAAGTAATTTCTTCACAGAGAACCCCAGAATTTACTCGGCAAGGCAAACAATTGTAAGCGCAGAGTTGCCATAGTACCTCTAAACAGTTTTTTAAGGGCTGGACCAGCAGTGATATCGCAGCTTATTTAAATGGATACCAAGTGGAGACCAAAAATTGTTTGACACTTTCTGGAGAACGTAAACAAGGCTTTAGACTATGTGAGGCATGATGAGAATAGAGAGGCTGTGCAGTGGGAAATGGACTTAATCACTGGTATAGAGCTGCCAGGTTAGTTAGGGCTGCATAGCTTTTCCAGACAAAAACTGCTACTGGTGGGTACAGCTAGGTGGGCAAGGATCAGCTATCTCAAAGCTTGATTAAATGCACACAAGTAAACGATTCCTGTTCTTCACTGCCAGAACACGGGCTTTTTTTTTTAACTAACAGCAGTGTGTGTTCTTTAAGGAAAGAAGCCCATAAATCATTACAGAAGTATTGGACAGGACCCTCACCTCTCTTTTATTTAAAAGTGCTCTAACTACTGTTGTGAACGCTGCCCTCCCTCCCTCCTACCAAGTGGATTGCTGGATAGCCTTGTGAGATGTGCCGTCTTGTTTTCATGGGGGGTGCTTATTTACTGTTGTCCACAGAGATTTCAGAATTACAATTTTAGGTTTACTGCTGGCACTTTCACAGTTTGTAGAACTGAAGATAAAAGATGCACAGAGGTTCATGGGAAGGAGAAACAAGCTGTCTACAGGAGGACAGAATTAATTTACACATAGGCAGGATTTGTACAGCCAGCTTCATCTCGGGCATTTGAGTTGAGTGCAGCTACACTGACAAGGGTCTGTGTAGTGCCTTTGGAGCAAGATTTAGATCGGAGGCATGTTTGGGGTTGTTGTCGGGGTGCATGCACAGTGGAGTCTGGCGGGATGCATTAAAATGGTCACATATACCTGCTTGACGACGGGGATGATCTTCTTGCAGAATTCTGAGTGATCATGCGCTTGATCCTGGGGGATGCCACTGTTTGTTTGTCTGGGCCATCAAGGTTTGAATGCATGCCTACTACCATCTGTTGTGAAGCTTGGAACATTCCAGCTGATCTTGGGGAGTAGGACTGGGGGGATGTGCTGTAGTAGAACACCGCTAGTGGTGCCTAATGCAGATGATGTCCAGTCACTGGGGCCCGTTCATAAGCAGCATGCCTGAAACGCCTGCACCTGTAGGTTGTTGCAGGAAAAGCTTGGAAAAAAGCTACTGTTCTGCACTAAAGAGGGTGTCTTGTTGCCTTATTCCTTGTGGTTTTGAGACTTTGTCAAGTGTGTGAGTGCGCCACGCTTTGTTTTTTTATGACTGTATAGGACATATAAAACTGCTTCTATAGTACATGATGGTGACAACAGCAGAGTCTCATTTTCATTATCTGGAAGCAAATCACTAGGTTCCGGGTTTCTCCTCCCTTGTATCAGGGTCTATTATACATTTTCTGTCTGATGATGGTATTTATTTGTTATATATTTATTTAATGCTTGGTTGTTTTACTTTTTGTATATGGTTTTAGTTTTTTTGTTTTTATATTATAATTACTAGTAAGCATTTATAGTGCTAGGATAACCAGTTTGTAAAAAAATGCATTGTAACTGCCTGGTTGTAATTGTTTGCTACAGCCTGGGTGTGGGAGGGGGTTGGGGGGTTGTAACTATGCATTACAGCCAAGCAGTTGTGATTGATCCCTGTTAGTCAAGCTCGTGCTTTGAGCTAGTCATACAAACTGCCACAATAATTAAAAATAATCACTAGTAATTTTTATTTATTTCATTTTATTTATTCTTTGGTAACTGAGTAAGGCCCACCAGGCACAAGTGCCCATTTTTAAGGGCATCCCGGGTGCACTGGGAGGGTTAAGGGACTTGATCAGAGTCGCACAGTATTCAGGTGTATGTTGTGGGAATCAAACCCAGGTCTTCTGGATGTATTAAGATCATTCACAGCTTGTTACTGTAACCTCTAGACTATATTGCCAGCTCCATTATAAAGAAAACAAGACATGGACGAGTGTGTGTAAATCAGAATTTTACACACTCCGTGTAGGATACTTTATAAACCCCTTGAGCTTTGCTGTCGGGGTTTATGTAACATACCACACCTCAGGTGCGTGTGAAACTTTGGTTACATACACCCACCTGTCACAACCCCACTCAGCAGGTCAGGCCCTCTGCTTCCACAGTGCCAACCTCCGAGTGCAGTATTGTGAACAGTTAACAGAACAGGGTAACCCTCCTGTCTGTTTTGTGGGTTTGAATCAACCTTTGGTCTCAGGTTCAGATAATTATGCTCTTTGGGGGATGCCAGATAGCTTTCGCCTACAGGCACCTAACCGGGTGTACAAAATGAACCCTTAAAAACTCTATTAAAGACCTCAGAATAAACTCTTACCTTTTCCAAGTTTGGTAAAACCAGTAAGCTTTGTGCAGTGTCAGCTTTAACCATATATGCTTCACTTGTCAAAGAAAGAATTCCAAAGGCACACCAAGTAGTCTCTTAAAATGAGATGTTTACTTAAAAATAGATTTAAAAATGTAAAACACAGAACCATATATCACAAAACATTACAATCACTTTAAAAAAAAAAAAAAACCAAAAAAAAACAGGTTTAAAAATGCAGTTTCCTACCAACCACACACTTAGCCTTGCCTAGCTAATGTATTCTTATATTCTTACAGTGCTGAAAGATGTTGTAGCATCAGAGTCCAAACGTGTGTGTCTACAGGTCAGTCACAGCATAATTAAAACAACTGTCTTGAGCCTGCCTTCTCCATGATGTCACCCAGCTCCTCCCCTGTTTATTGAAAATCATACAAACAGGATGTCTTATCCCTGTGAAGGTAAATTAAGGTGACATCAGCAAAAACTCATTTCCCCACATGACTTCCCAATCAAGTCTGTAATTTTCCAAGTTGTTCTTTCATCCATGAGCAGCATCCTGCTCTTCACAGACATCAGAGGAACATTTGTGACGTAGCACCTAAGTGACATAACCTGTATTCTTCCTCTAAACATCATAATAGTTTGATTTCAAGCCTAGCAGCTGGCAGCTACAATTAAGATAGATAAACAGGAGATCCTTAATTTAGGTCTGTTTTGGCCTGTACTTATCTCTTGGCTTTTGTCTTTTAGCTGAAACAGCATGTCTCATGAGAGACACTCAATAACACGTTTTTATATTACAAAAAGCATAGAGTAATCAGAACCAGCTGTCCAAGCGTCACATCACCCATGTATTATTCCTTGTACAGTGTACAGTTGCCCTTGTTCTGTATGGATTTCTGCCTCAGCTGAAAAGCCATATCGCAGTTCAAAGGTCTGGGAACATCTGCATACCCTTCTGTGATACATCAACATTCTAGCTCATCTGAAAGCCTCATGGCATGTGCTAAAATTAAAACTCCTCCCTCATCTTTTTTTACCTGTTCCAAAACCTCCTGTTATTTCCTGCTCAGTACTGCTTATGGAACAAACTCATCTTTAGGCTTGTTTTTTTTTGGGGGGGGGGCGTCAACTGCACATGAGATGCTCTGTATTGCAATTTCCCTTAGCCAGAGGTGGGATAAACCTGCTTAATTTGGTGAACCATGCAAGGGCCACACATCTCAGTACTGTATTAAAATGGAACCTTCCCCAGGCTTCTCCCCCCTGGAAACGAATTAAATTAATAAATTATGATCTTCGTGATATAGGCCCTCTTGTTTGCGAACAGGTTGGTACCCCTCTTTCTAGCACACATCTTTTTTTTTTTTTTTTTTTTTATATAGCTCAAACATTACAAGTTTGGTTTAAGCTTAAACTTACTCCTAGACTGGTCGGCCAGATATTTTATTTCTACAGGGTTGTGGTGGCAGATGATGAATATCTCCCTGTTCAAATTGACCCAATGTTCCAGAGATGGAAGGGACTGGGCTAACCTACAGTTATTAGTTTTTGAACTCCACGGGAGTGCTGCCCTTTGAAATCCTCCAGCAGCAGTTTGGCCTTGCTGGCCGTGAGCCTTTCCGATATGGTCAAGTCGGAACCTATATTTTACATAAACACAAGGATTACAAACATCTCTCCTATCCAGCCCCAATACTCTTTACACGGTGTTTATGGATGCTGTCAGGAACCAACCATGGAATATAGAAACATAGAAGTTGATGGCAGATAAGGACCACAAGGCCCATCCAGTCTGCCCATTTTTTTTTCTGCCTTATGAATGTGCCATAGACCTTTACTCTATCACCAGACCAGTTTGTAAAAATGCATTGTAACTGCCTAGTTCTAATTGTTTGCTACAACTGGGAGGGGGGGGGTTGTAACCATGCATTACACAGCCAAGCAGTTGTAATTGATTCCTGTCAGTCAAGCTTGCGCGCTGTGAACTACTCACACAACTGCTACAGTAGTTAAAAATGCTCACTAGTAATTTTTATTTATTTCATTTTATTTATTCTTTGGTAACTGAGTAATCATATGACTGGTAACTTATACCGAGACTCCAGGATTGTTCTGTGATTTGACCCAGTCAGTTCTGGATAGCTGGAACAAAGAACTGAATGCCTCATTATCTTTTGTAACCCAGCTTCGGTATGCGCTATTGGCCTTGAAAATAACCTTCTACTTCCTGGAGAGAGTTTGCTTGGAAATGCGGCTACCGGTGTTTTAGAACTCCTCTGCAGTACTCATGAAATACTTGCCAGCAAGATCTGGCCAGTGCTGGAGGGCTTGCGGCCTCCCCAAGCAGACTCTATGCATATGTTTGGGTCTTATCCAGTTTTGGCCTTCTGGGAGTAAATAGCAGATCAATTTGAGGAATTATCCTATCCCTGAACTCTAGTACCCAATATCCCAGACAATCATATTGGTCTCCCAACCCCACCCACCCAATAACCCGCCTGTGGATGAAGCCACAAGCTCCATTGGTATGTCCCTGGTTCACAGCAATAGGGGACATATACACCATGGAAAAACGAACCTCTTTCCTCCACAGTAGGTCAGTTCTGTTTTGTTCCAGGTGGCAATGCTGGGTGCTATACACTTCTAATACAGATTTGAACTTTGACCCATAACAGGATACTTCACCTGTCCCCCTCTAGCGGAACATAGTTACAGAACAGCTGAGTAGAGTACCGGACTGGGTCCTGACTTGTGTAATGTTTTTAAAGTCTGTGGATGAGGTGAGTCCCACTCCTAACCTGATACCAAGAGTTTTACCTGTACTTTTGTACCTTACTGATGTGATTATTCTTGTGTACCAATGTGTTGATTTCTATCTTGTCTGTTGCATCTATAAAAATGTTACCACTCCCCCCCCCCCAAAAAAAAAAGAAATCCTCGTGGCACCTGATGTTTTATACCACACTACTGCTTGCACAGCAATCAGTTCAAGTTCTGAACTGAGACTGCGTGCTGCCACGGAACACTGTGAGATCACTTTAAAAAAAAAAAAAGAAAAGTATGCAAAATACTGGTTTGGCAAGAGCATGCTCAGTCCGCCTCTGCTGCCACCTCAGGCTTCGCTGTCAAGGTCACTGAGAATCAGAACCCCTTTGTGGCAACACAGGTTGGCTGTGCACGGTTTCCCAACCAGTATTCTTTGTTTCACACACTTGCCCTGTATTTCTAATATACTTTGTCTCATCTGTGATGCAAGGTGCCCTGAGTCTGCTGGGAAGGGCACCCTGTAAGTAAACATCCGATCACTGTTAGTACTGCTGTGATGCAGGAGCAGGTTATGACTAGAAAGGCTGACTTACTCTGTTTTATTTTTGGAGTACCTTATTATTTTCCGTAATCATACCACCAAGTGGACGTATGGTTATTGACAAAGACATTCTGAGAATAAGTTAAGCCAGTTTGTTTTTCTTCATGCCATTGTCTGGCTTGTAGCATCTCTCTCTACTGTGCAGTTTCGGAGCTGTTGCACAGTGCATTACCAGTGTGGTGGTGGCTGTTACGTCAGACTTAAGAAATGCTTTCCCTAACCCTTGATTATCAAGGATGAAAACATTCAATATTGGCACATGCTGCAGGTCATGTGTTCTGAGGCTTTGCACTCTGAGCAGAGGGAGGCATTTCCGCCGTTTTCCACTGATTTCATCTGACCACTGTAGTAGATGGATATGATTGAAAGTAAGGTATGTACCCTCTCCTCGCAATGATACCCTTCATGACCCTCAAGGCACAATTTTTTGCTTAATCTTGGCTATACTGTGTCATTCTGTGGCCGGTGATATTAGGAAAAATTGAACAGTTGACTGCAAGTTTATTGCTGATTAGGACAAGAAATGTTTTTGATTTGTTCTTAAGGAAAGAATGATTTCTCATCACCGCAACAGAAAAAAAAAAAGGCAATGCAATCATTCAAGTCATGAATGAGGAACTTTCTAATATTACTAATTGGAAGTTCTCCAACCAGCTACTTCTTCTGTGACACAGCCGTTCTCGGCAGTATGTTTCAGAAGCCTCTAATCTGATCAGCGTTTCACCATCTGGAAGTTACAGGGTTTGCTAAACCCAGATTGCCACACTGGTCCGTCCCTTCTGCTGCATGGCTGGAGCTTGAGTCACAGCAGCTCCTGCAGAGTTGCCATGGCGCCTGGAAACAGTAGCAGTAAATGTGCTGCAAATGTAAAAGGATACCAAGTGGCAGAGAGCAAAAAAAAAAAAAAAAGTTTCAGGCCTTCTGGTGAGAGTAGACTGAGCAACATTGTCCTCTCAAGGAAATACAAAAGCACCCATGCCCCCACAGTGCAAAGCACCATTGGCTGCATGTGCAGATCCCCACAGAATATTATTCTGTTTCAACTTTAAGCAGAAATGCATGGTGCCGAAAGGCCTCTCACACAGTTTGCAAAGGGTGCCAACAGAAGACATAGACACTCATCAGTATGCCTCGTCTGTTTGACACCCCAGTGGAATGAACCAGCTACCCTAAGATGGTCTATCTGGGTAACATTGTGGTGAACCCAATTAAAAAAAATAATAGTGGGGGTGGAGAGGTAAGAGTTGCAGGCTGTTACTGCTGCAGATTTGCTCTGGTAGTCTGACTGTCTTGCCCCTCAGTTTGAGCAGCAGCATGAACCCCACTCAATGATTGTAAACATAGAGTCCTCTTTTCCTCCGTACTGGGTCATAATGTTGTATGCTTAATAGTGTACGGGTATTATTTGCAAACCCCGGACCTGTGCACTCTCTGAGTTGGACTCCCGAGTTAGAATCCTAAGTGGGGCGGCGGGGGCACAAAAGTAAAAATATCATTAAATCGCAGGCGATTATTTGCATTGCATTCTGCTGTGCACGTATTGACCTTGTGCCCTTTTCCTCCAGGTGTGTAGTCTGAAAAACCTGCTATCAAGCTGGCCCAGTGGCGCTTGAGGATTGAGGCGCTGGACGTCTTACCTCGTGCTACACTGGTGACTTGGGTTCGGGGAATGACCTCGTGTTATCCTGGTGCCAGCCTGAGGGGAGGGGCAGGATTGAGTAAGCCAGCAGGTTGCTGTCCTCTTCCGGGGGGGTTGTTTCCCCCCACTGGTTGGAGTTCCGGTGGGTTGCGTAGGCGGGAGGGGGCGTGTGTGCCTCCACATGTACGCCCGTGTGCCGGGGCCTTGGGTGGGAGAAGGGAGAAAAAACACCTACAAAAATACTATAAAAATGTATATAGAAAAATAAAAAAAAAAAACTGCTATCGTGGGTGCTATAGGAGAACTCACTTTGGGTCTGAGTTTAACCAAGATTTCTGCAGTGCCCTGTGAGTTTGAGCTAAGCAGAAAGATAAAAACAAAAGATTGTTATGTATGTATGGATGAACAAAATGAAGCAAATTCCCTTTGGTCTCCATGACATCACAATATTGGACATTTTAGTTATACTAGGAAAACCATTTGGCTCAACAGATATGCACCATTTTGCCTAATCCATATCGTAAGGGACAAGTAAACCACCTATGTTACAAGAAAAAAAAAAAACTGTTTCAAAATCTGGCTTCGTAGAACGGTAAAGGAAAGGCTGCTGTTTACATTGATGCCAAAACTGCATTAGCATTTAAAAAATTTAAACAGCCACCTTCCTATTTAGTGCACACACACACACACACACACAAAAAATAAATACCCTGTCTGATTTCTTACAAATGGCTGTCGAGCGTGCAGCGTAATTACATCATTGGAGCTAGAGGTGGATGGCTCCACTGCACTCTACAGTGCTAAATTTAGAAACATAGAAACCCGTCTGCAGGAAAGGACCCCAGTGGCCCATTCAGTCTGCCCCAATTCCCCTCCCCATAGGTAGCCCTTGCCCTTACACCCCCCATGGAGTTGTAGTCTCCCTTTCCCTTCAGGGTACTCATCCTTCCTTTTCTTTTCTTCTCCCTGCTCCCTGGCTGACCATTCCTTCAGGTCATCTAGGACCTCCACCGCACTCTCCTCTCTCCACCACACCACGCCCCGCCCCGCCCCGGTAACATGAGGTGACCCTTCATCGGATGGGTCCCTCTCTCCAAGGGGGAAGGCGCCAGTGGGGACTGGCCAGAGCAACTCATTGGCCCGGGTGCTGTTGGGATGGACTAGGCTTACCCAGGCTTTGTGGTGGCAGGGGACCGGCAACTTTCATCTGGCCAGCCTTGGAGCCATTTTCTGGTTTTCTTCCCTTGGGAGCGGGATGTCTAGGTCAGAGCCAACATCCTTCATGCTCCCTGCTTGATGGGACCTGACGTACTGCCATAACGCTGGCCTCCGCCAGAAGTCGGCAGGCACTGGGATGTGCACCTAGATGGCGAGCAGTCGTAGGACGGTCGAGCCATCTTCCCCCCCCCCCCAAGCCAGCCCTCCGACACCTGGGTCTGTTCCCGAACCTGGGTCTTCAGTGTTGTAAGTGGAAATCCAACCACTGCGCTGGCCGGCTGGCATTCCTTCCCTTTCTTGTTTAAATCCATGTAGTTATCCCATGCCCTCTTGAACTCCCCCGCTGTTTTTGCCTCCGCCACCCCCTCCAGTCTGCCCATTTTATCTACCTTATGAGTGTGCCATAGGCCTGTACTCTGTCAATGGCCTGTCTATTCATACTTATCTGTATTGCTCCCATGCACGTATCCCATGACTGTTTGCAGCCCTGCGCTGTATTCGTATCCACCACTTCCTGAGGTAGGCCGTTCTATGCATCCACCACCCTTTCTGTGAAAAAAACTTCCTTACATTACCCCTTAATCGGCCTCCCTCTAATCTCATGCTGTGTCCTCTTGTCCTGCTATTTTTCTTATATTGAGACATGTTAGACTCTTTCACCTTGTTAATGCCCTTAAGGTGTTTGAATGTTTCGATCATATCACCTCTCTCCCTCCTTTGTTTTAGGGAATACATACTGAGCTCTGTTAGTCTGTCCTTATATGTTTTCTGATGCAGTCCCTGCACCATTTTGGTTGCCCTTCTCTGGACTGCCTCCATTTTGTTAATGTCCTTGTGCAGGTGCAGCCTCCAGTACTGCATGCTGTACTCCAGATGGGGCCTAACCAGTGTGCATTATTCTGCACTTCTTTGCATTACATTTCAATTGGCCACTCTCTGACCACCCCTCCAGCGTTTGCACTTTGTAGCTGGCATTTTTAACATAGTTTCACCAGAATAATTATTTAACATTTGTATTGTTTTTATCAATACATTGTATTTTATTTTTTTATTTGTTAACCAGATAGGGACACTGGACCAAAGGTCCTTTTTCCGGTCTGTCCCGGGAATAAAATACAAAATATAACTGAACACAACACAACAGCCTAATGAAACAACATCATTAAATAATACATTTACAGACAGTATTTTCCAATAAAAAAAGAAACTTTAAACATGGAAGAGAGATTGCAGAACAAAATGTTTCAGATAGTGTGTTCAGTACAAAGGTGCTGTAGTAGAAGAAGCACATAAGCCGGACCTGTGCTTGTAGGGCATTGTATAACGTGCTCTTGGCAGATCTTGGGTTAGACAGGACTGAACGAACAGAAACCAAATCAAATAAGGGAAACAAAGTAGACAGATTTAAAAATCGTACAACCAAAGAAATACTCAATTCTGGATTTAGGGGATAACCAACCTAATTGAAGGTAAAGATCTCAATGGTGAGTTTGAATAGGGGCAGACAAAACAAAATGGCAAATTTATTATAAATAATAATAGACAAACTATTAAGCTCCTTACAACCCAAGCTGAAATCAAGATTGGACACTTACTCAAACTGTGGGAGAAGGGAGCCCACTTCAATCGAGTTTCCATGGTAAAGTAACTTTTGAATTTATAAAGGAGGCCTAGTTTCTGATTGATCATACAGCTATTAGACTATTATTTTCTTATATTGTTTTCATAAACCTGCTGAAATCGTGGTCCTTTCTGAAACACACTGTGCTGTAGAGGTTTTTAAATACTAAGTGATCCAGTTGTTATGCCCTCCTGATGATCACTGAGCTGATCTTGTGCAGATTCAAACTTAGTTTGTTATTGTCCATTAATCCACCTTTTAAAACGCTGTGTTTCACCATAATTCCTGATGTCATCCTCCTGAACACCTGCAGTTGTGCACTGTATTATGCCTAGTCCCTTAAACCCTGCCAGTCCACTACGGTCTCTCGGCGAAAGATATCTTGGCAAACAAAGCCACACCTACTGTGGTTCCAGATTCATACCTTTGAGAGCATAGATGGCGTAATGCGTATCGGCTAATCGTTTAGTAGTGCCACCTGGGAAGAAATGGAGCACTTGATTATTGGCTTGCGACAAGGGTACAAATCTGGGACTCGGTACAGCTTTGTTTGCTTGCCTAGGTGTCTTTCACCGAGAGATTGTAGAACCGTTGTGATGCAGTAGAGTGCATAACTGCGAGTGGTTGGTCGGGGGAAGACATGTGACATCGGGAACTGCTGTGAAAAACTGCTTTTTAAAATATTGATCAGTGGACAAGAATGTAGTCTTAACTTTGAATTTGCACAGTACCAGCCTGATAATCATCAGGAGGGCATAACCAGTAGACCACCAGGTATTACAAAACCGCTACTGAACAGTGCAGTTCAGAGAGGACCACGATTTTGGCAAGTTTGAGCAAAATTAACAAAACCATAGTCTAATGTGTATTTGAGTGAAACTGTGTTAAAAAGGGTAAATACAAATTGCAAGTTTAGCACTGCAGAGTGCAGTAGAGTTCTCTGCCTCTCGCTGCAATAATGTAATTATGCTGCACATTCGACAGCCATTCTTGGGGATCAGACAGTTTTTTTTTTTTTTTTTTTTTTAAATTGGGAGGCTGTTGCTTACATTTTAAAAATGCTATGAAGCTGCGTGCATCTTAATTACATAAATGCAGTTTTGGCATCAGTGTAAACAGGCTTTCCATTACCTCTCTATGAAGCCAGATTTTAGAATATTGTTTTTCCAAAACAGGTTGATTACTTTGTCTTTATAAATAAAGTACATACTGAAATGCATGGTTGCTCTCTAAAGAATATTTTTAAGCTTTTACAGTTTACTGGAGAAAAAATACTTTTTAGCGTTTCTTTCCAAGGTTTACATCACATCTTGATTGTCTGTTTGTACAAAAAGTCAGTATTAAAAGCATTTGCTCTTCCCTGTTAACCTCACAGTGCATTTGTTTGACATCATTGTTCTCATCATGAAGACAGACTGTGATGTCATAAACAGCAATTATGAGTTTAGCAGGGGAGAGTGAGATACCTTTTGCAAGACTCTGTGAAATAAGTACTCCTGTCAGCTATATGTAGTAGAACAACAGGGAAAAGTAAACAAAAAACCCCCCAACAAAACACTAAAGTTAAAACAGAAGTGGTGTAAATCTAGTGGTTTAAGATCTGAAGGTACCACTTTCAGGATATGGTACATTCAGTCAGCGATGGTCTATTTCTGGCATTTTTAGAATTCTATTTGCAGCCTGTATTAATTGGAAGGGATCGTAGTTTGTCCCCGACAAGGTTACCAGCCAATCCCTTCTACCTCCATATTCATGTACATGCCCCTGTGCTCAACGACGTGCAGCAAGGAAGAGCGTGGGAGTGCACCTAGTAGTCCAGTTACGGGGTGTATCGGAGTATTTTACACCCAGTTTTGCCCTTTTTACACCCTGTGTAGAGTCCTGGGTAGTATTATCACTGCCAGGTGTTTCCACGGACTTCATGCATTCGGACTTCAGTTCATCAGAACAGTGTGACCATGTCGCAAAATACTACGAGCTTGGAAAACTAAGAAGTTTTTACTTCCTGGCCTAAAAAGTTATCTGGAGCACTGGGTGCACCCCATTGAAATGAATGGGAGTCCATTTTCATTACTATTTAATACATTAAGATGGCAAGTTGGAGATTAATGAATGCCGCCGCTCAACTAACAAGGGCCTTCTTAGTCGTGTGGTGGCCTTCATTAATCTCCAGCTCTCCATCAAAATGTATTAAATAGTAATGAAACTAGATTCCCGTTCAGTTCAGTGGGATGCGACCCCGTGCTCTCCCTTGCTGCATGTCATAATGTGCCTGAGCACAGGGGCATATACATGAATAGGGAGGTGGAAGGGATCGGCTGTTGACTTTGTTGTGGCCAAACTACGACCCCTTCCAACTAAATATAGGCTGAGAATAAAGCTTTAAAAATGCCAGAAATGGACTATCGCCACCCTAAGCTGCGAAATATGGTATGTCCTACATTGGCTACAGAAGATTGAAAACACACTTTAAACTTTTTCTTATAATAGAGAGTTGCTCTTTAACTGCTCCCTATTTTTTTGGGATTCTCCCTGATTTTATCCATTGTTTGATATTTCATCAGGCCCAGCTTCTTTTGGCATCATTCCAACTCCCTAAAATGAAAAGAATTAAATAGTTCCTTCCGGCTTATAAATGGGTCTAGTGCTGCATTTTTACCAACTTATACTGTGTAAAGCCCACATACATGTGGGTCAATGAAAATCCCTTGTTTTAGTGGTCCAGATCAGGAGATTTCCCTTATTTAAGTGGTATCGGTTTGCAAGCTGTCTCACTCTTAAGGCGCTTTTACACAAAGGTTTTTAAAATGAAATGAGCGTTACCTGTGGCGCCGTTGTGCTCTGTTGCGTTTTTAGGATCCCTTTACACTCCGCGAGTTTTCCGTCAGCTCCCACCTCCATTTGTGTTTCGGCACCCCCACAGAGCTTGCTGCTCTATTGCTGTTTGTGCACCGCTTCGTAATGGCTGTTTTACACAGCCCGACGAAATGGAACACAACGGTGTAAACCGCAAAAAGCAGAGATTGTGGTTTGGACAAACGTTTGCCTATGGAACGAAACAGATGCTCTTTACACACAAGGGATGTAACGGAATACTGTTTCTGTAACAGTTATTCCGTTACATAAACCTGTATGTAAAAGTGCCTTTAGTCTCACATTCCTGCTTTGGTACTGTTTGTCGTGCCACCCCCCACACAAAAATTACATGGCTGTCTCCTGAGCTCATTCATACTATTTACATAAATTTGGCCCTGTTGTGGCGTCATCTTGCTGCTCTTCGACTTCCTTGAACTTCAGGTCGTTGACTCGTTATTCATCTGATTCAGGTATGATTAGAGTTATGTCACCTACCCAGGACTGATAAAACAGAATTGCTGGGGACCAAGCAAAAATGATTTGGCTTTTCTTGGTCTTCGTGCCTGCTATTGAAAATCAGGGTCACAACATCCATCATGTCTGTAGGAATCATTTACTAGTGTCCTCACTTAAAGTTGAAACATTCAGAAATGAGCGGCATTGAGCACACATTAGGGACATAGGAATGTACTTGAGCTAACCAAGTGGAGAACAGTTTTGCAAGCAGGAAAGTAACTTGAAAAGTCTTGTTGTGTGCAGTGCATTCTTTGAGGTAGTAACTGGTTTCTCATCATTTGAAGTGGCTTGGAGAAATATCCTATGTTACAAAAGCAGAATGCTTTTATTAAGCAAAGGCACAATTGTGTGAGCTACTGTTATGCAATCACATTCTTTGGCCAGCTGTTGCTGTAAAAGTCATGTGCTGTTTGTGTCGAGGGGTGTGATGTACATTCCTTGGCGATCTAAATGGCATGCGGTAAATGCAGGAAATTTTAATCCTGAGAGCTATGATTACCAAAGGTCTCCTCCCCCCAAATAAGGATGTGTAATACCTGAAAATCTGAATTTAGCAAATATACCTGTTTGGCTGATTGATCTGATATGTAAGCGAGTTTTTGTGCTAACTGAATAATTTGGCACATCTGCTGCAAAACACAGTTTGCACACCCACCAAGGTGACCTTGACTAGTTTCTTGGCCACCTCCTACTCAGCAAGTTTCCTGTTGTCCCTCTTCTCTTTATCCAGAGTGCCCAGTAATGCAAAACAGTAAATGTACATACCCTCTTTCATTTGATGCTGTCTTTTGAAGGCCCTGCTCCCCCCAGTTGTCCATCAAAGAGCAGCTTACACCATTAACTCCACAGGACAGGCAACTCATGGCAAGAAACTGCCTGCCCAAAGACCTAAGTCAGCAATAATTTAATTAAAACTGTAACAAAAAGGATTCTTTTCATTTTAAGCTGACCTCATCCTTGACTATACATTCTAGCACCCTCAGAGCTGTTGAGAGCCTGGTACAAGTGTGCCCCAAAACCGAGGTCTGATGGCACAAAGTAGGGAAGAGACTACAGTGCTGTGCATAAGCGTACAATGCGATTAGGGTCAGTGCTTGCCTTTGGATGCTATTTTTTAACTTTGCAGGCAGTTATTTTTGTTACAAGGGCATATTACATGTAAAACTACCCCTAAACATGTGTAATTGGCTGCCTAGTGAAAGTATAGTATCTGAAGTCTGGTGCTGCCCCTGATCGCATTGTACACTTTTTTATAGCTCTGCAGCTGTTGACCTAAGTTTGTATAATCAAAATGTGGGATTTTGGCATGGTACTGTGGTAGGCTCTTGGTGGGTCAGTGTACTAGGAAGTATAATCAAGGATAAAGTAAGCTTAATATCTAAAGAATCCTTTTTCAAAAATGTAAATTCTGTCTGACTCGGGTCCATGGACTGGCAGCTCCTTGCCATGAGTTTGTCTACCTGAGGGTGTCGGTTGCTCTTGAACCCAAATGCTTTATGGCGCATGACCCCGCCGTTCAAGGTTTTCACCACACACTCTTTCCCCTGGACTCTCATGTAATGTGCAGAGTCTCCCAGTCACCTTTTGAGTCTGTCTTTCCACTCCTTCGCTCCCCAGACCCTTCTTTGTGGGGTAAAAGTTCCAGTCCAAGAATTTCAGGCATGGTCGTTTAAGTCCAGGTTAACCAGTTGTGAGCATACCTTTTCTCCCCCCAGGATACTGTGCTCTCTGAATATTTCCTTCAAGGACATCTCCATCCACAGAGTCGCACCATTTAATGTTGGGTCACCAAGATCAGGACCACTGAGAAACTTTTGCCTAGCTGGGGCCACTCATGTTGAGGTACATCAGCACTGCCTGTGTAACGTGGGTAGGCCCATACCTTCTCAGTTTTTATTTCTCTCAACATCAACTTCATGTCTGACCAAAGAAACACATTTGTCAGATTTCGCCTGAAGCTGTCCATCTTTTTTCTCAATACATTTTTACAGTTATGTAACGTAGAAACATGAATGTTGTTGTCAAAAAAGGACCTTTAGGCCTATGCTGTCAGCCCATTGTCCATGCCTTTTCCGTCAAAACTGACCCTAGTTGGTCATAGGTGGCATTCCCTCCCTCATTCCTTTACCTAATGTGCCCCTCTGCTTATCCCATGCATGCTTAATGTTCTCCACAGTCTTTGCCCCCACTGCCTCCTCTGGCAGGCTGTTCTAATCATCCGCTACCCTTTCCATGAAGAAGTATTTCCGTACATCTTGCCAAAGCTTCCCCCTTTTAGCTTCATTGTATGCTTCCTTGTTGTAGTGTTTTCCTTTCTATGAAATAGACGCTCCACTTGCACCTTGCTCACTCATGTGAGGTCCTTGTAGGTTTCAGTCATGTTCTATCTTGCTCTCCTCTCTTCCATGGAGTACATGTTGAGTTCCTGCAGTCTTTCTTCATATGGCGTCTTGTGCAACCCCCCTCACCATTTTGGTGGCACTCCTCTGTACCGCCTCCACCCTTTCAGTGCCATTGCAGAGGCCAAAACTGGGCACGGTACTCCAGGTGGGGCCTCACCAGTAAGCGCTACAATGGCAGCATTAGCTAGTAACAACTAGCTTTTGCGGCTTAAGTTAATGAAGACATCTCTTCTTCATCTCTGCTCTGGCACAGCTTTCAAAAAAATAAAAAAAGGCTGGGGCTACCCTCTATATTTGGGTTTCACACCATGTGGATCTTCCTGGTTTCCATTTCAGTGTCTCTGGCTCACATCCATATCAGTCCTGGTCCAGGCATATTATGGCTTGTTCCTCAACCTGATGTTTTCTGAACTCAAGGATGTCCTATCCCTCTCCTGGCTGAGTCCTTTGTCATTTGCTCCTAGAGAACATACAGACCCTCCTTGCAGCACCATCCACCTGGATTCTAGTGGCCCTTTCTTGGGCTGGTCATGGCTTTGGCCCCATCCATTCAAGCCCACCTCTCTCCTCCCTCTTCTCTGCCACAGGCTGCCTGTGACATTTGGACCTCCAGACCTCCTACATCATGTCTGGCTCCTATTGCCAAGGCTCTGTCCAGCTCAAAGATTTTCCCCATGGTCTCTAGCAGTCCCTTGGTGGCTTGGCCACTGTCGTCTTGGCACCCATGCTCCTGTTATCTCCAGATTTCAGTATTTGGTGTGTCTAGTTCCCTGGACCCTCTAACTGTCCAGTAGAGTGTGCATTGGTCCGCCTGGTGTCCCTCTCTGATTGTAGCCTCCAGTGGGCTACAGTGCAGATAGAGTCAGCCTTTTCTGCCATCTTCATGGGTGTAATATACACACAGACACACAAATGTTTCTCCCCTGGCAGGCAACTCCTTGGCATGAGTTGCCTGCATGAACTGTGAGAACGTGTTGGCAACTAAAGTTTTTTAAAGCCACAGTATCAAACATGCAAGACATCTGTATTCACAGACGTTGTATTAAAACACAATGATTAAATTATCACACATACCCCTCTGATTGATAAGTGCTATAGCTCAGCGGTCAACTCAACATTCTGCTTTTTGCTATGATATAATACCTACTCTTTCATGTCTTATTCCTGACTTAGTACTACCCATAAGGACGACAGCAAGGATCAGACATGGGTACTGATTAGTCTTTGCTTCTAGCAGTCCATCAGAATAGAACTTTGCAGAGCTGGTCTAACACATTTTCCCACCTGTGCTTGGTTGAAACAGTGGATGAACCCACGAAGTACATTTCCTGACAAATGATCTTGCGCAGTCTCATAAACTTGAATTTTCAGCTCTGCGTCAGATGTCTCGCTCTTTCCTGTTGCTTCTGTAACAGTAGGGTTTGAGTTAAGCCAGGGCACTGAAACAGGCTATGTGGTTATTGCAGGATCACTTTACAGTTACAGAGGGCCTGCATTCAGACAAAATAAACAAGCTTAAGTTTCTTTCCAGAAGTCTCTCTCTGTTTTATACTTGCTGATTAGGTTGTGTTTGAACACTAAGTAATGCTGCAAAGTACAGAGTGTGGACCCTGTGTTCTGGAAGGTTTTCTCCATTCAGCTGGTCCTGGTGCAAAATATTTTAAATCGGTGCCCATGGCTCTAATATGGTAGACTAAAAAACCATAGATAATAAAAGGAAAAATAAGCCAACCCCTAAATACGGAATGAAAAGTCCGGCACACTTGACCACTAATAAAATGCACAAATTACTTTGTACGTATAAACCTACTTTTATACTGTGCTCATGGTAAAAAGCTGGATACTACACAGTGTTCCCCATTCATTATTTTAGTGCGGTGGGCCACCACCCTGTATCTTTTTACCACCGCTGTCTGTATTTTTTTTTTTTTTTTTAACCAGCATCCTGTATTTGTAGCCATTAGCCTGAAAACAATCCTTCAAAATTGCCTTTTACCTTGTTGCACTGCTACCCTTGCTTTGATATTAGTACTCTAAACCTTACTTAGAGAGCAGGTTCATGGTAAGCTAACAGCCGGCTCCAGAAACATATAAGGTAGATTACCTGGGGCAGAGTTGTGGGATACTAAACTTCCGTCCCAATTCTTCCATTTAAAGAAGATGTTTCACTCATAACTTTATTCCCCGAAGCACTCACCAAAAAACAGACCCACTTCCCAAATTGGCAGACACACTCCCATGTCAGCTAACGCAGTCCCGTTTTGTGATGTCATGAAACGAAGGCTGCGTGTGCACGCCCCATTGACTTTAATGGGGTGAATTTTCTATACATTTTATTACTATTTAATGTTGCGATTTAAAAAAAATCAGAATGACTGCTTGACTAACAGGGACCCTGTTAGTCAAACGGTCACTTTGATTCATTAAAGTCGCGACATTAAATAGCAATACAGTATGTATAGAAAATTTATTCCTGTTAAAGTTAATGCGGTGCGCACACGCAGCCTTTGTTTTATGACATCGCAAAACGGGACTACATGTGCTGACGTGGTGGTGTGTCTGCCGATTTGGGAAGTGGGTCTGTTTTTTGGTGAGTGCTTCGGGAATAAGGTTATGAACGAAATATCTTTCTAAAATAGAAGAATTTTGATGAAAAATTAGTACCCCGCAACTCTGCCCCAGATAATCTCCCTTATATGTTTGTGGGGCCATCTACTGGAGAGCTGCTCTTTAAAACCACTTTTGTTCATGTACAGTATATTTAGGAGGTCCAAGGAATAATGCACTTTTTGGCCCCATCACCACAACCACCACCCCCCTGTATTTGCGGGCTACTATGGGGAACCCTGCTACATATGTTGCCTGACACATTTCATGTGTGTATGCAAGGTATTAAATAACTTGTATAGCATAGCAAAATGCTACACATATTTGAAGGTAATGCTGACCATTTTCTGAATTGCATAGCACTGGACTGCCGAACATTTTTTTATTCAGGTTCATACATTTTAACACATTAACAATAAAGCATTTTTAATTCTGCTAATAAGTCTGTGCTATGCGTTACACATTGTCACAGTGGTTTAGCCCTTTCATGCGCAAAACTGCTAAATCAGTATTTCTGGCTTATTTAATACCCTGGCATAAGCACTGTTCTAAGGATGCTGAGAGTGTTTTATTGAGCACAGTTTAAAGGAAGAGGCATAGCCACGGGCGTTCCCATAGCTCGGGTTTTGAATGTGTCACAGAGAAAAACGTTTTCAGTACCAGTGCTGGCAGTGAAGTTGCTGTCAGCCTCATCAACAGCCCCAGCTGGTTACCTCAGCTGCTGCTGGGACAGCTGAGGCAACCAGTTTAGTACTGCTGGCCAGCAAAGCCCAGGTCTGATAGTCTGGGTCAGAAGTGGAGGACAGTAGTTCAGCTGGTGGCCAGTCGGAGCAGCCTTCATAAAGCTGCTAATATCAGAATGACTGTGTTTAGAGTTGCTGCGGATTTTGTGCCTTTGTTTTACTCGACCATGAAGGGATAAACTCATTTTTGCAGCGTTTGCAGTCATTTGTGCCTCTGTTTATGTGCACTACTCTTGTGTGCTCCCTGGTTGCTGTTGTTTTGTCTGTTGCAGTGGTAGCAGAGTGAGCGCTGCTTTCATTTTGTATTTGTACGACGTCACAGTAGTCATGTACAGCACTAAAGCCATTAGTGGGAATCTTAGAGAAGTAGTTTAATTTTCACACATATAACAGATTTATTAATAAATGGATGTTGTGTAAACTGAACATGCAGTGCTCTGACACAATACACAGTTTATCATCACTTGTGATAGGGTAGAACTTTCCTAATTTACCAGTGGCTCATGGCTCCGACACACCTGAAGATGAACTGCATATTTAGATTGAAGCAATTACATATTTATGCTGTGTGACCACTTGTTTACCCAGTATGACCCAGCTGAGATGCAGAACCTCCTTTCTAGTGGGGTTCTGCTTGTACCAGTTTCCGCAGCTTGATGAAACTGGAGTGCTTTGTGAGGATTCAGTGATGTGATCATGGCGCCATAGTACATATTTGACTCAAGCAGAGTTTGAGCCTGTGATCTCTAGGTTCCTGAGCTGGTTCCCTAATCACTAGACTACTAATGGCACGTGCAGTGATGTGCAAATCTGTTGCTTCCTGTCTGGGACAAGTCGAGTTCCATGAAGGACATGTAGAAAAGAGAGCTGACTTTGTTGTAACCAATGAGGGGCAGGTACCAATTCAGCTACAGGAGTGGCTGGCAAGTTCAAAATGTTTTCATTTCAGCAGCCCTGGGCATGTTGTCATGCCAAACAACTTGATCACCTTCTTTGAGAGAGTGACCATGGAGCTGGATAGGGGCAGGGTTGTTGACATACATTATCTGGACTTCAGCAAGGCCTTTGACACTGGAGTGAGACAAGCTTCTGGGCAAAGTACGCCAGTGTGGTAAGGTATACATGAGGTGTACGTGAAGTGGGTGCTAAGTGGCTTGGGGGCAGAAAGCAGAGGATTGTGGTGAACGGGACCTAGTCTTGAGTGGAGAGGATTACTTGGCCGTATTCTGCATCAGTACTGGGGCCATTGATGTTGAACATTTTTATCAATCTTCTGGAAGTTTGAATCTCATGTGGGTTTCTCAAGTTTGATGATGATACCAAGCTGACCAGGGTGTTGGACTGCTTTGAGAATGGGGCAAACTTCAGGATGACTTGAACAAGCTGGGTTACTGGTCAGATTGCATGCATCTCCAGTTCAATGAAGCCCAAGAAAAAACAGAGGTGGGACTTCCACAGTGTGGGGTTCTGGAAAAAGTAATGGATCAGAGGGTTATAATTAGGACAGAAGCATGATGAACAGTGTGCGGCCACCATCAAGAGAGCCAGCAAAATTCTGAGGTGCATCAAAACGGGGTGACCGACAGGACTTTACAAGGCCCTTGTCAGGCCCCACCCAAAGTGCTGCATGCAGTTCTGAGTTTCCCAGTACAAAAAGGAGATCGAGGCAGTCGAGGAGGTGCAATGCAGAGTCACCAAAATGAGCAGGAGCATGGGTGCAAAAGCTGTAAGGTGAGGCTGGTGGTCCTTAACATATTCACATTGGGGAAAAGGAGGCCGAGAGGGGACATATCTGTCTTCCTCATAGTCATGGGTACTGACAAGATCAAACAGATGGCAATGTATGATTTGGGGCCCTCCATTAACATGTGGAAATACACCCTGAAACTTGGAGGTGGTACATTGGAGGAACTGCTTCTCTCTGAGGGTAGTGAACCTACGAAACGGACTATCAGGGGTGATGGCAGATATGGAAAGAGACCAGTACTGTGAAGTAAGCCTGGACACATTTCTGCTTTCTTGTTACCCTGGCCAGTAGATAAGGTAGAAAATCCTTATAAATTGGCATGTTTCACATTCCTCCTCCTTCACTTATGAAGCAAGAGGGGACCCAATTATTAGGCATTTCCTTGGACTCTGCTGTCACTCATGTTTTCTTTAGGCTTGTCATGGTATGAAATTCTGATGGTATGGTAACAGTCACGTGTAATGCCGCAGTTATTGTCATATTGCCATATTGCAGAACAAGTAGTTTTTGCACAAAAGGAAGCCTTCTCGAAATCTTGCATCAGGAGAGTTGACGTGGAAGGAACAGTTGTCCCTGAAGATGGGGAGAACCTAGTTGAAAAGTCTCACTAATGCAGTATACTGTGAATCATGGTCATCGTGGTATTGAAAATTGTCCACGGTAAGCCTGCAGTATACCGTGAACAACCCTAGTTGACTCCACTAAGATCCTGGGTTCAGGAACTGAACCCAGATCCCCCTCATGGGAAGTGGTGATACCAGCCACTAGGTTGTTGGGTGCCCACATTGCCAGTTAAAAAGACAAAAAGGGGGAGTAGTCAGGCTTTGGTGACCCAAGTTGGATGCCAGAACTTATAGAAACACAGAATTTGACGGAAGATAAGGACCGCTTGGCCCACCTAGTCTGCTCATTTCCCTAGCTAATGCACAGGCTGCAGATCCTAGTTAACCAACAGCCTACTTCCTCCTACCCCCCCACTAGAATTGCCTTATGTCTGTCCCATACATTCTTGAATTCCTCCACTGTGTTTGAGTCCACTACCTCCTAAGTAAGGCTGTTCCATGTATCCAAAACCCTCTCCGTAAAAAAATACTTCCTCACATTGCCTTTGAGCTGTCTCTCTCCCCACCCCCCCGGTTCAAATTGTGCCCCCTTGTTCTTGCACATCTCTTTTTCTGAAAGATGCTACCCTCTTGGACTCTGAGTCCCTTGAGGTACTTGAAAGTTTCTATCATGTACCCCTTCTCCCTCCTCTCCTCAAGTGTATACATATTAAGCTTCTTTAAACTCTCTTCGTATGTCTTCTGGTGCAGACCCTGCACCATATATAGAAACATAGAAGTTGACGGCAGATAAGGACCACAAGGCCCATCCAGTCTGCCCATTTCTTTTTCTACCTTATAAATGTGCCATCGGCCTTTGCTCTGTCAGTGGCCTATCTATTCACAGTCATTTGTATTGCTCCCTTATGCCTATCCCATGCCTGTTTGAAGCCCTGCACTGTATTCATAGCCACCACTTCTTGTGGTAAACCATTTCATGCATCCACCACCCTTTCTGTGAAAAAGAATTTCCTCACATTCCCCCCTTAATCGGCCTCCCTCTAATCGCATGCTGTGTCCTCTTGTCCTGCTATTTTTCTTATATTTAAACATGTTAGACTCTTTCACCTTGTTTTTGCCCTTGAGGTGTTTGAATGCCTCGATCATATCACCTCTCTCCCTCCTTTGCTCAAGGGTATACATATTGAGCTCCGTTAATCTGTCCTCATATGTCTTCTAATGCAGTCCCTGCACCATTTTGGTTGCCCTTCTCTGGACTGCCTCAATTTGGTTAATGTCCTTGTGAAGGTGTGGCCTCCAATACTGCACGCAGTACTCCAGATGGGGCCTAACCAGTGTCTTGTACAGAGGGATTAATACCTCCCTCTTACGACTTGTGTTACCCCTACTAATACACCCTAACACCCCCCTAGCCTTACCTACTGAGGTCTGCTTGGATGATTTTAGGTCATCAGTGATGGTGATGATGATGCCCAAGTCTCTTTCTTCCTTTGTGACTGCTAGCAACTCCCCTCCCAGCCTATAGGTGGCTTCAGGGTTTCTCTTCCCTATGTGCATGATTTTGCACTTCTTTTGCATTAAATCCCAGTTGCCACTCTTCTGACCATTTTGCTAGTTTATCCAGATCTCTTCTCATTCTGTCCACCCCATCTGGATCATCTACTCTGTTGCAGATCTTGGTGTAATCTGCAAACAGACAAGCCTTACCCTCTAGTCCATCTGCAATGTCACTAATGAAGATGTTGAAGAGGACTGGCCCCAGGACTGATCCCTGAGATACCCCACTTGTGACTTGCATCTCTTCTGACTGTATACCATTTACCACCACTCTCTGTTTTCTGCCCGTCAACCAGTTTGCCACCCAGTTGACCAACTTCTGACCCACCCCGAGCCTACCCAGCTTATTTATCAATCTTCTATGTGGAACAGTGTCAAAAGCTTTGCTGAAGTCAAGGTAGGCGACATCAACTGCTCCCCCTCCTTAAGGAGTGCCTCCATAATCTTGCCCACTACTGAGGTAAGACTGACCGGTCTGTAGTTCCCCGCCTCCTCCCTGCAACCACTCTTGTGGAGCGGGATCACATGAGCCCTTCTCCAGTCTTCTGGGACCTCTCCTGTGCTCAGAGACTCACTAAACAATTCTGCTAATGGCTCTGCTAGTTCCTCCTTTAGCTCCTTAAGTACCCTGGGATGTATGCCATCAGGTCCCATTGCCTTATCCACCCTGAGCTTAGCAAGCTCTTGTAGGACCCTTTCTTTGTGAAGGGTAGTGCTCACCTCCCTCCCCTGTGTCCATGATGCTGAGCTGTGGGCCCTGCCCTACCTTCTCTTCAGTAAATACTGAGCAAAAGTATCTATTTAGGATAGATGCCTTTACAGGGTCCTCCTCCTCACATGCTCCCTTTTCTCCATTAAGCTAGCAATACCCCCTCTGGACTTTCTCCTTTCACTAATGTATCTATAGAAAGTCTTGTCACCTTCTTTTACTGTTCGTGCTAGTGTTTCCTCAGTTTGGGACTTTGCCTGCCTTACTGCCTTACCTGCATCCCTTAGGGCAGTTTGGTATGCCTCCCTATCTTCATCCCGCTGTGTTCCCTTATATTTCCTGAAGGCCAGCCTTTTGGCTCTGACCTTTTCTGCTACTGTATTTGAGAACCAAAGTGGTTTCCTTCTTCTTTTGCACTTCCTTTTCTGTCTAACACAATGGGATGTTGCTTCAAGTATTGCTTCCTTAATGCTTGCCCACTTTGCCTGTACCCCTCACCTGTGTTTCTTTTTGCCAGGGCTAGCTTAACTCTGTTGGCCATCTTATCAAAGTCAGCTCCTCTGAAGTCCCATATTTTTGCCTTGGAATGGGATGATTTAGATGTAGTAGCCAAATTGAACCATATCATGTGATGGTCACTGGCTCCCAGGTGACCTTCTGCCTGGAGATCTGTGATCCCTTCTTTGTTAGTCAGTACTAGATCTAGGATAGCCCTGTCTCTTGTGGGTTGCTGTACCAGTTGTTTGAGGCCCTCCCCCTGCAGGGAATCCACTATGAGTCTATATGTAGTCTGTCTTTGTGCCACAGTAGTCGTATGCAAACCGTGCCTTCTGCGGCATTGCACTTGGGGCATAGTGCTCGTTCATGCACATTTAAATCTCCTGACTGCTCTTAATGCTTGCAGTTTTTTTGACACTACTTCCTTCTCTTGTTGGGCACCTCAGTATTGTACATTTGAATGGCATCTTATGCCTCCAGAACAGACCTCTTGAACTTGCATCTCACAAATGTCATTTTATTTTTTTGAAAGAGCAGTTTGGACAAGGTAAGCATAGTATTTGTCCCCGCCACCACCATTTTACCGCAAGCATACAGTTCTACCTTACCCAAAGGCTCAAAAATTGTCTGCAAAGTTGTAAAGTGTGTGGTTTTCCATGTCAGCTAAAGGTCAGACTCCAGAGTACAAAAAAATGTTCATACTTGCCAGACACGGTGTGACTTGGCTCACATTTGTTGGCACAAATGTAAGGACTTGCTTGGCATACGCACGTATTGAACTGTGTGATTTGAATGTGTCCCCTCTTCCAGTGCAAGTTGCATGACGTATACTTGTTTGTCATATGTAGTATATGTTCTTTGCTGGTATTACTTATGGTCTTTTTCTGTCATTTTAAAATATGTATTTATATTGTATTGCTTACATATGTTTTAGCTTTATTTTCTTTTGAAGCTTGGTTTACTATTAGTGGAGACTAGCAGGCAGTCCTAAACAGAAGAATAGAACATCACTGTTATGCTGTCTAGTTTCTAGGAAGTGGGAATTGAATGCGTGGTGCAGATTCATGTGAATCAAAACCTGCTGGGGTGTCTCTGTTCGGGCTCTGGCCCATTTTGTGCTGCTGGAAAGATGTTTAATTAGTTATATGACATAGCTTTACCTTGTGCTTTGCAATTATATATATATAAAATGGGTAGGAAAAATTATCTCTGGTTGATTGAAACACATCACAAGACCATGTGTATATCAGAATGCGACCGCACACCTGCACTTTCACCCCCCTCTAAAATAATTTTGCTATTTTATAAGCTAGATAGCCCACTCTAAGGTGTGCAGTCACGCTTTGATATATGCACACCTTGGGTGATTGACTCACTCGGCCTGCGGCTTCATGCGTAACAATACACATCATGGTGTGCGTATATTAGAGCATGACCGCTCACCTTAGAGTGGGTTATCTGTTACATATATGTAATAGATAACCCACAGTAGGGTATGCGTCGCAGATCTGATATACGCCTGCCTGGTGTGCGCTCAGCCATCAAGGCATGCAAGATATCAGACCGCGGACTGCACATCCTACAGTGGGTTATCGATCTATAAAATGGCTAAAATAGTTTTGGAGAGGGGTGAAAGTGCAGGCCTGTGGTCGCAGAGTGGAGGGATGGGCAAAAGATCCGGTGGAACAGGCTGAGGTACTAAATGAGTACTTCACCTCGGTTTTCACCAAGGAAAATGGGGGGGGGGGCTGCATCATGTGTGGGAGGAGATGGTGAAACTGATGGGAGGGACCCTTGCCGATCATTGGCTCTGGGGAGAGGATGGGCCATCACTGGCAGGAGGGGGGAAGGCAAGGCAGGGGGACAAGGTGGCAGAGGTGGAAATCATGGCAGAGAGAGTGATGGAAGCCCTCAGGTCCCTTAAGACGGAGAAAGCACCGGGGCCAGATAAATTACATCCCAGAGTGCTGAAGGAACTGGCGTATGTCCTGGCAAAACCCCTGGCGGAGCTTTTCAGCATCTCTCTGAGGACAGGGTGGGTGCCCCAGGACTGGAAGGTGGCGCATATAGTGCCTATGATCAAGGGAGGTGGCAGGGAACTACAGGCCCGTCAGCCTGACATCGGTGGTGGGCAAGGTGATGGAGGGCATTGTCAAGGAGAGGCTAGGGGGGGACTTGGAAAAGTCAGGGTGCCTGGACGATGGACAGCGTGGATTCATCCCAGGGAAATCGTGTCAGACAAACCTTGTGGAGTTCTATGACTGGGTGATGAGAGCCTTGGACCTGGGTAGACCGGTGGACATCCTCTGTCTTGACTTCAGCAAGGCGTTTGACTCTGTTCCTCACGGGGACCTGTTGAATAAGCTGGGAGAAATGAGGGTGGGGAACCAGCTGATCAGATGGATAGGCAGTTGGCTCCATAACCGGACCCAAAGGGTCGTGGTTGGCAGGATAGTCTCATCTCCAAGGAGGGTCATTAGTGGGGTCCCTCAATGGATCAGTCCTTGGGCTCCTCCTGTTCAATGCCTATGTCTGTGACGTATGGAAGGTTATCAGGAGTGAGGTGAGTCTCTTTGTGGATGACTCAAAACTATGGGGTGGTGGTGGTGGTTGGGGTGGAGGGGAGGTGGCCCTACAGGGGGACCTGGAGGCTCTGGAAAGGTGGTCTAGAAAGTGGAAGATGAGGTTTAATTCAGGGAAATGCAAGGTACTGCATCTGGGAGCCAGAAAAGCAGTTATGTTTCAGTGAGGATCAGAAATCACTGTTGTATGTTGGAATCCCAGGGTGGGTGCCAGTCTCAGCCTTGCAAGCTGCACAGTCTGGCCCCATTTTCACTGGGTTGTCCATTTCCCTGCAAATCCTGTACTGGGCCTGAAATGCATTCTCAGCCTTGCAAGCTACGCAGTCTGCCCCATTTTCACCGGGTTGTTTTTTCCCTGCACATCCTGCACTTGGCCTGAAATGCTGCTTAGTGCAGTGGAAAGTGTTTCTCAGGGAACCAAAACGTGCACCGGAGCGATTTGATTTTCAGGGAATCAGAACGGGCCTGGAGTGCTCAGTAACCCGCAGCATCTGTTTTTAGAGGGTCAGAACAGGACGGGCCCCATCTATTCGTGAGGCTTTTTTCCCCGCGCTTTCTAGGGTGTAAATAATATGAGGAGTTAGGGAGAATACATCTCCCCTCAGCTTTTGGGTAGGACCCCAGGTTATCTTCTGGAGGGGAAGTGACTGGCCAAATTTCTGTCTAAATAGAGGTCACTGTCGAGATTTCCCTTGGTTCTCACTCAGCTGCTCCCAGCCAACAAGAACAGGTTTTTCTCACTTGTCATCTGCTGTCAAACCGGCCACAGCTTTTCCCACTCTTCCTACCAACAGGGAAATGGCCAAAGGAGGAGTGGCAACTCCCTAAGCTTCCTCCCCTTTCCAGTGCCCTAGCAGATTTTAAGCTTTTCAGGCTCAGAATGCAGCAATGGGAAAAATGGCTAAAACTGCCTTAGAAGCTACCCTCGGATTTCAAATCAAACAGTGAGTCACTGGACAGGACCGTAGAGGCCTTGCTTACGCAGCAAACCAGTCAGAAGAGGCTGCATGGGGCAATACTCAATCCCTGGCTCGCCACAGCCCCTGGCTTTGGCCATAGCAGGCAGGGTCCACTCCCAGGAGGTGTTTGGTAATGCATGTCATAGTCTAGGGCAAGGGCAATTCAGGATCCAGAGACCCCAGACGCAGAATTCATGGCCAAGCTTATAACTAGGATCAAACTCAACTTCTCGGGGAAAAGTGAGTACGGGTCTCCTTACCTAAGCATTGTAACCTCAGAAGGGGTGAATCTAGTGGAGAGGGTGACCGCTATCAACAACAAGTTATCTGGGCCCATTTTCGGGTAGGGGGCAGACCTTCATATTTCTCGAGCAAGGGGTCCAAACACCCAAACCAAGCACTCTGGATATAACAATTTACATTTGCAGACTGCAGCCGAAATCCTGCACATGCGCTAAGGTGGCATGTTCCTGCACATGCGCGGGATCTTCGCCTGTGTCTCTTTTGAGCATGTGCGAGATTTTGGCTGCAGTCTGCAAATGTAAATTGTGATATTCCGAGTGCTTGGTTTGGGTTTTTAAGCACCAGGAGCGATTTGGTTTACTAGACTTCACAGAGGGATTATCTTGTTGCCGTTGTCGTGCTGTGAAATCGCACTTCGGGACAGCGAGCGTTCCTGGTGCACGTTCACACCCACTGTATGCTTCCGGTGGCGGGTCAGTTATCGGCGGCCCGAGTGAAAGAGGATTTTGATTTAAATTTAATAAAAACAGGTACAGTTAGATATTTTTACATCTATGGGGGCATTCTACTGTACATGTTTAATAAGTGTGTGCCTACAAGCTTACAGATTAAAAGTAGTCAAAAACATAGGGAGAAAGCTGACAGTGCCCCTTTATCTGCAGGGATTGCACTGGGAGTTTGAGAGCAGATACTGCTGTCTCCAGCACAGAGGGTGTATGCATCGCTCCCAGTGAGTGGATAGCTGTATCCTCGGTTGGAAATCCACAGGAGAGCCAACCTGAGACATCTCACATGGTGTTTCCTGGCAGCCACCCTGGGATTCTTAGTTGTCTCTTCTGCCTTGCTTGGTGTAGAACAGTTTCTTTTTTTCCTCTTGGAATTTTCTCTTTTATCTTCATTCTGCTTCCTGTTTTCTTTCTTCTTTTGCTCCAGGGCCTAGACCAGAAGTGAAGGAATGTTTATTTAGTCCTGGAGAATGCAACACAGTTGCTTCTGAAACAGCTTTTAGACATTATATGTTCCTTGTTCAGGTCTTCAGTAACTGTGTTAAGAGAACATAACGTTGAAATGCTATATGGTTTCCCTCCATCAAAATCCGCTCTGTTGGAAGAGTTGGGGCACACCTCCAGTCCAGAGATAAATGGTTTCAGCTCCCAAACAGCATGTTTGTCTTCTGTGGTCACAGGAAATACAGAGGGGTCAGGGCAGAGCTGCCATGGAGCATTTGGGAGAAATTAGTAGCTTACTGTGTTATTTCTTACAGAGATTGTGGTTTTCCATTGAGTCGTGTGTTGATGTGCTCAGTGAGTAGACTCAAGGAAAGATTTGCTCAGTTTGCGTTCCACACATCAGCACAGGGCTGACAGGAAGCTCATGGTCTCATTAAAGAAAATCTTAAACTGCTGTTTTCCTCTGAGCTTTTTGCGATGGCCTCCATTTGCCCTGTAGCAGTATGGAGACCCTGACGGTCATACCTTTCTACTGTCTAACAGAAGGGATGATCCCTTGAAAGCCCTCCATTAGGCATTGAGTCAGGATGCCGTCCTACTCTCTACAGTAAGATTTTAAAGTGTATGACAAACACTGTAGCATTCCCAATTGATATGTTCTTACCCCCGTTCTTTTTCTGTATATATATCCCCCTTGTTTTCTGTTTTACTGATGTTTAAAACCAGCTCTGTATGTAGCTGCCCTTTTGCACCAGTCCACAGTAAATGCTCCAGCCAGTGCCGTAATTGGTTAGTATCAGTCAGGGCCACCTTGATGATGATCCTGCTACTTGTATGGGCTGCTACATCCATTCAAACTGAGCCCATTGAGGAGCTGTCCCATTCACATATAGAATAATATATGGGCAGCCATACACAGCAATGCTGTTTCCATGAAGGGGTTCTGATGACATCATAGTCAAAAGTGCAGCTTGGGAGGTCTCTGATGTCATCAGAACCCTGAGATGGATGCCAGGGGTGAGGTTGGGCTGGGCAGGCCTTCACAGAGAGGACACTGGATTCACAGATGGGACATAAATATGATTTATGCTGATCCAGTTTTACGACACATCCTGGTGAACTTATAATATAGCGAAACTATGAACTGGACAGAGTAAGTAAGCAATGACCCATGATTAGGTATGGGGCTATTAGATTAATCAACACCTGCATATGCCAGAGTACAAGGTCAGAGGCAAAGTGTCCTCACAGCACCCAGGGTGTTGAGTAATTCCCAATAACCCAATGCCCTGGAGTGATTTATTGCACTTATAACATGGGTTGCAAAAAAAGAAGAAAATCAGTGAGAAAAAGTCTTAATGCTGTTGAAATTGCTGAAATGGTACTGTATCCTGTTGCCTGACAAAGTAGTCCTCAACAAATACTGCATACCACACTTATGTTATGAAGACACAGATGGTACAGATGTACTAGGCAGTGCATTTCTGCCATTTGTTGCTCATAACGTAACAGTGGCTATGACTTTTCCATTGTGTACTACTGTCCTGATTTGGAGTTGCTTTGTTTTGTTGTGTGCTCGCTGTTAGGAGACTACCTTACAGCTTATTCTGCAACAGATGCCACTCTGGGTGTAAGACCGATATTACTCTCTCTCAACAATTATTTCGGTAAGCAAAAACATGCACAATGCAACTGTCCCCTCCCCCCGGACCTCCACAATGCGGCTAGGTTTGTGCATCTCTCTCTCTATTGAGGACAGTGTACATGAACCCAGAGAGACATAGACAGAAAGGGGCTGTCCCGTTCTCACCCCAAGAGAGAGATGTACAGTAAAGAAATGTCCTGGTCTCACCCCCGTACGTACATGTCCGTCTCTGTGTAAGACTGATATTTCTCTTGTCAGCAGTTATTTCTTTACAGCATGCACAGTTGAACTGTTACTCTCTCTCTGCCCCCCCGGCTCACTTTGTGTGTGTCTTTCTCTGTATCAGGGCCACTGTGCATACTGAGTGCCGAACGACTGACAACCTTGGAGCTCACTGCAGGAGTTCCGCACGGGAATAGTATGTCCTGCTTCCTTTCTCCAATTCACACACTGGTGACATGGTTCTGAGGATGTACCTGTCACACACACACACACACACACACACACACACACACTCCCATGCTGTGTGCACAACCTCTGCTTGCAAGACATTGCTGAACTGTTCGGATGTACTACCAGTGGTGCAGGATCACAGCTGATTCAAAAATCAATAGTTTGCTGTCACCATTTAACTGTGACTCGCCTCTGAGAGACATAGACAGTGGGGACTGCAGCACTTGCCCTGTCTCTCAGTGCTGACTTTCTTTGCCATTTCTGAGTACTGCATGTGGCACAGGGGTAAGATGTTGCCACGATGGTTTCACGTTAGAGGAGGCAGCCGTCTAGCATAATAATTTGTCTGTTAGGCAGCACATTAGGCAGGTTACAGAATAAGGAGGGTACTGTGTGTGTGTGTGTGTGTGTGTGTGTGTGTGTGTGTGTGTGTGTGTGTGTGTATGTATGTGTGTATATATATATATATATATATATATATATATATATATATATATATATATATAGATATATATATATATAGATATGTGTATACAATGCGTGTGTATGTGTCTGTCCCCAATTCTATATTCACCACCTCCATACCACCACGCCCTATCTCTCCCTCACTCTGCAAGTACTTGGAGCACTTACTTTATTTTCCCTTTATAACTAATGCATGTGGCATGGGGATATAACATTACGGGAGGCAGCCGTGCCCCACTTCATAACTTATTAAATGGCTGCCTTTCTGTGTTGCCTTATGCAGGACAAACAAGTCCGGAGGGCACTTTACTGAGTCGATCCACGAAACTGTGGATTAAATAGGGGATTTAATCCACGGGCACGCAGAGCGACCCCACCAATTAAGTGCACGCTTCTACCAACCCATGTTTTAAGTGGATTTGCCCTTCTTGCTATAAGCAGGAGAGGAGGGATCCAAGATGATGGTCACGCAGGGCAAGCCGCCAGTAGCAGCAGCAGCACTGTAGCTTATTTTTAATTAATTTTTTGTTTGTTTGACCTTGGTTTCTAGTTTAGTTACGTTAGTTTATTTTATTGGCAGTTCGGTCAGGGCCTGGAAGGAAGTTAGTGACGAGGTATAGCATCTACAGGATTATCAGATTAGAATTTAAATTCTATCTCTTGTGTGCCCATGAAATGGAGTCGCTTATTTTATATAAAATTCCTGTTTCGTCGCTAGCGTTGTAAATTCAAAATGCTAGCATTTCTATGTCCATTTATAACTTGCCCTACCTGCCGGTAGTATCCTTGGAGTTGGAGCTTTGAGGATTTGGTTTACGGGAGGAGGTCCTGAGACATTGAGGAGGAACCACTAAAGGAGGGTGGTTCAACCGGAACACCAAACGAGGGTCTTGGGCAGCTGGATTCTATTGGAACAGCGTCGGTTTATCGCCATCGGTGGACTGTGTGTGGTGGTGTTTTGCCTGGAGTACACTGAAGTGCTGTTAGGACTGGCAAATTTGGAGGTTGGAGTGAGCATTTTGGGGGTTGGGGGCCTGCTCTAACTTGTCTGGGGGCGATTGCTGTGTGCCATGTGCACGACGGGAGGTGCCGATTCAGGTCTACTGGTTGGTAGACGTAGGTTACTGGTGTTCTGTAGGTTTCTTTGGGGGTTCTGCTGGTGAGCGGACCCTGGGCCAGGTACCACAGTTTGTGGGTTCATTTGGCGGGGTGACTGCCTCCTGAGGCGAGTGTTTTTGGGGGCCGGGCCTCTCCTGTTCTTGACTAGCACTTCTGCCTGCTACGGTTTGGTGGGCTATCACTGCAGGAACCCCCGGAGTGAATAGATGCTGGAAAAGGAGAGCTACTGGGAGAAAACTGCTTCAGTCCAAGACAGGATCCACTGGAGGGACTCCATACTAAATCCACTGCTGGTCAGAATTTTTTTTTCCTTTGGGCTCGTTATATTGCATAACTTCCAGGGAGTAAGAGTGCCTGTAAACTTTTTCAATTTTCAAATAAACTCTGTTTGCTTATTCTAAAGCTCAAAGTGAGAGTTGGACTTTGGTTTGAAGCATTTACTGGTTCATTGCCCTGAAGAGGTGGGAGCTCTGATGAACGTTTTATACAAACTCTGTTTAAGGGATTTAAGTGAGACACTCTTTTTCTGTAAAAAGATGGACTTCTGCCATAAGACGTTATTTAATTTTACATTTATTGTTTTATGTGTATTAGTGAGTTATTGTTTTGAATTAGTTTGGGTTTTGTATTGAGAGGTAGAAGTTGTGGGTTTTGTGGGTGATCGTGGGGTTATTTTGAGTGTGGATGCTGTATGATTTGAGTGTGTTGTGTGTGTTATATAGTGTGTTTGTTTTGTGGGGCTTAGGGGGTTTGAGTGTGTAGATTAGTGTGGGTGTGCGTAGTGTTAATGTGCGGAGTTTTGAATTGGATGTATGTGTGTGGAGTGCGGAATATTGGAGCGGATTTTGAATACTGTGGTGTGTGCTGTCTGCCTGAAACGATGTGCTATGAAAGTGCGAAGACAGTCAAGCACTATTCCCCTACCAGGCTCAGGGACCTGTGACCTTTTAATTGTCCTCCACTTCCCCTGGAAGCAAATAGGGTGTGCCAGGCTCTGGGGATAGTTGGGGGGGGGGGGGAGAGCTGGGCCTGATGGGAGAATGGAAAGGAGTGAGTGGACTGGGGTAGTGGGAACAAGGAGACTCCCTGGGGCGAAGTGGGTCCAGGAGAGGGGTCCTCCCTGCCTGGTTCCCATACCCAAGGGCTCTGCTTCATGCAAGCAGGTGATGTGGTCTTCCTTGGTTACTCATCCTACTCGGATGGTGTTATGCAATGCCAGGTCCATTAAGAACAAGACTGGTTTAATAGTGCATCTCGTTGGGTCAGCAGACTTGGCTTGCATCACCGAGACCTGGCTGGATAAAAATGCTGGTCCAGGGTTGGCCTCAACAATTCTGGCCGGGTACTCTGTGATGCACCAGCCGAGAATGGATCATAGAGGCGGGGGCATAGCCATCTGTTTTAGATCGGAGCTGGACCTTATGGAGGTTCCATTGGGGTCCACCAACTCCTGTGAATGTATCATGGGCGCGGGTGTAGGGTGCTGATACTTCTCATTTACTGTTCACCAGGAGATGGGAAAGGGAACGTTTTCCTGCAGGAAGTTACGGACTTCATCGTCAACATGGTATTGGGACCCCTCAGATGGTTGATTCTGGGGGATTTCAGTGCCTGGGTCGACTATGAACTCTCGCAGTTTGGTCAGGACTGCCTCCAACTAATGACTTCTTGGGACCTTATACAGGTTGTTACTTCCGCGACCCACATTTGTAGTCATTCACTGGACTTGGTCTTCCTCCTAGGGATGGAAATATCTGACTTGGTAGTGGAGTCAGTTGGGTCATCTGACCATCACACCGTAGGGTTCAGTTCGTGGCACCACCCAATAGACCAGTCCCTCGAAGATGGCTCCAGTACCGCCCTCTGAGGGTTGTGACCCCAGATGGCCTAATGGCAGTGCTAGATCTATTGGATATACCAAGTGAATACATGAATCCAGGGAATATAGTACCTGCTTATAATAAGGTGGTGACAGAGGCCCTGGATTCCATAGCTCCTGTTAGTGTTCATCCACTCACTCTTCGCCCAAGGTCCCCATGGTTTGATGGGACCTTGAAGGAGATGAGGAGAGTGGGACAAAGGCTAGAGAGTGGCTGTCGGAAATCGGGCCTGGGGTGTGACAGACTTAAATTGATGGACCAGTATGCAGTCTATCATTTGGCAGTCACCCATAAGAAGACAGATTTCCTGTCCAGGGAGATTGCCGCTGTGCAGAACCAACCATGCAATCCAGTCTGTCTTCAGTCTGGAGGAGCCTTTTCACAAGAGAAGTGTGATGAGTTTGCTCAGTTCTTCACAGATAAAGTTGCCACCATCAGGTCCAGGATCCGTCCAGCCCCCTCTAGTGGGCATGGTGGAGATCGGCAGGAGGTGGCGGGTGTTTAGTTTATCTGGTCTGACTTCAGCCAGCTGGAAATCATGGCTGTCATGAGGATCATCCAGACTTTGCGGCCAACCAACTGTCGTTTGGACCCAGACCCTATTCGCCTTCTTGTAGGGTACGTAGATGAAATCAGCCCAGCCAAGATAGTCTGAGGTTGCGGGAGAGAGGGGTCCTCCTGACCCCCCTAAAGGAGGCGTGTTGTTCACCCTCCTTAAAAAAAAAAAAAAAAAAAAAAAAAACTCCTTGACCCGGACTGTGACTAATCATAGACCTGTCTCTAACCTACCCTTTGTGGATAAGGTTATTGAGAAGATGGTTGCGCTGCATAAGGATGATCACTTGTCCAGCCAGGATGTCTATGATTCTCTCTAGTCGGATTTAGAAAAGAGGCATATACCGAGACAGTCCTTGTTCGGTGCTAAATGACCTCCTAATAGCGAGAGATTGGAGGACTCGTTCTATCTTGATCCTCCTTGATCTCTCTCTTTGACACTGTGGACCATGGTGTGTTGATGGAGCGCCTAGGTTCATTTGTGGACTATCTGGTATGGTCCTTAGATGATTTTGATCTTCCTTCAAGGGTAGGACTCGGAGAGTGGTGTCTGGGATTTATTTCTCAGCCCCTTTCTCCTTATCCTGTGGGATACCGCAGGGCTCCATTTTGTCACCCATGCTGCTCGCAGTGTATATGCTGCCGTTAGGAGAGATCATTGGGCCGTACGGTCTGAGTTTTCACTGCTATACAGATGATACTCAGTTGTACATGTCCTGTGTGCCTGGAAAGGATGTGATCCTCTCGGTATTTAACAACTGTCTATCCGAGATCCAGGACTGGATGAGTACCAGCTGGTTGTGGTTGAACCCGGCTAAAACTGAGGTGTTGGTTGTGGACCCAGATTGCCAGGAGGCAGGTTTGTCTCAGGACAACCCGCTGGGCTTTGGCTCGGGGGTGTTCAGCTGACTACCTCAGATCGGGTGCGGAACCTGGGCATTATTTTTAACGGCCTGATCCTAAAATCTTAGGTGTCGGCCATTGTCTGGTCCTCTTTCTGCCATCTGAGGAATATCACCCAGATGAAGCATCTGGTTCCTCCTGATGATCTTCCAGCGCTGGTCCATGTCTTCATAATCTCCTGCCTCAACTACTGCAATGCCCTTTACCTAGGGCTATCGGGGTTTGATATCCACCGCCTGCTGCTGGTGCAGAATGCCGCAGCCAGGCTGTTGACTGGTACTTCCAGGACCAGTCATATAATACCTGTGCTCCGCAGACTGCAGTGGCTGCCAGTACAGTGGCAGATCACCTTCAAGGTCGGGCTACTGACTTATAAAGCCCTACTGTACACGACCCGGGGACCCAGTTACTTGCAAGATCTCCTTCACCCTTACTGCCCCCTCCGTCCTCTCGATCTGCCGATGAGGGATTGCTGGAGATTCCTAGGGTTGCTTGAAGACAGCGGGCCCGGTCTTTGCCTTTATGGGTCCCGACCCTGTGGAATTTTGTACTGGCCGGGTATGAGTGTACCTGACCATCCAGAGTTTCAAAACAGCACTTAAAACATATTTATTTAGCTTAGCATATTCAGATTCTCTTTAGATTACCTGAACCTGATATTTAATGAATTGAAGTTTTATGGATTGTAACATTTCTGACTTGTTATGATTGTTTTTAATTGTTATGTTCTCTCTCCTAAGCTGGTCTCCGGGCGTCCATACAAATGGTCTGTACCTCCTGATGTAGATATGCAGGCAGGAACTAAGCTCTGCAGCTGGGGATATCCAGCCCTCCACTTCCTGTTTCCATCAGTTTACTTCCTGCCTTCCAGTTAGCAGGTACTCTGCAGCAGAGCTGTCACCACATGCAGGACTGAAGACATCAGACTGTAAGTCACAAAATTTAGTTTCTTATTGGGATTGCTGAAGAAAAGCAGCACTTTAGAGCACTCCCAGTGGCTCCCAGTCTCAACCTCTTGCAAGCTGACAGACTGGCCCCACTTTACCGCAGAGGATTTTCCAGTGATTCTGGGCTCAACCAAGTGTTCCTTTTAACCTTGGCGTTCGTCGACTGGGCTATTTCTTTGATTGATGCCATTTTTTTCGGCGATTGGACATTAATAGCACCTCAGTGCTCTGAGAGGATTCTCTCCTCGTCAGTGGCAGTGTAATTTTTTCTCCTGTCGATGGCCGGCTCCCTGACTCTTTCAGCCCCTTGTCGACGGTGGGCCTGCAGCTGTAATTCAGCTGCTCATCGACGGTCCAGTGCTCTCTTGTTGACGAGTGTGGCAGTTCACAAGAAGTGCTGCTCAGGACATAACTGAGCTTCTCACCTGGGCTGCAGCCCCCGCACTAAGGGAACAAGAAAGTGTTAACTAATCAGGACCAAGGCAGCAGTTTAAACAGTTCATCTTTTGCCCTTAAAGGGCCAGCAGCAGTGGTCCATAAGAGCTTCAGCATTCTTCCAGACAGCCTCCCATTTTATCAGGAAACCTGGGGGTACTCTCAAGTCAAAGGGATTAGCCATCTTCAGTCTTGGCCTCAGACAAGCCTACCAGGGGCATAAAACCCCAGCATTGCAAATCTCCTCTTCTGACCACCTTTGCAGGTTCGATGTGCCTAAAATGTGAGAAGGCAGTGTCTGCATCTGGGGAGGATATGGCGGAGACCTCCCATGCCTTGGCTCGGACTGGTAGACAGCAGACAGATCTGAGTGAGCAGTGGGCACCAGGGAGACTCAGCAGTCTGCAAACCCCTCTCTGGCCCCAGACCTCATAGACAAGCTAAATAGGGCCTTTGCACTGGACCCTGCATGCTTCGATTGGCAACCTCCAGGGTCACCAGATGTGCAACCTCACAAGAAGGCAAAAAGAAAGAGGCCCTCATCCATGTCCTCATCTGAAGAGGGACAGCTGTCCTACATCACTATGAAAAGAAAGATCCTGATACAGGAGCAGATCCTCACACGAGGAGGATCAGCATTCCTCATGCCTCAAGAGGAAGAAAAGATCTCATTCTTGGAGCAGATGTAGAAGCACTCACAAGGAAAAGTGTCGCAGGGACCGTTCCCTGGGCTCCTCAGACTCCAGTTGAGGGGGAGCTAGTGGACTCATTATCTGACTTGGATGTCTCCCCGTCCAGATTTGGAGGCTCTGGACTTTTTCATCAAGAAGATAATAGCTGAAATTCATCTTGATTCTTCCTCAGTGGCTCCAGCACAGCCAAACAGGCCTTCGCCTGGCATCTGCTGCCAAACCAGTGTCAGTGACTTGGCAGGTAGCACATTCACCTCTGAGGCCAGGAGATCAGAAGGCTGTGGGTTCTATCCTCACACCAGGCACTTTGTTTAATATCTCAGTACTGACACTGCAGTGCAACATGAGGGGGTGCTGCACTCCTGAGGTGCCATCTTTCGGATGAGACATTATACAGAGGTCCCATCTGCCTGTTCTGGTGGTAGTTCAGGTGTATGTTAAAGATCCCATGGCACTTCTCGAAAAGAGTACAGGTATTTCCCCGGTGTCCTGGCCAAATTTCCCCCATTCACTAAAAATACCACCAACGCAATCTGGTTCAGTTTCAGTTGGTTACCATCTGTATCCCCTCCCTCCCTTGGTTGCCCCTGGAAAAGGACTTCTAGTCTCAGTGGGCCTACCGGGTCAACAAAATTCAACAAACAAACAAACCGGCCACAGCCTTCCCAGTTCCTTCAGCCATAGAGCATTTGCTAAGGGAGGAATGGCAGGGTCCAGAGCGCACCTATCCAGTGCTCCAGTGGATCTCTAAGCTCTTCAGGTTTGACAAGAAGCAATCTGAAAAGTGGCTAGCCCCAGAATCGACCCTCTGATTTCGAACCTCACCAAGAAGACGGTCATCCCAGCCGAGGGAGGGGCATCACTCGGGGACCCAGTGGAGAGGAAAGTGGATGCCTCACTCAAGAAAGCCTTCCAAGCATCAGCAACGTCTCTCAAGGTGGCAGCTGCCAATCTTTTTTCAGCCCGAGCTGTTCTGTCCTGGGCCTCAGAATTAGCTTTTCAATTCACTGAGGACCCAGAGAAGAACAAGGATATTATTAATCTACTGCAATTAACGTGTTTGGCATCGGCTTATGCGGCAGTCTTATCAGAGGAGGAGGTCAGGGCGCCGCTCTGACCATGTTTTATCAGACTTTGGCTCTCTGCAACTTCTGGCTTCGGCCTGGCAAGCAGATGCCTCTTTGAAGAGCCATTTGGTAAATGCCCCCTATAAAGGTAATCTCCTGTTTGGCTCAGTTCTGAAGGAGGTGGTGAAGGAATCCAGGGAGACAGCTAAGGTGCATGTGCCCCAGTCACGAGGCAGGGGCAAATCATGGTCCTCGGGCCCCAAATGCAATTTTTGTGATCAAGGTTACAACAAGGGTCAAAACTCTAACTTCTCTGGAAAAAGAACATGGTTCTCCTCGCGTAACCAGCGTAACTTCAGAGGAGGCGGATCCAGTGGCGGTGGTGGTACTAGAGACACTGGGAACAGCAACAAGAAGTCACAATGAAGCTATCAGGGCCCATCCTCGAGTAGGGGGCAGACTTTCATTTTTTCTCGAGGAATGGGTCCAAACCACATCGGACAGATGGGTCCTAGACATCCTCGACAAGGGTTACCCAAAAGAATTAGAATTCAAGGCCCCGCTACCTCATGTGTTGTCCTCCCCTATTTTGGGCAACCCGGCCAAAAGACTGGCTATGTTACATGCTGTTACTGACCTTCTTCAAGCAGGGGCTGTCGAGAGCAAGTTCCCCCACAGAAATCAATCGGAGGGGGTCTATCCTCCTATTCTTCATCGTGCCAAAACACACAGGGATTCAAGCCAGTCCTAGACCTCAAATTCCTGAATCATTTTGTCCACAAGCAGACGCTTCAAGATGGAAACCTTGTCCTCAATCATCAGGGAGTTGCAGCAAGGGGATTTTCTTGCATCCATCATTCTGCTAGATGCCTATTTGCATATTCTCATCCAGGAACTTCACAGGCAATATCTCAGGTTCAAGGTGGGGGAGCAGCATTTCCAACTCAAAACACTGACATTTGGGCTTTCTTCAGCCCCAAAAACATTCTCCAAAGTGCTGGTAGTGGTCATAGCTCACATTCGGAACCAAGGGATACAACTTTTCCCTTACTTGGACGATATTCTTATTAAGGCCTCATAGCTCAACCAAGCAGTGGCAGAGATAGTCCGCTGCCTGTTGGCACACGGATTTGTCATCAACTGAAGAAAAAGTTCCCTAACTCCAAGCCAGACCTTGAACCACCTGGGGGCAGACTTCATGACACAAGCCAACAAAGTCTTTTCCCCGAAGTGAAATTCAGGGACCTGCTGAAGCTCATCAAGAAGTTTCATACAGTTCCTCCACTGCTGGCTCACTCCTTCTGCAGCTAATTGGGACTCTAGTATCGCTGGACGGATTCAGTCCCTTGGGCCCTAGTCCACATGCAGCCCATTCAAGCACACTTGCTCTGTCTGTGGTCCCAGTCCAGACACAGCCTGCACCAACTGATCCAGTTTCTCAACAGATAAAAACTTCCCTCCAGTGATGGACTCAAAGGTCAAATGTCATGAGGGGTCGCAAGTTGGGCCATCCACACCAAAATCTGGAATCACGACTGATGCCAGTCTCGGCTGGGGGTCACTGCATCAGCTGTCCGCTCAGGGCAAGTGATCGCTGTTAGAAACAAGGTACAGCATAAACGTCTTTCAAGATGAGAGCAGTGATGCTTAGCCCTAATACACTTTGAACAGCAAGTCCTCAATCAGGACGCATTGATTCTAAGGACAGTCGAACAACGATGATTCATCAACCATCAGGATGGAACAAGAAGCTCAAAATGCTACTGGAGTCCCTTCTTCTCTTTCAGTGGGCTGAGCACCACCTGGCAAGCATAAGGGCAGTGTACATTCCAGGAAAGGAAAATGTCACAGCAGACTGGCTCAGTCGCCAAGATGTTCTACTAGAGGAATGGGAGCTGAAGGACAGTGCCTTCTACAACGTAACAGAACAGTGGGGCAATCCTCAGATAGATCTCTTCGCCTGCCAGAGAAACTCCAAGGTAAAGCAATTCTGCTCCCTGGCCAAGGACGAACTAGCAGTGGCTCAGGATGCCTTTTCCCTAGACTGGGAGTTAGTTCTGTCTCCTGTATACCTTTCCTCTAATACCACTTCTATCCAGAGTCCTACACAAAGTGGCTCTGGACCGGGCAGAACTGATTCTAGTCTGTCTCTGATGGCCTCGTCACCCATGGTTCCTGCTTCTCATTCATCTTTCAAGGTGACCACCTCTAACCTTCCAGATCAGTCCAAACCTTCTCCATCAGAGTCCGGTACTGCACCCCAATCTAAACAACTTCTCCCTCTCAGCCTGGAGATTGAGCAGGAAACTTTCAAAGAGTTAGGCTACACAGCTGCTATTATTGAAATGATGGTGCACTCGCGTCACCCCTCTTTCTCTAAAGTGTATTACAGAATTTGGAGGAAATTCTTGTTCTGGCTCCAATACAAACACATACAGAGCCAGTCAATATCATTAGCTGTACCACTGCAGTTTCTTCAGGATGGATTTGATAAAGGACTGCAACCAGTCACCTTACAGGTTCAGGTTTCCGCGTTGGGGGCGCTCTTGCTAGTGTGTTCAGGAAAGTCACTGGGTTCACATCCCCATGTCATGAGGTTTCTAAGGGCAGCAACATTAAAGCACCCCCAATCAAGCCAACGGTGGTACCACCTTGGAGGCTTAATCTGGTTCTCAAAGCTTTGACCAGGGCTACTTTTGAGCCTCTCAAGGAGACATCCCTCATGCATCTTACAATGAAGGTCACTTTTCTAATAGCTATTACTTCAGCCAGGAGAATCCGCGAGCTAGGTGCCTTATCCACCAAAGAACCGTATACTGTGTTTTATCAGGACTGTGTGGTGCTCCAAACAGATCCAGTTTTTTTGCCTAAAGTTGTCTCCATTCCATTGCAACCACGAGTTGATTCTGCCTTCCTTCTGCCCACGCCCAAAAAGAAAAAGGAAAGGGAATTTCACGATTGGATCCAAGAAGAGCGGGAAAATGTATAATAAAAGAACGGATTCTGTTCAAAACTTCCAGTTGAAAATATGGGTAAAAACTTTGAAGGACTCTGTAGCCAGATGAATATGTTCTGTCATCACCACTGCTTATTATCAGGCTGGAGTAGCTTACCTAGCCCAGTGAGGGCCCATTCTACCCGACTGTGGGGCTACTTGCGGGAGGACTTCAGAGAAGCATCTCCACCAGACCTATGCAGGGTGGCTACGTGGTAGTCTATTCACACATTCACAAAATTCTACAAACTGGATGTGATGGCCTCAGCAGAGGCGTCCTTTGGCTGCCAAGTCTTCAGGCAGTGGTGGACCCTTAAGGGCACTTAAATTCTTCCCACCCGGGATATCTGCTTTTTGTATATCCCATTTGTATAGAAGCCCAGAGACCAGCTTAGGAGAGAAAAAGCAAAATCTAAATACCTGTAAATTTTCTTTCTCTGACGGCTGGTCTCGGGCTTCTGCTTCCTGCAGAATGTATAAGGTGGCCAATTGGCCATGAATGGCTTAATTTTCTTGTTTTGTTTCCAAGTTCAGATAGTATTGCCACATTTGGACTGTTTCAGAAGAACTGGTGGAAGCAGGATGTGGAGGACTGGATATCCCCAGCTGCAGAGCTTAGTTCCTGCCTGCGTATCTGCATCAGGAGGTACAACCCATTTGTATGGAAGCCCGGAGACCAGCCATTGGAGAAAGAAAATTTACAGGTATTTAAATTTTGTTTTCTGCTTAATTTATGTACAAGCGCCTTGGTTTTTAGAAAGATGCTTTTTTTTTTTGGTATAAAATCTTTGTTTTTACTGAATAAAACAAACATACATACATTCAACACTCTAAAAAGTCAAACAGTAGTAAGCAACCATATCACTTCATTATGAGTTAATACACATCATTTACTTACTTCATTACATACTTAAAAAATGCAACCACCTAATCGTATTCTCAAAATTCTTTCACTTTCACAGATTCCCATGGTCAGTCTTTCACTTTTCCCTTACTTCTGTTCCTTCAGACATATCCATCTACTTATTTATCTTTCTTTCTCCCTTCGTGGGGTCATCCCATTCAGATCTTCACCCTCAGCTTGTAATTCCTTCCCACAATACCCATCCCTCCTCCACCGACAGTGAGGCTAAAGTGGGGCCAGCTGCTGTTGAATTCCCTCTTGCCCCCCATATTATATGTCGGTCTTTCCAGCTCCAGCATCTGCAGCACCATCTTCCACCAAGCATGCACAGTCGGGGTGACTTGTGATACCCAGGTATTCTGAATCCCATGACATGCCAAAACATACAGGACTCTAATCCATCTAGGAAGCATTGCCCACTCCTCACCTTCCTCTGCAGCTTCCACCCCAAAGAGACAGCTCAGTGGGTCCAATGGTAGCTCTTTGCAACCCTCCCTACCTTGGAGACCATCTCTCCAGTATTTCTGCAAAACAGACAGCTCAGAAGCAGTGCATATACACCCTCTCCTTCCCACATCTTCCACACTGAGGCGACACTTCAGGGAGCGCCTTATGCAGAATCACCGGTGGGTGATGCACCCTGTGGATAAATTTAAAGTACGTCTCTTTATATTTGTTGCAGGCCATAATCCCAGAATGCATAGGAAGTAACATTCCCCAATTCTCATCCGTAATGCACCTACCTAGGTCCCTTTCCCATAGTCTTTTTCCAACGTCCTGTCCGGGAGAATATGTTTCCCTCTTTTCACCACCCACCCTATAAACCCTTTCCCTGATCCTGAGCCATATATATCAGTGTCTCCATCGGGTCCATCTCATATATTCCCTTATCTTCTTTTCCTAGACTTCCCATAAATGCCCTTATTTACAGGTACCTAAACCTATCTTGTCCCCCACTCCCTACTACCTCTTGAATTACGCAGGGAGCAAAGTTGTCCTTGCTCCAGTAAATGCCCCAGGCTCTTTATTCCTTCTGCTCCCATTCCCAGACCTTATCCTCTAATCCTGGCAAGAAATAAGGATTATCTGCTACAGGCAGAAGCAGTGTCTCTCTTACCTGCATCCAGCCTCTTCTCCTTAACACCCTTCACTCGTAATACCTGCACCACTAGGGGATTAACTTCTTTCCACTCCTATATGCCCTCAGCCCTCTGCTGTGAAGATATGCAGCTGTATTACATTGTCTACGCCTCTTGTTCCAGCTCGAACCAAACTAGCTATCTTGGGCCTATGCACCCAGTCCGCGCATACCTTTGCTGTATAGCCAAGAAATAATTTTCCAGGTCTGGAAAGTTGAGCCCCCCTCCGCCTTTAACCTCACCAGACTTATCCTCTGGCTTCCCTCTCCAAATAAAGGAGGAGAGGCCCTCTCAACTACGAATGTCCTCCTTATTCAGCCCCCTTGGGTAACATTTTGCAATAGATACAAAATCCTGAGGTGGCACATTCATTTTAATTATATTGATTCTGCCGAGGCCACTGACAAGGGCAACTGCATCCAGTGTCTTAGCCTGCCTCTATAATTTTTATTAATTCAGAATAATTCAACCCATACAAGGACCCCAGAGATCTTCCCACTTGTATCCCTAAATACATCAAGCCCGTCCCTGCCATGTTTAATCCCCATTGTTTCACTTCATTCCCAGAGCCCTTAGACCATATTACCTCTGATTTCCCTAAATTGATCTTGTAGCCTGAAAAGGCACCAAACTCCTCCACCAATGATGAGAGGTGGTACTGAGCCTCTTGGGTTTGTTAGAAACAGCAGCATATCGCCATGCATGCAGTGCCAGTTTGTGCTACTTTACTTTCCCCACCCCTGTATCCTCCTCATTATCCCTTTGCCACAACCAGAGGCTCAGTCGCTAGGGTGAACAATAATGGGAGAGCGGACATCCTGCCTCGTCGCCCCTCCCTAGGTCGAATCTCTCTGACCTAGTGCCACTCACTAACACCTGCGCTCGGGGCCTCTTATACATCGCCTTCACCCGCCATAGAAATGCTTCACCCAGACCAAACCATTCCATTACTTCAAACAGGTATTCCCACTCCACTCTGTCAAATGCTTTTTCAGCATCCATTGATAGTATCCCTATATCTTCCTTTACCCTGTTCGCTCTCCAGATCATGTTAAGCAGCTGCCTCATATTGCGATATGACTGTCTCCCCTTTATGAACCCGGTTTGGTCTGGGTGAACCAACCCCGGGAGCACCTCCTCCAATCTACTGGCCAACACTTTAGCCAATACTTTACAATCACAATTCAAGAGTGAAATCGGCCTGTATGAGACACAAGACTCTGGGTCCCTCCCTTCTTTTGGTATGAGGCATATAGCAGCATCATAGCATGCATCAGACAAATGAACCTCACCTGCCTCCCCCTTTTTGCTGGAATACTTCACTCAGTACCCTCGCAGTTCTGGCCCCCATTGTTTTGTAAAATTCCACTGGGTAGCCATCCGGTCCACTAGCCTTTCTCCTCTAACTTCTGGATAGCCTTCAGCACCTCCGCCGCAGTTATTTGCTGTCCCAACTTTCCCCTCTGTTCCTGTGTGGCTTCCGGTATTTTGATTTTCCCTAGAAACTGTAGCATCTGTGCCCTTGTCCCTGTCCCTTCCACTTCATACAGTTGTTGAAAGAAGGAGCAAAAAGTCTGCTGCATCCCTTTATCCTCTTTCTGTAGGGCTCCTTGTTTATCTTTTACCCCCAGGATTCTGCCCATCCTTCTACCTCCCCTCATGAGATTGACCAGCATGGGCCCTGGTTTGTTCCCCCATTCAAATATGTCTCTTGTTAAAAAAAACAAGTCCTCAAGTGGGCATTCAGGGCCTCCCTCCCCAACTACAGGGATCATAAAACCTCTCCCTGTTCCCGGCCAGCTACCCTCAGCTCCTTCAACTTACTCTCGAGGTCTTGTCTCTTTTCCTCTTTATGCGAGACATATATTCAATAATTGCTTCCCTCATAAAAGCCTTGCCCGTATCCCAAAGTATATCCCTAGGGACCTCCTCTGTATCATTCATTTCCATAAAAAGATACCAACTCTCCTCCAAGTGCTTTCTGAAATCCTCATTCTGGGCCATATATAAGGAGAGTTTCCAAGGGGGGGAGATGCCCGTTTTTCCCAGCCTTGTATTTTCATCACCACCATTGCGTGGTCCGACACATGTATAGGGCTGTGACGGGTCTCCCAGATCTGGGAGTACCATTTCCGAGTAGCATAAATGTAGTCCAGCTGTGTCCACGTCTTATGGGGGTTCGAGTAGAAGGTATACACTCTCTCACTCCCGGATTTGCTGTACACTAAGCGTCCACTAGGTCTAGCTCCCCCATACCTTCTTGCCATTGCTGCATACAGCCAGATTCCCTTCCCTTCCCCTCGGAATGGTCCAGTTTCGGATCCATGGTCCAATTCAGATTCCCTCCCATTATTAACCCTGGGAACTGTTCCTGGACCAATAAATCCAGCAAAGAGCAATAGAACTGTTGGTCATAGACCGCTGGGGCGTACACTGATCCCAGCGTCATCTGTTCGCCTTCAGGTAAGCCCAATATAAAGATGTACCTGCCCTCCTTATTGTCCTTAACCACCCTCTTCACCTCCAAGGGGAGGGTCTTATGCAGCAGGATGGCTACTCCTCATTTGTGCACTGAAGCAGATGCTGCATAACACTTTCCTGCCCACCCTCGAGCCAATTTAGCATACTCCATTTCCATCAAGTGTGTTTCCTGTAGCAATGCAACTTGAGTCCCCACTCTTAAGTGCCGTTAACAGCACAGTCCTCTTTACGGGATTTATTACACTCTGAACATTCCAGCCAGCCACATTAAAGCTGTTCTTGGCCACCATTAGTATTCAGGAACCCTTTCCCTCTCATCGTGACCTTTTTAACTGAGAATATTCCACATACATAGTATTGTTGGTTGCACTTTTGTTCAACAAAAACAACAATGTCAGAACAGTTTCAGCATAAAACTTTGTACCCCCCTCCCTCTGTCTCTCACCCTCTCCCAACTCTCCCCACCAAACCAGCTCGATTTCTCTCCACCACCCCTAACCCCCCAATTCATTTCCCCCTCTCTCCATCTCCAGGTCTCACTCCAGCACCTCATCCCAACACTCTGCTCCTTTCGTCTACCATGTCCAGCAACTCCCTCCCCAATCCTTCCCCCTTCCTCAGCTGTTATACCTCCCTCTTTGTGCTTATCTCTATCCCCTCACACCCACCCTTGTCTCCCTGATGGTCTCTTAGACACTAATAGTCTCCCCGACTTAAGTGTCTGTCTCATCCCCCTGTACTGACAAAGACGCTCCCACACCCTCCTTCCACAGCCAGTTTCATCCATTCTCCCTCGTTCCACTATCAAATATTTTTTTATTCTTTCCCCCCAGCAGGTAGAGAGAAAAATTCCCACCCAGCTAAAGCAGCTTAGTATGTCAGACCATGTGCCTCCGAAAGTGCGCAGCACACCAGGCCAACTACCACAACGGCATAGGGCAAAAAGAGACCATTCCACTCCTCACTGGGCAAAAAGCCTGGCTGCATCAAATAGGCGCGTGGCAACCCCTCCAACCCACGCCACAGCCACCAACCCAGCCCCATCTCCCACACCACCGAGATCCAAACCTACATACAGCTGCTTTCCTCTTCTGCTATGTGGTGGATAACTTAAACATCAGCAATTTACACAGTGCATTTTTTACTTTTTATTTATACAACTTTGTAGTTTTATTTTGCTGCCTTACATCCTCACTCCCCTCTGCTTTCCCTACTCGTTAGCATGCACAGCACTTCAAGACCACTTCCCAGTCGACATCAGGCCCCCTGCAGTCGCTCTCATCCCCCCACCCCCGCCCTTGCAGCCTGAGAGATGGATTCTCGAAAACAGACTTCCAGGGCTACCAGCTAAAACCAGCAGGGAGACCAAGCTGCGCTCAGAAAATTCATGCACTAAGCCCTGCTCCCCACCTGCCCTCCTACCTTCACCCATGCGTGTTTGTAGCCACATCTTCTACTTCGGTCCTTCTCGCTCTCAAGTGTCCTTCACATGGCAGTTCTCCCCTCGTGCGCATTACTGTCTCGCGGCCATCTTCCGAACTAGTCCAATTTCAACTAGGAGACCCTGTTAGCTGGCAAGTCCTGCAAAATGCACTGTCACCACACGAACACTCGGGATGCAAGCGTCCATCTTTCTCCAGCACAACTCTTAAAGCTAGTTCAATAAACACAGTTCCAACAAGAAAGGAGAGAAAAGAAAGGAACGAAAAATCAGCCTCTCCTCCTTTTTGTACGAACAGTCAAGTGAAGCCTTGTTCACCGCAGTTTCTGCAGTAGGGCTTTAACAAATTCCTCAACTAAACGAGCACTTGGATTGCAAAAATCCATCTCTCTTCAGCACGAGTCTTAAAGCTAGTTCCAGTAACACAACTCCAACAGGGAGAGAGAGAGAGAGAGGGGGGAAAAAAAAAGGAAAAAGAAATTGGAACGAAATCCAGCCTTTCCTCCTTTTATACATATAGTCAAGTACAGTAGAGTTTCAGTCTTTCCGAGTTCACCACGGTTTTCTGCTTTTTGGCCTTAACGATTTCCTCAGCCTTCTCGATCTCCCAAAACGAGTACGTGGCTCCCTCGTGCTTTATTTTTTAAGTGGTGGGGTACACTAAAAAATTCTCCACCTTACTCTCTCTTAGCTGCTGCATTATACCCTTAAGCATCTTCCTCCTCTGCAAGCGGAATAGTCTTGGGACATGTAAAGGCAGTGCCCCTCGTATGCCACAGTACCCTTCTTCCGAAATGCCTTCAAAACCTATTCCCTGTCCTGGAAATGGTGAAACTGGAAGATTATTTGCCACCGCGGCCCATCCTTTGGTGGTTTGGATATCATGGCCTTGTGAGCTCTTTCCAGCTTTTGCTTCCCCTTCGCGGGTTTGAGTTCCAGCAAGTCCAGTAGCACCCCTGCACAAAAATCAAGCACACTCTCCCGCTCCGTGCCTTCCGGCAGGCCCCTTAGCCGCAAATTTAAATGGCTGATAGTTCTCTTGCTAATCAAGCACATCCTTCAATTCGGCCAGTTCTTTCTGGAGTGCTGCTGCCTGCCCAGGAGTCGCCAGCAGTTCGTCTTCCACATGCGATATTCTCTCTTCCATTTCTGTGATTCTTTCTGCTTGCTCTACTTGCTGCTCCTGTATCTCCTGGAGCTTTACATCCAATTTCCCCTCCAACTTAATCAGCCTCGACTCCAAAGCTGCTATAACCTGCCCCGTAACCTCTCTGCCCAGCGTGGCAACCTCAGCCGTCGACGATGAGACCAGGCCGCTACTCTCTCTTCCTTTTCTTGCGCTTTTGGAGGCATTTCTTTGACTTTTTGAAGGATCTGGAGTGAGATAATCGTCCATCCTGTCTTCTGATAGTATAATTTGCTAAACTCCGCGGACTTAGGCACTTTTTCCTATTTTAAAACTTTAATTTTAGGCTGTTTAGAGGGAGCAATGTGGGAACATCCATCCGTTCAGTTAGATGCTCATTAACCCCCTAAAGATGCTTTTTATAAAAGATATGATGATGAGCACTAGCTCTAGTCTGTTATTAATACTGTAATCTAAGACATTGTTTGGTCTATACCATGGGTCCGTAGAAAACCTCAATAAATATTCAAGTTGGAAAAAAAGAACCATGAGGTGGAAACACAACTAAGCTGTGCATGGTTGTCCATGTGTTATTTAGTATAGTACACGGTTTGAAATATTATTTTTTTTCTCTTCCCGAGAAATTTTCCATTTAATTTATTTCTTTTGTCGTGCAGCTTTTTTCCCTTGGACGGCTATCGGCACCTGTTCCCCTCTCCCTATGGCCAGCATCCGCTCCTCTAGACTTGCCTCAGAGCTAGTACCACATGGATTCCCCTTGGCAGGGCGGAGGAGGAGCACCCCTTGAGCTACATATGCAGATGCTCCGGTGTCCGAGTGGTGGTGCGGGGAGAGGCAGAGGGCTTCATGAAGTCCTTGGATCCTTTTTCCATTTCTCCCCTTGAGCCAGCAGCGGCACAGGCTGTGCAAACGCATAGGGGTGCACATATGTCCCAGAACCGCTGCTCTGCCCATCCCTGACTTGCGTCTGCTGCCCGTGCATTAGTACTGCCACCAGGTGGCAACCTAGAGCTGAGTTAGCACACCACGTCGAGTGGAGGAGGAGAGAGGAGAGAGAACGGCCTGATTGCTACTCTATCCACTCCCAGCCACTCCGCCGACCCCTGGGGATCTGAGCTTGTTCATAAATTCTAGTTGCCTGTGTGACGAGAGGTAGGGTGCACAGTGCCTCAGCCCTCTGCACCACGGGGCTGAGTTGTATTTTTTATTTAAAGAAAGAAACACAGAAATCTGCCCTTATCCAGCTTTTAAAATCACACCCAGTTGAGGGTAGTTTTTGTTAATGATGAAACAGGAGATTTTATGTTAGGGGAGGGTCTGGGTTCTTTGTGTGTAGGGGGAAAATAAAAAAGCAGCAGATGGCATGAGTTTCCACAAAAGGGTACAGTTCTATGAACTGTGATACAACAGCTCTTTACCCACAGGGATCAAATATATAACAGAGGGGACAGCACGCTGTATTCCTGGAGCTCTCAGCAGCCATGTGCAAGCTAACCTGTACCACTATGAAGGAGAAGGACAGGAAGCACCACAGTCACTTGGTGTCCCCTCTCCCCTCTAGTTTTGTATTTATTTGATATCTATGTTTTTACCTGTGGTGGAAATCTATGCTGAACAGGGAGTAACCATATACTTTAAACCACTGACTGCTTCTAAGGATGTCACTGGTTGGAGCATTTCTAATGAATCTGTAGGGGTCTACATACAGAGCTGGTTGTAAAGATGAGTGAGAGGGAAAACAAGAAAGGGAAGTATCTGTAGAAAGTGAGCACTTGTAGAAATACTATCAGTGAACAGTAAACTCTGAGCCTACAATGCTCGATCACACGGCCAGTTCAGCAGCGTTCTTGAAGGTGCACAACAGCGGGATTGTTGCCTCTGTGCATGACTGAATGCCCGCAGTTTGGCCGTTTCATTGTGGCTGCGATCCCTCTTTTCTTGGGATTGTGTGGTGGTATGGGCGTTTTACTTTGCCGTGTGAACCTCCCACACCACCTACAACATTGTGGCAGGCTTTTCCCAGCCTGCACGTGTGGCCGCAGTTTAGTACATTTCAAACAACATGAAGTCTTGCTATATTATAGACATTAGCAGTTTGTTCCAGCTCTAGAACTGCCCCGGAGTGCAATGGTTAAAACCATTCCAAAATAGAATTTTGGCACGAGAGCAGCTCTATCTGTGTCATTTCAAACTTGAACTGTCAGATTCTTTACTCCGCCTCAGTGAACAGTCGCTCCGGAGATTTCTCCTTCTGCTCGGTTCATTTCTCGGTTTAAAAAGTGTTTTCTCGGTTGGATTTAACCGAGAATAGTTTTATTTTAACCGCAAAACCGTTCGTTCAAGCTTCCATCTGTGGTAAATCGTAAGTAAATGAAGGTTTTGTCTGTGTGGAACTTGTAAGTTATCGGTTCGGTTTTGAACCGATCAGTGGGTTTAAAACTCATTTAAAACTAAAAGTTACTATTTTAGAGTGCGGTTCCGGTTCTTATTGGTTCTAAAAAACGGATTTATTACGTTTTTCCAATACCCGATAACTGTTAGGAACCGATAATGGGTGTCTTGCCTGGCACTCCGTTAAAGAGGCAAGTTTTTGGTTAGGCTGGCATTATGTCTGAGAAACCCAGAAGAAAAACTGGCCCACTGGTTTCAACACTGTGATGTTTGTGGGAAGTCTTTGCCAAGGCTGACCCACACACACATGTGTTTATTGTCTGGGGTTTGACCACCTCCAGTCAGACTGCCAGGTATGTAAGAATTTCCCTGCAGCCACCCTGGAAAAAGATTGGGCAGGCTCAGGGAACGAGAGGCCAAAAAGTCCGCTGACCCGGATGGCCAGCCCGGTTCGGTGCCAACCGAACCAGAGGGAGTGCCCTCTGACCAGGGCCAGACTTCCTCGGGCAAAAGAAAAGCTGGTTCTGAGGAACCAATTCCAGTAAAGAAAACAAGAAAATCAGCAGGTCTGGAGTCCAAAATTCCTTCTCCAACTGCTGCAGAGATAGCAAAGCCATACAGATTGTCCAGTCACTGTCTCAGGGTCCGTCCAAACCACCACTGTCTGGTAAAAGGTCGGTTCGTCGGTCCCAGTGGTTCAGGATTATGATATTGAGGAATTTTATGAACCAGAGGAGGGGAGGAGGATTATAAACAGTATGAATGTGGCTGGGAAGGTCTGGGTTGCCCATTGAACCGACATCTCCCCAGACAGACCTTTAGAATCTCCCTTATGCTGTCTGAGTCCCCATCTCATTTTATGTTTTATAAAAAGTTGCTGAAACCTCCAGCTTCCTTTAGAAGAGGTGTGGATGAGCAAGAGGAGCCTGATTTTGTAGAAATGATGGATATTCCAGAGTCTAGGAGATTGTCTATTCCTTTACATAAGTCTTTTAGGAAACAAACAATTAAAATTTTAAAGCTCCTAATTCTGTGCCTCCTGTAGATAAAAAGATGGACAGAAGGTATACATTGTCAGGCCCTGATACAGAATTCCTTTCTCAGCAATGCAGTCATGTTGGGGTAGTTCAGGCTGCTGCATGTGATAAAGCTAATATTCCTTGGCTTCACATCCTCCTGACAAGGATTCCAGGAAGATTGATGCCATGGCAAAAACAGTATATGGCAGCCTCTCTGGGACTCAGGCAAGCAAATTATATGCCTTATGTAGCTAGGTATCAGAAATCTAGATGGGATACTGTTATCACGTGGCCAAAGCGGGCCCATGGCCAGCTGGCTAGTGAACTAGAACAGGTGGCTGCTGATGGCATTAGCCTCTAAGGTTCGGTTTCATGCTGCTGTGGATGTTAATGATGTTTCCTCTAGGGTCATGGCCACATCTGTAGCTTTTCATAGGTTGGCCTGGCTCAGGTGTACTAGTTTGTCACAGGATACCCAGACTAAGGCTATGGATTTTCCTGTGGTGGGAAATTCTCTGTTTGGAGAGCAGACAGAGAATTACATGAAGAAGATGGATGAATATAGGGCTACTTACAAGAGTGCCCAGGCTTCTTCAGAGGTAGGGGCAGACGAGGGGTGGGCAGACCTGCTCCCACCCCCCAGCCTAAAGCTCCTGCGAAACAGGCACCCTGATGGGGTGCCCAGGGCCGATTCTCCTGTACCAGTGGGGGGCAGGCTGGCTTACTTCAGTCAGAATTGGGCTTTTTTAACCTCAGACAAGTGGGTTCTGGAAGTAGTAAGCCAGGGTCTGGTTCTCAGCTTCAAAAAGTTTCCCAAGTTGAGAAGCAGACTTTTCTACCTGCAGTGCTTCAGAGACCCTCGCTCTGAAACAGAGGTCTCATCCCTGTTAGCTCTCAGAGCAGTAGAAGGGTTCCTCCCTGCATCAGGGCAGGGGTCTGTATTCCAGATACTTCCTTACCCCAAAAGACAGGAGAATGGCGGCCCATTTTAGATCTCAGATATCTGAACAAGCATCTTTTGAAACCAAAGTTCAAAATGGTAACTCTGGCAATGATTTTACTCTTCCCTAAGGCCAGGGGACTGGCTAGCCTCCCTGGACCTCAAGGATGCCTATTTCCATGTCCTAATCAGAAGATCCCATCGAAAGTACCTCAGATTTGAACTGCCCTCAGGTCATTACCAGTTCAGAGAATGCCCTCGGCCCTACCGCTGCTCCAAGGGTATTCACAAAGTGTCTAGCAGTGGCAGTGGCCCACTTAAGGAGGCAGAGGATTGCTGTTTTCCCTATCTAGGACGACTGGCTCATTGTAGGCCAGTCCCCAGAACAGGTAAAATCTCACCCGCAGGTCACCCAGCAGCTTCTCACCTCCCTGGGTTTTCTGCTAAACCTACCAAAGTCGGTTCTGGAACCAGTCCAGGTACTCACCTTTATATGGGCAGAATTGGACACAAAGCTAGCCAGAGCCTTTCTTCCCAGAAAGGGTAAGGAATTTAGTGGCTCTGGCTCTTCCTTCACTCTGCAGGTCTCCGACCAGCAAGACACTTTCTGCAGCTCCTGGGGCACATATGGCTGCATCCACAGCTGTTGTGCAGGGAGCCAGATTTCAGATAGAGAGACATTCAGTTTCACTTGAAAACCTTTGGTCTCAGAGAAGAGACCCCTTCCAAGTTGGTCCCAGTGACTGAACCTTGATCCTAGCTCTCCAGTGGTGGAAGGATCAGAGCAATTCTAAGAGCGGGTCCCCTCATTTCCCTTCTCACGACTTGACTCTCACTACAGATGCTTCCCTTCTGGGTTGGGAGCCCACATGGGCAACCTTTCCACTCAGGAGTTTGGTCCCCCAGGAATCTCTGCTCCACATCAATTTGCTGGAACTCAGAGCTGTCTTTTAGCTCTTCAGGCTTTTTCTGCATCTGTCCACACAAGGTGATACAAGTCAGAACAGACAACACCACAACAATGTGGTACATCAACAAACAGGGGGCACTCGGTCTTCGCCTTGTGCACCGAGGCAATGAAGTTGTGGTCTCTGGTCTATTCCCTGAACACTTCTCTCATAGCAGTTCATCTTCCAGGAAGGACAATGTCCTAGCGGATGCCCTCAGCAGGATTTCCCAGGGCCATCACGAATGGTCCCTGGATCCTCAAGTGCTGGGGATAGTTTTTGCCAGGTGGGGCATCCCTCAGATAGATCTTTTGCAGCCCCAGACAATCACAAACTTCCTCTGTTCTGTTGCAGGCCTCCAGTGCTGGGCTCAGTTCCGTGGATGCCGCTCTTCTGGATTGGGAGGGAAGTTCCTCTATGCTTCCCTTTCCTCTCCTATTCAAAGTACTAGTCAAAATCAGATCTCAGCCTTGCAGGGTGATTCTCGATTGCCCGGATGCCAGGCAGCCCTGGTACCACTCCTTCTGTCTCTGACAGTCCATCTTCCCGTACCTCCCAGGAATCACAATCTGTTGACTTGTGCCCAGGAAGGGTTTGGTATCGGACCTCAAATCCCTCAACCTCAAGGCCTGGCTCTTGAGGAGTTAGAGATTTGCTGATTTACTCCTCTCTCAGGGTGTTCTTGAGATCCTAAAGGCTTCCAGAAAGCCTTCCACTAGGGCTACTTATAGTTCTAAATGGAAAGGTTTTCCATTTGGTGTGCTGGGAAAAATATTTCCCAGAATCTGCTGAATTGCCCATTTGTTAGATTACATGGTACATCTTAATTCCTTGGGTCTCAGACCAGCTACCCTGAGAGTTCATTTGGCAGCTGTGTCTTTTGTGTCAGCAGGAAAGTCATCCCTCTTCCTCTCATCCTGTGTTTTCCAAGTTTTTAAGGGATTACTCCATACTAATCCTCCCTTTGGGAACTGGCCCCTGCTTGGGACCTTAATGTTTGCATTGCCCAGTTAATACAACCCCTTTTGAACCTCTGTCTTCTGCAGAGCTTAAGTACCTAACTTGGAAAACTGTTTTCTAGTGGCTATCACTTCTGCCAGGCAGCATAAGTGAATTGCAAGCCTTGTCAGTGGAGACTGACTTTATTTCTTTCCACAGGGATAAGGTAGTCCTTAGGACTAATAGGAAGTTTTTGCCTAAGGTGGTTTCAGATTTCCATCTTAATCAATCTATCTCCTTCCAGTATTTTTCACTGATCACTCCTCTTGGTGAGATGAGGTTGCACAGCCTGGATGTTAGAGAGCTCTTAGTTATTATAAGATGCCAAAGGTCCAGGTTTGAATCCTCCAACTTTTCCTTACCTATGGTGAAGTTGGGAAAGGCAAACCTGCCACTAAAGATCAATAGCCAGGTGGATTGTCTCTTGTATCCAATTTTGTTATCAGAAGTGGGCAGAGCCCCAGGTTTGAGGGCTCATTCTACAGGGTACAGCTCGTCTCTAGCTGCTGCCAGAGATATCCCTTTTAGAGATTTTCCAGGCTGCTACTTGGAAAAGCGGTACACTTTCCAAGCATTGCTCCCTGGATGTCAGGCCAGGAGAGATGCTCGGTTTGCACAGCTGTTCTTCAGAGCCTATTCCTAAGTAGGTTCTACCCCTCCTCCATGGAGGTACTGCTGTATTCTGCTAATATCTATAATATAGCAGGACTTCATGTTGTTTGAAGAAACATTACTCACCTTAGTAATGTTGTTTCTTCTAATGGAGTCTTGCTATATTATGACCTCCCAACCTGCCCCTCTCAGGAACCTCTACTTGGTGGGGTGCGAAGCTTCGTGTAGGCACTACTTATGTCCTGTTAGCATTTTGTCCCTTTGGGACTTTGGGGGTGTATGTGTGCAGCGTGTGTGTGTTTATTATACTTATGTTCCATGTTCATATTATTAGAATGGTGTTAGTATTTCTGGTCCCCTGACTTGAGTCTTGGGTGTTGGGACCATCAGTGGTTGTTATTATTTAGGTAGCCATTTGGCTAGTGTAGGTTACAGCTTCCACACAGACCTTAGTGAGTTTGGCTCGTAAAGATCTGACAGTTCAAGTCTGAAATGACACAGATAGAGCTGCTCTCGTGCCAAAATTCTTTTTTTTTTTTTTTTTTTATATTTTCTCTCTATCCTCCTCCCTCCTCGCAACCACCTCTTCTTCGGGAGACACCTTATGGCCTTATCACTCTTCGCTGACCTACCTGGAGCCAGTGCAGTCCATGCCTCATTGAGCCGTGGCTGCTTACCCCCAAAGGCCAGTGAGGTGGTTCCCCGGCCACCCGGCGTCCTTCTAGTCTCGTCGGCATGCTGTCCCTGGACTGGTAGGGGCATTGAAGGTCGGGGCCCTGGTGCTCCGTCTACTAGGTGGCTGCAAGGGTTTTTTCCTGGTGTTCCACGACGTGCCATGTCCAGTGACGTCAAGGCGCCGAAGTGCCGACGTCTGGTACGTCGCCCCTCGTGTGTTTGGAGCGCCGGGCTTGCTGTACCTCAGGTCTCCACCTGGGGACAGACAAGCACCGAGGCTCAAGTAGCCCTCCCTCCCGGAAGGGCCAGGCAGTCCCTGGGGCGGCTCAGTCCTCTCCTCCCGGGTGACCTCCAGCTCCGGGCTGCGTTCCCGAACCGGGTCGCTGGCGTCAAAGCGGAAATCCAACCGCTGCGCCGGCGGGCCGGCTTTCGTGCCAAAATTCTATTTTGGAATGGTTTTAACCATTGCACTCCGGGGCAGTTCTAGAGCTGGAACAAACTGCTAAGGTCTATAATATAGCAAGACTCCATTAGAAGAAACAACATTACTAAGGTGAGTAATTTTTTCTTTCCTACCCTAGTTCAACTAAATGTCTTTTCCGGCTGTGTAGAGCAAGCTGAACTCGGGGAAAGTGTTTTTTATTGGAAACTGAGGGCAAAAAATGGAAGACAATACAGGCTCAGAGTTGAGCCCGAGCCCTGACACTGGGAATGCATATATGTATATGTATAAGTGCATGTCCAGTGACACAGCTCAACTCCGAGACCGATTTTCCTTCAATGTAGCCCTTGGTTTGCAATAATAAAATTAAAAAAAAAAAAAACTTTCCCAAATTCAGCTCTATTTACAGAGCCAGAAGCTGCACGTGGCTTGGAAGACCCATCCTTGAGCTGTGGCGTAACAGTAGGAGAGCCCAACCCACACCACGCCCCTTCTTGGCTGTGACACTTCTTGAATTGCCTGAACTTAGATGAGAGCATCTATAGTGCTTCTGTCTCCATACGGTCTGAACACTGATCCACAGCGTTTCAGCAAGCATGGCCACAGCGAATCACACGGCACCAGTGTAAATGCCGGCCATGTGAACAAGCCTTAAAAGCATAGCTTTCCACAGTGCTCAGAGCGTCTGTTTCTGCGGTATGATCATGTGTCTCTTTTTCCCAAATTTTGAGGGGCATTGTCCTGCATGTGCGTGATAAAAAGTCAGAAGCCCTGGTTGCTAAGTTGCATGTTTGTATTCGTTTGAAGATTGGTTCTGGAGGATTTTAAAAGATGGTATCTTTGGTATGCACTAATGTTACTTCTGAAATGAAAAATGGGGTCCCCAAACTGTGGGTCAGTTTGTTAAAAACATATAAATACCACCAGTGTTCTGTCTGATTTCCCATCTTTTAAAAAAAGTACTAACACCAACATAAAAGATACCAAGCACAACTCTTCATTCTTGACTTGATTTCCAGCTGCTTTCAGTTCAGTTTGCAATCAGAAATGACGAGAGAGAGAGAGAGAGAGAGAGAGAGAGAGTGTACTTGAATTAGTTTAATTTTATTTTATCTTACTCCAATTTTTGCGCCTTACTGCAGTGCAGTGGGGCATCCAACCGCCGGACCCCACTGACCCAGAGGACAGCAGGCTCACTTTCGCCATAGGTCCAAGACGGGCTGTTACCGGACCCCTGACGCGATCTCCACGCAGGCCTCCAGGTCGGCGGTGCACGGCCATCAAGCTGCTCGGTCATGCCTTGCTCTTTCCACACTAGATTTTTCCTCCAGAGCTGGCAGTGCAATGCCTCGTACCGCACATCAAGCATCTTGCCAACCTCCATTCTCCATGCTAGTGCTATCGCCTACCCTCCCTGCCTTCTCCAGGGGCCGCCCAAGCGTAACACAACTCTCTAGCCCACCCCAGAGGAAGGAGAGCAGTCCTGGGACGCTCAATCCAACCTCTTCCCTGCCAGCCCGAGTCTGTTCCCGGGTTGCCGGCATGGTGCGAGGTGTGGCATCCAGCGCCTCAGCCCTCAGCACCACCAGTCCGGCCATGAGTTAGTTTTAAACAGTACCACTATACCAAAAACCTGAATTTTTTCTAGACTTGCAGCAAATTTCTTTTTTCAGACTTTTTCTTGAGTTAGATACAGTAGCATCACGTTATACCTGATAGAAAGGAAGGGACATCATCTTGTGTCAGATAGTCAGCTAGAGCTCTCTCTCTCTCATTCACACACACACACATATATTTGTGTTTTGTTAATGGCTCCCTGAACTGGTAGGACTTGAGAGGATGGAGTGGTTAGGAGTTTGGAGGCAGCTGCAGATGAGTTTATGAAGGTTGGGTGGTGTGCAGTAGCAGGAGTGGTTGGTTCTGTAAAGCTACTTGGATGGTAGGGACATTTGTAAGATGGGAATGTTCCTGGTGATCATCCTGTGGAGAGAAGGGCATTGGAATGAAAGGTGAGCACCAGTGACATTCATCATTGTTGACACCCGCAGGGTCCAGGTTACGGGGCATGTTAGCATGACGGATGGCACCTCAACCATCAGTGCCAGCTCAGAGGGCTAGGGGTAACTAAAGACAGGGTCAGCTGTGGTTCAGATTTCACTGGGGAGGGCCAAAGGTGACTCATGCACCCAGTCAACGTTACCATTATCACCTGGGCCAATTAATGCTACAAGCCACTGTGCATCCTCCTTGGTGTGCAGAACATGTTTTTGACCTGGAAATGTGGATGGATTTGGATCAGGTATAGAAGCGAGCACATTTGGTGCTGTAGATGCCCATTGTGCGTGCAGAAGTGTGTGGGGGGAGGGGGCAGGGCATTCCACTGCCACATAAGCCCAGTCACACCTGCAGTGGCACATTTGTCTTTGGGGGGTCAGGCCCCTTGTGTGTGTGTGAAAGTAGTTAATGCACATTAGAATGAGAGCACATTACTTTCCAGTCTTGCCCAGTAGACACTACACAGTGAATGTGTTAAGTGGCGTAAAAGCAAACGTTTAATGTCCATTAACATTTTATTTATTACGTGTTTTACTTTCCATACCCAGGATAGCCCAGCTGAGGTGCAGAATCTTGTTTTGAGTGAGGTCCTGCTGTTGCCTATTTCCGCAGCTGGATGGACTGGAAAACTGGGGGGGGGGGCTAAGTGACTTAAGTCCCTTTTACACAACAGGCTCTGCACTGCAGTGAGGGGTGTAACGCACCTGAAGCATTACCTCTTTTGCCATGTGTGGGAACCTGCACCACATCCCAATCGAACGCCACTGATTTAGCGTTACCTGTTTTCCTGGGTTTGCTGTTGCATTTACCCATTGTGCGCCACGTGTAATTGCAGCACAAGTGTTCACATCGATCCGGAGATAGTCTCACAATACCCTGTTGCTAACACACAGAGCACTTTCCTCTACTAGTCCAGAGGTTTATATGTGCAATATTGTACCCAAGTTCAGCTAAATATATTTTCAGATACTAGAAAGAAAGTTGATCTCTGGGGAAACTAGTTCCTTTTTCTGAAAGCGTGGGCTAAGATGTACTTTAAAGTGCTCAAAAGTGGAGCTGTGATAGCGGGCATGTGTTTATGCATATTGGGATATGAATATGCACATGCTCACTATTATAGCTCCACTTTTGAAAATGTATTAAGGTGAACTCTGGTAAAAAAAAAATGTCAAGTGAACAGGAGGTCTGGGGCAAGTCTCGGCTGGAAATGCAGCTGAACCTACAGCGTAGCACAGGACTGATGTATGGGCTGCAGTGTTTAAGCGAAGGCTGCGATGCAGACACAGCAGGTGTAAGCTCAACGAAAACGTTGCAGTGTAGGTAGGGCGCTGTGTAAAAGCACCTTTAGTGTCATGCCAGGAGTATTTTTTTTTTTTTTTTTTTTTTGCTTTATGTTTATTGTTTTAAGTGAAACTTGCACAAAATCCCTCATACAGGGCTGTAAGTACAGCAATAAAAACGTTATAAAGTTGACATTCGTATTTCTCCTCTGCATTCTGTAAAAATAGGAATGGGAGGTTACCAAAGCTTAGATTAATAATTGTCCATTCTTGCTAGCCAACTCAACGGCTTTAGAATGTCCAGATTCAACTAGAGCTTACAAAGGAATAGTTGAAACAATCACATTGGATTGCTATTTATCCGTTTCTACAAATGTACAGTAAATAGGAAAACACATGAGACTGTGCTTTTCTATAGCTTTCTGCACACATCAGTCTTTCCAACAAGCACTTTGCTTTATAAACATAGTCTTAGGTTTTTCTTGTATTGTAGTTACCCTCCAGTTTTGTACCACAATACAGCGAATGCACAATTCACCCTTTAATTACGGGAATGTTCTCCCAAATGATATTGAAAATGTTCCGTTTGCTGTGTGTAATTCTTATCACAAGACTTGTCTATGATAAAAGTTTAAAAATAAAGTATAAAAAAAAAAGTAAACAGAAGAGCTCACAGACTCATTCTGCTTTTCTTACCAGTTTTATCAGTTGCACTAAATAAACCTGCAGCAAACCCTTATGCTCATAAAACTCCATATATGGCCATTTAGAAAATACTGCTCCAGCATTTTAAATTATTAACCCTGTACAGAAAAAAAGCGTCATGTAAACATATACTAAAATAATACCAAAGAGAACAAGGCTGGCTATGAGCAGTGTCCCATCTGAATAATATGCAAATGAGACTGACCTTGCATTTTATATGCAAAAAGGGCTAGTTTTGGCTGTATGGAGTCAAATATTAGCACACTAACAACTCTGTTTAAAAAAAAAAAAAAAAAAAATTTGAAACCTCTTCCTTCAAAATGCAAGAAAGTTGTTTGTCGTCTTTGCCCGTTATTTCTTTCCTTTTTTTTTTTTTTTTAAGAAGCCTACATAGTAACATTCGTGAACAGTGACGGCAGAAAAAGACCAATGGTCCATCAAATTTGCCCACGAGACCCTATGTAACCCTGAAACCTAGCGTCATTATGGGGTTTTAATCCTCCACAGTGGCCTCCCTATTCCTTACCCCAGATTCGTCACTACAAGTAAGTACTGTTCCTTTCACTCTCTCAAGCCCGTTTGATGCCTTCCATGGTTTTAGCTCCCACTGCCTCTAACAGGCAGTTCCATGGTCCCACTGCGTTTTCAGTAAAATAATACTTCCTCACATCTCTTCTGAACCATCCCCCTGTCAGTTTCCAGTTGTGCCCACATGTTGCCATACTGCTGCTCCTGCTAAATAGTTCCCTGTAATTCACCTTGTTTCTTCCGCTCAGGAATTTGAGGGTTTCTATCGTATCCCCACTCTCTGTTCTGGTCTTGAGCGAGTACATGTTCAGCACCCTTAGGTGCTCTTCATAGAGGACTTCCCTGCTGGCTCTTAATCATCTTTGTCACCTTTTAAATGAATATGTCTTTTTCTCCCAGCCCTGGTAGTCGTCAAGCATATACCTTGGTCAGGCCTGCTAGCCCCTGTCCTCCTTGTGACCAGTCCAGCCTGAGCGTCTCCCACAGGTATACACCCTCTGATAGTGTAGACCCAAGAGAAAAACCATCCCCACACGGCAGTCCATTATGTAGACTAGATCTCATGCCGGCTGGCACTAGGACCCAGCCTGTATGGTGCCCAGTGCCTTCCCTCCCCAGCTGCAGTGCACTGCTGAGTGGCAACTGCTTTGGCCATGCCTGCCTCCCTGCCAATGTGACAAGAGCTGGAACTTGAACTTTGGTCACTGATGTGGTGGCACAGAGGCCATCTTGGCTTCCCCATGACTTAACCCCACAGAAGAGAAAAAAGAAGCATTTCCATATCCCTTTTCGTACACGCACACTATCCCACAGTGCTTTGCAAGCAGTGAGAGACTGATAATGTGGTGGTCATTCTGCTTGGACATATGAACATACGAAACTGCCAGCAGAAAAAGGCCATTTGGTCCATCGAGTCTGTTCGATCTCTGCAGCTGCCCCTCTCACCCCACACACCTTCCCATAACTCTCCTTTGCCCTCCAGCCCCTCTTGAAGCATCCCACTGTTTTACAGGCTACCACCTCAGCAGGTAGTGCATTCCATTCTGCTACCATCCCTTCTGTAAAAATGCCTCCTCATTTCCCTCCTAAACCTTCCACCCTTCAATCGCATGTCATGATCCCAGTGTCTCTACCCACCCACCTCCCTTGACAGTCCCTCTGTGCCTGCCTGTTTATTGTACTTTATATGTACTTACTGTACGTGGTTTCAAAATTACCTCACTGATGGGTTCCAAAGGTATAATTTGGTGGGGTCACACCTACTTTAGCATTGGTAAAGTGTGGAGTCCTCGGGGCTCCATACTGGGACCATTATTGTTTTATGTATTTTTTGATAGAATGGGTGGGGTTATTACTAAATCGAAATACATTATACACAGGTGATGCTGTTTATGTTCAGAACAGATCTGCCACAGAGATTAATGCTGTATTAAACAAGGAGATGCATGCTGTACAACATTGGCTTGAAACCAGTAGATTAGTCCCAAAAAGGTTGAAAACAAAGGTGATGTTATTTGGCACCAGGGCTAAAGTCCAGGATCATGAGCAATGTCTTAGCATTACAACTCTTGATGGGTCCTGTTTTGAACAGGTCTCTAGTTTCTGTTGTCTTGGAGTTACTTGGACACTGTGTTAAGTTTTGAACCACATTTTGTAAAAGTTACTTCTGTAATTCATTCAAAAATCAATATGCTTTATAGGTTGTACTGCTTTTTAACTTCTGATGCAAGGATTGCTATTGCCAAGCAGTGTCTTGCCCTATGGTGAATCATGCTAACTTAATTACTGATAACACATCTTCAAGGGTACTAGCGAAAAAGGCAGCTTTGCTGCAGCTTATCAGCAAATTTGCCTTATCCTTGCCATACTACACACCATTGTGATTTTTACAGCAAATGGGTTAGTTACCAGTTGCTTTAGGATTATAAATACAAGTATTTCCTTATGATTATATAGTTATTTCCAATACCATGATTCAGAATTTTTCTCTAGAAATAGAGTAGATAACAAAGCCCTAGAAGTGCCCTTTATGAGAAGAGTAAATGGTCAGAGGACTCTGCATACACTGGGCTAAGTATATGGAAAGCCTTCCCTTGATTTAAGGATTCAAATCACTGTCACCACTTTTAATGGAAAATTGTTCTCTTACATTGTTGGCTTATTTAAATGTAATGTGTGTTGTCTTGAATTGTTATACTGTATATTGAATGTGGTGTATGTTTTGTGAGTCGCACCTGCAAATGGAACTCTGCTCCAGTGTGTTTACTCATTAAGCCAGTAAACAAACTTAAAGGCCTCAGTCACATCCCCTGTTCCTCCTCTCCTCTTCTCCAGAGAGTACAGGTTCAGCTCCTCAGTGTAACCTCTTTGGTAACTCTTCCAGACCCAGGATCATCTTTGTTGCTCTGCGTTGCACCCTTTCCAGCAATCTAATGTCCCCTTTAGTTAAGGGCACCAAAACTGAACGCAGTACTCCAGGTGGGATTTGACCAGTGAACTGTATAACAGCAGAATCACCTCCCTCCTCCTGGAAGTTAAACCCCTTGCAATACAACCCAGCATCTTGTTGGCCACCGCTGCTGCTGCTGCTTTCCTACACTGTGCTGAGTTGTTCCTTGCTCCCGTAATGAGCAACCCCCTGATCTTTCTCCTCTTCAGTCACAGCTACCTGTACACCCCCCCCCAGATGGTAGCTCCTCTTTGGATTATTTTCCTCAAAATGCAGCACCTTGCAGTTGGTGGCGCTGAAACCAAGTTGCCAGGTGTCAGACCATGTCTCCAGCCTTGTTAGAGTCATAGGTTCATAGGATTTATACAAGTTCAGTAGGTATTTCTACCTACCTGCAATCCCTGCCACCCCCTTCGTCATCCACCACTGCTTCCATCTTGATGTCTTCCACAAATAGACTAATCTTGCTATTTGTGCCTACTGAGATGTCTGTAATAAATACCCCAAATAACACTGACCCCTGTGGGACCCTGCTCGTCACTGCCCTTGGGGATGATAATTCTCCTCACACCACCACCCTCTGCTGCTATCCCTGCAGCCAGTTCTCCACCCATCCTACCAATTTTGCCCCTGCCCTTGTGCCCCTTAGCTTACATGGTAGTCTCCCATGTGGCACTGAGTCGAATGCCTTACTGAAGTCCAGGTACGGGACATCCACCACATGCCCTTTGACCATTTCCCTAGTCACCCAGTCAAAGTAGTCCACTAGGTTGGTGTGGCAGGATCTGCCCTTGATAAAACCATGCTGCTGACTGTCCTGCACCACACTGACATCCAGCAGGGTCACCAGCCTCTCCTTCAGGATTGTTTTCATCAGTTTCCCCACTATGGACCTTGAGACTCACTGGTCTGTAGTTCCCTGGTTCATCTTTCAGCGCTCTTATGGGTGGAACCATGTGAACTATCCTCCAATCCTGAGGTACACACCTTGAGTCTAGAGCAGCATTAAATAGGCCTGCTAGGATCTCTGTAACTCCTTCAGTACCCTGGAGTGTATGCCATCCGGTCCCGGTGCCTTGTCCACCCTCAGTGCCCTTAACCCTCTAGTACGCTACCTTCTGTGATTTCCCATCCTCACCCCTCCCCTCTGATCCTATCCTCTCCCCACCCTTAGGTATCCCCTTCTGTTTAGCAGCCAAAATGAGTGAAGTAGTCGTTAAGTGCTTCTGCCTTTTCATCCCCTTTTTTCCACCCATTCCCTCCTTCTAATCTCCTTACTATTTGGGCCTTATAACCCTTTTCTCCTGATATACCTGGAGAAGTCTTTTTCCCCTCTTTAATTTCCTTCACCAGCCTGAGTTCCCTTGATGCCTTTGCTGCCCTACTTCCTGGACACCTCCTTTGCTTCTTTCAGGTACTCCTCCCTGTTCTCCCCAATTCTGTAGGTGACTCTTTTGTCCTCCTCACCCTGTCTGACACCCTTGCTCATCCAGCTAGGATTCTCTGCCCCTAACGTTTTTGCTTTGGGGCTTGCTGCAGGAATCTGATGCCTCCTCTATCCCTAGTTTAATGAGTTCCCACCTCTGATTTGTGTCCATATTAGGCTGAATTCTGTCTAGGAACCCTTGCACCACTTCACCCATCTTTTTGAAGTCAGCCTTTCTAAAGTCTAGCACCTTTGTGCCAGATGCCCCCCTCTCCCTGTCCAGCTACAGCTGGAACCATGCTGTCTGGTGGTCACTCCCAGTCAGTGGTTCTTCCGCCCTCAGACCCTCACCCCCTCCCCATTAGACAGTACGAGGTCAAGGATATTCCCATCCCTAGTTAGTTCACTGACGCCACTGCATCAGGAAGTTATCCTGGAAGGTTTCTAGCATTATCTGTTCCCTTCTACCCTTGGTGGCAGGTGTCCCCCACTTCACTTCTGGCAGGTTGAAGTCACCTACTGTCACCACCCCACCCTTCTCACAGTTCTGCTGGATCTGTTCCGCCAATACCTTATCTGTCTTTTCCAATTGGGAGGGTGGCCTGTACACCACCCCCAACCATGGTGTCCTATTTTTTTGGATCTTGGATTTGCATCCATAGAGCCTCTGTATCTCCCTCTTCCCCCTATTCCCTAACACACTTTAGCCCCTCCCTGACATAGAGCGCTACCCCACTTTCCTCTTAACTGTATCCTTGCGGAATAGTCTATGACCTGGAACCACCAGGTCCCAGTCATGTTTTGGGTGGCCCATGTCTTGGTGATGGCTGCCATGTCCACCCTCCCTCTGCCATGAGAGCCTGTAGTTCCGCTTTATTCCGGATTCTAGCATTTAAAGATACCGTCCATCCCTTTCTTCTCCCCCTCCTTTCCGTTATGGCCCTCCTGTATTGTTTTGCTTCGCCTTATCTCACTGTTATGGGGGTAAGCCCATATGGTTTCCCATCCGAAGCCTCTGATCACCTCGATCCCTTTTGCCACCCTCTCCTAGTTTAAATTCCCTCAATATGTTCCCAAGCTTTTGCTTCAGTACTTTCTTCCCTCTTTATTTAAGTGCAGTCTATCTTTAGCGTATAGACTGCTGTCCTCTCAGTCACCCCACCTCCTACCAGCCCATACCCTTTTTCCTGACACCAGTTTACCAGCCATTGGTTAAACTCCTAAATCCGAGCGGCCTGGTGGCGCTGAGGTTGGTAGCTGGGCCACACCGCGCTACGCCGGTGACCCGGGTTGAGGAATGAGCCGGGCCATCTGGGGTCGGCAGGGAGGGGAGAGGATTGAGCGTCCGGAGGACAGCTCTCCTCTCCTGGGAGGGTGGGGGGTGTAGACTCTTCACTTGTCTGGCCTCTGTCGGAAGCCAGAGGCACAACGAGCACACAGAGAGGGCTGGGAGTGAGGACGTCGGGCGGGACGCCTTGACGCCTCGGGCGTAGCCACTCCCCAGAACAAGGAAAACACACCGGGCACCGAGGGAAGGAGCGCTCGGGGTATAGGCCCTAGTGACTGCTGCCTGCCTGACCCGCGGAGGAGACTTGGCGAAGTTGATTGATTGGGGTGTACCTGCCCCACCGCATCTTCCGCCTAGGGAACATATCCATGGCTCCATGGGGGTCTACTGGGTTCAGGTAAGGCAGTGCAGGGTAATACCTTAGTGACTCCCAACAGGCGGTGCTCTGATGTTGAAGGAGAGAAAACTACAGTTTCAAAAACAAAAAATCCTAAATCCTCAGTTTTCTTGCTGTACTTGCTCATGGGACTGGAAGTACCTCCAAGAAGGTAACTGATCTTCCTGCCCCCTCGCAAACTGGACCTAAATTCTCAAACCTCATCTGCCGTCCCATCAGCCAGGTCATTCGTCCCCAGGTGCAAAATTAGATGTGGTTTTCCCTTTTTAGCATATTTTAGTACTGCTTGTCCCATCCTTTCCGCCTTCATTCCTGTCATGGCTTCCACCCAGACCCGATTATGCCGCTCTCCCTTGCTACCCCACCTGACCCCTCTCAGTATTGAGTCCCCTAACACTAAGATCCCACCCATTTCTCCCTTATCACCCCTTCCATCCTCCTTTCCCTGTCCTAACTCCTTCCTCCTGCACACTGTTCCCCCTTTTTGCCCCTGTTATACTGCCCTTGTCAGTACTGCCTCCCGTGCTCATTCTATCTTGACACACATTAGGTTATTTTCCCTTCTCACCCCTCATCCTGTTTCTCTCTATTACCTTGGACTATTCTTCAACAGCACCTTTTCCCCCATCCGTCATTCCCATCAATGGCCAGTACCTGTTGGAGCCTATTGTATGTCTATGTGCAGTAGCTCTGGCCCCCGATCCTTTTGGCCCCCTATCTCCTGTACTTGTATCTCTCATCTTTGTCCCCAGTGTGGATTGTTCTCCATCTCCAGTCCCTACCCCTGTCACTTCATGTGTTTACCCGGTTACAGTTTGTGCTTCCCATTTCCTCTTCTCTTGCTGTCCAAGACATTTCCCTCTTTAATCTTTAAATCTCATTGTCCAGCCTCCCCAGCCTTTAACAAACAGAGCACTCCCCCAGCCTCCACAGGGTGCGCATGAATATGGCTGCTCCACAGATCTTACTTCGAGAGGGCTGTTGCAGTAGGTATTCACAAATAGGCCTAGGCCGTCAGGCGTTAGGACCCCAGGGAAAAATCTTCTAGCTACCAGTCTCTGGCGGGGACCACCCCCGACATCAGCTGGCCGATTCCAGCATACGTCAGTATAAAGGCGGTCCCATGCCGCCCTCCAGTTCTTTCCTGCTGTTGGCTCCATATAGTCACCTCGCAGAAGAATAGTGTGGCTAGCGTCGCCATTTTCGGATAAGTATTTTCCTTTTCTTGAAATTTAACTACGTTTTCTGTAATTGTCAATCCTACCAGCCATGCATGTACGTCCCAGTTGCCCTCCAGATCGCATAAAAACAAGTGTGACTCGTGTGGTACTCCTCCCGCACAAGGATGGCCATTCCTTGTGCCTCTTCTGTCTGGGCCCTGACCACCGCGTGGAAGAGTGCGAGCACTGCTGAAAATTCAATTCAGCCGCCTGCAAGAGATGGCAGTAGTCTCTCGGAGCCCTTCTCCTCAAGAAAAAGATGGCCTCCATGGAGAAAGAATTGAAGAAACTCAGTCAGGTGTCAGACTCTCCCGAGGGCCACCACAAGAAGAAGCGGGACAGAAAGAAACAGGGACCCGGGACTCGTTTGCCACAGCCCCTCCGACTCTGGCCAGAGTCGCAGGATCTTCCCTCTGGGGTGGACTGCTGTCGGTTGCCTTGGTGGTGTCAGGCATCGTTGGTCCCCGCCGGGCTTGCACTCAGGCTCGGCAGCGGGAACCTCAGAAAGGTAAAGGAGGCCTCCGTCCCTTCTGGCTGCCCATAATCCCGGCCTAGCGGTGAGGGCGTGTCCGATAAGTCGGGCTCTGGCTCTGTCGTCTCCTGCCCAGACAAGGCTGCTAAGCCGCCCATCGGTTCTTCCGATGGCTGCACAGCCTGTGATCCCCCATTGGGCCCTGATGCCACATCCGATGTCAGGGGATCACCGCAGCCAGTGTCTGATCAGCTGCCGTTGGAAGTACCTTCGTCTCTGATTCCTCCAGGGGAGTTAGCTCCTCCCTCCCCTGCCGGGGGTGAGGACCAGGAGGCGCTACTGCCATCAGGCCCCGATGCCCCAGCCTCCAGTGTCTGACCCAGCGACAGTTCCCATGCCGCTGCCTTCGGCTTGCCGAAGCCCGATGGCCCACTGGTTCCGCCGGCAGGGCCCGTGCCAGGGGACCCTCCTTCTGGGCCTTCTGACCCGCCTCCGGGCCGACGCCAAACCCATCAGCCCCTCCAGCTGGGCCTCCATCGGTTCTGTTGGGATACCAGACACCGCATCCTGCAACACTGGGGTACCCGATACCACAGTACCTGACGCCGGGCTTCCCTGGTCCAGGCTACCCACTATCCAGTTTTGGCTACCTGTGTTACTCTCTTCCACCTCCTTCTCTTTCTCCGCAGGTAGATTTGAAGTCAGTCCTGGCCTCTTGGTGAGCTGAAGCCAAATCTCAGCTGTCGTTGGAATTGGAGAGATGTCAGCCGACACTGGCCTCGACCCTGAGCCCCGGTCGTCTGCCAGCGGACACTCCTTCACCGGTCCCAGTCGACAGACCAGGACCATCTACTGGCACTCGTCCCTGGGAATTCACCCTCCTTGTGGACGTTTCCAGACCAGTGTATTTGCCTCTCCCTCCTATGGTTACATTCAGTTCCAGTCTTCCAACTCAGACGGAGATTATGAGCCAACGGACTCTGGAGAGGAACCTCACACTCCAGAACGTCCCACTCCAAAGGACTCTCCTAAGTCCCCTCCCCCCGGAGGATCCTTCCTTTTTGGAGCTGCTCAAGAAAATACAAGAGTCCTATGACTGGAAAAGGGTGGAGCAGGATATCCAGTCTCAAGACTTGCTGAACATTTAGACTTTGTGGAAGCCTCACCAACTCTTATTCCTCCTCGGACTGAGCCTCACCAAAATTTAGTTACTACAGTCTGGACGCAGCCCTCCTCCTTGGCTACTTTAGCTCACAAGGTGGATAGGCTGTATCAGTCGCCAGAAGGTAAGGACTTCCTCAATCTTCAACCCAAGGCGGATTCGGTGGTCATCAGTGCTGCTCGTGACAGGACCTCTAATTACAAACATGTCGGCTCCACCCCTCCAGACAAAGACTCCAAGTTTCTGAATCAGTATGGCAAAAATATTTTTGCATCCTCTACTTTGGGCATCAGGGCACTGAATTACGTTGCCCACATTGGGGGGTTTCAGAAGTCTCTCTTAAGCCAGGTGTCTTCTAAGCTGGACTCACTCTCCCTGACTCCACTGTAAAACAAGAGCTTGGTGAACCTTGTCTGCTCGGCTAGATCTGCCTGCCGGCATATGCTCCGTGCAATCTATGATGCTGTGGATATGGCTGGCCGTAGTTCGGCCTTTGCTATCGGTTTAAGCAGACACGCCTGGCTCCAAATTTCATGTCTGGCTTCCGGAGTTCAGTCTGCCATACAGGATGCCACCTTCCGAGGGTCAGTCCTTTTTGGAGGAGACATTCAGGACATCCTTACCGACCTCCAGGCCAAGGGTCAAGCCCTATGGTCGGCGTAGCTCATGTACAAGTCTCCCCAGGGCCAGGAATGCTCCTTTCGATGCCAAAACCATCGTCCGTTGAAGCAGACACTAGCCTGCTGACAAAATAAACGTAGGGCCACGTCAGCAGCCAAAGCCCCCATGGCCAAAGCCCGTAGAGCCATGACTGCTGTCCTCCCTTCTGCCTCTCGACTAGTTGCCTCTCCTCCTCCTTCTGGATTCTGGTTCAGAGGAGCCGGTATGCGGCAGATTCTTTTGCCACCTGCCGGAATGGGAGAGGATAACGTCGAACTCTTGGCGCTCAACTGGTGTCCCAAGGGCACTCAATTGAGTTCATTCAACCCCTCCCCACAGACCTCCTCCTCAGTCGTCTCTCCCCCAAAATCTCATCTCACCCTAGTAAGCCAGGAGATGGCGCTTTTCTTCGATAGACACAATAGAAATCATTCCCCTTCTGTATCAGGGGACGGGCTACTATTTCCACTTTTTTCTAGTGCCCAAGAAAACTGGTGACCTGAGGCCCATCCTGAATCTCAGCTCCCTCAGCGGAGTACAAGAGGTTCAGAATGCTCTCCCTTCAGGGCCTTCTTCCTCTGCTGAGATCGGGTCTGTGGTTATGCGCTTTGAACATGCAGAACGCCTACTTGCATATTCCCATACGTCCGTCCCATCACAAGTTCCTCCATTTTTGCTTCCAGGAGGAACATTTTCAGTTCAGGGCCCTCCCTTTTGGCCTTTCCTCGGCTCCCCAGGTATTCACCACATGTCTTTCGGTGGTGGCAGCTTCCTTGCGCACCCAGGGAGTCCTGGTGTTCCATTACCTGGACGACTGGCTGATTGCAGCCTCATCCAGGTAGGATCTGCTGCACTCCCTCCTTATTATCCTGCAGCTTTTCCACAATTTGGGAATCACTGTCAGTCAGGCCAAATCACATTTGGTCCCGTGCCAGCGCCTTCAGTTTATTGGGGCAATGTTGGATGCCTGTCTGGGCAAAGCCTTTCTTCCCCCAGACAGGATCGAGACTTTGCAGTGGTAGGTACGCATTCTGTTGGATCAGAAACATGTACCAGCTCGGAAAGGTCCTTCACCTCCTGGGCCTCATGGCAGCTGCCATACCAACAGTTCCTCTGGCCCGCCTGCACAAGAGGGTCTTGCAGTGGACCCTTAAAGTCCAGAGGACCAGTCTACAGATGAATTAGATCATGAGATTCTTATCTCAGACCCCGTGGCCAGGGATCTCAGATGGTGGCTAATCCCGGAGAACCTCTCCCAAGGGGTTCCCTGATGCTTCAGGGGTAGGCTGGGGGGCCCATCTCTGGTCCCACAGGACCCAAGGGAGCTGGTCCCAAAGAGAGTCACAGTTGCACATCAGTGTGCTAGAGTTGAGGGAGGTCCTCTACATTCTCCAGGCTCTCCATCCTCTCATTCTTCCTGGTCATCTTTAGATCCATTTGGGCAACATGTGTGTCGTCTGGTATCTCAAATGGGGGCGGTGGGGGACTCATTTTACCCCCTGTGCTGGGAGGCGATAAGGATATGGTTTTGATCCGTGGCAGAACCTTCACCTGACAAGCTCCATGAGCCAGGGTTCAGAACTCCCAGACACTCTCAGCTGAAGTTCGTGAGTGCTCGTGAGTGGGAATTAAAGTAGGAGGTATTAGATGGCGTGTTCACCCACATGCTACAGATAGATCTGTTCGCCTCCCCCAGCAGCATAAAGCTTCCCACCTTCTGCTCCCTCGCTCCTGGGCGAGATGTTTTTTGGCAGGACGCACTGTCTCTGTCTTGCAAGGGCAGATTTGTCTACGCCTTCCCTCTGACTACTTTGATCCTGAGAGTTCTGAACAAACTTCAGGCAGAAGGGGCATGCGTAATTCTTATCGCTCACTTCTGGCCAAGGCAAGTCTGGTTCTCTCTACTACACCTGTGGTCTGAAGTGCTCTCTCTTTCTCTTCCGCTTTCCCAGGATTTGCTGACCCAGGATCATGGGACCCTAGTACATCCAGGGCTCAGATCCCTTCACCTTCATGCTTGGCTCCTTCAGATATAGCTGCCACTCACTTCGGCGTTTCCCCAGAGGTAGCCAATATCCTGGTGGAGGTCAGAAAGCCTTCCACCAGGTCTACATATGCCATGAAGTGGAAACGTTTCTCTATTTGGGCAGCTTCCAAAGAATTGGAACCCTTTTCCTGCCCAGTGGCCAGGATCCTGGACTACGTAAAGCACCTCTTTGACTTGGGTCTCAGTTACTCCTCATTCAGAGTAAATTTGTCAGCCATTTCAGCCTACCATCTCTCTGTGGGAGATAGAGACTTCCGGTTGAGCCACCAACCTAAGACCTTCCTCAAAGGGGTTCTTCATCTGAATCCCCCTATCCGCAATCTGTTCTCCCCCCCCCCCCCTCCTGGGACATTAATTCCATTTTGGAAAAACTCACGCTGCCTCCCTTCGAGGCGGCAGTGGAAACAGACATGCATTCTTGGCTCGGAGGATTCCGAGCTTCAGGCACTTATGTGCCGGCTCCCTTATCTGATTTTTCCACAGAGACAGGGTGGCTGTGAGGACCAACTCTAAGTTTCTCCCCAAAGTCGTGGCGGAATCTATGCTCAATCAATTCATTAAGCTTCTGGTCTTCTTTCCGGGGTACTCCAATCAAGGGAAACATCTCCTTCACACCCTTGATGTCCATCTTGTCCATATTGGATCTTGTGGTATTATACCAACAGAACTAAGGACTTCAGGAAGATGGACCAGTTGTTGTCTCCTTTGCTCCTAAGAAGGAGGGTCTTGCTGTGTCCAAACAATGCCTCCAAATGGTTGGCAAACTGTATCACATACTGTTACAATAAGTACGACAACCCTTCGGGTCAGGAGAAGGGTCATTCTACCAGGGGCATAGTGGCTACGTATGGCACTTTAAGAATGTCTCAGCTGCAGAAATCTGTGCTGCAGCCACCTGGATGTTGGTTCATACCTTTACCAAGCATTACAGCTTGGATGTTGTCTCTCTCCGCTGAGCAGGATTCGGCCTAGCGGTCTTACAAAAGCTCTTTTCTTGAGCCTGGGATCTGCCAGATGTCTTTTTGTGTGGACAGATGGTTCTTTTTCCTCCTTGATTTCTGTTGTTCCGGACTGCTTGGGACTCAGTCCTGTTTGTGAATACCTACTGCAAGATCCCTCTCAAAGTAAGATAGTACAGTTACGTAAGAACTTACTGTAACAGTAGATCTTTGAGAGAGGCTGTTGCAGTAGGTATTGCTTTCCCTCCCTCCTTCCCCCTGGGCTTCCTTTTCTTTCCTCTTGAGGAGGCGGGCCTTTTTCCTGTTGGCCTCCGGCGGGGAGAACTGGAGGACGGGCAAGGGACTGCCCCCTTTATACTGACGTTTGCTGGTGTTGGTCAACTGATGTCAGGGGCGATCCCTGCCAGAGACTGCTAGCTAGAAGATTTTTTCGTGAGGTCCTGATGCCTGACGGCTTAGTCCTATTTGTGAATACCTACTGCAAGAGCCTCTTAAGTAACTGTACTTTATTACACCCCACGATCCTCCCTCTTCCGTGTACACTACTCTCCTCCTGCCTCCGATCCCTCTCTCCCCTTATACTGCCACTGTCCCTCCTGCTGTTGCAGCACCCTTCCCTGTCCTTTCCACCGACTTATCCAATCATTTTCCACTGTCCATTCTTTGCTCTCTCCTTTGTGCCTCTCCACTTCCTGCCCACAGCTATTCTACCCATGTTAGCCCTCCAGGTGTCCTGCTGCCCCTTGCCCACCTACCTTCCGCTGTCCCCACCACCCCCACAAGTTGCCATATCCCACTCTAGTATGTCCCTTCCCTGCCCTGCTCCATTTTCCTTCTGCGATGCTGCGTAGCCCTCTTTATTATTACAATGGTGTAAGTGTCACAGTTGTTACCCAGTCAACTTCAAATTCCCAGATTTCCCGTCTCATAGTACTAGAGTCCCTGCACCTTGATTCTACTTACTCGGCTCCAAGTCCCCATAGTCATAGCTCCTTGATCTCACAGTAATTTGCCTCAGATTCCCAGAGTCAAGGACATCGTACCCCAGTAACAGTTCTAGAATCACGTTACCTTGATTTCATGTGCCCAACCCCAAAATCACAGAGCCACTGTACCTCAGTTTCACCCCAGAGATCTGGTATTTTCCTACACAGTTCAAAAGACAGTACCTTGATCTCAGAGGAAGTCCAGACAAATTTGGTGATGACAGACCTTTTAAGATTGGTTCCTCCTTTTCTGCACACGTTCTTTGCATCCCTAGCTATCAAGCACCCACACACAGTAGTGGACAGTTGCATGAACCTTTTTTTATGGGGAGGGGGCCTGTTGACCAGGACACCAGGGAACATCTCTCTCTCTTGCTAAAAGAGCCTTGTGGTATTTGACTTCCATCTGGACACTTGGACTGCATCAGAAATGGGCAGTAGGGACTGTAAGGCATAAAATAAGCAGGTTTGCATCATAATTTGCCACCAAAAAAGATAAAAGGTGGTTGCAAATCAGTTGCAGCTTGATTCCAAACGGTTACTAATCAGTTTTAATCTAAGCCTGTCTGTTTAAAAATGGCTATCTTGTTTGTTTCTCTGTGAGGTCTCAAGCCTCCCTCCCTTCCCTGCCCTGGTCAGACTCTGTATCACCATTTGGAGCTATTTTGACCAACCTCATGGTGTCCACTTCACCCCATATGCCCAGGCAGCCAGTGAAACTGATGATACAGTGCAGGAGAAGAGGAGCTGGCTAGCATCACACCAGTGACCAAAGAGTGCAGTTGAGTGAGAGCAGAGCCTGTACTGCCAATACCCCTGACTGAAGCAGCGAGACCGCTTTTCTCCCCCCTTTCCTATACTTATGTCCCTTCCTCTGCTGGCCTCAGCCCCATCCCTCATCATTTCTGGGACTTACCTGACTCCAGTTCTGTGGGGCCAGGGCCCAGTCGGTGGCATAGGGCCTGCGATGGCGGGAGCATCATCCTACCAGCAGGGCTCTTTTTACTCCGTTTTCTCACTTTGCCTTGCCCAGCCCCTGACATTGGGCCTGTCCCATCAGACCTGCATGCAACTAGCTTGCCTCTGTGGGAGAGACCAGCTCCCTGACTCACTGCTGTTGTCTGATCTCAAAGCCCCCTCTCTTCTGGCTGGCAGCATTGCCATGTGGTGGCACTTACCCAGGTTTCAGGCCGTCGGACTTCCCGGGCTCACTTCTGAACCTGAGTCACTGACTTGGGAGGACACAACACTACCCATTGGGCCATGGGGTGGACACAGTGAGCCCGTCTTTAAGGGTCTGTGAGACTCTGCCATGATCCTGTCATCGTGACCTGGGGCTAAGGATCCAGGTAAAAGCCATGGCCTGCAGCCTCTTCACCGTGTGTCTGAAGCTGAGGGAGAAGTCCAGCAGGCTGAACCTTCAAGAGAGAGAGGAAGAGAGGGCTTTGGGATCTGACCGGTGAGTGGGCCAGGGCTTGCTGCCTTTCCCACAGGGTTAAGTTAGTTGCTTGTGAGGTCTGGATGGGACAGACCTGATGTCGGGGAGCTGGGCAAGGCAAAAGTGAGAAAATGGAGAAAATCGTGGTTAACGTGCAGATTTGAAATGACTATGAGGCCTGTTTGCTGGCAGATGCGTTATGTTCGTAAGGTAGGTGGTAAGCAGTAAACACTATTGGGTGTCGGTCACAAGGGTATTCCTGAGTTGTGCATTCTCTGGGTTTCAGGGTAAAGGAGGTTGCCCATCAAATTACAGGTTAGGGTTAGTTATAGCTGAAGCATCTACGTCACTAGTGAGAGTTTGAGGGGCTGGGTGGCAGGGTTCTTGGGGTGGGGATAAAGTGTTGCGTCTTGAAAGCATTGTTAGATATTATGGCTGGAATTGAACTGTTACCCAGACTGTTTTCTTTTCCGTCTTCTGTATTGCTGTTACTAACTCTGCCTGCAAGAAATTGCCCTAGCAGAATGTGCCTAGGTTAAGCAACCTAGAATGTGACTGTGCCTTGCCGCTGCAGTTACCCAGCCCAGTCACTGAGGCCCTGTCCACACTGGAGGTGTTAAAACATCACCCTTAGCTTAAAACGTTTTAAGACTGCCAAGCACGGCTCACGTCTGCATTACGTAACAGTTTAAAACTGTTTATAAACCTTGATGAAACAAAGGTTTTAGCTTTGTTTTACAAACATTTTTAAACGCTAGCACTGTTAAATTACCTGCGTGGATGGGAGTCTGTACCGTACTGGAGCTGCTGTCTTCCGGTGGCCTATAATGTAGTGCACAGCTGTCCCATGATGCTGTGATTACAGCTGCCCGTGCACAGAGCAGATGAAAGTAGTAAGAAGTGATGAGCAGCAGTGGGAGAAACTGCCTAAAAAAGTTACAAATCTGACAGTTTCCTTTGATTTTTTGTTAAGCAACCACAGTCACTTTACAGCATCAGATGTTGTGTATGAAGTACTAGTACTGAAGTACAAGAAAACAAAATCTGTTTTATAAAGCAAATAAACAGCTGTCATTTGTAAAGCGTCACTGTGTCTCACAGAGTATTATCGGACAGGGGCAAGTGAGGTGTGTAAAATAGTACTACAACACGCGATTGCAGCTGCTGCTGTTTGGATGTGCCGGCCTGCAACTATGTTAAAACATGGCTTTGGGGAATATGGACATGCTAACCAGGGTGGGACAAATCAGTTTGTAAGCTGGTGGTCAATTTGGCTACTAGCTTTCAACATCTGGTAGTCAAACCAATATTCATAATGGCCATCCTTTTTTAGGGCTCAAAAATCATTTTGTAGGCAGGTAGCCTAGTAGACCAATAACTTTCAAAGTCTAGTAGCTAATCCAGTTATTTAAGTAGCCATTGGCCACCTGGCTACCTGATTTGTCCCACCCTGGTGCCAACACGGTAAGGCGTTTTAATTTTTGAATCACCAGTGTGGACAATGCCTGAATGTGTTTAACTTGTTTGAGAGGAAAAGTCTGTTGGGCAAAGTAAATAGTAAAAGGATTCAAAACATTGCCTCTTGTGTTTATTTTGTTGATAAAGAAATCAATCCATATTCCACAGTTAAAAAATAGCTGCTGTTAGAAATCACTTATCAAAGCCAACTGATTGTAAATCAAAATGTTGTTTTATTGGCAATTCTGCTAATCATGTCAACGAAACTAAGGTATACCTTAGAGCTCAGTTTAACGTTTCGTGTGAAGGACTGCATTCTTTCCAACAGCACAGAATCCCCCGTAGTGCTGCACTGGAGTGCCACTGTTTGTGTTATGAGTTCACGTTCAGGTGTGGGACTAGAGCCCATGACCTTCTGGCTCAGAGGTGGATGTAATACCAACAGAGCCATGCTGAAAGTGCTATGAAGGTACCACGTGACGTGTTTTATACTCTCCTAGTAACAACTGTTTTCAACTTCCTAATCATATACCTGTGTTTATTGCTTTTTATAGCATTATATCGATGATAGTGTTATTTGGTTGTGTGTTCTATAAATAGATCTTCTGCAGTCTTTCCATAACCATCTTGCCCAGAGTCCCTTAAAAACTAGATTTATATCTTGGAAGAGTGCCTGACGGTGTTGGGAAAAGTTTGAAAAGTGTAATATTAAGCCACAGTTCAGCCTTTTTTTTTTTAAATTTGCTTCTCTCTCGCTTTTATTTCTTTAGCACTAAAAACATTTGCATGACAGCAGAACTTCTGTGCTGTTGACGTGATCAGTTCAGGCTGCTTATGATACCACAGTCTGTTGCTGCGGAGATAATAGGATTATGATGTCTGGTGTAGGCAAGCAGCCAGAGCAGGTCAAATCGGGGGACAGCGATCCTGGTTTTCTACATATATCCTCCGTACTAAAGGAGAAAAGTGAAAGAATTACAGAATATTCATGAAATACAGACTGAATTATGTCTGAATCTTGCAGTTTTCAACGTTTTCCAAATGGTGTCAGAAACTGTTTAAAGGTTGTCTACCCAGGTGCATTAAGCTTGAATGTTTGTAATCCAAAACATACATTCACAGTAAAGCGCTAATGCCCTTGACATGGCGAAGTGTGTCTGTTTACACAGTAGTTGTTGCTTGTTTTCAGTCTTACCATTAATCACATAGCTTGTAAAAAAAAAAAAAAAAAAACAGAACAGTTGTTGGCTTTGCATTTTTTTAACCCTGTGCTGTGTGCCTCGGGGTTTGTCAAATAGCATGGGAAGTATCACAGTTTGGTTTTTACTATCTTCCGCAAAGCATGGGGCAGAAGTTATATTTTGTATATAAAGTGAGAGAGCTGCCTGTAATATAATATCAAACTCTTGTACAACTTGTGTGAAGTTCTACCAGTTGGTAGCTGAAGAGGACAGCAATGGTGTCTGGAACTTGAAGCAGCTGTTAAACCAAAATTTAAAGCTGGTGGCCTTTGGTTGCTAAATGCCTGACTACAGGTTTCTTTTGCCGCTGTATGTAAACTGGATGAGACGATTTAGCATAATACTGGCTACAGGTGCAAGGGTTTGTTATAGATGGAGGAGTGCTCTTGACCAGACACAGTGCTTCCTTTCCTTGCGTGTCAGATACTTATTATGTAATGCAAGCAGGTACCTTGAAACTTGACACATTGGGTGAGGGTGGTGGATTTTCTAATACATTACTGATTGACCACAATAAGTGATACAGTAATACATTCACTGAGACCCAAGAGTGGTCTCACAGTCTGGGGTTGTAGAACTGCTTCTCATGCCCCAAGATTGAGATTAGTTCAGCCTTGAGGAGCCGCTTCCTTCCTCCTGTGTCATGGACTGAGCTGCACGGACCAGTGTTCCTATACTCCGTATTTTGCTATACCATTGTGTTCACCAGAGGTCCTCTACTTCTTCCTTCTCCTCCTCCTGAATCAGATGTCAAGAACTGTGACTGTTTCTTCCTCACGTGTTTTTTTTTAAACTTCTGTTTATTGAGTTTGCACTTTCAATCAATACAAGCACCTCCTGTAGGACAGTACACAGTAAAAAGTACACCTGCATTATTACAGTACAACAACATCGTACTACTCCTACGCTTGTTACTACACAGGGGGGTTATCTAGTAATATTCACTCATCGGTCCATTCATTGGCTGCTATTACTACCATGAGTGGGGTAAACCAAAATAGTCAACACTTTGTCTTAATCACCCCTCAATCTTAGGAAATTAGCTTTAGTTTAGAGCAGCCTAACAATGCTGAAGTTTCTGTTTACCCTAGTTAGACATGAAAACTTCATCAACCCTTCAGGTATGATCCATTATTGCAAATAAAAATGTAATAAACAGGAACAGCAAATGTAACAAGTAACTTTGTTCAACTTGCTCTAGTAATTAAGCCCCAGATCAAATGCATACTAAAAATAATTTCTTGCCACGAGCAGGCCGTTACTACGTGCGTTGGGGATCCCAGGGAACAGAGATTCTTACCTCAAAAAAAAAAACACGCCTCTGTGACTCCATCACTAGGGCTTTAAAACAACTTTACTTTTTTTTTTTTTAAAACCTAATTGCATAATACCAAATTGCCCTTAGAAACAAGTCCACAGGATGTAGTGAGGCAAACCAAAAATGTATTGAATGTCTCTGCATGTCCTCTTCACACTCCAGCTCATTTAGCCACCTGCAGAAACTGGGCTTTTCATTTCCGCACTTCAAGACGTTTCTTCATTTTCTGACTCGATCCTGGGTTTCTGCCACACAGTCCTGCTCAGTCTTCCTCAACATTTTCCGGCTTCCACTGGGTCTGAAAATATGTGCTATTCCACACCCAATTTTAACTCATTGAGTCCTGGTGGCCATTTTGGGTCAGGTTCTCTAATGGAGGTTCCAACACCATATGGTGTCTACTTGACTCAATGAGGGCATGCCAGTATCAACAGCACATGGTGGACTCCGAGCTGGCATAGTTTAGAATGGACTCTATCGAAAGTCTTGTGGCGCTGGTGGGTCATAAAGCTAAGATCTAGGAAGATATGTATTGCAGTCTCTTGCCATCGAAGGGGGCTTAACCTTTTTGCCTCTTGCATTATATCTTACTCGCATTTTTGACTTTCTCCATGTAATCCTTGTTTCTCCTTGATTTATCCTGCAAAACTTTGGTATTCATGAAATGTCTGATGGTGATAAAATGTTTGCATCTCTTTAACCCGTCTCATTTTTAATCTGCATACCAATGATTATGTAGCAAATTCTTTTTTATTTTTCATCTCCATTATTCCATGTGTCCTCTCAAATAATTAACCTACAGAACTGTAGGACAGTGAGACCTTAAAAGGGAAGATCCCCATAGCTTTTTATTTTGTTTCCCTGTGTAGCCTGTAGGTGTAAACAGTGATTACCTCTACTGCAGCTTCCTAATTTCATCAGGATGTAAATGTAAAGGAAGTTACTCAAGTCTAGTGCGAAAATCTGCCTGACCCCATTGCAAAGGTCAAGACCCAGCTAATGTAAGGCATCCTGGAACTTTATGATGTTTTAGTGTTAGCCTGCAGCAGTTATACTGCATTTGTCAGTGTTGTTGCTGTCTTCTGTAGGTAGTCCCTGTGTTCCTGTTTTATGCTGGCCATGACATTTTTCAAGGCATAGTAAGTGCCCCACTGTTTCTGTAGTTTAAAGTGAATCAGAGTTAGAAAAAAAAAATGCTTTTAGAGTGGGACTTCACAAGACACATAACAGATCTGAATGAGAGTATAACTTCTGCTGGCATGTATCGTATGCATGATCAACTCTCATGATACTTTGCATGAGTAGGATCATGATCTTCGTAATGGAGACAAACAGGTTTTCACACCACTGCAAAATGGAGTGAAGCAGCCTCATTTATATTTAAATGAGGATGAAATAAGGGGGATACAAGAGAGGGAATCATTGTTCATGCCTACAAACTACACAGCTGTACATAAAATTACACAGGTGTATCGAAAATTGGCTGGGGGGGGACTTTCCT